>JAZKJV010002499.1:0-602568 GCA_037367405.1 Ottelia alismoides | reverse complement strand
TAGCGGTCGAGAAGGGCTGCCGGAAGTAGGTTGATCGACGATCCACTATCTAAAAGAGTACGGTCGAACCACTGCTCACTAATCTGGCATCTGACATACGGGGCCCCTGAATCTGGCCTCTTGGCTGGCAGTCGGTTCTGGATCGCGAAGCACGTGGCTTTGGTCAGCACATGGATCTCTGAAGTGTGGTCCTCCTCCTCCTCCTGACTGTAGTCCTCTCTCTCAAAGATCTCTGGAGAAGGGGGATGTGCTGCAAAGCCTCCTGGAGGGTCAGCTGGATGTGGAAGCGATCGATCATGCTCTGGCTGAACTCCTCAAACTCTCTCTTTTTTGAATCATTTTTCTTCCCCTTCCCCATCTGAAGGGCTCTAGGGAAGGGGATCACTGGGTCCTTCCTCAGATGAAGGACTAGGAAAAGATCTACGCGGTTCAAGGACCGGATCCACACATACATCATGCACCACAGTGGGACCAAAAGAATGTAAACCTTTTCCTTTATTCATCACAGAATCCTGAGAAACATGACCATGAGGAAAAACAACATCAGATCTCTCTCTACAAACACCGGTGGCCTCAGTACCACCACGGATGGGCTGCTCTGCTGCTGCTGCTGAAGGTAAACGTCGAGCGGCATCAGTACCGCTCACTGGCTCGGCTGCTGCTGGGGTGGCGTCAGTACCACCTCCTAGATCTGGTGAAGTGACGGCCTCAGTACCGCCGGTGGGATCAGCATCTCTGGTGGCCTCAGTACCACCGTCATCATCTGGAGCGGCCTCAGTACCGCTCTCCTCCTCCTCCTGGAGCGCCTCTGTATGGTGCTCAGCTGAGGCGCCGCCGCCGGCTGGGGTCCTACCGCTCCTAAGCGTGGCAAAATCAACATCAAACAGATCTGAAGAAGTATCATCAAATGGATCGCTAGGAGTGGCTAACTCAGTATGTACTACCTGCTCAGACTTCCGCTTCAGGTTGTTCGGATTCGGCTCTATCTGTGCAGGTATGGCGGCCTTCCCTCTCACCAAGTCCCGCATCTCCTGGCGGAACTCATCCATCTCCCGTCGAAAGGTCGCCTGCTGATCCGTGAGGAGGCGGGATATCATCCAAGGCAGGGCTCTCGTGGGAGCCCGACGGGTAACCTCTCTGTGGGTGAGGCTGCTGGTACTGCTGTGGGTGAGAGGGGTAGGACGGAGGGTGCTGCTGGTGCTGGTATCCCGGGTGAGCCTGCTGCTCACGCCTCCAAGACTGTCCCTGCTGATAGGGACGAGGACCGTAGGACGACTTGCTGCTGGTAGGCTGGGGGTTGCTGCTGCGGCTGCTGGTGATGGTCTCTCGGCTGGGAGTACTGCCCTCCCTGACCTGACGGCTGCTGCTGGGGCTGGGCACCACCACTCCCCCACCTGAATCCGGGATGATCTCGTCGGATCCCAGGCGGGGACGGTCGTACCAGATCCCGTTGACATCCATCAACGGCTCTGCATCCAAGGGGGCTGGGGGTAGCACTGCCAACAGCTGGTCCGGCTGGTAGACCACCATCTGCATCTCTGGAGATGGTGGGGACTGGTAGGGTGTGCTGCGGCTGCTGGTACGGCTCCGCCTGTACAGGTGAACCTGTCTAGGCTGCGCTAGAACGCTGGAGCGCTGGGACGAGCTGCTGCTGTTGCCGGAGTCGCCTCGCGACTGAAGACGGGGCTGAGAAGCCGTCTGTGTCTCCTGGAGACACATGAGCTGTGTCTTCAGGTCGCTCAAGGCCTGTGCCATCTGATCCATCTGTGCTATGCTCTGGCACTGCTTCTTCTCTCTCAGCTCCATGCGGTCCAGCTTCTCGCTGATGATGCCCATGTCTGCAGCTGACGACTCTGCCTGTGCTGCTGCTGCTGCAGACGAACTGGCTGGACCTGCATCTACCCGTGCTATCCTCTGGTACTGCACGGGTCCTGGCTGATGTGGCTGGGTCTTCTGCGTGTAGAGGCGGGTCTGGGACATAACCATGTAGTTCTCCGCCATTTCCTCAAAAATCGCCCAGACCTGGTCATGGTCCTTGGCGAAGTAGGACCCGCCACAAGAAGCGTTCACCAGGCCCTGTAGCTCTGGTGTCAACCCACTGAAGAAGCTCTGAACTAGGTTCAGCTTCGTGATATCATGGTGTGGGCATCTGTCCAATAGCTCTCTGAACCTCTCCCAAGCCTCGTGGAACTGCTCGTTGGGGAACATGGAGAAGTTGCTGATCAGGGACCTCGCTGCGTTCGTCCGCCCGAGTGGATAGTACTTGTTCAAGTACTCGGTGCGGAGCTGCTCCCAGGTGTACACAAATCTCCCCAAATGCTTCAGCCAGGTGGTTGCTCTGTCTGCTAGGGAGAAGGGGAAGGCAATCATCCGTATGGTATCCTGGTCCACGTGCCTGTCGTGGACAGTACTGCAAATCATGAGAAACTCCTGTAGGTGGAGATGGGGCTCCTCTGTAGCCAGTCCATGGAACCGCGGAAGCATCTGCAAGGTGTTCGGGGGGAACTTGAAGTCCCCCACGATAGCCGGAACCACCACCCAGTGGTGCATCAGTGTAGATTCGGGATTGTGTAAATCCCGCATCGGTCTCGGTGGTCCTGCTCCTCCTGCGGCTGCTGCCGCTGCGGCGGCGACCGCGGCTGCTGCTGCTGCTGCGGCTCGTGCCTGTGCCTCATCGGGCTCCTCGGGCTCGCTCTGTGCATCTCTCTCTGCTCTGAGCCTCTCCATCTCGCGCCTCATCTCTATCATAAAAGCTCCCTGATCGCGGAGCTGCTGCTGGACTGTCTCTAACTGTGCGATCAGGGTGGAGTTGATTGCTCCCTGGTCTAGTACAAAGTGCTCTGGTCTGCGGGAGTGATCGTCAGAACTGCCGGCCATCGCGACGTCTGCAAAATCGAAGGAGCCCAACTCAGGTGCTGTCAAATGAATAAGTCTCTCCTCGGGCTCAGGTCTCTCAGGTAAGTCAGAAAGGGGGTCGAGGGGGAACAGGGTGGAGTCATACTCGGGCTCGGAGAGCGGGTCTGCGCTCTCGCGAGCCAATCTAGATGATGTGGTAGACGCGCCCGAAAGCGGTGCAGCCAGAGGCTGCCTAAGAGATCGTCTACCCATCATCTTGATCTGGCGAGTAGGGCGGATGAGATCTGGAAAAATTACGATCAGAAAACAAACCCCCGGTTCACCAACGCAACGCGAGCTGAAGACCGTGAAAGTTCGGTCAAATTATCTTGTCTATTTTATTTTGGTGAACAATCAAAATAGCAGAGCGATTACGTGACCTGTTAGGATATCCGCTGCTAACCCAAGAGACTGGCCCGCACGGATGAGTCGGTAATCAGTCGGGTTTCGCAACGGGGGGCTCTACCTAGTGTTCGGGGTCACTCTCTCGCACAAGCAAACCAAACAATGAGGGGGTTGCTCTCCCAAAGACACAATTTTTAGGGTGAGCGAGTTTTAAGATCAATAATTTTAAACAGTCCCAATTTTATGGTTTTTCTTTTTAGGTATTTTTCAAGCAAACAAAATCGCCTAACGAATTTTTCGGTTCTCCTGGTTATTAAGTCCAAAAACGGGGGGAGAAGACGAAAAAGCCGATGCACGTGAAATCAATGATGCATGCTGAGTAAGAAATGCGTACCTGCCGCCAGCACTCTACATGCAAAATGATCCGCGCATAAAATAAAGACAGAAAATAAACTAAGCTATATGATGCAACGGTAAAAATCGGCCTTAGACAAGCAACTTCTATAGATCGTGAAGAACAATAGTTAGTTAACCGAATCGAGTCCGGAGTCCGATCTTGGGAGTCACTCGGTGCCCGCCACAACGGGTCCTGCCAGCGCTATATGTGACTCCTAACGGCACGTGGTCTCAAATCCAATTAAACTAACTTTTTTAGTGAATTTTAGTAAGGTCCAATTACGTTCTATAGGAACAGATATTCTATTAAGTGTTGGGCCTTAGAAATCTTACGTCACAATCAACAAAAAATCCTATGTCTAGGGGCTCGAGCAAAACCGCGAAAAATCCGGAAAATGACAGTAAGAAATAAAAAGAAAACCGCGAGAAAAGCCGCGTAAAAACCGCATGTCCTAATGGGTCCCCCGAGCACGCCGGTGCTCGGCGAAACAGACCCGCTACGATCTAAGTCTAACAGTCCAAGTCCACAGTTAGAGGCCTGTATTATTACAATTAATAATAAATGAATGAATAAAACTATCCTACTGCCTCACTCCACTCAACTCTCTCCTCTCGCTCTCTCCTGCGGCTTCGTAGAGAAGGAAGCCGCCTCCGAGTCTCGCGGCTGCACCGGCTCCTCGAAAGTTGCCTCCGCGGTCCTCGGGCCCTTGCAAGAAAAGAAAGAAAGTGGTCAGACCAATAATCAAATAATAAATGAAAAATAAAAATGAGGATATATGTGCAAAAATGGAAATAAAATAACCACACAAAAAATAAAACAAAAATAAAAAGAAAAGAAAATCAAAATAAAACAAAATAAAACAAAAAGAAAATAAATACAAAAGCCGCGAAAAGCCGCGAGCTCCGAAGAGCCGCGAAAAACCGCGAAAACAAAAACGAAAAATAAAAACACTACTAAGCCGTGCTCCCCGGCAACGGTGCCATTCTGATATCGGGCCCGATCACTAGGGTATGAGGTACAAAAATCAGGTCGTTGTGACCCAAGCAATCAGACCACGTATATCAAGAAAAATCAACCACTCAAACAGATAAAATAATCAAGCGCGAAAGAAGAGTGGTCTAGCTATAGGATTAACCTGGTATAGCTCCCAGGGTCGAACACAAGGAGCACGGGTTGGCCGTAGGCCTACGAAGTAGTAAAAAAGAATAAAATAAAAGAAAAGTGATTTTTAGTGGTTTTTATTAATTTTTATATTTTTTTTTGGATTTTTAAAAGGTTAAGAAAATAAGAGAAAGGAAATAAAAACACACTTAGGCAATTTATTAAACACACCAAAAAGCAAGCAAAAATTCAAGAAAAATGGTTTTTATGTTTTTTATGTTTTTAAGTGTTTTTGGTTAATTTTTGGTATTTTTCTAATGGGTAAATTATTTTCTAAAAATCAAACAGTGCTAAAAATAAAAGGTACTGTCCAGCAAGGCTTAAGATCCAAAAATAAAATATTTAAGGATCTTAAAAAGTCCTGGAGGTAATTTTCCTGTAATCTAGGAAGAATAAGGAAAATTTAGGCACCTTAATTATTGTTTTTGGATTTTTAAATTAATTATTATGATTTTTATGGGTTTTTAGGGATTTTTCAATTTTTTGGGTTTTTAAGCAATGAAAAATAGCCAAACTTGGCTAGAAAATCAAACAGCAAGCAAACAACAGTATCTAATTTTTTTAGAATTTTTGGTGGGGTTTTTATATTTTTTGGTATTTTTAAACCTAGACAGTAGCTAAAAAGGCTGTTTTTGAATTTTTAAAAATACTAAATGAAAGTAAAAATGTCCTCAAAAATCACTGAAATTCCTACACCATGGCAGGAGCCATGTGTCAAAATCTCATTGGATTTGGAGGTGGTTTGATATTTTATTCAAAAATGCAAAGTGGGCACTGTGCACAGGGACGAATGTGCAAATACCCGACAGTCTGGGGGCCTAGGTGCAATTTTCCCAGCTAAACACGTGCGTGGCACGTGCCTGGGGCACTCAGGGGCCTCTTGGTAATAAAAACTAAGTCTTAGGGCCTTTTGATAACTTGTATCAAAAGCCCAAGGACTCGGTTGCAATTTACCCAATAAAATCCGCACATGCACAATTAAAACACTCACAGGGGTATAACTGCAAATACCAAAAAGATTTTCTTCATTCAACAACAACCCAGAACTACAGGTGAAAAGATGTAAAAAGCCCAACGAAGCACGTGGCGAAGCACGTGGTCACATACACACAGGGGCATACATGCAGATAAAACTAAGCACAAGGTCCATAATGCAATTTACCCTACGTAAATAAAGTTCTAAAAATATTTACAGGACTAGAAATAAAACGACAAACTAAGAGGGGGCCCTAAGCAAATTACCCCTTTATTCGTCGACGGCCAGATGCGCACCACGTGGTGTATCCAACGGCTCGGGACGGCGGGCGCTCTTCCTCTTCTTCTCTTGGGCTCGATCGACGGTGGAGGCGAGGACACGTGGAAGATCTAACGGTGCTGGGTTCCGATGCCTCTCTCCTCTGCTGCAACGGTCCGGATGAGTCCCTCGGATCGATCAACGGCTGCTGCTCCTCGAAGAATGGACGCTCAAGATGGAAACTGGAGCAGAGGGTCTGATCGGACGGCTCTGGAGGATGGTGAAAGAACACGACGCCGGCGAGCTTCGCCGGCCTCGTGCGCCTGCAGTCGTCCTCGTCAGCTGCTGCTGGATATCGGAACAGGTTCGCGGTGAAGCCCCGCAGCTGATGGTATTGTCCGATAGCCCAGCCGAGCCCTGGAGGGGCTCCGGCGAGGCTGGCGGCGCGAAGCTCCTGGCTGGAATGTAAGGGGGCTCAGACGCCTCCCTTTGGACCTGCAAAGCAACCAGAAAGCTTCGCGGGTCGAGGGCAAAGTGCCTCGACCCAAAGAAGCGGGGTGAAGGTGGCTGGTGGATCGGTGCGAAGGAGCTCCGGCGAGCTGGGGATGGAGGAGCTCGACTCCCAGCTCCGGGGCGAGCTGGGTTGGATGGCTGGGCGAAGAACGTGCGTGGGGGAATGACGGAGATGGTGGTGTGCTCCGATGATCGAGATAGTGTGCGTGATGGTCGGAATCAGAGGAACACGTCGGAGAACGGATTTGGGCGAAATCGGAAATTACACTAAATGGGTGAGCGAAATGGGTACCTGGATGATGCGGGAGACTGGGCTGGAGCTTAGCTAGCTCCTGGTCCTTGCCTCAAGGGTCGTCAACACCTGAGGCTCGAGCTCCGGTCAGACGTCGGAGCACGGCGGCGCAAGGCAGCCGGATCGATGGTCCAAGCACCTCCTCCTCGCTGCGACACCGGCGGATGCAAGCTGTCACCTTGCTGGTTGCGATGGAGCTCACTGGAGAGAGAATGGGGAGCCAAAGATGGAATGAGGAGGCGGCTGAGCTCGGGCTTTATAGTGCTAGGGGTCCGGGAAGAAGAGGATCGGGCGAGCTCGGGAGCGCGCGGATCCCGAGGGGGCGGCTCCGGCGAGCATGCCGGATGCACAAGGAATGATCCGGACCCGGGATTTGATGGGTTGGCGATCGGATCTGGTGGGGGTAATTGGGAGAAGTCGGGTCGAAAAGCGGATCCGCGGCTCTGGTGGTCCTGGGGGAGGTGTTGACCGGGGGTCAACAATCCCCCGTGGACCAATCAGAGCCCGCCAATTATTGAAATTTTACTTGATTTTTTTGGGGCCTTAAATGGCCGAATTTTCAAAAACTTAAAACACGAAAAATGTTTGTTTTAATTTTTCTATTTTTTTGTGATTTTTAATTAATTTTTGGAAATTAAAAATAAGGTATATACATAGTAGCTATACATAGGTATATATACACTATATTGATTTTTGATTTTTTGATTTTTAATTAGTTATTTTTATACATTTTTATTCCCATTTTATATTTTATTTATTTATAGGATAAAATGAGGAATAAAAGGCGATTTTTATTTTATTTTTATTATTTATATACATGGGTTAATTAGTTAGTTATATACATGATATATACATGGTATATATACAAGATGTTTTTGTATTTTTAATTTTGTAATTTTTATTTGATTTTTGTTTTAATTCTTTTTATTTATTTTATTTACAAAACATAAAAAGGAATATTTACAAAAAGTGTTGGAAATAAAGAAATTTATTTACAAGGTGAAATAAATATGAGGTAGGGGTTTATGTACATGGTGAAAGGTTCTTTTTGGTATTTTTGATTTTTAGATTTTTATCTTGTTTTTAATAGTTCCTAAGTATATACAAAATATATACAAGTATATTTTTGGTTGAGGAAAATATTATTTTATTGATTTACATAAATATTTACACATGAGCTCCTATCTCCCTCTACTTGTGGCTTTTATGCGGTCAGGCCCATGCTGAGCCCTCCCTTGGGTTAGGTTGCTCAATATTTATTCTAAATATTTCCCTCTTTTTCTTTTTCTTCTTTATTCTTTTATTTTTGCACAAAAACATGCTAATTATTTATATTTACAAAAATGCATGCTTTTGCTAACTAACCCTATTTACACCTATCTACATGCATTTGCATAGGTTTTTGTAGCTAAAATATAAGAATAAAGAGTGATGAATGGGTATTCATCAGTCGTTCGAGAGTTTTCTGATGTTTTTCCAGAAGAATTGCCTAGACCCCCACCTCAACGGGAGATTGATTTCACTATTGACCTGTCCAAGGCACCATATCGTATGGCTCCTGCTGAACTGGCTGAATTAAAGAAGCAACTTGAAGAGTTGCTTGACTTGGGATTTATCAGGCCTAGTGTATCACCATGGGGTGCACCTGTTTTATTTGTTAGAAAGAAAGATGGATCACTTCGCTTATGCATTGATTATCGACTGCTGAATCAGGTGATTGTCAAGAATAAATATCCATTACCACGGATAAATGATTTATTTAATCAACTCCAATCAGCAAAGGTCTTCTCGAAGATTGATTTGTGATCTGGCTATCATCAATTGAGGATTCGAAAGGAAGAAATCTTGAAGACCGCTTTCCGAACACGTTATGGGCATTACGAGTTTTGTGTGATACCATTCGGATTGACTAATGCTCCTGCCGCTTTTATGGATCTCATAAATCGGGTCTTTCGACCATTCTTGGATCATTTCGTCATTGTTTTTGTTGATAATACTCTTGTTTATTCTCAAAGTGTTGAGCAACATGAGGAGCACTTGAGAATCGTATTGGAGACTCTGAGGCAGAACCAACTTTATGCTAAACTCTCTAAGTGTGATTTCTGGTTGGAAAAGGTCATGGTCCTTGGGCACATTATTTCCAAGGATGGGATTTCTGTAGATCCAGCCAAGGTTGAAGCAATCTCGGAATGGAAGCAACCACAGAGCGTGACAGAAATTAGAAGCTTTTTTGGATTAGTAGGGTATTATCGTAGATTCATTCGTGATTTCTCGAAGATTTCACTTCCTCTGACTGAACTGAGTAAAAAAGGAATAAAGTTTGAATGGTTTTCTGCATGTGAGCACAATTTCAAGAATTGAAGAGAAGGTTGACAACCGCTCCTATCTTGATATTACCATCAGGTAGTGGAGGTTTCGTCATCTATGTTGATGCATGCTTGAATGGTTTAGGATGTGTCTTAATACAGAATGAAAAGTTATAGCTTACGCTTCAAGAAAGTTGAAGATTCATGGAAGGAATTATCCTACGCATGATCTAGAACTTGTCGTTGTGATGTTCGCATTGAAAATCTGATGTCACTATCTTTATGGTGAGAAATCTGAGGTCTTCTCTTATCATAAAAGTCTCAAATACATCTTTTTCTCAAAAAGATTTGAATATGCGTCAAAGGAGATGGATGGAATTTCTTAAGGACTATGATTTTTCTATTGCTTACCACCCAGGTAAAGCGAATGATGTAGCTGACGCTTTGAGTCGAAAGGGTTATGCCTTGTCAACCAGTTTGATGATCAAAAAGTAGAAGTTGATTGACGATTTGGTCTCTTGAAATCCTTTCAAGAAAGGAGACAAGATTATTTTATCTAGCATCCAGACACATTCTGAGATAGTAGAGAAAGTATTGAGAGATCAAAAAGAAGATCATGAATATTTTGTTTTAGGTGAAAAAAGTCAAGGAGAAAATTCAGAATTCTTTATTGCTGCAGATGGCGGCATTAGATTCAGGAATCGTTTATGGGTTTCCTCGCAGGCAAGTTGAAGGAGAAGATTTTGGATGAAGCTCATCGTTCAAAATCACTATGCATCCAGGAAGTACAAAGATGTATAAGGATTTCCAACGAAATTTTTGGTGGAAAATATGAAGAAAGAAATTGCATAATTCATTTCTCGCTGTTTGGTGTGTCAGCAAATTAAAGCTGAGCATCAAAGACCAGCCAGGTGGAGGTTCCGGAATGGAAATTGGAACACATCACCATGGATTTTGTGATGGGTCGCCGAAGACCGATGCAACTCATTATGATGCTATTTGGGTAATCGTGGATAGATTGACGAAATCTTCTCATTTCTTACCAATGAAGAAAAAGAAGTCTGTTGCGAGCTTAGCAAATTTATACATGAATAATATTGTGAAGCTTCATGGTATACCTGTCTCTATTGTCTCTGATCGAGATCCAAGATTTACCGGGAGATTTTAGAAAAAAAACTTCATGAGGCTTTCGGTACAAAGCTGAAATTTAATACTGCATTCCATCCACAGACAGATGTTCAATCTGAAAGAACTATTCAAGTTCTCAAGGATATGCTTAGAGCATGTTCTTTGGATTATGCTTGAAGTTGGGATGAGAACCTTTCGCTTATTGAGTTTACCTATAACAATAGTTATCAGGATAGCATTGGAATGGCTCTGTATGAGGCTCTCTACGGAAGACCATGCAGATCTCCTCTTTGTTGGAGCGATGTTGGTGACAGAAGATTGCTCGGACCGGAACTTGTGCAAAAGTGTACTGATAAGATCGATCTGATTAAAAAGAGACTATTGATAGCACAAAGCAGGCAAAAGAGCTATGCGGATAACCATCGCAGAGAAATAGAATTTGCAGTTGGTGATCATGTCTTTCTCAAGATTTCTCCAACCCGTGGTGTATTGAGATTTGGTCGAAAAAGAAAACTTAGTCCAAGATATACTGGTCCTTTTGAGGTGTTGGATAGAGCAGGTGAGGTAGCCTACCGCATTGCATTACCACCTCAATATTCGCATATCCATAACGTCTTTCATGTATCTATGTTGTGAAAATACATTCATGATCCATCTCATCATATTCACTATGAGCCAGTTGAAGTTCGGAAAAACTTATCCGTACGAGGAGCGCCCTTCCCACATTGTTGATCGTCGAGAACACCAATTAGAAGGAAGACTATCAAGATGGTAAAAGTTACTTGGCATAATCATTCGGATAGAGAAGCCACTTGGGAACTTGAAGACGAGGTTCGAGAGAAATATCCTGAACTTCTAGGTATGTCTATTAAATTTCGAGGATGAAATTTCTTTTAAGAGGGATAGAGTTGTAACATCTGAATTTAAGAATGTGATTTTTAAAAAAAAAAAAGAAATTAAAATTTGGGATTTACGAAATAGGATAAAAAGTTTAAAGGGGGAGTTTTATAATTATACCAAATATATGTATATATAAACAATATCCAAAAACGGCACAACATGTCGTTGATTAAAAAAACATAATAGGCAACGGAATCGTTGTGAAAAAAACTATAATTAATAAAGAAAGATGATATATTGGCTTGACCGATTCCGCCAGAGATAGAGAACAACTTTATCACACCATCATGTTTTTAAATCTCATGCCGTTATCACGTATCTCATCCCGTCATCATGTTTTTTAAACCCAATGAATCGTGCACGGCCTCTCCAGAAAATACCCCAACGCGCCTCTTGTTTCTTTTCTTCTTCTGTTTACCGTGAGCGGCTTCGTGTAGTCGGCAAGTTTCGACAAGCAGTGGAGTAGGAGGTTCCTGATCAAGTCGAATCATCCCGTATAGAACTTTCACCGAGGTATTCTTCCGGATTTTTTTCGGATTCTTATGCAATAATATCTGAGACATGCCGTTTGAATACAACATACTTTTCATGAGGAAGCTTCTAATTAAGCATTACCACTTTGATCAAGTTGTGTTGTTATAGAATGAAACCTGAATTATTGTCGGTTAAAGATATCAAATCCACAGAGTTTCGCATCATTTTACCTTGCACGCATGTGGTGATTTCATTTTCATGTAATTATTGGATCAACATTAAATGATTGGTGTTGTAACTAGCCCAATAAGATGTTAGAGCAACTTGTATGTAAGTTCTGAGATGGCTAACTTCAGTGCACCCTTAGTTAATACCATTTTTTTATCTTAAAATTAGGTAACACCATTCACAAAAAGAAAATCAATCCTGCCTATCATACCCCAATATTTTTTGAGATTTGTGATTATATCATTGATAGATTGCTCTAACTGCGTGATCAAAGCTTTTGGAATAATATTCCACTTATGATTTTTTTAAGTTCTTATTAATTAATCGTAACCATGACGGTTTTATATAAAACACATATCATCCCTAGTTCATATATAATTCAAGTGTATTTTTTTAACCCGGACATAACAGGCATTCAAGGTAATGTTTCGTACTAGAATTACACAAGTACTTATCTTATTTGTGGAATCATTCTCAATTAAACTAAATTAATAATAAATTTAGGTGATCAATATAGTAAACAAAAAAATTGATGGTTGGGAATCTGGGTTTTAAGAAAAAAGACTCCTTGCCTTGCGCATACTGTTAAAATACATATCTTGTGTTTAGGTGGTAACTGATTTTTTTTCGTGGACGGAGAACCTTGCGGATATATCCATATCAAAATTCTAAGCAAGAGTATGCACATTAGTTTATGTCGCATACCATTGCTGTTTATACCCCACATTCGATTTTATTAGTTATTGCAATGGAGTTTTTATAATATCTCGTTAAACTTCTTTGATTATGTCTCTATATTATAACTTTAGGTAATTAGGTGCTACGTTGATATTTAGCCATAACGCTTATCTATGGATTAGTTGTTAAATATTGCAGAGATAGATACATCAATATATATAGTTTAATTTGCATTTTTGCCCAAATATTTTTTATTGAAAAATAAGTTATTGTTTTTGACACTACCACTGTGCAGGAGTAGACATTGGTTCATTGTAGGTCCATTAGAGACTTCGACCTGACCAGGTGCTGCGCGGACGGTTAATTCCGCCAATTGACCGTTGTAGGCGGGTAATCATACACTACTTCCGAACAATTTTCCATTACGGCGGTTGACACAGTACTGATGTCCATTGTATTGGGGTTTGGATAGGAGACCTCGTATTGGCATTTTTTATGATTTAAATTTTTATTATGGGAACGAGGTGGCTCTTATCCAAGCTCGGGCTGTCCAGTGTCGACAGATGGTATAAATTTTTCCATTGATATTGAAATTGATATTATTGGTAAACAAAAAAATGTGACCAATAAAGAAAAGTTTATTGTATTATTATCTCTTAGTTATGCAAAAATGAGTATTCTTGATATAGTTCATTATTTTTCTTTCTTAACATATATTATTTATTGTATTATCATTGTATTAACATTTTTATGTTCAAGGTATACCAATAAGTATGGCATGTTGCATATTTTAATGATGCATACTTAGTCAAATCCGTTTGACTAATATTGAATATACAACCTTGCAGCTTAGAGAAAAGCAAGAGGATTGTCCATTGGCTGGTTTGAAGAGTCATTGATATTTTCTAGCCTCTTAAGTCATCGTATGGATAGACTTATTTAATTTTATTATGTAGTTCAGACTTGATGAGTTTATTGGTTAATTTCCTTTATTCTTCCATTATGTATGGCACTCTGAGAGTTATTTATGGATTATTGAGCTATTGTCTCGTTCCTGGACTCGAAAGAAATATTTCATTGTTTTGGGATGCTTCCGCATTTTCCCCATGTTTCGAGGTCCGGGATGTGACAGTATGTATCGGCTTTAGGTTATTACGTATATACATCGATTCAATCTAGAATGGATAATTGATTATGTGTATCGATTCAGGTTTTTGTTTTATAAATATGTCTTGGCTCAGATTATTATGTCTACACACCGATTCGATTTAAAAGATCCTCCAATCGTATGTGTCGGGTTAATAGATCTATGCATATGAATAACTATCCTATCCGGATTAGAACTCTGATTATTAGGTACGATATATTAGGATCTTAACGTATGTCACTATATTTTAAATCTTACTCTGATTTCTTATATTGTGACTATGGTTCAAGAATATCGTATTGTGTGATTTTAATGTGCAAGTGTTTAGCACTGATATTTAGATCTATCCAGAATCATGTTCCTTTCATATCAATTACATGAGAAACTTGTTACGTATTCCAAATAAGGTAAACACTGGTTAGGTACAAAAATGTTGGTAAAACGCAAGGAGTAATAATAATACTTAAATATATATATATGGCTTATCATTTTTTTGTTGATAATGAATTGTTGAGAAAGAAAAAGGGATTCCAAAACGTTGTTACGAGACTGCTTGTATTTTCACTAAAGTATGATCTCAACAAAAAAATACGACTGTATATGTATCTTAGTCTTTAGATAATCGGGATGTGTACAGAACTACACTATATATTCGGCACTTACCAAATGAATGGTAACCTATAAATTAAGAGCATGTGAATAAAAATTCCAAAAAAAAATAATACCGAATCAAGAACAAAAATTATTAGTATGTAACCGATTCTTGATCAACAAAAGGCTATCTCCCTAGCTTTTTATCTACTTTTTTATCTACTGTAGATCTAGATCTCCCACATTAGAATTTTGTTACGAGTAAATTAGGAAGATGTGCTTGCAGTAAAATAAACTAATAATGACAAATTCAAGGATACATGCGTATCAAATAAAAGGAGCATTCTCTGTTTTATACAACATCAATCAAAATTCCAAGTTAAAGAAGTTTAAAGCACAGACTCATAAGGAGTCACGTGGTCGACCGCAAGGGGTCGTATTAGCCGCAGAGCAATGCCGCAAGGGACGTATGGTTGCAAGGAACCACGGAGGCAAAAGCTAAGTCCTCTACAGTTGTAGCTACACTGTCATGTCATGTCATGGACCGCAAGTGCCAGCGGTTGAAAACGTATAACAAGATACGCAAATGAATGTTATACAAGAGTTGGTTTAAGAAAGCTAAACCCATCAAAGTCATGGGGGATAATATGTAAAGTGGTTATATGATTTATAAGTATGTAATTTGCTTGGTATTTTATGAAATATGCCCACAAATAGAAATAAATGGTTGTCATACCTACTTATGCAATTTACATACTTTACATGCATATCCATGTTTATGAAAGAAGCCAAATTATACATGATAGGGATCGAACTTAGACATGCATGGGAAAAATCTAGGCACTGGATGATGTGTATACATGAAATCAAAGTACACGAATTTATAACGGATCAAGGTCCGTTAGAATACCCATGCATGGATTTCGATGCATACTGGGCATTAGGCTCACACAAATTTATGTTTGCAAATTTCAGGTGACGAACAGGGTTGATTGCATTCTCAAGATCGTGCGGCGGACTTATTGAGATTTCTGAAGTGGTACGATTCAACTTGTGAAGATTTGGTGGATATATGTATGCCCACGAGAACTGTCGAGATGTTTTTTTATTCGTAGAGTAATTTTTTTATTTTCCCCAATTTAGAGTTGTAATAACGGAACTCCTAATTTGAATGGGCATTTTATAGAATCGATATTTATCTCTGCTCATTGTATGCCATTTATTTATTTTATGTAACGGTTCGGTCGTGCTATCAACTATCGCAAGCTTCCGCCGGCCGTCACGATCCATTCCATTACAAATGGTATCAGAGCTAGAATTCTTCTGGGTATTGGATATCCACAACTCTTAGTGATCTAAGATCTATATAGAGAGAGATTTAGTATCACAACTCATTGACCTTATCAATTTTTTTTGAATCAGATGGCTCTGTGTCATGCAATTGAAGTCATTGGAGACAATGACTCATCGACGAGCCAAGAGGTCGTTATGGGTATGCAGAAGCAGATGCTGGAGTTAATGACACTAATGGCCTAGCAACAGAAGAGTCAGGCGTCTAACTCGGGTGGACTGACTCTAAAGACCTTCATCCAACATGATCCGCCCACTTTCAAGGGTGCGCATGAGCCGGAAAAAGTCGAACATTGGCTAAGAGAGATGGAGTTGACTTTTGAGGCAACTGATTGTCCTGAGAAAAAAAAAGTGATCTTTGGAATATTTCATCTGCGGGACAACGCAAAGGAGTAGTGGACTTCATGTAAGGGAATCCACTCGGAGGCTCCAGTCATTAAGTGGGATGATTTTGTTGAGCGCTTCATTGAGCGTTACATCCCTGAGCACGCTAAGGATGCTAAACATCAAGATTTTATTAATCTCCGACAGGGAAACATGACAGTCGAAGAATATGTAGCAAAATTTCAAGAATTAGAGAAGTATGGCAAGGGTATCTGTGTCAATGAAAAGCAACGAGCCAGAAAGTTTATAGAAGGTCTGAATACGGGACTTAGCATTAAAGTGCTCACTAGAGGTCCCACAACTTTATCTGAGGCAGTTGCAGCAGTGGTGGAGATTGATGCAGCATATCGGAGGATACAACAAGCGAATCCTTGGAAGCATCCTCACAAGCCGAACTTCAGTGATAAAAGGTGTCACACAACAATAAATGCCAAGAAGACAAAGACTGATGATATACCAGCCAACATGAAGTATATATACGAGGTGTGCCAGCATTGTGATAGGAGGCATCCAGGAGAATTCCACAAGCTAACCACTACTTGCTTTAAGTACGGAGAAAAAGGTCACTTCATGAAAGATTGCAAGAAGGATGTTAAGGATCAGAAGAAGCCATTCGAGCAGAAAAAGAAAGTAACAGGAAGAGTCTTTGCTATCACTCCTGAGGATGCAGAAGGTGCCAACACGACAGTGGAAGGTACTCTACTAATTGAAAACCATTTATGTCATGTTCTTTTTTATTCTAGTGCTACGCATTCCTTTATCTCGAATGTTTTTGCAAGAAAGTTAAGTTTGGAAGTTGTTGAGCTTCCATACGCACTTACAGTTTCTTCACCAATGGGTGATATTATTGCCATGGGTATGTACTTAAAGGGAGTACATGTTTTGATAAGAGAAGACACCCTCGCTGCCAATTTGAAATTATTGCCCATCACAATCTATGATGTCATCTTGGGAATGGATTGGTTATGGGAACATTATGAAACGGTCTATTATCGACAAAAGAAGGTGATCTTGAGTAGACCAAACCATGAGGAGATAGTGATTCGTGGCACATGTAAGAGTGGGAGGTTGGTTATCTCATCCTTACAAGTAAGCCAACTACTAGCTGAAGGTTGCATCGCGTTCCTCTCTAGTATAATTAGCATTGAATCATCATCACATACACGTCTTGAAGATTTAGATGTGTTCAGAGAGTTTGCCGATGTCTTCCCAGACGATCTTCCTAAACTATCTCCTCATAGAGAGGTTGATTTCTCAATTGATGTGATTCCAGGAATGGCTCTGATTTCCAAAGCTCCATACAGAATGGCACCTGCAGAACTTGAGGAGCTAAAGAAGTAGTTACAAGAACAACTGCATAAGGGATTTTTACGTCCCAATGTTTCTCCATGGGGAGCATTGTTCTTTTTTGTGAAAAAGAAAGATGGGTCTCTTAGACTCTGCATTGATTATCGAGGTCTAAACAAAGTGACCTTGAAGAATAGATACCTGTTACCTCGCATTGACGACTTATTCGATCAATTGCAGGGAGCCACAGTTTTCTCAAAAATTGATCTGCGTACGGGTTATCATCAACTCCGAATAAAAGAGAAGGATATACCAAAAACAGCTTTCAGGACAAGATATGGTCATTATGAATTTTTAGTCATGCCATTTGGTCTCACTAACGCTCCTGCAGCTTTTATAGAGCTAATGAATAGGGTATTCCGAGAATACCTTGATAAGTCTATCATCGTGTTTGTGGATGATATATTGATATATTCATCCGATCCGGAGCAGCATTGAGTACATTTACAGATTGTATTCAAAACCCTAAGGCAACACCAGCTTTATGCAAAATTTTTCAAATGTGATTTTTGGTTGGATAGAGTCGCATTCCTTGGTCATGTGGTATCTAAGGATGGTATTGAGGTAGATCCAACCAAGGTAGAAGCCGTGATGAATTGGAGTCAACCCAAGAATGTTTCTGAAATCCATAGTTTTCTTGGCTTGGCTGATATTATCGACGATTTATTCAAAATTTTTCAAGGATATCACTACCATTAACAAAGCTCACTCAAAAGGAAGTGAAGTTTATATGGTATGAGGATTGTAAACAGAGCTTTCTAGAATTGAAGCAGATATTGACTGCAGCTCCAATCTTATCTCTACCGTTAGGTAGTGGAGGTTTTGTAGTATATACAGATGCATCGGGCACTAGACTCGGGTGTGTTCTTATGCAAAATGAGAAAGTCATTGCATATGCCTCACGGCAACTAAAACCACAAGAAAGGAACTACCCAACTCATGATTTAGAGTTAGCAGCGGTAGTCTTCGCACTAAAATTCTGGCCTCATTACCTCTACGGTGAGCAGTTTGAGGTGCTTTGTAACCATAAGAGCCTTAAATATATTTTCTCTCAGAAGGAACTTAATCTGAGACTGTGACACTGGCTGGAGTTCCTAAAAGATTATGACTTTGCCATCAATTATCATCCAGGAAAAGAAAATATCGTAGCATATGCATTAAGTAGAAAATAGGAAAGTAAACTATCTAGTTTAAAGCTTCAGTGGAAAATGATAAAGGATTTTGAAGATTGGAAGCCTTTCTTGAGAGAATCGAGAAAGATATCTTTTGCAGCACTCAAAATTCAACCAGAGATAATTGGAAAGATCCTGACTGCACAAAAAGTAGATGTTGATCTTCCTAAATTCATTGAAGCATATAAGAAAGAAGGTTCAGATTTCACCATCGGAATGGACGGAGCTATAAGGTACCCAACAGATTATGGATACCAAGTGATATTGAGTTGAGGCAGGAGATTTTAGATGAAGCGCACAGATCGATGTACACTATTCATCCAGGTACAACGAAGATGTACAAGGATCTACAACGGAACTTTTGGTGGCCGAAGATGAAGAATGACATCGCAGAATTTGTTGCTAAATGCTTGGTATGTCATCAGATCAAGATCGAACATCAAAGACTTGCATGCCCTATTCAGCCCTTAGAGATACCTGAATGGAAGTGGGAGCACATAACAATGAATTTCGTCACCGGTCTACCCAAGACCACAAAACATCGTTATGACACCATATGGGTGATTATTGATCGATTGACCAAATCAGCACATTTTCATCTATCCGCCTAGATCAATCGACAGACAGTTTGGCTGAATTACATGTGAATGAAATTGTCAGCTTACATGGTGTTCCTGCATCAATTGTGTCTGATCGAGACACACGGTTGACCTATCATTTATGGAAGAGTTTTCAGGATGCTATGTGCACTCAGTTGAAGTTCAACACTTCATTCCATCAGCAGACTGATGGCCAATCAGAAAGGACCATCCAAACACTAGAAGATATGTTGAGAGCATGTGCTCTGGATTTTGTGGGCAGCTGGGATAGACACCTTCCATTAGTGGAGTTTGCTTACAATAATAGTTATCATTTGAGCATCAAGATGGCTCCCTATGAAGCATTATATGGGAGACCTTGCAGATCGCCCTCATGTTGGAGTGATGTTGGCGAGAAGCACATCTTAGGACCGGAACTTGGTTCAGACAAGTAAGAAGGGTGTTGATCTAATCAGAAAAAGATTACTTGCAGCACAAAGTAGACAAAAATCTTATGCCAATTGTGACGCCCCGCCCCTCCGGTTACCGAAACCGACGAGACGGGAGCGTCGGACCTACGGTCCAAATACGCCCATGATCTATGATACTCAGCAAAACATCTTGTGCACATTAGATCAATATTTGAAATATAAATAACAACAGGAGAATTACATGAAATGGAAAGAATATGCAACATCCATTTTCATTGACAATAATCATCAAGTCCATGTCCGTACAAAATGAGGTACGAATATATGTCTATAAATTTATAGAAGAAGTTCTCCAGATCTCTCATTACATTGTCTCTCAATTATAATATGAAGTAACGCAGGAAAAAGAAATACTCTAAGCAGAACGCACCCTGTCTGGTGCAAGTATGACGTAGGAAGTCTAATCTTCTCAAATGCCACTACGATTGCGGCTGCTGCTCGGCTACACCTGTTGGATTCACACAAGGGTAACATTATGAGCAATTGCCCAGCAACGAGACAACATTATAATGACTAGTGTAGGGGTAGAAAAGAATGTGTACTCAACTCATTTAGTGACACCTGTATATTGTAGGAACTGATAAAAGCATTAAGTTGTTCTGATTTACATTGGATCACATAATAATTGATTTTATTAATTTATATAATAATCATCTAAATACTACCGCAAAGATCTTGATCTTTCTACAAGTTGGTTAGAGTCCACAATGATATACAATATCTGACATCCGATCATAAACTATTTATCCTTTCTCGTATTATTTTAGCACACGCAAGTACGCGACTCGCAGGCCTCCGCTATGCGGGAACTTGTTTGTCATCTTGGATAAGCCTGCAAGTATTCCGACCTCAAATTCTCCAACTTCAAACCATATCCCGGGACACCTCTCACAATAATAATACTCGAAATAGAATTTGATGCGGCCACACCTAATTCTATTCTGAGTCTTAATATTGTGTATAAGTGTGAAACCAAGAACGCCAACCGCGCCACCTGCCTACTCCGTCGAGCGACTCCGGATGCTATCGGGTTGCTAGGTGCTACACGTCATCCAACTCGTCCGTTGGGGTCGCGGCCTTCGTGGCATCTACCCGGGGTCCAAGAGTGCAACACAATCCCTTGCCCATCTAACTCTAACTACTCGGATATGTGAGATTTTTACTCATGGATTGATAGCCAGTATAAATAATAAGTGACGCTAGCAACAAAGAGCTCAAATCATTGGCATGATATTGTATTTAGAAGAGATTACCTAAATACCTCCAGAGTAAACTTGTTTACTTTTGAATATACTATAGAACCTTATATATATCCCAATGTGTCTCAGATGATTATTAATATGTGAACATGATAAAATAATATTGTAGATTGCCATAGGTATTTATGTGAAAGTCACTTCTTCATGCATACCAATATGAATTTTGGTTCTCTGCTTCTGTTTTAAGAGTCGTTAACTGTAAACATAAAGGGGCAAGTTGAGATTTATGGATAGTACTTTACGGTGCACTATTTTTTTTCTTTAGGCCTAAACAAGTAATAATCTATTAAGTCTAAACCCATCAATGTTTACTTTATATTTTCATGGATCACTCGGGTATGAATATAGGTGCAGGTATTTGAAAACCTTCGTTAGTGGCGGTAGCATTTAACATAAAAAAGTTAATCCTCCATTTAGTATGTCGTATTCA
Organism: Ottelia alismoides; assembly: GCA_037367405.1. Classification (NCBI taxonomy): domain Eukaryota; kingdom Viridiplantae; phylum Streptophyta; class Magnoliopsida; order Alismatales; family Hydrocharitaceae; genus Ottelia; species Ottelia alismoides. The sequence goes on along the minus strand of JAZKJV010002499.1, from coordinate 581,268 downwards.
CCATCTCCAAAATGGTTTAAATTCCATGATACTTTTTTAAGGGAGATGCTGATGGGAATTGCAACTTTTCTCTAACGTGTATTATCTTTAAGCATTCGATTGATATTCCCAACGGCTGATATTAAGAGATTTGCTCAAAACTTGCAATAAAATCAATGCTTAATGCCCATGACTTGAATATTCACGTTATAGAAATTTATGGTCATCACAACACATAACGCCTCAAGTTAGAAAACATAATGCAGTAACCGTGCAAATCATAATTTAAAAAGATTAAATTGCGCATTACGCTAAGTGAATCATGATAATGAAACACGATGCATCTACACATACATGACGTCGTGCAAATCAAAAGACGTCTCATGCATATAAAATATTGGTTCACATAGTAATCATGCCATTTGTGATAAGTATAAGTATATATATAATTCAAGTATATATCCCCTCCAATTCGTGTAATATCTACTAAAATTGTCATTTCATTATTCACAAATCCATGCTGTCCGTAAAAAAAAACGACAGTGATATTGGGCTCTACGGGTTTAACGGATTTTAATATTATGGTATAAGGCTAACGATAGTTGAATTATCAGATTTAACATCACGATTTCATAAGTAATCTGTTTTGGGTATTAAGATATTTCTTTGGGAACAAGCACTTCAATAGTCGAGTCGACATACCATGAAGAAAAGCATCATAAGGAACGATCATCATCATATCTTGCAATTGATGATAAGGTATAACACGAAGTGAAGAAAAGCTCAACTCATATGTGAGATCAGGACAAGTAAAATCTTATGAAACCAACAACCCGGACGGATGAAACTTCGTTACAAAAATACATAAGGCTCTACCTATATTTAAGAATATAGGAAAATATGTGGAAACCAACAGCAAGAGGGTGGTATTTATCGTTACCTCCGAGGATGTTCCCTCGGGATCTCCTCTCACACGGAATGGTATTTCCGTCGCTCGATCGCAGTGCAATGGCGTGCACCACGGTGACCTCGAGTTTTCCTACGCGATGGTGGTCGCGGATCTTCGATCAGAGCTCCTTCTCCGATGTCGACAACGGCCTTCCGATGACCAGACTGACCAAGATGGTGGTGCTCCAATGAGACGGAAGGGTATGGTGGCTAGGGCTTTGGAGAGGGCAACCTATCACAGTATATTTATAGAAAGAGGGGTGTAAATGGATCAAATTTCGGATCCGATTCGGATCCACATATGGATCTCGATCGTCCATCATAAAACATTGATATCTTGGGCTAGGAATGTCAGAATTTGGTGTTCTTGGGCTCGTTGGAAAGATCTCGACGAAATCTACGAAGAGGCATGATTATTTGAATTTTTTTGGATGACTTAAATACTCCAGATTTTTGGAAAACGAAAATACGGGATTTTACATCATAAAAATCTTAAAGGAAGTCTCGTCCTCGAGACGTAGGATTTAACGTATAAGTTTTTAATGTGGTGTAGATTCAGGCATAAAAATCTTAAAGAGAACGGAACCCATAAAAATCTTAAAGAGGATTGAAATAGGGTTTCGTGAACATACCTTCAAAAAGATAGGGGTATTTCTGTCGCATATCTGCCTCAGGCTCCCAAGTGGCCTCCTCAACATTCTGACTTTGCCACAATACCTTCACTAAAGGGATGTCTTTCCGTCGTAACCTCTTGACCGTCCGGTCTAAAATCTGTACGGGTGCCTCAGGAAAAGATAAATTTGGTTCAACCGCGAGATCCTCATAGCTAATCACATGTCGAGGGTCTCGGATATACTTCCGGAGGTTTGACACATGGAATACATCGTGCACGCTTGCCAAGTGAGGGGGGAGTGCTACTCGGTATGCTACCTTCCCAATACGAGATAAAATCTCGAAAGGGCCAACGAACCGTGGTGCCAACTTGCCCTTAACACCAAATCTCTGAATACCTTTCATTGGAGATACTTTTAAGAATATAAAGTCTCCAGTGTCAAATTCAAGATCACGACGTCTCTGATCAGCATAGCTCTTCTGATGGCTCTGTGCAGTCAATAGTTTCTTCCTAGTCGTCTTCACTGCTCTTGTTGTGTCCTCGATTATCTGAGTGGAATAAATACCCTTGTCACCCACTTCCTGCCAACACAAGGGAGTGGTGCACCTCCGTCCATACAATGCCTCAAAAGGTGCCATGCCAATACTAGCATGGTAGCTGTTGTTATAAGTGAACTCCGCCAAAGGAAGGTGGTCCTTCCAAGATCCTTGCCACTCAATGGCACATGCTCTGAGTAGGTCTTCAAGGGTCTGAATTGTTCTCTCTGATTGCCCATCAGTCTGCGGATGATAGGCTGAACTAAGACATAGTTCAGTTTTTAGGGCCTTCATGAATTCTCCCCAATAATGCGATGTAAAACGAGAGTCTCTGTCAGATACAACCTCCTTGGGAATCCCATGCAAGCGAATAACATGCTGAATATATAACTTGGCCAGATCTACCGGAGTGCATGTCATGTTAACGGGAATGAAATGTGCGGACTTGGTCAACCGGTCCACAATAACCCAAATAGCATCGTATCCACCAACCGTACGAGGTAAGGATGTCACAAAATCCATAGAGATACTTTCCCATTTCCACAACGGAATAGGAAGTGACTGTAACAAGCCAGGAGGACGCTTGTGCTCTGCCTTCACTAATTGACAAGTAAGGCAACGACTGACATGTTCTGCTACATCTCTCTTCATCCCTTCCCACTAGAAGTGTTGACGGAGGTCTCTATACATTTTGGTGCTTCCTGGATGGATAGATAATCTAGAACAGTGAGCCTCATCTAGGATGTCTCTCCTTAGTTCATCATCATCAGGGACACGGACACGGTCTCCCTTCCATAAGATGGACTCACAAACTCTAAATCCATCAAACTCCTCCTTCAGACATCGATGGAACAAGTCTTGTAGTCTCTGATCTGTCTGCTGACCATGCCCAATCCTGTCCCATAATCCACTGTACTTAGCAGGTACAGTTACAGCGTCTGCAGAACTATCGAAGGGATGCCACTCACTAAGTGTTGTGAGCATATCCCAAGTCTGTAGCCATACAGCGGTGCCCTCGGTATGTGCTCTTCTACTCAAAGCATCAGCTACTACATTTCCCTTACCCGGATGGTACGAGATAGTGCAGTCATAATCCTTCAACAGTTCCATCCATCGTCTTTGCCTCATATTCAACTCTCGCTGGTCAAAGATATATTTGAGGCTCTTATGATCTGTAAAAATCTCAAACGTGACCCCATATAAATAGTGACGCCATATCTTCAATGCGAAGACTATCGCTGCCAACTCCAAATCATGAGTAGGGTAGTTCCGTTCGTGGTTCTTTAGTTGTCGTGATGCATATGCTACGACATGACCACGTTGCATCAACACTGCTCCTAACCCATCCTTTGATGCATCAGTATACACCGTAAAGTCTAAGGAGCCTGAAGGAAGAGTGAGAATCGCAGCACTGGTCAGTCTTTCTTTCAACGTACGAAAGCTCAGCTCGCACTTGTCGCTCCAAAAGAAAGGGACATCTTTCTGTGTCAGACGAGTAAGTGGTAGAGTGATGAATACCCGTTCATCACTCTTTATTCTTATATTTTAGCTACAAATACCTTTGCAAATGCATGTAGATATGTGTAAATAGGAATAATTAGCAAAAGCATGCATTGTGTAAAAACCTATAATTAGCATGTTTTTGTGCAAAAATAAAAGAGTAAAGATTAAAAAGAAAAAGAGGGAAATATTTAGAATAAATATTGAGCAACCTAACCCAAGGGAGGGCTCAGCATGGGCCTGACCGCATAAAAGCCAAGTAGAGGGAGATAGGGGCTCATGTGTATATATTTATATAAATAAAATAAAAATGTTTTCCTCACCCAAAAATATACTTGTATATATTTATAAAAGATAAAAACAAAATAAAAAGTTAAAAATCAAAAAGATTAAAAAGACCCCTTCATCATGTACATATATCACATCTATGTATTTATTTAACCTTGTAAATAAATAAAGTGATTTTCCAAACTTTTTGTAAATATTCTATGTTATATATTGTAAATAAATAAAATAAAAAGAATCAAAACAAAAATCAAATAAAAATAACAAAATTAAAAATACAAAAATACATTGTACATATACCTTGTATATAGTTGTACATAACTATTTATTTTACCTATGTATATAAATACTAGAAATAAAATAAAAACACCCTTTTATTCCTTATTTTATTCTATAAATAAATAAAATATAAAATAGGAATAAAATTGTACAAAAATAATAATTAAAAATCAAAAATCAAAAACCTACATATTGTATATATACCTATATATAGCTATATAATGTAAATACCTTATTTTTATTTCCAAAAATTAATAAAAAATCACCAAAAAAATAGAAAAAAATAAAATAAAAATAGTTTGTGTTTTGAGTTTTTACAAAATCGGGCCATAACTACCTTAATTTTGAGCTTTAAAATCCTGCCACGTGGCCTGACCCCATTGGGTCCTGGGGGTGTTAACCGCCCGGTCAACTGGACCCCCCAGGACCACTTCTCACGGACTCGAGCATCGGACCCATCTTCTCGGATTTATACCCGCTCGACCCGATTGCTTATCACCCAAACCCCGGCTCCATTTTGCACCTCCCACATCCGACACCCTCGCTGGGCATCAATCTCGGGATCCGCGCGCCACCGTGACCCTACCCGAACCTTTCTTCCCGGACCCGCCAGCATACTTAAGCTCAGCTCCGCCACCCATTTCATGCATCTTTGGCCATTCGCGTAGCTTTCCAGTGAGCTCCAGAGAGAGAGCGAGGTGACAGCTCGCCGCCCCACCCTGTTGCAGCGAGGAAGGCCGGCGAATCCACTGATCCGGCGATACCCCCGCCGTAGCTCCGCCACCTGAAGCGAGCTCGAGCCTCGGGCAGAGACACCCCTTGAGGCGACGACCGGGAGCACCCCCAGCTCCAGCACAGTCTACTCCTTCACCCAGGTAGCCCCTTAACTTAGCCATTTCGTCCAATTTCCGTTTACCCCCAATCTTCGCCGCCGCCATCTTTCTTCGATTCGCCCCGGTTCCGACCACCTCTCAACCATCGGACCCGACCCACATCTTCGTCTTCCTCCGCCGCACATTCTGCACCCACTCACACAACCCAGCTCGCACAGGAGCTGGGAACCGGGCTCCACCGTCTTTCACCTTCGCCGGAGCCAGTCGCCCCGACGCGCCGATCACCACCACGTTGCCTAACTGGGTCGAGGCACTTTGCCCTCGACCCGCGAATCTCCTGAGGGGTTTTGCAGGTTCAGCGGAGGCCATCTGAGGCCTCTCGACATCCAGCCCAGGAGCTTCACCTCCGCCACCCTCGTCGGAGCTCCCCCGAGCTCGGCTGGGACATCGGAGACCATCAGCAGCTGCGCACCTTCACGCCGGAGCTCCTCCGATATTCAGGCGCAGCAGAGGAGGCCGAAGGCGTCTTCACGAGGCCGGCGAAGTTCGCCGGCCTTCAGTTCATCCAGCATCCTCGAGAGCCGTTGATCGCGCCTCCTCGCTCCAGGTCTGATCTGAACCGTTGGTTCCTGGAGCGCTCGTGGACGTCAGATCTGAGGCGATAGATCCAGGCCGTTAGATCCACACGTGTCCTGGCCTGGACCGTTGGATCGACCAGAGCAGCAGCAGCGTCGAGAGCCGCCCCCATCCTGACCGTCCGATCGCCACGTGGCGGCCATCCAGCAGCTCCGGTTAATAAAGGGTAATTTACCCTTAGGCCCTTATCTTTGCTTTATTTGATTTGAGTCCAGTAATATTTAAATACGTTGTTTAGTTTAGGGTTTATTTGCACAATGGACCTTGCGCTTTAGTGTAATTGCATATATACCCCTGCTTATTGTGAGCCACGTGCTTCGTCACGTGTGATTTTGGGATATTTGTTGTTCATGCCCTTGTAGTTCTGGATTGTTCTGAAATGAAAGAAAATTTTTAGTTAATTGCATTTATACCCCTGTGAATGGTTTAATTCCACATGTGCGTTTATTTTTGGGTAAATTGCAACTAAGGCCCTCGGACTTTTGGTACGTGTTACCAATAGGTCCCCGGAACTTATTTTTGTTACAAAATAGGTCCCTGAGTGCCCCAGGCATGCGCTTGGCGCGTGATTTGCTGGTTATTTTTTACCTGGACCCCCAGAACTTTGGGTATTTGCATTCCAGTCCCTATGCACAGTACCCTCTTGTCATTTTTGAATAAAATATCAAATCACCTCCAAATTCGACGAAAATTTGACACATGTCTCCTGCCATGGTGTAGGATTTTTGTGAATTTTTGAGGATATTTTTTATTTCGTTTGTTATTTTTAAAAATTCAAAAACCTTAGTTTTTGTTACTGTCTAGATTAGAAAATCACAAAAAAATATAAAAACTCCCCTAAAAATTCTATAAAAATTAGGTACTGTTTAGTTTAGTTTGTTTGATTTTCTAGCCAATTTTGGCTATTTTTCACCACTGGAAAACCTTAAAAACTTAAAAACCCCAAAAACCCATAAAAATTCTAATAAATACATTAAAAATCCAAAAACAATAAATCTGGTACCTAAATTTTCCTTATTTCATCTATTTTATAGGAAAATTACCTCCAGGCCCTTTTGAGGTCCTTAGTTATTTTATCTAGGGACTTTAGGCTTGGCTGGACAGTACCCCTTGTTTTTGTTACTGTTTGATTTTTAGAAATTAAAATAAATATCAGAAAAATCCCAAAAATTCACCAAAAACATAAAAAAATGTAAAACACATAAAAATATTTTTGTTTTAATTTTTGGTTGATTTTTGTTGCTTTAAATAAATTGTTGAAGTGTGCTTATTTTTGTTTTTCTTATTTTCTTCATATATTAAAAATCCAAAAAATATAAAAATAATTAAAAACCACTAAAAAATATTTTGTCTTTTATTTCACTTTGTTTTTACTACTTCGTAGGCCTTCGGCCAATCCGTGCTCCTTGAGTTCGACCCTGGGTGCTATACCAGGTTAAACATATAGCAGGACCGCTTCTTCGTGCTTGATTGATTTTATTTGTTTCGAGTGGTTCATTTTTCTTAATCGACACATCCGAGCGATTGAGGTCGCGACGACCTTAGATTCAATACCTTTACCTTAGTCTCTCGGGATTTTATGTCTTTCAGAATGGCGCCGTTGCCGGGGAGCACGGCTTAGTAGTTCTTTTTATTTTTCATTTTTGATTTTCGCGGCTTTTCGCGGCTCTTTCAGAGCTCGCGGCTTTCTTTGCGGCTTTTGTTTATATTTTTTTGTTTTATTTTGCTTTATTTCCTTTTTCTTTTATTTTTGTTTTTGTCTTCTTTTGTGTGTTTATTTTATTTTCGCATTTTTGCACATATACCCTTATTTTTCATTTCCTTTTCTTTTATTATTATTTGATTATTGGTTCTGACCACTCTATTTTCTTTTGCGAGGGCCCGAGGACCGAGGCGGCTACTCTCGAGAGCCGGCGCAACCGCGGGATTCGGAGGCGGCTCCTTTCTTCGTGGAGCCGCAGGAGAGAGTGAGAGAGAGTTGAGTGGGTGAGGATTAGGGTAGAATTTTGTTTCATTTTATTATTATTGTAATAATACAGGACTATTCTCTGGACTTGGACTCTTCTACCGTAGCGGGTCTGTTTCGCCGAGCACCGGTGTGCTCGGGGGACCCTTAGGACCTTCGCGGTTTTTCGCGGTTTTCACGCGGCTTTCTTTTCTTTTTATTTCTGCCTTTTCCGGTTTTTCGCGGTTTTTGCTCGAGCCCCTAGACTTAGGAATTTCTGGTGACTATGCCGTACTTAGTAGGATCCACACACCTAACTGCTTATCTGTTCCCATAGATCGTTAATTGGACCTACTTAAAAATAATTAATAAAAATAACCGCTTCACTTACCTTCGTAGCCTACGTGCCGCAGCCCGTCCTGTAAAGCGCTTACTCCTACCCCCGATTTGTCGGACAGAGGAGGGACGGGCCAAGACCGGACTCTTTGGCTTGGAGGTCGGTGACCGGTTAGACGGTTCATCGCTAGAATTGCTCATCTAGGACTCGGCTTTACCGCTGCATCATTTAGGTTAGTTTCTTTTCAGTCTTCAAATTCTGCGCGGATCATATTGCATGTAGAGTGCTGGAGACAGGTACGCATTTCTTACTCAGCATGCATCATTGATTTGTCGCGCATCGGCTTTTTCGTCTTCTCCCCCCTGTTTTGGACTTAATAATCAGGAGAACCGAAAAATTCGTTAGGCCATTTGTTTGCTTTGAAAAATACTAAAAAAGTGAAACCATAAAATTGGGACTGGATAACACTATTGATCTTAAAATCTGCTCACCCTAAAAAACTTTGTCTTGGGGAGAGAAACCCCCTCATTGGATGGTTTGGATGCGCGAGAGAGTGACCCGCACCCTAGGTAGAGCCCCCCGTTGCTAGTCCCGACTGATTACCGACTTTTCCGTGCGGGCCAGTCGGTTGGGTTAGCATCGGATATCCTAACAGGTCACGTAAGTGCTCTGATATTTGTGTGTTCACCAAAATAAAATAGACAAGATAATTTGACCGAACTTTCACTGTCTTCAGCTCGCGTTGCGTTGGTGAACCGGGGGTTTGTTTTCTGATCATTATTTTTTCCAGATCTCATCCGCCTTACTCGCCAGATCAAGATGATGGGTAGACGGTCTCTTAGGCAGCCTCTGGCTGCACCGCTTTCGGGCACGTCTGCCTCATCATCTAGGTTGGCTCGCGAGAGCCCAGACCCGCTCTCCGAGCCCGAGTATGATTCCACCCTGTTCCCCCTCGACCCCCTTTCTGTTCTACCTGAGAGACACGAGCCCGAGGAGAGACTGATTGATTTGACAGCACCTGAGTTGGGCTCGTTTGATTTTGCAGACGTCGCTATGGCCGGAGCCGGCAGTTCAGATGATCACTCCCGTCAGCCCGAGCACTTTGTACTTGACCAGGGAGCGATCAACTCCACCCGGATCGCATCACTTGAGACAATCCAGCAGCAGTTACGCGATCAGGGAGCATTCATGATAGAGATGAGGCGAGAGTTGGAGAGGCTCAGAGCAGAGCGAGACCAGCAGAGCGAGCCTGAGGAAATACCTGATGCAGAGGCACGAGCCGCAGCAGCCGCAGCCGCAGCAGCAGCCGCCGCAGCGGGAGGCGCTGCGGCAGGAGGACCACCACGACCGATGCGGGATTTACACAATCCCGGATCTACTCTGATGCATCACTGGGTAGTGGTGCCGGCGATCGTGGGGGACTTCAAGTTCCCCCCGAACACCTTGCAGATGCTACCCTGCTTCCACGGACTTGCCACTGAGGAGCCCCACCTCCACCTCCAGGAGTTCCTGATGATCTGCAGCACTGTCCACGATCGCCATGTGGACCAGGACACGATCCGGATGATAGCCTTCCCGTTTTCACTAGCAGATAGAGCATCCACCTGGCTGAAGCATCTTGGGAGGTTTGTCTATACCTGGGAGCAGCTCCGCACCGAGTACTTGAACAAGTACTATCCACTCGGGCGGACGAATGCAGCGAGGGCCCTGATCAGCAACTTCTCCATGTTCCCCAACGAGCAGTTTCACGAGGCATGGGAGAGGTTCCGAGAGCTCCTAGACAGATGCCCGCACCATGACATCACGAAGCCGAACCTTGTGCAGAGCTTCTTCAGCGGGTTGACACCAGAGCTACAGGGCCTGGTGAATGCTTCTTGCGGCGGGTCCTACTTCGCTAAGGACCACGACCAGGTCTGGGCCATCTTCGAGGAGATGGCTGAGAACTATATGGTGATGTCTTAGACCAGGTTGTATACTCAGAGACCCCAGCCACAGCAGCCAGGACCCGTGCAGTACCAGCGTATAGCACGGGTAGATGCAGGTCCATCCAGTTCGTCCGCAGCCGCAGCAGCACAGGCAGAGTCGACAGCTGCGGACATGGGCATTATCAGCGAGAAGTTGGACCGCATGGAGCTGATTGAGAAGAAGCAGTGCCAGAGCATCACTCAGATGGAACAGATGGCACAGGTTCTGAGCGACATGAAGACACAGCTCATGTGTCTCCAGGAGGCACAGACGGCTCCTCAACCCCGTCTTCAGTCGCGAGGCGACTCCGGCAGCAGCAGCAGCTCGTCCCAGCGCTCCAGCACCCCTGTGCACCCTAGACAGGTTCACCTTGTACAGGCGGAGCCGTACCAGCAGCCGCAGCCTACCTACCAGTCCCCACCATCTCCAGAGATGCAGATGGTGGTATACCAGCCGGACCAGCCTCTGGCAGTACTCCCGCCAGCCCCCTACGACGCCGAGCCGTTGATGGATGTCAACGGGATTTGGTATGACCGCCCCCAGCCTGGAATCCGACGAGACCATCCCGGATTCAAGTGGGGGAGTGGTGGTGCCCAGCCCCAGCAGCAGCCGTCAGGACAGGGAGGGTAGTACTCCCATCAGAGAGATCACCAGCCGCAGCAGCAGCCCCCAGCATACCAGCAGCACCAGCCATCATCCTTCGGTCCTCGTCCCTATCAGCAGCAGGGACAGTCGTGGAGACGTGAGCAGCAGGCTCACCCAGTTCAGCAGCAGCACCCTTCCTCATACCCCTCTTACCACCAGCAGCAGTACCAGCAGCCTCACCCCCAGAGAGGCTACCCGTCGGGCTCCCACGAGAGCCCCGCTTTGGATGACATCGCCCGCCTCCTCACGGACCAGCAGGCCACATTCAGACGGGAGATGGACGAGTTCCGCCAGGAGATGCGGGACTTGGTGAGAGGTAAGGCCGCCATTCCAGCCCAGATTGAGCCGAATCCGAATAACCTCAAGAGGAAATCTGAGCAGGTACTACACACTGAGTCTGCCACTCCTAGTGACCCATTTGTTGATACATCTTCGGATCTATTTGATGTTGATTTTGTCACACTTAGGAGCGGTAGGACCCCAGCAGGCGGTGGCGCCTCATCTGAGCTTCACCACGAGGATATTTCAGAGGCGCCACATGAGGAAGAGGAGAGCGGTACTGAGGCCGCTCCAGATGACGACGGTGGCACTGAGGCCACCAAGGATGCTGATCCCACCGGCGGTACTGAGGCCGCCGCTTCACCAGATCGAGGAGGTGGTACTGACGCCACCAGCTCAGCCGAGCCAGCCCGCGGTACTGATGCCGCGAGACGTCTACCAGCAGCAGCAGCAGAGCCAACCCACGGTGGTACTGAGGCCACCAGTGTTTGTCGTGATAGAGATGTTGTCTTTCCTTCAGTTCATGTACCTCAGAATATTGTTGTGAATAAAGGAAAAGGTTTAGTTTCTTCTGGTCCCACTGTGGTGCATGATGTATGTGTGGATCCGGTCATCGAACCGTCTAGGCCTTTTCCTAGTCCTTCATCTGCGAAGGACCCTGTGATCCCCTTCCCTAGAGCCCTTCAGATGGGGAAGGGGAAGAAAAAAGAAAAAGATCCAAAAAAGAGAGAGCTTGAGGAGTTCAGCCAGAGCATGATAGATCGATTCCACATCCAGCTGACCCTCCAGGAGGCTTTGCAGCACATCCCCCTTCTCCAGCGATCTTTGAGAGACAGGACTACAGTCAGGAGAAGGAGGAGGAACCACACTTCTGAGATCCATGTGCTGACGAGAGCCACGTGTTTTGCGATCCAGAACCGTCTGCCGGCCAAGAGGCCAGATTCAGGGGCCCCGTATGTCAGATGCCAGATTAGTGAGCAGAGGTTCGACCGTACTCTTCTAGATAGCGGATCGTCGATCAACCTTCTTCCGGCAGCCCTTCTCGACCGCTTCGAGTTGGGCACTCTTCGACAGAGCAGGACAGTCCTTCACTCGCTGATCGATCTGTCAAGAGGCCGAGGGGGTTGTTATGAGACGTTATCGTCACAATTCAGGGCCTGAAATTCCCCGTGGACTTCGTAGTGTTGGACATGGAGATCCCTGAATCAGTAGCCGATACCCCCATCATCCTTGGTCGTCCGTTCTTGGCCACAGCCAAGGCGGTGACTGATCATGATAGCGGGAAGGTGTACTTTTGCGTCGAGGGCGAGAGTATACAAATAGAGACGGTCGAGGACTACAGAGCTAGAGATAGAGCCCGCTCAGATGCGAGTACAGATTCAGAGCAGCTGACAGACGCAGAGCCAGACATCCACCACGACTGTGATTTTGTGATTACAGACGATGAGGCAGCTTGGGCAGATCCGGTGGCACAGACCATCCTCTCATATTCAGATACAACTGATACCGAGACGATAGCAGAGGAGAGTCTGGAGAGCACAGTCTTGGGTCAGGATACCACAGAGGCAGCAGAGCCGGTCCTTGATCACGAAACGATTTGCAGTGATGGTGGTGCTGAGGCCACCTTGTTTTCCGGTGGTACTGATGCCACCGCAGTTGATACAGATCCCTCGGATTCAGAGTCTGATTGGGCCGATTGCTATGATCAGATGCCAGACCTGAGTCCACCTGAGCCTACAGATGAGGAGGAGGCCGATGCAGAGCAGACCAGAGACAGTGCAGTTGAGCAGCCTTCTCCCGATCCAGTTTGCGAGAGTACGCTTTCACTTTCCCAGGAAGATTTGGCAGACTTAGCAGCTTTCACTCAGTTTCTTCCACAGCCAGATTTGCCAGCACCCAGCATTCCAGAGTTGAAGCCGCTCCCTACTTCGCTGAAGTATCGATTCCTTGCGGGCGAGCCAGAGATGTACCCAGTCATCATCTCCGCTGAGTTGATTGGAGAGCAGGAATCCCGTTTGATGGGGGTTCTTGAAAAGAACCGCAAGGCGATCGGATGGAGCGTAGCAGATCTCCATGAGATTAGTCCATCAGTGTGCTCCCACCATATCTATCTCGAGGAAGGGGTGAAGCCGTCGCGTGAGTTCCAGCGGCGACTGAACCCCAACCTGAGAGAGGTCGTGATGAAGGAAATATCAAAATGGTGGAGTGCAGATTTCATTTATCCCATTTCCGACTCCAAGTGGGTCAGCCCCTTGCATGTGGTGCCCAAGAAGACGGGCATCACGACTGTGATCAGTGAGTCGGGAGAGGAGATTGCTACACGAGTACCCACCTATTGGAGGGTTTGTGTTGACTACAGGAGACTCAACCAAGCCACCAAGAAGGACCATTTCCCCCTGCCTTTTATTGACCAGATCATTGAGAGACTGGCAGGGAAGAGCCATTATTGCTTCCTGGATGGGTACTCGGGCTACAACCAAGTGGCCATCGCTCCTGAGGATCAGGAGAAGACCACCTTTACCTGTCCCTTCGGCACATATGCTTTTCGATGCATGCCATTTGGGCTATGCAATGCCCCTGCGACTTTTCAGAGGTGCATGCTGTCGATCTTCTCGGACATGGTAGGGGAGTGTTTGGAGGTCTTCATGGACGATTTCTCGATCTACGGCGACAGATTCGATTCTTGTCTTGACTGCCTAGACCGGGTGCTCCAGTGATGTATTGAGTTTCATTTGGTGCTATATTGGGAGAAGAGTCACTTTATGGTGACTCAAGGGACGGTGCTTGGCCATATCATCTCCAACAGGGGCATGGAAGTTGATCCGGCCAAGGTCGATGTCATTAGGAAACTCGCACCGCCGTCCAATCTGAGGCAGCTACGGTCATTCCTGGGGCATGTTGGATTTTATAGGAGGTTCATTCAGGATTTCAGCAGGATTGCCCGACCGTTGACTGACCTCTTGACGAAAGACACCGAGTTCCTTGTCGATGACAAGTGTCTTTCGTCGTTCGCGACTCTCCAGCAGTGCGTTATTGAGGCTCCTGTCCTCCAGCCGCCTGATTGGTCTCTCCCATTTGAGATCATGACGGACGCCTCCGACTTTGCCGTAGGGGCAGTGCTGGGACAGAGGAGGGATGGAGTTCCATTTGCCATACACTATGCTAGCCGCACATTGGATTCCGCTCAGCGGAATTACACGATCACAGAGAAGGAGATGCTAGCCGTAGTGTTTGCCCTGGATAAGTTCAAATCATATATCATTGGATCTAGAGTGACTTTGTTCACAGATCACACCGCCATCAGGTACCTCATGGCAAAGAAGGATGCCAAGGCCAGACTGACTAGATGGATCCTTCTACTCCAGGAGTTCGACATTGAGATCAAGGATAAGCCTGGAGTCAAGAATGTGGTGGCGGATCATCTCTCCCGACTAGAGCAGCCTGAGGATTCTGAGCAGATTGACCCTATTAGAGATACCTTCCCAGATGAGGCGATCCTTGCTATCGCCTCACTCCCATGGTACGCCGATATTGTGAACTTTCTCGTTGCCTGGGAAAGTCCCACAAGATTGGCCCCGGCAGAGGCTTGAGACCTTCCTCGCGAAGGCCAAGTCCTACCATTGGGAGGATCCCATCCTTTACCACGAAGGAGGGGATAGCGTCTGGCGTCGGTGTATTCTTCAGGAGGAACACCATAGCGTCCTCACTTACTGCCACAAGCTTGAGGCAGGAGGACATCATTCTGGGAGGAGAACGGCACAGAAAGTGCTCCAATCCGGCTTGTGGTGGCCTACACTCTTCAAGGACTCATATGAGTTCGTGAAGAGGTGTACTGACTGTCAGAGGATGGGCACTTGTGGATAGCGTGATATGATGCCGATGCAGCCCATTCACTTCTGTGAGGTTTTTGACGCATGGGGCATCGATTTCATGGGTCCATTCCCTAAGAGTCAGGGATTTGAGTACATTCTGTTGGCCGTTGATTATGTGAGTCGTTGGGTGGAGGCTATCCCCGCCCGAGCCGCTGATGCGAGGACCGTTTGCAGATTTTTGAGGAAGCACATCATCACGCGGTTCGGGGTTCCACGAGTTCTGATTTCTGATGGGGGATCTCACTTCATCAACGACCAGGTGAAGGCACTTGCTAGCGAGTTGGGCATAGATCATCGTGTTGCTACACCTTACCATCCACAGACGAATGGTCTAGCCGAAGTGTCGAATAGGGAGATCAAGACTATTCTGCAGAAAGCCGTTCGCCCTGACCGAAAGGATTGGTCACAGCTTTTGGACTCGGTCTTGTGGGCATATAGGACGTCTTTCAAGACACCTTTGGGCACATCTCCCTTTCGCCTCGTGTATGGCAAGCCATGCCATTTACCTGTTGAGCTAAGGCACAAGTCACTTTGGGCAGTTACAGATATTTTGATGAATCCAGATGGTATGGGAGACCAGAGGAGGGCAGAGCTAGCTGCCCTAGAGGAGCTTAGAGATGCAGCTTTCTCAAGCAGCCTACATTATAAGGAGAAAGTCAAGGAGTGGCATGATTCTCATATCAGCCACAAGCATTTTGAGATTGGACAGAGAGTATGGCTGTTTGATGCGAGGCTACGCCTATTTCCAGGGAAGCTACAAAGCAAATGGAAGGGACCTTTTCTGGTTAGAAAGGTACACGACAACGGTAGCATCGACATATCTGAGTTGTCTTCTGAGAGTACCTTTCGAGTGAACGGCCAGCGGCTCAAGCCATTTCTAGATCATGAGCCGCGGGTCGTTGATCTTGCCCCTATTCATTTTGCGTAAGATGTGGTCTTTGACTGACATCTAATGCATCTCACGCCTGAGTTTCACTGATCTTCCGCTGTATATAGATCCAGATGGCCATATCACTACATTCTTTAGTCCCACATCCCTTCCTTCATCTTGTGATTATGCTATACTTAGGGTGCACTTTACCCTAAGTATAGGGGGGATGTGAGACCTTTTGGGTATTTCTTTTGTTTCTGTTTACCCCTGCTTTTGTTGCCTATACTTAGGGATATTTCACCCTAAGTATAGGGGGGGTAGACCCTGTACATTCGGCACTCAGGTTTTCCCTTAGTATACAGCCTGCTATACTTAGGATTATTTGATCCTAAGTATAGGGGGAAGACCCGAGCTCCTCTTGACTTTTCTATTTCTTCGTCCTTTGTATAGCCTTTCTTTTCACTTTCCTATACCTAGCACAAGTTATGTCTTCTTCATCGCTCTTGACTCTGAGGACATCATTCGAGCTAAGTATAGGGGGGGTGTATATATTTCATATATACTTTAGCCATAACTCGTACTTTGTGTGAGTGTGTTAATAAATAAAAATGGCTAAAAACCACAAAAATTTAAAAAAAATTCATGTACATAATCTTCTTTTATTTGCACATACATAGCTAGTGTACAAATTATTTTTGTAAAAATGATTTCAAAAATCTTTTGTGTAAAGCTTGTGTAAATATTTTTGTATCAAAATTATGTATATAGTACAAAATTTTTCCAAAATGTTTTGAAAATCAAAAGTTTGCAAAAATCTTGTGTAAATGTGTGTAAATATCTCTTTGCAAAACTTGCACTTCATGCATCATCCATTCATGGTTTCGAAACATTTTTCAAAAATTTTGCATGATTGAAAAATATTGTGTAAATAAGCATCTTTTTGTACATATGTATATAGTTTTTCTGGATGAGTGTTGACATTTAAACTAGCCTGGAATCAAATTGAGAAATGGAGCTTGATTAAGATCTTAATCCACCTAATTTCTAAGAGGAACCTTATAGGGCTTAGGTTTAAGGCTTTTCAGGTCCATGGTGACTTAATTCTTTGAGTCCACTAGGCTATGATCACATGTCATCTCAATGAGCCTAAGTAGAGCACTTAACAACAACACATGACTCATAGAGATTACGGCTTTACTTGGACAACCGCACTATGCACCGAGCTCTCTACGGATGAGGTGGTGAGGAGGCAGTCTTACTTGACTTGGGGTAGCATATGAGGGTAGTACTTCTAGGCGGAACCTCTCTTCTTCTTATAGTGAAGGAAGTGCGTCTCAACTTGGTCTGGTTGCCATGAGGTCTAACGACGGGAGTTGTGGGTTGCAATAAAGCTTCAAAAGAGGGATAGTCTACTGGCTCAAGAGGAAAAACTCCTTGTATATATGCTGCACATGTATATGTTGTACAGATGCACTTGAAAAAAAAATGTGCAAAAAGAAAAGAACTCCAAAAAAGTGGTGGGTCTGAGAGAAAATGATAATCCCATCGGAGTATGTATATAGACGTGCAATAAGCAAAGCTTGGTTTAATGATCCACCTGTTGTAGCTTGCAGCAGGGAGACTTGGCTACACTGGTCAAGCTCCCAAGGGTACTTGGCTACACTGGCCTTGACCCATTCTCTTCTTCCCCCTCTTCTTGTGCCGGTTGAACTTGAACTTAGAAGGGAATACCCCGCTCCTCAAGGAAAGAGTGGCCAGATTGAGGTCATAGAGTTACCTTGTTGAGGAGGGTTGTCAAGTTGCCATTTCTGAGGTGGAGAGCTTAGACTTCACATTCACAGGACAAGAAAAGATTCATGGTCTTCAGGGTTTGTGATTGATGACTTGTTCTGATCTGGAGCATTGAGGAGTCTTGGTTATAGATTAGTGGAACTTAGAGGCTGTTAGGTTTTAAGCTTAAGTCTAAATAAGGTTCCGACACATTAATAATCCAAAGATCTGATCGAGCTCCATACCCCAATTTAATGAAGGCAAGTTTAATAATCAACCTTGATCCATGTACATCCTCTTTTTCTTTTTCTTTCTTTCTTTTTCACTTCTTTTTCAAATAAGTGTTTGCTAAGGGACTAGCAAAGTTAAGTATAGGGGGGTGATGAATACCCGTTCATCACTCTTTATTCTTATATTTTAGCTACAAAAACCTTTGCAAATGCATGTAGATATGTGTAAATAGGAATAATTAGCAAAAGCATGCATTGTGTAAAAACCTATAATTAGCATGTTTTGTGCAAAAATAAAAGAATAAAGATTAAAAAGAAAAAGAGGGAAATATTTAGAATAAATATTGAGCAACCTAACCCAAGGGAGGGCTCAGCATGGGCCTGACCGCATAAAAGCCAAGTAGAGGGAGATAGGGGCTCATGTGTATATATTTATATAAATAAAATAAAAATGTTTTCCTCACCCAAAAATATACTTGTAAATACTTGTATATATTTATAAAAGATAAAAACAAAATAAAAAGTTAAAAATCAAAAAGATTAAAAAGACCCCTTCATCATGTACATATATCACATCTATGTATTTATTTAACCTTGTAAATAAATAAAGTGATTTTCCAAACTTTTTGTAAATATTCTGTGTTATATATTGTAAATAAATAAAATAAAAAGAATCAAAACAAAAATCAAATAAAAATAACAAAATTAAAAATACAAAAATACATTGTACATATACCTTGTATATAGTTGTACATAACTATTTATTTTACCTATGTATATAAATACTAGAAATAAAATAAAAACACCCTTTTATTCCTTGTTTTATTCTATAAATAAATAAAATATAAAATAGGAATAAAATTGTACAAAAATAATAATTAAAAATCAAAAATCAAAAACCTACATATTGTATATATACCTATATATAGCTATATAATGTAAATACCTTATTTTTATTTCCAAAAATTAATAAAAAATCACCAAAAAATAGAAAAAAAATAAAATAAAAATAGTTTGTGTTTTGAGTTTTTACAAAATCGGGCCATAACTACCTTAATTTTGAGCTTTAAAATCCTGCCACGTGGCCTGACCCCATTGGGTCCTGGGGGTGTTGACCGCCCGGTCAACTGGCCCCCCCAGGACCACTTCTCACGGACTCGAGCATCGGACCCATCTTCTCGGATTTATACCCGCTCGACCCGATTGCTTATCACCCAAACCCCGGCTCCGTTTTTCACCTCCCACATCCGACACCCTCGCCGGGCATCAATCTCGGGATCCGTGCGCCACCGTGACCCTACCCGAACCTTTCTTCCCGGACCCACCAGCATACTTAAGCTCAGCTCCGCCACCCATTTCATGCATCTTTGGCCATTCGCGTAGCTTTCCAGTGAGCTCCAGAAGAGAGCGAGGTGACAGCTCGCCGCCCCACCCTGTTGCAGCGAGGAAGGCCGCGAATCCACTGATCCAGGCGATACCCCCGCCGTAGCTCCACCACTTGAAGCGAGCTCGAGCCTCGGGCAGAGACACCCTTGAGGCGACGACCGGGAGCACCCCCAGCTCCTGCACAGTCTACGCCTTCACCCAGGTAGCCCCTTAACATATCCATTTCGTCCAATTTCCGTTTACCCCCAATCTTCGCCGCCGCCATCTTTCTTCAATTCGCCCCGGTTCCGACCACCTCTCGACCATCGGACCCGACCCACATCTTTGTCTTCCTCCGCCGCACATTCTGCACCCACTCACACAACCCAGCTCGCACAGGAGCTAGGAACCGGGCTCCACCGTCTTTCACCTTCGCCGGAGCCCGTCGCCCCGACGCGCAGATCACCTCCACGTTGCCTAACTGGGTCGAGGCACTTTGCCCTCGACCCGCGAATCTCCTGAGGGGTTTTGCAGGTTCAGCGGAGGCCATCTGAGGCCTCTCGACATCCAGCCCAGGAGCTTCACCTCCGCCACCCTCGTCGGAGCTCCCCGAGCTCGGCTGGGACATCGGAGACCATCAGCAGCTGCGCACCTTCACGCCGGAGCTCCTCCGATATTCAGGCGCAGCAGAGGAGGCCGGAGGCGTCTTCACGAGGCCGGCGAAGTTCGCCGGCCTTCAGTTCATCCAGCATCCTCGAGAGCCGTTGATCGCGCCTCCTCGCTCCAGGTCTGATCTGAAACCGTTGGTTCCTAGAGCGCTCGTGGACGTCAGATCTGAGGTGATAGATCCAGGCCGTTAGATCCACACGTGTCCTGGCCTGGACCGTTGGATCGACCAGAGCAGCAGCAGCGTCGAGAGCCGCCCCATCCTGACCGTCCGATCGCCACGTGGCGGCCATCCAGCAGCTCCGGTTAATAAAGGGTAATTTACCCTTAGGCCCTTATCTTTGCTTTATTTGATTTGAGTCCAGTAAATATTTAAATACGTTGTTTAGTTTAGGGTTTATTTGCACAATGGACCTTGCGCTTTAGTGTAAATTGCATATATACCCTGCTTATTGTGAGCCACGTGCTTCGTCACGTGTGATTTTGGGATATTTGTTGTTCATGCCCTTGTAGTTCTGGATTGTTCTGAAATGAAAGAAACTTTTTAGTTAATTGCATTTATGCCCCTGTGAATGGTTTAATTCCACATGTGCGTTTATTTTTGGGTAAATTGCAACTAAGGCCCTCGGACTTTTGGTACGTGTTACCAATAGGTCCCCGGAACTTATTTTTGTTACAAATAGGTCCCTAAGTGCCCCAGGCACGCGCTTGGTGCGTGATTTGCTGGGTATTTTGCACCTGGACCCCCAGAACTTTGGGTATTTGCATTCCAGTCCCTGTGCACAGTACCCTCTTGTCATTTTTGAATAAAATATCAAATCACCTCCAAATTCGACGAAAATTTGACACATGGCTCCTGCCATGGTGTAGGATTTTTGTGAATTTTGAGGACATTTTTGATTTCGTTTGTTATTTTTAAAAATTCAAAAACCTTAGTTTTTGTTACTGTCTAGATTTAGAAAATCACAAAAAAATATAAAAACTCCCTAAAAATTCTATAAAATTAGGTACTGTTTAGTTTAGTTGTTTGATTTTCTAGCCAATTTTGGCTATTTTTCACCACTGGAAAACCTTAAAAACTTAAAAACCCAAAAACCCATAAAAATTCTAATAAATACATTAAAAATCCAAAAACAATAATCTGGTACCTAAATTTTCCTTATTTCATCTATTTTATAGGAAAATTACCTCCAGGCCCTTTTGAGGTCCTTAGGTATTTTATCTAGGGGACTTTAGGCTTGGCTGGACAGTACCCCTTGTTTTTGTTACTGTTTGATTTTCAGAAATTAAAATAAATATCAGAAAAATCCCAAAAATTCACCAAAAACATAAAAAAATGTAAAACACATAAAAATATTTTTGTTTTAATTTTGGTTGATTTTTGTTGCTTTAAATAAATTGTTGAAGTGTGCTTGTTTTTGTTTTTCTTATTTTCTTCATATATTAAAAATCCAAAAAATATAAAAATAATTAAAAACCACTAAAAAGTATTTTGTCTTTTATTTCACTTTGTTTTACTACTTCGTAGGCCTTCGGCCAATCCGTACTCCTTGAGTTCGACCCTGGGTGCTATACCAGGTTAAACATATAGCAGGACCGCTTCTTCGTGCTTGATTGATTTTATTTGTTTCGAGTGGTTCATTTTTCTTGATCGACACATCCGAGCGATTGAGGTCGCGATGACCTTCGATTCAGTACCTTTACCTTAGTCTCTCGGGATTTTGTGTCTTTCATAGAGCTAGCTGCGAGAAGCCCCTAACAAAACGCCTGTAGTAGCCGGCGAGGCTAAGAAGCTGCGTATGTCGGTAACTGTCTTGGGCTGCTCCCAGGACATGACTGCCTCTATCTTGGCTGGATCAACCGCCACCCTGCTCCTGAAATTACATGACCGAGGAAAGCTACTTCGGTAAGCCAAAATTCACACTTGCTGTATTTGTGCATACAACTTGTGTTCTCTGAGTGTCTCAAGAATAATACGTAGATGATGCTCATGCTTATGCTCATCACGTGAGTAGATCAAGATATCATCAATGAACACCACCACAAAATGATCTAAGTATGGACGGAAAATTCTGTTCATCATGTCCATGAACGCAGCAGGTGCGTTCGTGAGTCCAAACGGCATAACCACAAACTCATAGTGGACGTATCTGGTACGAAAAGCAGATTTAAGCACATCTGCATCCTTAATTCTCAATTGATGATAACCCGATCGTAGGTCAATCTTTGAGAATACCGCTGCACTTGCAATTGATCGAAAAGATCATCTATTCGTGGAAGTGGGTAACGGTTCCTTTACCGTTCTTTTATTCAATTGCCTATAGTCGATGCACAAGCGCATAGACCCATCCTTCTTCTTTACGAAGAGGACCGGTGCTCCCCAAGGTGATGTACTGGGACATATAAATCCCTTTTCCAATAACTCCTGCAGCTGTACTTTGAGTTCCCTGAGTTCGGCTGGTGCCATTCTGTATGGAGGAATGGAGATCGGTTGCGTGTCGGGTATCAAAGTAATCTCGAACTCGATCTCCCTTTCTGGTGGTAGTCCAGGTAATTCCTCTGGGAATACATCGGGAAAATCTCGTATAATTTTGACGTCTTCAATCATACGATCTTCGACGGGTAACTCCACAATATGGGCGAGAAAACCTATGCAACCCTGATCGAGCATGTGTTGGACCTTCAATGCCGATACATATAAGACCTCACTATCTGAGGTACGTCCATCAAACTGAAAGGTAGGTATGCCTAGAAGACTGAACACTATCGTCTTCTCAAAGCAATCAAGGCATGCATGATATTGCTCGAGCCAATCCATACCTAGGATGATATCAAAATCTTCTAACTGAATGAGTATAAGATATGCGGGCAATATGTGTCCACCGATCTGCACTGCTACATTTTCACTGCTTGTCGCACTATGAATAATTGACCCCCTGGGCCCTTGATGTAATATGGAGATGGAACACAGACTGGCTCTTTATCTAACTTGGGTACTAATCGATGTGCTAAAAAGGAGTGTTGTAGCTCCTGAATCAAATAAAGCATGTAATGATATACCATGCACTGAAATCATACCTCACACTACAGCTCCTGAGGCGTGAGCCTGCTCCTGTGTGATTGCGTTCAACTGTCCCTGAGGATGTGGGGGGCGTTAGAACCTGCAGCACCTAAAGGTTGGTCGTGGTGGAGGACGTTGAAAACCTCGACCCCACGGCGGGAAACTGATCCGTGTGACTGTGCAGATGAGAAGGTCGTATACTTGGTGGGTGGCCACCTGGGCTGCTGGCAAGTAAAGGACACTTGGCCTTGAAATGGCCCGGCTGTTGGCAGTGGAAACATCTACGATCTCCTGGCTGAGAGAGAAAGAGCCTCCTGAGACAAGGTTAGCACCTCTGTCTTGCGGCTCTGCGAGTGTGTCGAAGAGCGGAAGGAAGTAATACCACGACTCGCTAAACCCTGCCCCAAAGTAGGTGTAGGGGCAAATCTGCTAACGGTAGGAGTAGTAGCCACTGGGTGGAAACGACGCTCTCTACGAGCTCTATGGAAATCTCAGCGAGCAGATCTTCCGAACTGAGGTGGTTGGGAGTGTGATGGACTCCCCTGAAGTCGACTCTGAGTTGCCTCCATCTTGGTAGCTTTAGCAGCTACCTCCTTGATGGAAGTGAAATCCAATGCAGATAGCTGGTGTTGCACATCGTCACGTAATCCCCTGATAAATTTCTGTAAATTCTCCTCAGGAAAAGCTGTAGTCGATGGCGAGTGGCGGGAGAGCTCAGTGTAGCGAATGAGGTATTCTTGGGTCGTCATTGACCCCTGCTTCAGCTCAGCAAACAACCTCCTCTGATCCTCAACCCAGTGGTCTGGTAGAACTGGCTACGGAACTCGTCAAGAAATATTTCCCATGTTATGGGATCCTCCAGATGTTCCTTGATGGCGTACCACCAACGTTCAGCATAACCTGATAGTGAAAATTCCACAAATGTAAGCCAAGACTCTTCAGGAGCATGGATCATCCGTAAGACCTTAGATACGTGATCCATCCATAGTTCAGCCTCATCTGGTGTGCCTGGTGCCGAAGAATTGGGGCACCCTAGACCTCTGGTAGGCGGCATAAGTCGTCTGATGTTTCTGCAATGCCTCTAATCCTCCGACCCTTCGGGGTCCAAGGACACCGAAGGATGGATACTACCCTCTTCCTCATGGGAAGGTTGATAAGAGGAATCTTCCTGCTGAAGTAGCCTCTGTTCTAATGCCTCCTGACACTGTTGTATACCCTGCACGGCTTGAACCAATAAGGTCAGCTGCTGTGCAACATCAGGGGCAACACGGGGCGGCATGATTCCCTGCGAGAATCATTATATCAGAATTTTTTTTAGAGAGACAATGGACACATTGAGTATAACTTATATTATTCTCCTTAAACCACTGACAAGGTCAAAAGGCTTATCATTGTATTTATAATTCAAATTCCACTTATAATCTAATATACAAAAGAGGGAAGGAGTATCGGGCTCTGATACCATCTGTGACGCCCCGCCCTCCGGTTACCGAAACCGACGAGACGGGAGCGTCGGACCTACGGTCCAAATACGCCCATGATCTATGATACTCAGCAAAACATCTTGTGCACATTAGATCAATATTTGAAATATAAATAACAACAGGAGAATTACATGAAATGGAAAGAATATGCAACATCCATTTTCATTGACAATAATCATCAAAGTCCATGTCCGTACAAAATGAGGTACGAATATATGTCTATAAATTTATAGAAGAAGTTCTCAGATCTCTCATTACATTGTCTCTCAATTATAATATGAAGTAACGCAGGAAAAAGAATACTCTAAGCAGAACGCACCCTGTCTGGTGCAAGTATGACGTATGAAGTCAAATATTCTCAAATGCCACTACGATTGCGGTTGCTGCTCGGCTACACCTGTTGGATTCACACAAGGGTAACATTATGAGCAATTGCCCAGCAACGAGACAACATTATAATGACTAGTGTAGGGGTAGAAAAGAATGTGTACTCAACTCATTTTAGTGACACCTGTATATTGTAGGAACTGATAAAAGCATTAAGTTGTTCTGATTTACATTGGATTACATAATAATTGATTTTATTAATTTATATAATAATCTTCTAAATACTACCGCAAAGATCTTGATCTTTCTACAAGTTGGTTAGAGTCCACAATGATATACAATATCTGACATCCGATCATAAACTGTTTATCCTTTCTCGTATTATTTTAGCACACGCAAGTACGCGACTCGCAGGCCTCCGCTATGCGGGAACTTGTTTGTCACTTGGATAAGCCCTCCAAGTATTCCGACCTCAAATTCTCCAACTTCAAACCATATCCCGGGACACCTCTCACAATAATAATACTCGAAATAGAATTTGATGCGGCCACACCTAATTCTTTCTGAGTCTTAATATTGTGTATAAGTGTGAAACCAAGAACGCCAACCGCGCCACCTGCCTACTCCGTCGAGCGACTCTGGATGCTACCGGCTGCTAGGTGCTACGCGTCATCCAACTCGTCCGTTGGGGTCGCGGCCTTCGTGGCATCTACCCGGGGTCCAAGAGTGCAACACAATCCCTTGCCCATCTAACTCTAACTACTCGGATATGTGAGATTTTTACTCATGGATTGATAGCCAGTATAAATAATAAGTGACGCTAGCAACAAAGAGCTCAAATCATTGGCATGATATTGTATTTAGAAGAGATTAACCTAAATACCTCCAGAGTAAACTTGTTTACTTTTGAATATACTATAGAACCTTATATATATCCCAATGTGTCTCAGATGATTATTAATATGTGAACATGATAAAATAATATTGTAGATTGCCATAGGTATTTATGTGAAAGTCACTTCTTCATGCATACCAATATGAATTTTGGTTCTCTGCTTCTGTTTTAAGAGTCGTTAACTGTAAACATAAAAGGGCAAGTTGAGATTTATGGATAGTACTTTACGGTGCACTATTTTTTTTCTTTAGGCCTAAACAAGTAATAATCTATTAAGTCTAAACCCATCAATGTTTACTTTATATTTTCATGGATCACTCGGGTATGAATATAGGTGCAGTATTTGAAAACCTTCGTTAGTGGCGGTAGCATTTAACATAAAAAAGTTAATCCTCCATTTAGTATGCCGTATTCACCATCTCCAAAATGGTTTAAATTCCATGATACTTTTTTAAGGGAGATGCTGATGGGAATTGCAACTTTCTCTAACGTGTATTATCTTTAAGCATTCGATTGATATTCCCAATGGCTGATATTAAGAGATTTGCTCAAAACTTGCAATAAAATCAATGCTTAATGCTCCATGACTGAATATTCACGGTTATAGAAATTTATGGTCATCACAACACATAAGCCTCAAGTTAGAAAACATAATGCAGTAACCGTGCAAATCATAATTTAAAAAGATTAAATTGCGCATTACGCTAAGTGAATCATGATAATGAAACACGATGCATCTACACATACATGACGTCGTGCAAATCAAAAGACGTCTCATGCATATAAAATATTGGTTCACATAGTAATCATGCCATTTGTGATAAGTATAAGTATATATATAATTCAAGTATATATCCCCTCCAATTCGTGTAATATCTACTAAAATTGTCATTTCATTATTCACAAATCCATGCTGTCCGTAAAAAAAAAACGACAGTGATATTGGGCGCTACGGGTTTAACGGATTTTAATATTATGGTATAAGGCTAACGATAGTTGAATTATCAGATTTAACATCACGATTTCATAAGTAATCTGTTTTGGGTATTAAGATGTTTCTTTGGGAACAAGCACTTCAATAGTCAAGTCGACATACCATGAAGAAAAGCATCATAAGGAACGATCATCATCATATCTTGCAATTGATGATAAGGTATAACACGAAGTGAAGAAAAGCTCTACTCATATGTGAGATCAGGACAAGTAAAATCTTATGAAACCAAGCAATCCTGGACGGATGAAACTTCGTTACAAAAATACATAAGGGCTCTACCTATATTTAAGAATATAGGAAAATATGTGGAAACCAACAGCAAGAGGGTGGTATTTATCGTTACCTCCGAGGATGTTCCCTCGGGATCTCCTCTCACACGGAATGGTATTTCCGTCGCTCGATCGCAGTGCAATGGCGTGCACCACGGTGGCCTCGAGTTTTCCTACGCGATGGTGGTCGCGGATCTTCGATCGGAGCTCCTTCTCCGATGTCGACAACGGCCTTCCGATGACCAGACTGACCAAGATGGTGGTGCTCCAATGAGGCGGAAGGGTATGGTGGCTAGGCTTTGGAGAGGGCACCTATCATAGTATATTTATAGAAAGAGGGGTGTAAATGGATCAAATTTCGGATCCGATTCGGATCCACATATGGATCTCGACCGTCCATCATAAAACATTGATATCTTAGGCTAGGAATGTCAGAATTTGATGTTCTTGGGCTCGTTTGGAAAGATCTCGACGAAATCTACGAAGAGGCATGATTATTTGAATTTTTGGATGACTTAAAATACTCCAGATTTTTGGAAAACGAAAATACAGGATTTTACACCAATCGTCATAGAAGAGAGTTGAGTTTCGCGGTTAGGGAGCATGTGTTCTTAAAGATCTCTCCAACCAAAGGCGTCTACGATTTGGCAAAAATGAGAAACTCACTCCCAGATACATAGGACCTTTTGAGATTCTGCAGCGGATCGGAAAGGTGGCATATCGGATTGCATTACCACCTATTTACTCGAAGCTACATGATGTATTCCATGTGTATATGCTGAGGAAGTACACTCCTGATCCTTCATATGTGATCGAGCATGAGGTCATTGATGTTCATCTAAACTTGACCTTTGAAGAGAAACCTATATGAATTATTGATCGTAGAGATCATCAATACGTCGGTGCATAGTTCCGATGGTCAAGGTTCCTTTGGAAGCACCACCAAAAGGAGGAGGCTACTTGGGAACTGGAAAGTGAAATGCAGGAGAAGTACCCACAATTTTTCGGTATGTCCTTCTACTAAGAAATTTTTGAGGACAGGAATTTTTTAAGGGTGGTAGATTGTAACGACATGCTTTTTTTAGAAAGGATTTCAAATTTATTGACTTGGATTAAATGGATTTAATTAACGCCTTAAATCCTCTTTTTTATCAACTTTAAAATCACAAGGGTTCCCTCCCCATACGTCACTTTCCTTGCACTTAGAGAGAGTTAAGAGAGAGAGAGGGAGGAAGAAATATCTTACCGAACGTCCCTCTTCGTCGTAGGAGAAGGCGGCGTCGAATCCGAAGAGGAGGAGAACACGAATCCATGACCAAAAGGAGGCGCGACGACCGCGATAGGTAGAGATAAGCTTTGGATCGAGGTATGTACCCGGCTTTAGGTTATTACGTATATACATCGATTCAATCTAGAATGGATCATTGATTATATGTATCGATTCAGGTTTTTTTATAAATATGTCTTGGCTCAGATTATTACGTCTACACACCGATTTGATTTAAAAGATCCTCCAATCGTATGTGTCGGATTAATAGATCAATGCATGTGAATAACTATCCTATCCAGATTAGATCTCCTGATTATTAGGTACGATATATTAGGATCTTATCATATATCACTATATTCCTGAATCCTACTCCGATTTCTTATATTGTGATTATGGTTCCAGAATACCGTATTGTGTGATTTAAGATGTAAGTGTTTAGCACTAATATTTAGATCTACCCAGAATCATGTTCCTTGCATATCAATTACATGAGAAACTTGTTACGTATTCTGAATAAGGTAAACATTGGTTAGGTATAAAAATATTGGTAAAACGCAAGGAGTAATAATAATACTTAAATATATATGGCTTATCATTTTTTGTTGATGATGAATTGTTGAGAAAGAAAAAGAGATTCCATAACGTTGTTACGAGACTGCCTGTATTTTCACTAAAGTATGATCTCAACAAAAAAATGCGATTGTATATGTATCTTAGTCTTTAGATAATCGGATGTGTACAGAACTACACTATATATTCGGCACTTACCAAATGAATGGTAACCTATAAATTAAGAGCATGTGAATAAAAGTTCCAAAAAAAATAATGCCGAATTAAGAACAAAAATTATTAGTATGTAACCGATTCTTGATCAACAAAAGACTATCTCCCTAGCTTTTTATCAACTTTTTTTATCTACCGTAGATATATATCTCCCACATTAGAATTTCGTTACGAGTAAATTAGGAATATGTGCTTGCAGTAAAATAAACTAATAATGACAAATTCGAGGATACAAGCGTGTCAAATAAAAGGAGCATTCTCTGTTTTATACAACATCAATCAAAACTCCAAGTTAAAGAAGTTTAAAGCACAGACTCATAAGGAGTCACATAGTCGACCGCAAGGGGTCGTATTAGTCGCAAGGGGCGTATGGTTGCAAGGAACCACGGAGGCAAAAGCTAAGTCCTCTACAGTTGTAGCTACACTGTCATGTCATGTCATGGACCGCAAGTGCCAGCGGTTGAAAACGTATAACGAGATACGTAAATGAATATTATACAAGAATTGATTTAAGAAAGTTAAACCATCAAAGTCTTGGGGGCTAATATGTAAAGTGCTTATATGATTTGTAAGTATGTAATTTGCTTGGTATTTTATGAAATATGCCCACAAGTAGAAATAAATGGTTGTCATACCTACTTATGCAATTTACATACTTTACATGCATATCTATGCTTATGAAAGAAGCCAAACTATACATAATAGGGATCGAACTTCGACATGCATGGAAAATATCTAAGCACGGGATGATGTGTATACAGAAATCTGAGTACATGAATTTATAACGGATCAAGGATCGTTAGAATACCCATGCATGGACCCCGATGCATACTGTGCATTAGGCTCATACAAATTTATGTTTGTAAATTTCAGGTGACGACCAGGGTTGACTGCATTCTCAAGATCGTGCTACAGACTTATTGAGATTTCTGACATGGTACGATTCAGCTTGTGAAGATCTGGTGGATATCTGTATGCCCACAGGAACTGTTGAGATGATTTTTTTATTCCTAGAGTAGTTTTTTTATTTTTCCCAGTTTAGCGTTGTAATAACCGAACTCCTACTTTGAATGGACATTTTATGGAATTGATATTTATCTTTGCTCATTGTATGCCATTTATTTATTTTTGGTAACGGTTCGGTCGTACTATCAACTATCGCAAGCTTCCGCCGGTCGTCTCGATCCGTTCCATTTCAGACGGAGAAGGCTATTGTTGTTGGAGTCAAGAACGGTATGACGAAAGATGTCGCTGATGGCCTATCTCTCTCTCTCTCTCCTTTCTTTCTCTCTCTAGGACTCTCTCTCTCTCTCTCACGTGCATGCAAGATGTGAGGAGATTGTTGGAGTCTCATGGGTTTTAAAGGCACAATTACTAGATTTTTTCAACAGTAATTAGAAATTAAGAGATAGTAGGAATATAGGTTGTTTAATTTATCTCCTTTCTTCTTATTTTTTTCATTATCTTAACAAAGATGACGTGAGAGGATTGTTATGCACTTTAGTTTTTTATTTTATTATTTAAAAAAATCAATCCGTTACACTTAATTCATCAACAACGATGTATCAATGAATAAGTTAGAAATCACACATTTCAAATAATTCTGTGTCAACTATTTTCACATTTATAAATTAAACATCGGAATGAATAAATGATTTAAAGATCATTCCATCATACAATATCCTTTGGACTTTTTTTTCGGCGTACTCTTAATATTTAACTTTTCGAAATTATGTGCAATCATTTCGATTAAAAAATGAGGTTTGCTCCAATACTCATCCGCACAATATCCTTTAGATATTTTTAATGTATTTTTAAGATTAAATGTTTGGAATAATCGCATATTGGCAATCATTTTGACCAAAAGAAATTGCATTAGCATCTTGATGTGAGTAAGCATTTCTAAGTATTCGTCTATATTTATACAAGAAAATGGCTAATATTTTGTAATTCAAAATAAAAGGTTTTCATATCAATTATTGTTTATAGGGGTTTTTTTTACATATTTTACCAGATTTATAATACTGTCCTTCTGTTATTACATCTATGCCTCTATTTTATCGTAACGAAAGGGTAATACTGTAGTTTTGCAAGAATATAAATATAGTGGGATTATAACTGTAATTTTTCTCATGGCGCACCGCCTTATTATTAGTTATTGATTACGTTTGTCGTTTAAATTACCAATTACAAAATCTGATTATGAGACAACAGTGTCGTTTTTGCCGAGTGGTTAAGACGTGTGCCTGCCAAGTACATAGGGTTTCCTCGCGAGAGTTCTAATCTCTCCAGCGACGATAATTTTTTATTTTATTTTAATTTGGAAAATTGCGGATAGCCACCCAAATTTCACGTGACATTTAACTTCAAGGGTTTTACTTTAATTTATAGGCCGACTCCTTATGATTGATTAGCAAATGACCATGTAAACTCCTTAATAGATTTCTCCTCTCTCTCTCTCTCTCTCTCTCTCTCTCTCTCTCTCTCTATATATATATATATATATATATATATATATATGTGAATATAAGGATACAACTTCACATCAATATTATCGACTTGGGTTCCATCAAAATCCTCAAGATCAAATTGCCATACAATCAAGGATTGATTTTTATTAATTGAGGCCAATATTAAATAAAAAATAAGATTTTTACAATTGTTTCCCTCCAAGTTCTTGCAAGGACACACCTCTATTTTTTGTAATAACATTTGTGCCTATAATTCTTACAAAATTCACAATAATGATCGAATTACACTTATACTCCTGTATTATATTAATGGAAGGGCAGTACTGTAAATTTTGTAAGAATACATAGACACAAGCATTATTATAGATCAATGATTTAAAAAAAACAACAACGCACACATATCATTAAAAAAGAGAAAAGAAAATTTAATGCACCAAATGGCGTTTGGTAAAATTGTGTGAGAGAGATGGAGCAATTTTACTTTTACTAGGGCCCGTTTCGGGAATAAGCAGGAATAAGGATGTGGAATAAGGAGAATAAGGGTCTATTCTTTGTTCGGCTGGATGATAGGAATAAGGAGATTAAGGTGAAATAAAGGTAGGTAAGGTGAGATAAAGATAGGAATAAGAGTGAAATAAAATGGAATAATGGGGAATAGTCGTACCACTGGAAACCGTGTCGGGAGGAGAATTGGCCCCTTATTCCGGGGCTTATTCTCCTACCAAACAGGGCCTTAGAGTGAGTAAGACAGCATTAACTCACCATTAACTTTCCATAAATCAAAATATACCTATGAACTAAATACTAATTAGTTAAAAAAATAAATGCAACGGCTGGAATTTTAAGTAACGGCTAGAAAGTTTAGAAAGTTGGGTAAGAGTTGATAAGGATTTTAAGTAACGGCTGGAATTAGTTTGGTAGGTGTTTAAAATCTATTTATAGACATTTGTCGTAAATCCTCTTTTCATTTTTGGAAAACAAGTTGATAAGGATATTGGTTCTCTCCTTCAAAACTGTGAGTTGTAATATTTTAGTTTGTATTTTTTATTTGTAGGGGAATATTTTTTAGAGGGGAGATCCATCATCGATCTTGATTTCTTTCAGGACTTTTTTATATTTATGTGTGACTTAATTGATACATTATTAATATTTTATGTAAAATTCTAGTAACGATGTTGTATGTTTGATTTAATTAACTTGCCTTATTCGAAAATGAAATATTTTGTGTGGAGGTCTTTATATATATGTATATAGTTATTAGTTATTCTATTTTGCATTAAATTAATTTTGCATGGCATGCACATAATTTTGTATTGCAAAGAATTAATTTCTAATAATTAATGCTCTATGTTTGTTTGGTATGGAATTAATTGTTGAAAATTAATGGTACAATGTTAGTTGTCATTTATTACCCTTGATGTATGGTTAGATTTTACCAATGTAGAATGGAGATGACGTGGCTTCCATCTAAAGCACTTTACCTACTCTAGGTAAAAGTAAATTTGCCTAGAGGATCCATACCCGGGCATCTATGCAATCCATGACCCATACGAAGCATTATCCCAACACCCACATTTAATGGCCGAGATTCGATCCGAACCGTTCCAATCCCACCTCTCCCCCTCCCCTCTTAATTACTGGCTTGCTGGGTCGGACTGGGTTGGATTGGGCTGGGTTGGGGTGGGTGAATAGTAATCTGTGAGGAGGAAGTACCCTTGTGAATAGTAACCAGGGTTGGGCCAACCCTGCTCAACCCTGCAACCAAACATGCCCTAAAAAAAATGCCCACTAAGAATCGGATCCAGAGGTCAACACTCCAGAATCCGGTTATCCTGTCATGGATTTGGGCTCTTATATGAGCTCCAATTTTTGGCCCAAAATCTTATCTATAAATATAACCGGCTGGAATTTCTCCCTACACTTGCTGGTAGGGATGAAAACGAACGTGAATATATTCGTATCCGATTCGTTATCATATTCATTTTATACATATTTTAACATTCGTATTCGTTTTAAAATGGATGCGAATATAGATATCACTTTGTCATTCGCTAATATTCGCATTCGTATTCGTATATTCGTTTTCATATATAAAGTATAGTAATAGATTTATTTATAACTGTGTGTAACAACATTTCATGAGTACATTCACCATTGTTGATATAATTTTTATGAAATTATTATATCTGGTATATCTATTTTATGTGTAAGACATCCTGACATATATATTTTTGTTAATATTTATGTTATTATTCGTATCTGATTCATATTCATTTTACATTCGCATTTGTTTTTTAAGGATATGATAACAGATTTTTTGCATTCGTCAATATTCATATCCGCATTCATATGTTTTAATTCGTATTCTAAAATGGAAAAGGATATGATTTTACCTATATTCGTGTCCGTATCCGATCGTTTTCATCCCTACTTGCTGGACACATTGACCACTCCTTTCACTCCTCCACTCCTAAAGTAGGCATCGTGGATAACAAGGATAGCTAATTCGAGCAGTGATTGGATCTCCATCAGGAAGCTTTCTGATGAATACTCATTCATCACTCTTTATTCTTATATTTTAGCTACAAAAACCTTTGCAAATGCATGTAGATACTTGTAAATACAAATAATTACCAAAAGCATGCATGGTGTAAAAATTAATAATTAGCATGTTTTTGTGCAAAAATAAAAGAATAAAGATTAAAAAGAAAAAGAGGGAAATATTTAGAATAAATATTGAGCAACCTAATCCCCAAGGGAGGGCTCAGCATGGGCCTGACCGCATAGAAGCCAAAGTAGAGAGAGATAGGGGCTCATGTGTGTAAATAACCCTGTAAATACATAAATATATTTTCCTCTAAAAATATAATAAAAGTGGCTTGTGTATATTTGTATATATTTATAAATACAAAACACAATAATTGAAAAATCAAAAAGAAAAATAAAAACATGCACATGTACATATTCACCTTGTACATAGTCCCCTTATCCATATTTATTTCACCTTATAAATAAATAAATTTATTTCCATAAAAATTGTATATATTTTATCTTTTATGGTGTAAATAAATAAAATAAAAACCATTAAAACGAAAACAAAATAAAAAGAATAAAACTAAAAACCAAAAATAACATTGTATATATACCATGTATATAGATGTATATATTTATTTATTTCACCCTTGTATATAAAGAATAAAATAAAATAAAAATATCTTTTTATTCCTAATTTTATGATATAAATAAATAAAATATAAAATGGGAATAAAAATGTATAAAAATAACCAATTTAAAATCAAAAATAAAAATCCCATATTGTATATATACCTATATAAAGCACCCTAGTGTAAATACCTTATTTTTATTTTGAAAAATTAATTAAAAATCACAAAAAATAGAAAAAAATAAAATGAACATTTTTCATGTTTTAAGTTTTTTATAATTCGGCCATTTGCTATTTTTAATTTAATTTCCAAATCATTTCCAGATGGCCTTCCCTGATTGGTCCACGGGGATGTTGACCGCCCGGTCAACTCCCCCCTGTGGACCACTTCCCACGGGTTCTAGACGCCTGATGAATACTCATTCATCACTCTTTATTCTTATATTTTAGCTACAAAAACCTTTGCAAATACATGTAGATATGTGTAAATAGAAATAATTACCAAAAGCATGCATTGTGTAAAAACCTATAATTAGCATGTTTTTATGCAAAAATAAAAGAATAAAGATTAAAAAGAAAAAGAGGGAAATATTTAGAATAAATATTGAGCAACCTAACCCAAGGGAGGGCTCAGCATGGGCCTGACCGCATAAAAGCCAAAGTAGAGGGAGATAGGGGCTCATGTGTGTAAATATATATATGTAAATAAAATAAAAATATTTTCCTCACAAAAATAGATGCAAATTGGCTTGTAAATATTTGTATATATTCCTAAGTATAAAAACAAAAGAAAAATATAAAAATTAAAAAGGAAACAAAAACACCACTTGTATATAGTCATCATGTACATAGAACCCACTTTTATATTTATTTAGCCTTGTAAATAAATAAAATTAATTTCTAAAATTTTTGTAAATATTCTATATTAGATAGTGTAAATAAATAAAATAAAAACAATGAAAACAAAAACAAAATAAAAATAACAAAATTAAAAACACAAAAATATATTGTAAATATACCATGTATATATATATGTATTTATTTCAACTATGTATATAAATAATAAAAATGAAATAAAAATGTCTTTTTATTCCTCATTTTATAATATAAATAAATAAAATATAAAATGAGAATAAAATTGTATAAAAATAACAATTAAAAATCAAAAATTAAAACCCCATATAGTGTATATATACCTATATATAACCCTACTATGTATATACCTTATTTTTATTTCGAAAAATTAATTAAAAATCACTAAAAAATAGAAAAAAATAAAATAAAAATATTTCATGTTTTAACTTTTTACAAATTCGGCCATTTGCTACCTTAATTTTCACTTCTAAAAACCAGCCACGTGGCCGCTTCCTACTGGTCCTGGGATTGTTGACCGCCCGGTCAACTACCCCCCCCCCCCAGGACCACTTCTCACGGGCTTAGGCGCCCGACCCGATTTCCCCAATTTTTAGCGCCTAAACCCGATTGATTCCCACCTAAACCCCAGGTCAGATCCGTCCACGACATATCCGAGACCCTCGCCGGAGCTCCTGTATCGGGATCCGCGCGCTTCCACGCCCTACCCGCGCCTGTCTTCCCGGACCCTCACCCATATTTAGCTCGAGCTCCGCCTCCTCATTTCTCATCTTTGGCCATTCGATTCCACCCCCAGTGAGCTCCAGCGTGCTCGTGAGAGTGACAGCTCGCGTCCTGTGCTGTTGAAGCGAGGAGAGGGAGCGTGACCACTGATCCGGCGAAGCTTCGCCACCTTGCTCCGCCACCGGTAGGAGCTCGAGCCTCGGACGTCGGCGCTCCGTGAGGCGAAGACCCAGAGCTGCGCAAGCTCGCCCACAGCCCATTCAGTCACCCAGGTAGTCCTTTAGCCTTCTCTGTTCCTTTAATTTCTAGTTACCCCCAAATCGCTGCTCCGCCGTCCCTCGCCGATTCCGATCGATTCCGACCACCATCCGACCATCGGGCTTCACCATAGCCATCGCCTCCTTCCCGCGCACCTTCTCCATATCCCCATCCAACCCAGCTCGCACAGGAGCTGGGATTCGAGCCCCACCGTTCCCCCTTCGCCGGAGCTCGCCCATATCGCCCCACAGACCACCGTCACCCCGCCTAACCGGGTCGAGGCAGTTTGCCCTCGACCCGCGAGCCTTCTGGACTGTTTTGCAGGTTTAATGAGGGCCATCTGAGGTCCTTCGATATTGAGCCAGGAGGCGTACCTCCGCCGACCTCGCCGGAGCTCCGCAGAGCTCGGCTGGGCCATCGGAGGATACCAACAGCTGCGGGACGTCATCGCGGAGCTTCTCCGACCTTCACGAGCAGCAGGGGAGGTCCACAGCGCACGCACGAGGCCGGCGAACTTCGCCGGCCAACTGTTCTTCCGATACCTTCCCCGACCGTCCGATCATCCTCACCCTCCAGGTCGCATCTCGACCGTTCACTTGAGGAGGACCCGTCATCGTCAGATCCATCCACGAGGCGATCTGGACCGTCCGAGCCGAGAGGGATAGCCACCGATACCCTCAACCGCTAGATCAGACACGTGGCTACCCCTTCGCCGTTGGATGCACCCGAGGAGTTGAGTTGTGCAGCGCCAGTCCCCAGTCACCGTTAGATGCTCCACGTGGCGCGCATCCATCGGCCGCATTAATAAAGGGTAAACTACCCTTAGGCCCTCCTGTTTATTTCATTTCGCATTTAGTCTTGTAATTAGTTAGTATAGTTGTTTAGTTTTTGGGATATTTGCATAGAGACCCTTGTGCTTGCGTTTATTTGCTGATATGCCCCTGTGCGTTGTATGACACGTGCATCGACACGTGATTTTCTGGTTTATTTGCAATATAGGCCCTGTAGTTCTGGATGTTATCAGTTGAATGAAAGTTTTTGTTTATTTGCATTTATGCCCCTGTGCGTATTTTAATTGAACATGTGCGAATATTTGTGGGTATTTTGCAGATAAGCCCCTGGGCTTTTGGTACCTGTTACCAAATAGCCCTCGGGACTTATTTTCATTACATTTGGGTCCCTGAGTGCCCCAGACACATGCATCGCACGTGTTTTGCTGGGTTAATTGCACCAGACCCCCCAGACTTCCGGGTAATTGCACATAGGTCCTTGTGCACAGTGCCCCCTTTTCATTTTTGAATAAAATAGCAAATAAACTCCAAATCCAACGAAAATTGGACACATGGCTCCTGCCATAGTGTAAAATTTTCGAGGATTTTTGGAGACATTTCTGAGTTGATTTGTTATTTTTAAAAAATCAAAAACCTACATTTTCGTTACTGTCTAACTTTAAAAACCCCAAAAAAATATTAAATAGTGTCTAAAAATTACAAAAAAATTGTCTACTGCTTGTTTTGTTGTGTTTGATTTTCTAGCCAATTTTGGCTACTTTTCATTACTGAAAATCACTAAAAATTAAAAAACACTTAAAAACTTATAAAAATTCTAATAATTAAACCAAAAACCCAAAAATAATAATATAGGTGCCTAAATTTTCCTTGTTTTATTCTCTTTACAGGAAAATTACCTCCCAGCTAATTTGGGGCCTTTAGACATTTTATCTAGGCCCTTTTAGCTCGGCTGGACAATACCTCTCATTTCAGTCCTTGTTTGATTTTTAGAAAATTAAATAAATATCAAAAAAATCCCAAAAATTCACCAAAAACACTACAAATTATAAAATACATAAAAATATTTTTGTTAGAATTTTTGGTTGATTTTTAGTGCTTTTAATAAATTGGTGAAGTGTGTAGTTTCCTTGCTTTTCTTATTTTCTTAATTCACAAAATCCAAAAAAATATAAAATAATTAAAAACCACCAAAAACCTTTTCTTCTTTTATTTTATTTCCTTTTTGACTACTTCGAGGCCGTAAGGCCAACCCGTGCTCCTTGTGTTCGACCCTGGTCGCTATACCAGGTTAAACTAATAGCAAGACCGCTATCGTATTTTTGATCGATTTTATCTCCCTTGGTGGTCTATATATATTTTTCTTGATTGACACGATCGAGTGACTGAGGTCGCAACGACCATTTAGATACTTTACCTTAGTCGCTCGGTTTTTCGTGTTATCAACGCCCGACTTGATTTCTCCATATTTTAGCGTCCAGACCCGATCATCTCTCACCCAAACCCAGGGTCCAATCCGTCCACGCCAGATCCGACACCCTCGCCGGGATGCCCGCCTCGGGGTCCGCGCTCTGAGCTGCCCTACCCGATCGTCTTTAGCCGGACCCCTGGCTGTATAAAATCCGAGCTCCGCCTCCATTTTCCCAATCTTTGGCTCGTCATTTCTCCACCCAGTGACCTCCATCATCCTCGCAAGAGTGACAGCTTGCATCCGGTGGTGTAGCAGCGAGGCGGGAGTGTGAGGACCTCAGATCCGCGACTTAGCACCGCCGTGCTCCGCCTGAAGGAGGAGCTCGAGCCTCGGGCCTCGACGACCCGCGAGGCGACGACCCAGAGCTCCAGCAGCTCACGCCCAGTCGATTCGTCCACCCAGGTAGTCTTAGTTCTCGCCCCTTTTCTTTGATTTTGCATTTCGCCCAATTCAAACCATCGCCAATCACCTTCGATTCCGGCCACCTCCACCTTCGTCTCGATCATTGGACCGCCCCATCACGTTCGCCTTCTCCCCGCGCACGTTATCTGCCCATCCACTCAACCCAGCTCGCACAGGAGCTGGGGTTTCGAGCTCCTCCGCCGTCGCATCGCCGGAGCTCGACCGCCCTGCCGCACCTACCACCTTCACCCACGTTCACAGGGTCGAGGCACTTTGCCCTCGACCTGCGAGTCTACTAGTGTGCTTTGCAGGTCCATTCGAGGCCGTCTGAGGGTCTCAACCATTCGAAGCAGCCACTCCTCCTCTGCCGATCTCGCCTGAGCTCCCCGAAGCTCCGTCGAGTCATCGGAGGGTACCAGTAGACGCGGGAGCCCGAGACGATCCTTCCCCGATCTTCAGCTGCCCGCGAGGAGTCCTCCAGTGCCAGCACGAGCCCGGCGAAGTTTGTCGGAGCCCAGTTCGTCGAGGACCTTCCCCTGCCGTCCGATGCACCTCCAGCTCCAGTTTTGATCTCCACCGTTCATTTGAGGAGCCGCCAGCACCGTCGATCTATGGAGGAGTGATCATGACCGTTCGATCGTCGAGGTTTACCCCCAGCGCACCTGAGCCGATGGATCACCACGTAGCGCGCATCTGACGGTCGACGTAATAAAGGGGTAATTTGCTCGTAGGCCCCCTTGTTTATTTTATTTCGTGGTTGGTCCTGTAAATATAGTTGATAGCTGTTTTTATTGTGGTACTTTTGCATAGAAGACCTCGTACTTAGTTTATTTCCATGTATGCCCCTGCCTGTAGTGTGTCACGTGCATCGACACGTGTTTCTCTGGGATATTTGCATGTATAACCTTGTTGTTCTTGGGTGTTACTGAATGCATTTATAGTTTTATTATTTGCATATATACCCATGTGTGTGGATTTATTGAGCATGTGCGTTTATTAGTGGGTAATTTATACAGAGGTCCCTGGACTTTTAATACTTGTTATTAATTAGTCCAGAAACCTCAGTTTCATTGCAAATAGGTCCCTGAGTGCCCAAGTCACGCGCCTCGCATGTGTTTTCTTGTAATTTTTGCACCGGACCCCCTGGAACTCTCTAATTGCGTACAGGTCCCTATGCACTATACCTAGGTTTTGATTTTTAATAAAATAGCAAATTAACTCCAAATTTAATGAAAATTGGATATATAGCTCCTGCCATGTTGTAAAATTTTTTAAAATTTTTAGAGACATTTTTGGTTTATTTGATATTTTAAAAATTCAAAAACACACTGTTTTGTTACTGTCTAACTTGAAAATTCAAAAAAAATATTAAAATACCTCTAAAAATTATAAAAAAAATTAGTTAGTGTGTATATTGCCTTGTTTGATTTTCTGACCAATTTTGGTCATTTTTCATTATACAAAACCCATAAAAATTGAAAAACACCTAAAAACTCATAAAAATTCTAATAATTAATTTAAAAATCCAAAAACAATAATTCCAGTGCCTAAATTTTCCTTATACTTTCTAGTTTTTAGAAAAATTACCTTTAGACCTTGATAAGCTTTTATCTATTTTATATTAGCCCTCCAAGTCTGACTGGATAGCACTTTCGTTTCTCTGCCTTGTTTGATTTTTAGAATAAATAAATAAAAATCAGAAAAATACCAAAAATTCACTAAAAATAGTAAAAAAGATAAAAAAAACATAAAAACATTTTTGTTT
The DNA here is from genome assembly GCA_037367405.1 of Ottelia alismoides. Taxonomy (NCBI): domain Eukaryota; kingdom Viridiplantae; phylum Streptophyta; class Magnoliopsida; order Alismatales; family Hydrocharitaceae; genus Ottelia; species Ottelia alismoides. The sequence goes on along the minus strand of JAZKJV010002499.1, from coordinate 540,717 downwards.
GAAATTTTGAGTGATTTTTGATGCATTAAATAATTGCTTGAAGTTGGTTGTTTTTATGGTTTCTTTATTTTCTCAATTAATTAAAAATCCAAAAAAATTATAAAATTAAAAATCCACCAAAAACATTTTGATTTTATTTTATTCTTTTTTAGACTACTTCATAGGCCGCAAGGCCATCACGTGCTCCTTGTGTTCGACCCTGGTCGCTATACCAGGTTAATATAATAGTGAGACCGCTGTTTGATTTTGATTGATTTTTATCCGATTTGGTGGTCTATTTTTCTCCATTGATCACCCGAGTGATTGATGTCGCAATGACCGCTTGAGATACACCTGATTTACCTCGCTCGCTCGGTTTTGTTGGTCATCTGAATGGCGTTGTTGCTGGGGAGCACGGCTTAGTAGTTTTTCTTTTTATTTTTCATTTTCTTTTTCTTTTCTTTTTTGCGGCTTTCCGCAGCTCTTTCTGAGTCCGCGGCTTTTTATTTTTCATTTATTTTTGTTTTATTTTGTTTTATTTTCTTTTCTTTTCTTTTTGTTTTTTTGTGTGATTTTGCTTGTTTATTTTATTTGTCCTTTTTGCATATATACACCTGTTTAGTTTTTCTGCTTTTATTTGATTATTTTACTTGGTTTGACACTCTGTTTCTTTCTTGCGAGGGCCCAAGGACCGAGGCGGCGACTTTCGAGAAGCCGACGCAACCGGGAGACTCGGAGGCGGCTCCCTTCTGCACGGAACCGCAGGAGAGAGCGACAGAGGAGCTGAGTGGGAGAGGCTTAGGGCAGATTTTATTTCTTGCTATTAGAACTATTGTAATAATACAGGGACACTTGCAGGACTTGAACTCTTTAGCGGGTCTGTTTCGCCGAGCACCGGTGTGCTCGGGGGACCCTTAGGTTTTTCGCGGCTTTTTGGTTTTTCGCTACCTTTTACGGTTTTACGCGGTTTTTCTCGAGCCCCTAGATTTAGGACTTTCTGCTTGACTGTGTCGTAATTAGTAGGATCCACACACTTAATTATCTGCATGTTCCTATAGATCATTAATTGGACCTACTAATAATTCATTAATAAAAATAGCTGATTCATTTATCTTCGAGCCTATGTGCCGCAGCCTGCCCTGCCAAGCGCTGCTCCTGAACCCGATTTGTCGGGAAGAGGAGGAGTAGACCGAGACCGGACTCTCAGGATCGAGGGCTGAGTGACCAGCTAGACGGCTCTTTCGTGTAGAAGTTGCTTGATTAGGACTCAGCTTTTCCCGCTGCACCATATAGGTAGTTTACTTTTCTGTCTTTACATTATGCGTGGATCATATTGCATGTAGAGTGCTGGAGTCAGGTACGCCTTCCTTACTTTGCATGCATCATTGATTTCATCGTGCATCGGCTTTTTCGTCTTCTCCCCCTGTTTTTGACTTAATAACCAGGAGAACCGAAAAATTCGTTAGGCCTCTTTGTTTGTATTGAAAAAGATTAAAAAGAAAAACCATAGAATTGGGACTGCTTAAGCTATTGGTCACTAAAATACACTTGATTGAAAAAACTTGTCTTGGGGAGAGCAACCCCCTCATTGCTTGGTTTGATTGCGCGAGAGAGTCACCCGAACACTAGGTAGAGCCCTCCGGTGCCATTCTCGACTGATTACCGACTCTTCTGTGCGGGACAGTCGGTTGGGAAGGTATCGAGTATCCCAACAGGTCACGTAATCGCTCTGATATTTTGTTTGTTCACCAAAATAAAATTTGACAAGATAATTGACCGAACTTTCACGGTCTTCAGCTCACGTTGTGTTGGTGAACTTGGGGTTTGCTTGTGATCATAGTTTCTCCAGATCTCATCCGCCTTACTCGCCACATCAAGATGATGGGCAGACGATCTCTTAGGCAGCCTCTAGCTGCACCGCTTTCGGGCGCGTCTACCCGTTCATCTAGGTTGATTCGCGAAAGCCGAGAACAGCTCTCCGAGCCGAGTATGATTCCGCCCTGTTCCTCCTCGACCCTCCTTTCTTTCGGTTCCGAGAGACCAGTGCCAGAGGAGAGATTAGCAAATTTATCAGCACCTGAGTTTGGATCATTTGATTTTGCAGACACCATGGCCGGCAGTTCTGACGATCGCAGTCGAGGTCCACAGCCCGATCACTTTGTTCTGGACCAGGGTGCGATCAACTCCACCCTGATCACCTCCCTCGAGACGGTACATCAGCAGTTGAGGGATCATGGAGCGTTCATGTTAGACATGAGGAGAGAGATGGAGCAGATGAGAGCAGAGCGCGAGGAGCGGAGAGAGGGGCCGAGAGTCCCAGATGATGCAGCCGCAGCAGCCGCCGCCGCAGCGGCAGCAGGCGTGGCAGGAGCAGGAGACCCACCGAGACCGATGCGGGAGTTGTACAACCCCGGATCGACATTGATGCACCACTGGGTTGTACTTCCAGCCATCGTGGGGGACTTCAAGTTCCCCCCGAACACCTTGCAGTTACTCCCCCGCTTCCACGGGCTCGCCACCGAGGAGCCCCATCTCCACCTCCAGGAGTTTTTGATGATTTACAGTACTGTCCACGACCGCCAGGTGGACCAGGTCACCATCAGGATGATTGCCTTCCCCTTTTCCTTGGCCGACAGAGCAGCCACCTGGCTGAAGCATCTGGGGAAGTTTGTTTACACTTGGGAGCAGCTCCGCACCGAGTACTTGCATAAGTACTATCCACTCGGGCAGACCAATGCAGCGAGAGCCCTGATCAGCAACTTCTCCATGCTCCCCAATGAGCAGTTCCATGAGGCATGGGAGAGGTTCCGAGAGCTGACTGATCGATGCCCGCACCACGACATTTCCAAGCCCAACCTCGTGCAAAGCTTTTTCAGCAGGCTGGCACCAGAGCTTCAGGGCTTGGTGAACGCTTCTTGTGGCGGGTCTTACTTCGCCAAGGATCATGACCAGGTCTGAGCCATCTACGAGGAGATGGCTGAGAACTACATGGTGATGTCCCAGACCCGGTTGTACACTCAGGACGGACCCCAGCAGCCAGGACCCGTGCAGTACCAGAGGATAGCACGGGTCGATGCCGGTCCTTCCAGTTCGTCCGCAGTAGCAGCAACACAGGCAGAGTCATCAGCTGCGGACATGGGCATCATTAGTAAGAAGTTGGATCGGATGGAGCTGATAGAGAAGAAGCAGTGCCAGGGCATCACTCAGATGGAGCAGATGGCACAGACTATGAGCGACATGAAGACCCAGCTCATGTGTCTCCAGGAGGCACAGACGGCTTCCCAGCCCCGTTTTCAGTCGTGAGGCGATCACGGCAACAGCAGCAGCTCGTACAAGCGCTCCAGCTCACACCAGTAGCCTAGACAGGTTCTCCTTGTACAGGCAGAGTCGTACCAGCAGCCGTAGCCCACCTACCAGTCACCACCATCTCCAGACTTGCAGATGGTGGTATACCAGCCTGATCAGCCTCTGGCAATACTGCCGTCAGCCCAGTACGACATAGAGCCGTTGATGGATGTCAACGGGATTTGGTATAACCGCCCTCAGCCTGGTATCCGACGAGACCATCTCGGATTCAGGTGGGGGACCGGAGGTGCCCAGCCCCAGCAGCAGTCGTCAGGTCAGGGTGGCCAGTACAGCCATCAGAGAGAGCACCAGCCGCAGCAGCAGCCCCCAGTCTACCCTTCACAGCAGCAGCAGCAGTCGTCCTATGGTCCTCGTCCCTATCAGCAGGGACAGTCTTGGAGGCGAGATCAGCCTCACTAGCAGCAACATCCCCCATACCCCTCTCAGCCACAGCACCAGTTCCAGCGGCCTCATTACCAGAGAGGCTACCCGTCGGGCTCCCACGAGAGCCCCGCCTTGGATGATATAGCCCGCCTCCTCACGGACCAGCAGGCTACCTTTCGACGGGAGATGGACGAGTTCTGCCAGGAGGTGCGGGACATTGTGAGAGGGAAGGCTGCCATCCCTGCCCAGATCGAGCCGAACCCCAACAGCCTGAAGCGGAAATCTGAGCAGGTAGCTTGTACTGAGTATACCACTCCTAGTGATGCATTTGGTGATATGACTGGATATCTGTTTGATACTGATTTTGTCACACTTAGGAGCGGTAGGATGCCAGCAGGCGGCGCCTCGTCTGAGCCACATCATGAGGATCCACCCAGAGCGCCCGACGAGGAGGAGGAGAGCGGTACTGAGGCCGCTAGAGATGATGACGGTGGTACTGATGCCACCAAGGATGCTGATTCCACAGGCGGTGCTGAGGCCGCCAATTCACCAGTTGGAGGAGGTGGTACTGAGGCCACCCTTGATGCTGAGCCAGAGCGCGGTACTGAGGCCGCGAGTCTTCCAGTTGATCCAGCCGATGGTGGTGTTGAGGCCACCCATACTTTTGTTGAGAGACCTGTTATTTCTTCCACTTCTGATGTATCTCGGAACCCTGTTGTGAATAAAGGAAAAGGTTTGGTTTTTTCTGGTCCCACTGTGGTGCTTGATGTATGTGCGGATCCAGCCGTCGAGCCGTCTAGACCTTTTCCTAGTCCTTCATCTGAGAAGGACCCAGTGATCCCCTTCCCCAGAGCCCTTCAGATGGGGAAGGGGAAGAAAAAAGAAAATCCAAAAAAGAGAGAGCAGGAAGAGTTCAGCCAGCAGATGATAGATCGATTTCACATACAGCTGACTCTTCAGGAGGCTTTGCAGCACATTCCCCTTCTTCAGCGTTCGTTGAGAGACAGGACCACAGTCAGGAGGAAGAGGAGGAACCACCATTCAGAGATCCATGTGCTGACGAAAGCCACGTGTTTTGCGATCCAGAACTGTCTGCCAGCCAAGAGGCCAGATTCAAGAGCCCCTTATGTCAGATGCCACATCAGAGAGCAGAGGTTCGACCGTACTCTACTAGATAGTGAATCGTCGATCAACCTCCTTCCGGCAGCCCTTCTCGACCATTTCAAGTTGGGCACTCTTAGACAGAGCAGGACAGTCCTTCAGTTTGCCGATCGATCTGTCAAGAGGTCGAAGGGGTTGTTGCGAGATATTGTCATCACTATTCAGGGCCTGCAATTCCCCGTGGACTTCGTAGTGTTGGACATGGAGATCCCTGATTCAGTGACCGATACCCCCATCATTCTCGGTCGTCCGTTCTTGGCCACAGCCAAGGCGGTGACTGACCATGATAGCGGGAAGGTATACTTTCGCGTCGAGGGCGAAAGTGTACAAATAGAGACAGTCGAGGACAGCAGAGTCAGAGAGAGATCATGCTCAGAGACCACCTCAGACACAGAGCAACTGACAGAGGCAGGGCTAGACATCCACCAGAACTGTGACTTTGTGATCACAGACGATGAGGCAGTTTGGGCAGACCCAGCAGCACAGGCCATCCTCTCATTTTCAGACACCGCTGATGTAGAGATGATAGCAGAGGAGAGCTTGGAGAGCACATTCCTGGTTCAGGATACCTTAGAGGCAGCAGAGCATGTTCTTGACCGCGACACGGATTTTTGTGATGATGGTGGTGCTGATGCCACCCTGTGTGATGCAGATCCCTCGGATTCAGAGTCTGATTGGGCAGATTGTGAGGATTACATTCCAGACATGAGTTCCACTGAGCCTACAGCTGAGGAGGAGGTAGATGCTGAGCAGATCAGAGACAGTTCAGATGAGCAGCCTTCTTCAGATCCAATTTGCGAGAGTACGTTCTCATTCTCCCGGGCAGATTTGGCAGCATACACGCGGCTTCTTTCGAAGCCAGATTTGCCAGCACCCAGCTGTTCAGAGCTGAAGCTGCTCCCTACTTCGCTGAAGTATCGATTCCTTGCGGGTTGAGCCTGAGATGTACCCAGTCATCATCTCCGCCGATCTGACTGGAGAGCAAGAATCCCGTTTGATGGGGGTTCTTGAAAAGAACCGCAAGGCAATCGGATAGAGCGTAGCAGATCTCCAGGGGATAAGTCCGGCCCTGTGCTCCCACCATATCTATCTCGAGGATGAGGCGAAGCCGTCGCGTGAGTTCCAGTGGCGGCTGAACCCGAATCTGAGAGAGGTTGTCATGAAGGAAATCTCGAAATGGTGGAGCGCCGATTTTATCTACCCCATCTCCGACTCCAAGTGGGTCAGCCCTTTGCATGTGGTGCCCAAGAAGACGGGCATCACTACAGTGATTAGCGAGTCTGGAGAGGAGATTGCTACACGAGTACCCACTTCTTGGCGGGTTTGCGTTGACTACAGGAGACTCAACCAGGCCACCAAGAAGGATCATTTCCCCTGCCCTTTATTGACCAGATCATTGAGAGACTGGCAGGGAAGAGCCACTATTGTTTTCTGGATGGGTACTCGAGCTACAACCAGGTGGCCATCGCTCCTGAGGACCAGGAGAAGACCACCCTTTACCTGTCCCTTCGGCACATACGCCTTCCGACGCATGCCATTTGGGCTATGCAATGCCCCTGCGACCTTTCAGAGATGCATGCTATCGATCTTTTCGGACATGGTAGGGGAGTGTTTGGAGGTCTTCATGGATGATTTCTCGGTTTACGGTGACGGATTCGACTCCTGTCTTGACTGCCTAGACCGAGTACTCCAGCGATGTATAGAGGTTCACTTGGTGCTTTCTTGGGAGAAGAGTCACTTCATGGTGACTCAAGGGACGGTGCTTGGCCACATCATCTCCAACAGGGGTATGGAGGTTGATCCAACCAAGGTTGATGTCATTAGAAAACTCGCACCGCCGTCCAATTTGAGGCAGTTACGGTCATTCCTGGGGCACGTCGGTTTCTACCGACGATTCATTCATGATTTCAGCAGGATTGCCCGGCCGCTGACTGACCTACTGACGAAAGATACCGAGTTCCTTGTCGATGACAAGTGTCTTTCGTCCTTTGAGACTCTCAAGCAGTGTGTCATAGAGGCTCTTGTCCTTCAGCCGCCTGATTGGTCTCTCCCATTCGAGATCATGACGGATGCCTCCGATTTTGCCGTGGGGGCCGTGCTGGGACAGAGGAGGGATGGAGTCCCCTTTGCTATCCACTATGCTAGCCGCACATTGGATTCCGCCCAGCGGAATTATACAGTCACAGAGAAGGAGATGCTAGCAGTAGTGTTCGCCCTAGATAAGTTCAGATCTTACATCATTGGATCTAGAGTGACCTTGTATACTGACCACACCGCCATCCGATACCTCATGGCAAAGAAGGATGCCAAGGCCAGACTGACTAGATGGATCCTTCTACTCCAGGAGTTCGACATTGAGATCAAAGATAAGCCTGGAGTCAAGAATGTGGTGGCGGACCATCTCTCCCGATTAGAGCAGTCTGAGGAGTCTGAGCAGATTGATCCTATTTGTGAGACCTTCCTAGATGAGGCGATCCTTGCTATCGCCTCCCTTCCGTGGTATGCTGACATTGTGAAATTTCTTGTTGCTAAGAAAGTCCCGCAAGATTGGCCCAGGTAGAGGCTTGAGACCTTCCTCGCGAAGGCTAAGTCCTACCACTGGGAGGATCCCATCCTTTACCACGAAGGAGGGGATAGTGTCTGGCGTAGGTGCATTCCTCAAGAGGAGCACCATAGCGTCCTCACTTACTGCCACAAGCTTGAGGCAGGAGGACATCATTCTGGGAGGAGAACGGCACAGAAAGTGCTCCAATCCGGCTTGTGGTGGCCTACCCTCTTCAAGGACTCTGATAAGTTCGTGAAGAGGTGTACTGACTGTCAGAGGATGGGCACTTGTGGACAGCGTGATATGATGCCGATGCAGCCCATTCACTTCTGTGAGGTTTTTGACGCATGGGGCATCGATTTCATGGGTCCATTCCATAAGAGTCAGGGATTTGAGTACATTCTGTTGGTCGTAGACTATGTGAGTCGTTGGGTTGAGGCTATCCCCGCCCGAGCTGCTGATGCGAGGACAGTTTGCAGATTTCTGAGGAAGCACATCATCACGCGGTTCGGGGTACCACGAGTATTGATTTCAGATGGGGGGTCTCTTTTCATCAACGACTAGGTGAAGGCCCTTGCTAGCGAGTTCGGTATAGACCATCGAGTTGCCACTCCATACCATCCACAGACGAATGGTCTAGCCGAGGTGTCGAACAGGGAGATCAAGACTATATTGCAGAAAGTCGTCCACCCTGACCGAAAGAATTGGTCACAGCTTTTGGACTCGGTCTTGTGGGCATATAGGACGTCTTTCAAGACACCATTAGGCACATCTCCCTTTCGCCTCGTATATGGCAAGCCGTGCCATTTACCTGTTGAGCTGAGACACATGTCACTTTGGGAAGTCACTGAGATACTTATGGATCCAGATGGTGTGGGAGACCAGAGGAGGGCAGAGTTAGCAGCCCTGTAGGAGCTTAGAGATACTGCCTTCTCAAACAGCCTACATTATAAGGAGAGAGTGAAGGAGTGGCATGATTCCCATATCAGCCACAAATATTTTGAGCCTGGACAGAGAGTATGGTTGTTTGATGCGAGACTTCGCCTATTTCCAGGGAAGCTACAGAGCAAATGGAAGGGACCCTACTTGGTGAGAAAGGTACACGACAACGGTAGCATTGATATATCCGAGTTGTCTTCTGAGAGTACCTTTCGAGTGAACGGCCAGCGGCTCAAGCCATTTCTAGATCATGAGCCGCGTGTCGTTGATGTTGCCCCTATTCATTTTGCGTGAGATGTGGTCTCTTGACTCACATCTATTGCATCTCACGCCGGATTTTCACTGATCTTCCGACCTGTATAGATCCAGATGTCCATATCATCACATTCTTTAGTCCCACATCCCTTTATTCATCTTTTGATTATGCTATACTTACGATGTACTTTACCCTAAGTATAGGGGGGATGTAGGACCTTTTGGGTATTTCTTTTATTTCTATCTACCCCTGTTTTTGCTGCCTATACTTAGGGATATTTTACCCTAAGTATAGGGGGGTAGACCTTGTACATTCTCCACTCGGTTTTCCCTTTGTGTACAGCCCGCTATACTTAGGATTACTTGATCCTAAGTATAGGGGGAAAAGCTGAGATCTTCTTGATATTCTATTCATTCATTCATCTTTGTATATAGCCTTCCTTTTCACTTCCCTATACTAAGCACGAGTTATGTCTTCTTCATCGCTCTTGACTCTGAGGACATCGTTCGAGCTAAGTATAGGGGGGTGTGTATATATTTCATATATACTTTAGCCATAACTCGTACTTTGTGCGAGTGTGTTAATAAATAAAATGGCTAAAAACCCTAAAAATCACAAAAATTAAAAAATTTTCCTGTAAATAATCATTCTTTTATTGCGCATACATAGCTAGTGTACAAATTATTTTTGCAAAAATGTTTTCAAAAATCTTTTGTGTAAAGTTTGTGTAAATATTTTCTTATCAAAATTATGTATATAGTACAAAATTTTCTAAAATGTTTGGAAAATTAAAAGTTTGCAAAAATCTTGTGTAAATGTGTGTAAATACTTTTTGCAAAACTTGCACTTCATGCATTTATCCATTCATGATTTCAAAACATTTTTTAGAAATTTTGCATGTTTGTACAAATTGTGTAAATAGCATCTTTGTATATATGTATATAGTTTTTCCGGATGATAGTTGATATTTAAACTAGCCTGGAATTAAATTGGGAAATGGAGCTTGATTAAGATCTTAATCCATATAATTTCTAAGAGGAACCTTAGAGGGCTTAGGTTTAAGGCTTTTCAGGTCCATGGTGACTTAATTCTTTAAGTCCACTAGGCTATGATCACATGTCATCTCAATGAGCCTAAGTAGAGAACTTAACAACAACACATGACTCATAGGGACAATGGCTTTACTTGGACACCAACACTTTGCACCGAACTCTCTACGGATGAGGTGGTGAGGAGGCAGTCTTCCTTGACTTGGGGTAGCATATGAGGGTAGTACTTCTAGGCGGAACCTCTCTTCTTCTTTTAGTGAAGGAAGTGCATCTCAACTTGGTCTGGTTGCCATGAGGTCTAACGACAGGAGTTGTGGGTTGCAATAAAGCTTCAAAAGAGGGATAGTCTACTGGCTCAAGAGGAAAAACTCCTTGTATATATGCTGCACATGTATATGTTGTATAGATGCACTGAAAAAAATGCAAAAAGAAAATAACTCCAAAAAAGTGGTGGGTCTGATAGAAAATGATAATCCCACCGGAGTATGTATATAGAGTGCAATAAGCAAAGCTTGAGATTCATGTCCCACCTTATGTAGCTTGCAGAAGGGAGACTTGGCTACACTGGTCGAGCTCCTAAGGATACATGGCTACACTGGCCATGATCCATTCTTTTCTCCCCCCTCTTCTTGAGCCGGTTGAACTTGAACTTAGAAGGGAATACCCCGCTCCTCGAGGAAAGAGTGGCCAGATTGGGGTCATAGAGTTACCTTGTTGGGGAGGGTTGTCAAGTTGCCATTTCTGAGGAGGAGAGCTTATACCTCACATTCACAGGACAAGGAAAGATTCATGGTCTTCAGGGTTTGTGTTTGATGACTTGTTCTGATCTGGATTATTGAGGAGTCTTGATTAGAGATTAGTGGAACTTAGAGGCTGTTGAGTTTTAAGCTTAAGTCCAAATAAGGATCCGACACATTAATAATCCAAAGATCTGATTGAGCTCCATAATTCAATTTAATGAAGGCAAGTTTAATATTCAACCTTGATCCATGTGCATTCTCCTCTTTTTCTTTTTCTTTCTTTCTTTTTCACTTCTTTTTCAAATAAGTGTTTGCTAAGGGACTAGCAAAGTTAAGTATAGGGGGTGATGAATACTCATTCATCACTCTTTATTCTTATATTTTAGCTACAAAAACCTTTGCAAATGCATGTAGATACTTGTAAATACAAATAATTACTAAAAGCATGCATGGTGTAAAAATTAATAATTAGCATGTTTTTGTGCAAAAAATAAAAGAATAAAGATTAAAAAGAAAAAGAGGGAAATATTTAGAATAAATATTGAGCAACCTAATCCCAAGGGAGGGCTCAGCATGGGCCTGACCGCATAAAAGCCAAAGTAGAGAGAGATAGGGGCTCATATGTGTAAATAACCCTGTAAATACCATAAATATATTTTCCTCTAAAAATAGAATAAAAGTGGCTTGTGTAAATTTTTATATATTTATAAATACAAAACCAAAACAAAAATTGAAAAATCAAAAAGAAAAATAAAAACATTCACATGTAGATATTCACCTTGTACATAGTCCCCTTATCCATATTTATTTCACCTTATAAATAAATAAATTTATTTCCATAAAAATTGTATATATTTTATCTTTTATGGTGTAAATAAATAAAATAAAAACCATTAAAACAAAAACAAAATAAAAAGAATAAAATTAAAAACCAAAAATAACATTGTATATATACCATGTATATAGATGTATATATCTATTTATTTCACCCTTGTATATAAAGAATAAAAATAAAATAAAAATATCTTTTTATTCCTAATTTTATGGTATAAATAAATAAAATATAAAATGGGAATAAAAATGTATAAAAATAACCAATTAAAAATCAAAAATAAAAATCCTATATTGTATATATACCTATATAAAGTACCCTAGTGTAAATACCTTATTTTTATTTTGAAAAATTAATTAAAAATCACAAAAAAATATAAAAAAATGAACATTTTTCATGTTTTAAGTTTTTTATAATTCAACCATTTGCTATTTTTAATTTAATTTCCAAATCATTTCCAGATGGCCTTCCCTGATTGGTCCACGGAGATGTTGACCGCCCGGTCAACTCCCCCCCTGTGGACTACTTCTCACGGGTTCTAGACGTCCGACCCGATTTCTCCATATTTTAGCGTCCAGACCCGATCATCTCTCACCCAAACCCAGGGTCCAATCCGTCCACGCCAGATCCGACACCCTCGTCGGGATGCCCGCCTCGGGGTCCGCGCTCTGAGCTGCCCTACCCGATCGTCTTTAGCCGGACCCCTGGCTGTATAAAATCCGAGCTCCGCCTCCATTTTCCCAATCTTTGGCTCGTCATTTCTCCACCCAGTAACCTCCATCATCCTCGCAAGAGTGACAGCTTGCATCCGGTGGTGTAGCAACGAGGCGGGAGTGTGAGGACCTCAGATCCGGCGACTTAGCGCCGCCGTGCTCCGCCCGAAGGAGGAGCTCGAGCCTCGGGCCTCGACGACCCGCGAGGCGACGACCCAGAGCTCCAACAGCTCACGCCTAGTCGATTCGTCCACCCAGGTAGTCTTAGTTCTCGCCCCTTTTCTTTGATTTTGCATTTCACCCAATTCAAACCATCGTTGTTCACCTTCGATTCCGACCACCTCCACCTTCGTCTCGATCATCGGACCGCCCCATCACGTTCGCCTTCTCCCCGCGCACGTTCTCCGCCCATCCACTCAACCCAGCTCGTACAGGAGCTGGGGTTTCGAGCTCCTCCGCCGTCGCATCGCCGGAGCTCGACCGCCCCGCCGCACCTACCACCTTCACCCACGTTCACAGGGTCGAGGCACTTTGCCCTCGACCCGCGAGTCTGCTAGTGTGCTTTGCAGGTCCATTCGAGGCCGTCTGAGGGTCTCAACCATTCGAAGCAGCCGCTCCTCCTCCGTCGATCTCGTCTGAGCTCCCCGGAGCTCCGTCGAGTCACCGGAGGGTACTAGTAGACGCGGGAGCCCGAGACGATCCTTCCCCGATCTTCAGCTGCCCGCGAGGAGTCCTCCAGTGCCAGCACGAGCCCGGTGAAGTTCGCCGGAGCCCAGTTCGTCGAGGACCTTCCCCTGCCGTCCGATGCACCTCCAGCTCCAGTTTTGATCTCCACCGTTCATTTGAGGAGCCGCCAGGATCACCACATGGAGGAGTGATCGTGATCGTTCGATCGTCGAGGTTTACCCCCAGCGCACCTGAGCCGATGGATCACCACGTGGCGCGCATCTGACGGTCGACGTAATAAAGGGGTAATTTGCTCGTAGGCCCCCTTGTTTATTTTATTTCGTGGTTGGTCCTGTAAATATAGTTGATAGCTGTTTTTATTGTGGTACGTTTGCATAGAAGACCTCGTACATAGTTTATTTTCATGTATGCCCCTGTTTGTAGTGCGTCACGTGCATCGACACGTGTTTCTCTGGGATATTTGCATGTATAACCTTGTTGTTCTTGGGTGTTACTGAATGCATTTATAGTTTTATTATTTGCATATATACCCCTGTGCGTGGATTTATTGAGCATGTGCGTTTATTAGTGGGTAATTTATACAGAGGTCCCTGAACTTTTAATACTTGTTATTAATTAGTCCAGGATCCTCGGTTTCATTGCAAATAGGTCCCTGAGTGCCCAAGTCACGCGCCTCGCACGTGTTTTCTTGGAATTTTTGCACCGGACCCCCTAGAACTCTCTCTAATTGCGTACAGGTCCCTGTGCACTGTACCTAGATTTTGATTTTTAATAAAATAGCAAATTAACTCCAAATTCAATGAAAATTGGACACATGGCTCCTGCCATGTTGTAAATTGTTCTAGAATTTTTGAAGACATTTTTGGTTTTATTTGATATTTTTAAAAATTCAAAAACACACTGTTTTATTACTGTCTAACTTGAAAATTCACAAAAAAACAATTAAAATAATCTAAAATTATAATAAAGATAGTTAGTGTGTATTTTGCCTTGTTTGATTTTCTGACCAATTTTGATCATTTTTCATTATATAAAACCCATAAAAATTGAAAAACACCTAAAAACTCATAAAAATTCTAATAATTAATTTAAAAATCCAAAAACAATAATTCCAGTGCCTAAATTTTCCTTATACTTTTTAGTTTTTAGGAAAATTACCTTCAGACCTTGACAGGGCTTTTATCTATTTTATATTGGCCCTCCAACTCTGACTGGACAGCATTTTCGTTTCTCTGCCTTGTTTGATTTTTAGAAAAATTAAATAAAAATCAGAAAAATACCAAAAATTTACTAAAAATAGTAAAAAAAGATAAAAAACATAAAAACATTTTTTTTATTTTTGAGTGATTTTTGATGCATTAAATAATTGCTTGAAGTTGGTTATTTTATTGGTTTCTTTATTTTCTCAATTAATTAAAAATCAAAAAAATATAAAAATTAAAAATCCACCAAAAACGTTTTGATTTTATTTTATTCTTTTTTTAGACTACTTCGTAGGCCGCAAGGCCATCACGTGCTCCTTGTGTTCGACCCTGGTCGCTATACCAGGTTAATCTAATAGCGAGACCGCTGTTTGATTTTGATTGATTTTTATCCGATTTGGTGGTCTATTTTTCTCGATTGATCACCCGAGTGATTGAGGTCGCAGCGACCGCTTGAGATACACCTGATTTACCTCGCTTGCTTGATTTTGTTGGTCATCACTTTCATCCTCCATGCTGGAGTCGAACATGTAGAGGTGTGTAAGGTTACGAAGCCCTTGGAACCAACCCAGCGGACACGAGATGATACCGTTGAACTGGAGCTTCTGGGAAGAGGGATGGGAACTCCGGAGACGATGCGACTCGAATCTTCCGTGATTGACAGCTTTGAGTGTCCGATGCCGGAGGTCGGTGGAGGAGGAGGGGGTGGATGCTGGAGGAGGAAGGGGGTTGGAGGTGGTCGGCGGGTGGAGGACGGGGAGGAAAGGGTGGGTGCTAGAGGAGGAAGGGGGCTGGAGGTGGTCGGCAAGTGGAGGAAGGGGAGGGGGTAGGTGCTGGAGGATGAAATGGACTCATTTGTAAATAATAAAACCTAAAAGGTAGAAAATATAAAATATTTAATGGATACAGTTATAGTTAACGAAAAATTATATGGAAGTAACATACGGGTTATGGGTGTAAGAGTTAAGCATTATTGGAGGTCTTGGATGTAATTTGTGATTATAGAGGATTTTTGGGTAATTACAAAATTACTCAAGATTATGAGTGTAAATATCCCTATATTATTCCAGAAAATCTTTCAAATTATATATTATATAAAATAATAATGAAAATATCTTATCAATTTTCATTCTCTTAAAAATGTTTCAATAAATGATATTATTAAGATGATATTCTATTTCCGTTATCACCACCGACTGTAAATTGTGATGCATTCCACGTTTTAACACCTTCTGTTCATCATCTTTCCCTTCTCCTTCCCATTTATTTTGAAAATATCTCTACCGAGTAAGATCTCTTAATCTCATATGCAAAAAAATACTTTTAAAATTTTCAAAGATAAGATATTAAAATACAACCTTACCTATTTGATATTTATAATGTATTAATGGAGGAAGTTGCTTTGCTATAATCTTATATAATATAATATAATATAATATAATATAATATAATATAATATAATATAATATAATATAATATAATATAATAGATGGAGAATAATTACGTAAAGTAATTAAGGCTATAAATTTAATTTATAATATTCAGTAATAAGTTTTCTACAATTATGTATAGTTCAGGATCATTTTCATACTAAAACGTTGTAAATTATGAGAATTTTTATATTTTTAAAATTTATTTTTGCATATTTAATCTAAATTATATAAATATAATAAATGCTATAAATTTGCACCAAATAAATGTAGGAATGCATTATGTTCACATATTTCTATAATGTTAATATCTTTCGAAACAAAGTTTATGCTTACTTTATGTATGCCACATAGGGACGAAAACGGTCGGAAACGGTTACAGATATAGGTATAAAATCGTAACCTTATCCATTTTAAAATATGAATACGAATGCGGATACGAATATTGACAAATGTGAAAAATGTGTTATCATATCCTTAAAAACGAATACGAATCAAATACGAATAATAACATAAAAATTTTAATAGATAAACTATAATATACATGTTTAGGATGGTTTAGACATAAAATCGATATACCAGATATAGTAATTTCATAACAACTATATCCACAATGATGTATGTAATCATAACATGTTGCTACGTACAGTTATAAGTAAATCTATTACTATATTTATGTACGAAAACGAAAATACTAATACGAATGCGAATATTAGCGAATGTCAAAGTGATATCCATATCCGCATCCATTTTATAACGAATACGAATGTCAAAATATTTATAAAACGAACATCACCTCATGTTTTTAGATTTGAGTTGGAAAGATATGTATGTCATATGCTATTAGTTTTTTTAAAAAAGGATGTCAAATTATTTTTTTTGTTCACCAACCAAAAGACCCTTGATTGTATTAATATATAAATTAGGACATATTACAAAGAAACTGTTGGGAGACGGGCAACAAGCTGCGCAGCCAATCTCTTTTGGATGGCAAATCCAATTCTTCGGAACACAATATCCATAGACCTAGGAACCATAGCATTGCTACGCATAATTTTCTGGACCCTCTTAAGGAGCTCTACAGCTTCTGACGCCAAGAACCCAAAGGTATCAAACCCAAAAGGGATGAAGACATGTTGATTGTTAATACAAACCTTCTCATGTTTAGCAACTTTGGCTGAGGCAGCTTTCTATGCAACATATCCCGCAGTAAAATCACTTTTTATCAGACCAACTAACGGAGACACTCCAGTTAAATCAACACATGCGTGTTTTCCTCCAGCCCAATCAAAAATTAAAACATCTGCTGGTCTGAGTGTGGATCTCTCCTCGTGTGGATCAGATAAAAAATTCACAGGTGCTTCTTTCTTTGATGCAACCCCACCCTTCTTGAGAACATCAAAGAGGACATCTCTGACAAGATCATGTCTATATTTAAAACCTTAGAGTTCATGACAATGAACGACATGCTCCCCAAAGGAGTCTAGGCAAGATTTGTGGCATACTGGGCATGCCTCATCTGTTGGGAATAGAGGAATCATAAGACGATATATGAGAATAGTACGATACTCAATAGGTGACATATGCATTCTAAGACCATCAATAGGAATAGCTAGAAGAAAATCTTGAGCATGGTCAGATTGCAAGCATCGAAAAATTGCCTTTTGTCTAGCTGTCATGTCAAATTCAACCTCAATTTCTTTGATAATTTTGCTAAAAAGGAAACTCGCCAAAGCATTCTAGGCTTTAAGGGGGATGGTATCCTTGTTAGCAAAACATGTAAGATCTAAAAATGAGAGTTTGACACGTAGACCCTCCAAGGCATCTAAAAAATCAGAATCAATATCACATACCCCACTGTCTCGTAAAATGTGGTCTTGAATCACCCAACATTGAACTCTAGAGGCCACAAAAGCATACAAATGCCCGTTGGCTTCACGTAGGTATATATGTTTACAAAGTTACATTTGCATGTTCCTAATCTACGTGTCTCTATAAATTCGAAGGGGATGCTTGTAATTAAATATTTTTATGGCATGCAACAATGCAAAAGGCTCTTCTATTGTGTCATGATAAATATGCAATAAGAATACTATATATCCATATTTATCAGAATAATGTTCAATATATTCACTGTAAAATAATTGTTATAAAATTATATCTGACATATTTATCTATTTTTACTCATATTTTTTAAATTTTTGCACAAATCTCTACAACTATGTTAACATTAATCTACGTCTCTCTGTAGACTTTGAAGGGGATGTGTAGTTAACTATTTCTTACTTTACAAAAAAGCAAATAGCCCTCTAATATCGAGGTTCTCATGCTTTCTCTATTTGGAAAAAAATAAAAAAGGAAAATTCAAAAAAAAACCTTAAGAAATCATATAGCACTACAAGTACTGCATATTTATACATAATATTTGACATTTACGTCGATTGCGACAAAATCATGATCAAGCGCTTCACAGAAAGGGCAATCAAAGGGCGATCCACTTCTCTCCTCCTAAATTCATGTTTGAAGATTCATGGTTAGAATCAAGGTTTAAAAAATCAGACCGGATCGGCCGGTCGGATCGGTTAGACCGGAAATCGGCCCCGACCCGGTCGGTTCGGCTGGTTCTTTGTAATTAATTTAAAAAAAATAAAAAATAATAAAAAATCGGATCCGACCAGTGGTCGGACCGGGTTGATCCGGATGGTCGGACACGGTTGACCCGGATTGACCCAATTTTGATGGGTTGGTAATTTTCAAAAAATAAAGGTTTTAATAATGAAATAATTGGGGTTTTTATCATGTATGCCCTTCTTAACTTCTGCGATATAAGGTATGTCCCTCTCTTTTTTGGAATATGCGTTATGTGAATACTTTCTTAGAGTAATTTTTTTGAAACAACTATAAATAAATGATTACAATATTATATTCATATATAATTCTAGAAAATGCGACTAACTTTGTAGAGTTTTACTTGAAATAGACAATCATGTTATTCTATTTAAAGATTTGAAATTTCTAACGATTATTTCATTGATATATAAATACATACTTACATATATGTATCCGGTTTTATTGGTTCAAAAAATCGGTCCGACCGGTCTGACCAGTAAATTAAGTCCGATCGGGTTTTTTCCGAGTCGATAAGAATGATGGCATCATACTGACGTCATCACCGTTCGATCAGTTTGGACCGACGGTTCGACCCGATTAGACCAAATCGAAGACTGACTGGTTCAATGTGATCCGATCCGATTTTTAAAACCTTGGTTAACATTTAGATTGATTTTACTAAGTAAAACGAGATGTAGGTGTAGGTTCGAGTTTGTTTGCATTGAAAAATTTATGATATAATTGTGTTCATAGATATTAAATGTATAATCATCAAATGAATCCAATCAATTAATACAAGACCCAAATGTTAATATCGAACATATACATATAAATATAAACACACATATTACATACAAAAAAATCATAAATCTTGTATATATTGAAAATTGAAATATACTATTGCAATTTATTAATGAGTACATTAAATTTTAATCATGATTTTGAGATATATAAATATAATTTTTTTACTCTTTTAATTTTAAGATATGCTCCATGCAATTTTAATATTAGAGATGATATATTTATGATAACAATACTTTTATTATCTTTCATTGTACATTTTCGATATCATCAATCCACACGAGGATGTGCACTAGTTGCAATGGAGCTTAAAATGATGCATGTGGTTTATCCATTTTAAGTGTGAGCTTGAATTCATGTCGGGCTAAGTGAGCTCGACTTCAAGTCAGTCTGATCCAATGCTCAATCCTAATCGTGATGCTGATCTGTCCTCTTTTTCCCTCCGCCATTGCATCTAGTAGACATTTTTCCTATGAGGCGCTATCGCTTCTTATGAGTATTCTTTATGCGTTATGTTTTTGAGTGTTAAAACCTCTCCTACTTATATTCATAATGACAAGGGTAGTTATTTTCCCTGAAAATAGTGACATTTGCACGGTTTGAGTAACATTTTCTCCAAAATCTTTGTAGGGATAGTTTCAACTCTCGGAAAGTCATCTCAAATGTTAGAAAGATATTGACTTTAGTATCATTTGTAATGATCCAAACCTAAAATTACATCATATCAAGGAAAATTGCCCATTATAATAATATTGGATTTGGTTGTAGTTGATCCATCAATAGCTATATTTTTCAATTAGTAAGCAGTGACGGAGAGAGGGGGCGGGTGGGGGCTTAGCCCCCCGGCTCTCAACCAAAGCCCCTATATATATGTTTAATATATAATATTATATTAGATCTAAATACATTATTTAATAATTAAAATTTACATATTATGTATAATAGCCACCCATATCTCAACAAAAAATCAATATATATGATCTAATTACAATAATTAATTATTCACATTACATAATGTGCATAACCGGATATTGGTCCATCTGTATATGTCCATCATCGTACCCATTTATAAACCCCACTGATATATAGTTTTTATGTTAGCATATATGTTAAAATATTTTTTCTTGTTATTTTATCTGCAAATATGGATATGGATTCGGATACCTATTTCATTTTTAGGATCTTAAAACGGATATGGTTACATATTTTTCTAGTGTACACATATATGGATACATATACATATTTGTATTTGCATGTTTGAAATCCTATTTTTATCTGCATCGATTTTAAAATAGACAGATACATGTACACATGTAAGGTGGAGCATTGGTCTCGATCCGGCCCAACCCGGAAAAATTAAACCCGGCCCGAACCCGCTAATTTTATTCGGGCCTTGGTCGGGTCGAGGCATGAGTTTTTGGGCAAACCAAGGGCTCTTGCCCAGCCCGAGGCCCGTTAGGGTCAGGCTCAGGTTCGAGCCGGGCCTGCATCCACTTTGGTTTCATTACGCAGCATCTTTCATGTTAGTTACAAAAAAATTGGACGTATTATGGGTCTTTGACCCCGCAAAAGGCCTATTAAGCTGCTTTTTATGTTGCATATTGAAACCATGTCGAGAAACTGAATGAGACATATATGTACTTTTGGTTAGCATGAATCCATGTATTTTTTACTTAATAAAGAATGCAAAACTCGAAGGAGTCTAGCTATCTAAATAGATAAATGCTCCATGGCATACATCTACAGTACTACACATACACATCCAATAAAATTCAGAACCCTTACACGTAAAATACACAATTTAAAAGAGTTTGATGGATGAGTGCAACAGTTTGCAACTTAGACTTTTAATTCTTAAATCAAGGTTATTGTATTTAAGCTAAATAAACTCTTTACTGTAAAATTCTACGTATTAAAGTACTAAGCAGCCTCCAATTAGACTTGATCTTCAACTTTAAATAAGTCGTTGTCTCTGAAAAGAATTATTCCAGACAATATTGGGGCCAAACTCAAAATAAAAAGTTCATATAATAGTAACGTGGAGGGACCATCAGGATGTGGTAGCAGGGATTGGGTGAGAGAGCATGAACGTTTAGAAGAGGGGACTGCGGGTGAGAGAGGCACGACATGCAGAATCAGTGTGAGTGAGGTGGGCCAGGTCGGGCTAACCAGGGTCATAGTGGGTTCGGGTTGGCCCGTCCTGAGCTTGATATTTCAGAAAAATTAGGACCCGAGCCTGATCCACATATCTATATATATCGGGTTCGGGCCAGGACTAGGCTTTTCCATGTCAGGTCAAGGTTGGGTCTGGGCCAATCCGGCCCAATGCTCCATCCTATACACATGTCAAAATATGTATAACAATTACGATAAGGGATTGGTACGCATATCTTTATTTGTTTGCATCATTATAAGTAAAATATATTGTATAGTGTTACTTATTTGAACATATTAAATCTAGTGGTATTACTTAATATCACATTAATAAATGTGTATTTCAGTGATATGGTGAGTTTTTGTGGGGATCTTTTTGTCAATATGATGTTTATAGATAATATTTATGTCCGATTATAAATTTATATGGGTTTTTTTGTAAAAAAATACCTTCAAAATATTAGTTTCAATTATTTACGGCATTATTGAAAGCTCATCTTATAAATTGAATTCGTTTGCACACATCCAACCTCATAAATTGAAACTTCCGTTAATGTTCTACATAACCTCCAAATTTCGCTCAAATCTGGTGTCATTTCCTATTCTATCTTAGTGGTTAAAAGTTCAATCAATATTTAAGCAACTTAAATCCCATTTAGAAGAGAATTAAACTTTTTACCGTTGATATAAAATAGCAAATGATCTTGGATTTGAGCGAAATTTGGAGGATATGTATAACATTAGTCGAAGATTCTATATATAAGGTTGGATTTGAAGAAATAAATTTGAAAAAAAAATAGTTACAACATCTCTTTTGTAACTCACATCACAATAAAGAAAATCTTCCCTAAATATTAAGAACTAAAATGACAAGATAAACAATATCTAAATAATTTGCCCCATCTAAATAGTTTAGCCCCCCCCCCCCAGGTGAATTTTCTGGCTCTGTCCCTGATAGTAAGCATCCACTCTTACATTACATACTCAATTCTCATATTTCATGTGGAACTATGTTTAAGGCATTTTAACAAGTTGATAAGACTAGCTTCTCTTGATTATAACTTAGACGATGGTCCAAAATATTACAAATGGCATCAAAGCAGATACTTTCTGGTTGTGAAAAGGATACTCGAACGTCAGGTTCACCCCTGCAAAGAAATAAAAGAAAAATACTATTCGAAGAGTACAATTGCCATTATTACTGTGAAGATGGTGGGGTCATGTTATAGTGCAATGGTAACGACTGTAAGTGTAAGCAGTTATAACATCATAAACATAATCTTGTATAAAACACTCGTAAGAAGTGGGTGTGGAGTGATGATTACTTGACAACTTAGTTTAAGCATTTTGAATGATTGTCAATAGATCCAATTACGTCCAAATCCAACAAATTATCAAAATCAATTTTCCTCGATAATGGCATGGTTCAAGGTTGGTATAACAATACCCTTGAACACATTCTAAATCTCAACTTTCATATTTTTTATATATTTTCCGGTTAATATTGAACTTGATGTTTAATTCATATTTGATGAGACAATAAACAAAATTATGTTTGCTTTTATACTAATTACGTTAATTTATTATATAGTGCCATAATATGATGATAAAATGAATAGCTTTGTCGTGGATTAAATTAAAAAATATATTGGTATTACAAAAAAGTTGACAGAAGATGGGCAACAAGTTGTGCCGCCAATCCCTTCTGGATGACAAATCCAATTCTTCATAACACAACATCCATAGACCTGGGATAACAATTATGAGATCGATCTCGATCTTAAAAATCGATTGCCATGTTGTTCCTGTTGACAACATCAATCGTAATATTCAAAGGGTTGTAAATGCTTAAAAGTATCAAGACTACATATGTCATGATCGCATCGTCTCTGTCCCTTACAAATGTATTGATTATTGGTGTTTATTCTATCTCATAGACTATGATTACTGTAAAGTTTATGTGAGGTAAATTTAGCAAAAGGTACATTATTTATGATTTGGGGATCAAAAATACACAATCTTAAAATTTCCAAAATTTATGTGATTGGAGAAAAGCAGTACTACATAATTATTTGCTTCTCGCTTGGGGTTATTTAGATATTTAATATAAGATATCTCCATTGTAGAAAAGCTTCTTAAACACGAGATGATTTTGAAAATTCTTCATAGGACTAGAAAAAAATTATTGGATGACTTTATAATAGCTATCACCATCAAATAGTAGTATAAGAAAAAGAAATGCACAACGATTGTAGTAGGTCTAGGTAAGATGATCATTGTGACTACAAAGAACAAAAATAAAAGAAGTTAGAAGCTAAAGTAAAAATCCTCAAAATTTAAAGAACAAGTCTTTTCGAGGTTGTTCCTAGGTTGGACATTTCAAGAATGATTATCCCAATGCAGAGAATCTGTAGAAGCCCATTGCACAATCTTCTAAGGTCTTCATGTTGCCTGAGGGAGGAATATGTTAATTGAGTGAGGGGAGCCGAGTGAGGTATCGCATCTCGATATTGCCTTAAGGTATAAAAATAACTAACCTAATACTTGACTTGCTGATATAAGAGAAAAATAAAATAGAGAAAATTGTAGTGAACAATCATTCTTTTTATCTTATCAGGCTTGTGATGAATGATGGATCTATCTACTAGATAACTTCATCTTGAACTAAATACCTTCATCTTGAATTAGATACCTTTAATAAATGCATGTAAATTTAATTTAATTTCATACTTCATATATATGTGTGTATGTATATGTGAATAAAAACCCCTGATTAAAACAAAACTCAAACTAAAATATCAAAATCAAAAAACCAAAATAAAAAAATCTCACTGAAGATTGTATTAATTGTATATATGTACATACTGGACAATAAAACCAAACTACTCAGGATGTATATACTATGTGTAATACCTAACCCCAAAGACCTATGCAAACTAACGGAGGTCGACAGATAAAGAAACAAAATAAATAAGAAAATGCCAAAAATAATATCGCACTCGTACATGTACACCTATTTATAACTAGCATAAATTTCTCTCGGAATAAGTTCATGTAAATTCCAATTGACATGAAATCAATCGCATCTTGTAGATAAAAATAAACACAATTAATTAAAAATATTCCAAAATTTTTGGCATATATATGACCAATAGTCTCAAACCTAATTCATTTTGTGCCTATATTAAAATGCAATACATGCAAGGTCATACGAATGACTACTCCCTCTAAGTAAAGTGCATTCATGTACCTTCCAATCAAGGTCACTTTCAAGGGGAACATATGTTGTATTTGTCGTTTAGGATTTTGAGCACAATAGTATATTATATAACTGTAAATACTATAAATCTTATTATTTTATGCATATAATTTCCTTATTTTTTTTAACTCTTGGTGTTTTGTAATATTATTGATATTCTAACTAACTATTAAAAAATCTAAAATCTAAAAAATGTGCAGAAACGGACAACAAACACAAATAGAATCAAAGGTTTATTGATATTATATACATGTACATACTACTTTCCTATTTTTAAGCTTTAAAAATCTAATAAAAATATGTAATGATGTATAGTTCTATAATTATAATAACAAACCATATGTATATTATTATTAACAAGAAAAAAAATAAAAAAATAAAAATTATGTATGTTATACCTATATTATACATTTAAAAATTGCTAGCTTACATAATTTAAGTAATTTTGATTTTAAGTCCTTTTATGAAACACGTCGTCTTATCGAGAGCTATAACTTTATGTTGCATATTTTTTTATTTGAGTATTTCTTTTATAGTATTCATATTTTCCCTATATTTTTGTATTTGATTTATATTCTCATGCAACCATGTGGTGAGTCAGCTTTTGGTCCACGTACCACGAGATGCTAGCATATTGGCTCCCCAATTAACCTCTTACCATCGCATTTGCCATTTAATCAGGTTAGTGATGAATCCACGATTCATCATCTTAATATATTGATCTTAGCAAAATCTCTGTTCTCAAATAAATGTCCATCAAATCAATAAATTAATAAAATGACTCATGTAAATAAAATACACTAATTATTAGATATTAAATTGTACAAAATAAATTAACACTAAAAAGTCACAAAATAAAGGAGTTTTACACCTATAAAAAGCCCAAAAATTCATAGTTTTTAATAAATTCATTTCAACTCATTTTTGGCTAATTCTTCCTCTAACTTGTTTATAAAAATGTATATAAAAATGTAAAAATATAAAAATATAAAATAAATTCTACCTCAAATAAGTAATCGTAGATCTCAAAGAGAAAATACCGTAAAGTCCAACTTCCCGGCCAAATTTTGTTCTGTAAGAACTCCAAATTCACCAAACTTACTTTTAAAGTTTAAGTTAGAAAATTAACTATCCAATGAAAGTAGTTTCATTAAAATTGGAGCTCGTTTGTAAAATATGGGTTTTGGGACCTAGGTGTACAATGTATATATTGTACATTTTTTCTTTTCTCATTTTTAATTTACTTTTCTTAATTATAGAAAAATCCAAAAAAATCATTTTTGTGTCGTATTTTATTTCAGTATTTTATTTTATTTTTATCTTATAAATATCTTCTATTAAAATACAAAAAAATTAAAATTAGAAAAGTTAAAAAATGTGCATATTGTTTGTCTTATTTTGTAAATTCTCCCTTCTTTTTCTTCTCTTTATTTTATTGTATTTTAGTAGCCTATTTTATTTTATTTTATTTTTTATTTTCATTCTCTACAATAACCTCTCATTCTACTCCATCTCCTCCACTATTTTTTTATAACCTCCATTCAACTCCACCACTTTTTCAACCTCACATTCAACTCCACCACCTTTCTAATCTCCCTTTCTCTTCTCTTTTTATTCATCTCTTCATCCCCATTTTTACCCATATCTTTATGTGTGAGAGAGAGAACGAGCTCCCTGAGTTGAATCGGTGACAGCGTGACAACCATGATCGAGCGACGACTGACTCCTCTCCAGTGAGATCCGTTGGCACTTGGCATTTCGGCCAACGTCGCAACCTTCTCCACGTGTTGCTCGAGCTCATCGCTCACCGGCGATTCGAGCGAGGACCGTGCTTCTTGTGAGCACAACACAAGCATCCGCCTCCATCTTTAGGTAATTCTGTTTTCTTCCATCTTTATTATTAGTCATCGTTTTTATGTTCACCATTTTTATCACATCACATCACCACCCACACCTTCATTTGTTTATTTTATTTTTTCCCTTAAGCACATCACCATACCATCATCTTATTTACATTTGTTTTTTTATTACTCACTAATTTAGAAAACAAAAAATTAAAAATTCAAATCTAAACAAAAAAAATCAAAAAATAAAAAATAAAAAAAGAAGCAGCATGTTGTAGCTTGCCACTCCCCTTCCCGCCACTGCCACTAGTGGTTGCGATCCTCCAGCCGTCCGCCAGTCGCCAGCCTCTAGCATAAATTTCTCTCGGAATCATTTCATATCAATTCCAATTGACATGAAATCAATCAGATCTTGTAGATAAAAATAAATTCAATTAATTAAAAATATTCTAAAATTTTTAGCATATATATGACCAGTAGTCTCAAACCTAACTCATTTTATGCCTACACTAAAATGCAATATCTCAAGCATGCAAGGTCATACGAACGACTACTCCCTTTAAGTAAAGGGCATTCATGTACCTTTCAATCAAGGTCACTTTCAAGGGGAACATATGTTGTATGTGTCATTTAGGATTTTGAGCATAATAATATATTATATAACTATAATTACTATAAATCTTATCATTTTATGCATATAATTTCCTTATTTGTTTTTCTCTTGGTATTTTTGTAATATAATTGATATTCTAACTAACTATTAAAAATCTAAAATCTAAAAAATGTGCAGAAAAGGACAACAAACACAAAGAGAATCAAAGGTTTATTGATATTATATACATGTACATACTACTTTCCTATTTTATGTGACACTAACTTTAAGCTTTAAAAATCTATTAAAAATATATAATGATGTATAATTCTATAATTATATAACAAACAATATGTATATTATTATTAACAAGAAAACAAAATTAAAAAAAATAAAAATCATGTATATTATACCTATAATATACATTTAAAAATGACTAGCTTACATAATTTAACTAATTTTGATTTTAAGACCTTTTATGAAACATGTCGTCTCATCGAGATCTGCAACTTTTATGTTGGATATTTTTTATTTGAGTATTTCTTTTATTGTATTCATATTTTTCCTTTATTTTTGTATTTGATTTATATTATCATGCAACCATGTGGTGAGTCAGCTCTTGGTCCACGTGCCACGAGATGCTAGCATATTGGCTCCCCAATCCACCTCATCGTATTTGACATTTAACCGGGTTAGCCATATTGGTCTAAGCATCGATATGGTGCAATATAGACAAATATGTACAATATATGCAAAAATATAAATAAATAAATAAATACAATATAGACAAATAGATACAATAGCACTCCAAAAAGACGACTTTTCACGTCTAACTCCATTTTTTATGAAACCACTTTCAAAAGTGAGTTTGGTCTATTTGAGTCGGTATGAAGTAAACATTGATCTTTCAATTCTGACTTTACATGTTTTTCAGAGTATTGTCTCTCTTATTATGTACAAAGTTTATTTTTGCAATTATTTTTATTATTTAGAACACATTTTTATGTGCAAGTTTCAATAAGAAAATATTTTTATTTGAGATTGAATTAATAATAAATAAAATAGAACAAGATATATGCATTATGAACAATAATGAATATGTACATGTGAGCTTTATTTTCTGAGATTTTTATAGATTGGACCCTATCTCCTCCTATTTTACTCCTTGCCGATTAGGTCAAGTCTTGACCTACTCTCGGGGTTTGGATCAACCTGTATTTATTTCATATATACCATCTTCTTTCTCTTTTTTCCTTTATTTTTTATTTATTTATGTTGGTTTTTTTTCTTTATTTTTTATTTATTTATGTTGGATTAAAATAATGATAATAATACACTATTAACAGATGTGATTGGATTGTTAAGGAATGACAATGATATTTACATGTGTTTTGTAAGGGATTTTAAGACAAAATAGATGAATAAAGATGATGAATTGGCGATTCATCTGGGGGATTTTCTTAGTCTCCAATGAATCGTGGGTGCAGCGATGGGGCACGAGCATAGGACTTCGATGTTCAACACACGACCAGGGGTCGTCAGAGTTGATTTTGTTGATGCTCTATGGAGGGCTTCTCGTGCTTGTACCTGCAAGTTGCAATTGACTCAAAACCTAAGGGGCTTGGTCTTTGCGTGCTATCAGAGAAGAAGAGGTGGGTGTGCTCCTACTATAGATGAAGGATGAGAAGTTTTTAGCTCCAGTGACAACGTTCACTAAAGATGGAGAGATTAAGCAAGGATAGAAAGAAACAGACAAGAGAGGAAGGTGGGTACGATTTCATAGGAGATGGATTGTTGGGGATGAAGATGTAGACAAATAAAGACGAAGTAAGGTGGAAGAGTTGCAAAAGGATGGAGTACTCAATAACAACAACAACAACAAAGCCTTTTTTCACAATTAAGTAGGGTCGGCTACATGGATTCTTCGCCTCCATTCAGATCTATCTTGAGTCAATCCCGGGCTTATATCCACAAAATTAAGATCCCTTCGTATGGTCTCTTTCCAACACTTCTTGGGCCGTCTTCGCCCTCTCTTAGCCGTCTCAACATCCCAACCCTCGCATCTCCTAACTGGTGCATGAGTTGATCTTCTTTGCAAATGTCCAAACCATCTTAAGCGATTTTCTCGCATCTTATCCTCGATCGGAACTACACAAACTTTCTTTCTGATTACATCATTCCGAATTCGATCTTTACGTGTGTGTCCACACATCCACCTTAACATTTTCATTTCTGCTACATTCATTCTTTGCACATGTTTATGGTTCACAGGCTAACATTCGGATCCATTAAGCATAGTAGGTCTCACGGCTGCTTTGTAAAACTTTCCTTTAATTTTTAAAGGAATTTTCTTATCACGGAGAACAGTAGAGGCTCCTCTCCACTTTAGCCAGCCAGCATTTATTCTATTAGTAACATCTCCATCAATTTCCCCATCATGTTGCAGAATAGATCCCAGATATCTAAAGGAATCTCTCTTCTGAATGTTATCATCACCAATCTTCACCTCGATTCCTTCACCATTGCTTCCATCAAAGGTGCACTCCATATATTCCTTCTTGGCCCTACTTATACGAAATCCTTTAGTCTCCAACTCATGTCTCTAGACCTCAAGCTTCTCATTTACTCCATCTCTAGTCTCGTCAATTAACACAATATCATCAACAAATAACATACACCAAGATAACTCATCTTGAATGTGACTTGTCAACTCGTCCATAATCAAAGTAAAAAGAAATGGACTCAAAGCAGAACCTTGATGTAAACCAATGTTGATGTCAAAATATCCAGTCTTCCCAGACGGGGTCCTTACACAAGATAAAGCCCTGTCATACATGTCCTTTATGAGGTTAATGTATAGGACAGGTACTTGTCTCTTCTCCAACACTCTCCACAATATCTCTCGTGGGACAGAATCATAAGCCTTCTCCAAATCAATAAAGATCATGTGGAGGTTCTTCCTTTTATCTCTATAAATCTCCATTGTTCTCCTCAGCAAATGGATGGCTTCAATCGTTGAGCGACTTGGTGTGAATCCGAATTGATTTTCTTTTACGTTGGAAACTTGCCTCAACCTTCTTTCGATCACATGTTCCCAAATTTTCACAGTGTGACTCATCATCTTGATACCTCTATAATTTGAACAATTTTGAATGTCTCCTTTATTCTTATAAAGAGGCACCACGATACTTCTCCTCCAATCTTCAGGCATTTTCTTGCTTCGCCAAATAACATTAAATAGATTCGTAAGCCAAGTCAAACCACGCTCACCCAAAACTTTCCATACTTCTACAGGGATGTCATCCGGTCCTACACCTTTCTCGGATCTCATAACCTTCAAAGCCTCTTCTACTTCCTTTCTTTGTATTCGTATATAGCTTGCACGATTCAAGTAACTTTCACTACAAGCTAGATCACCCAAAGTGATCTCTCTATTTCCTTCCCCAATGAAAAATTTATGGAAGTACTGCTCCCACCTAGTCTTTATATCCTTCTGAGTAACAAGCACATGACCTTCCTCGTCCTTAATGCATCTTACTTGAGAAAGGTCTTTGGTCTTTCTTTCTCTTGCTTTGGCCAATCTGAATATATCCTTTTGTCCCTCCTTAGAGTCAAGATTTTTATACAAAACTTCATAAGCTTTTGACTTAGATTCACTTACGGCCTTCTTTGCTTCCTTCTTCGCTATTTTGTAGTTTGCGACAGTTTTCTCTGTTTTATCCTTAGACATAGCTTTAAAGCAAGCTCTTTTTATTTTTAGCTTCTCTTGCACCCCTTCACTCCACCACCAAGCCTCCTTTTGACCTGGAGCTCCTCCTTTTGACTCGCCTAGCATCTCTTTGGCTACCTTTTGGATACAAGATGCTACTGCCTCCCACATCTCGTTTGCACTACCGCTACAATCCCAAGATAAGTCTTCTAAAACATTCTCCCTGAAGCTCACTTGCTTCAGTGGAAGATTCCACCACCGAGTTCTAGTTATCTTAGGAACCCTCCTTTTCTTTACCAGCCCTTTCATTTGTACATCCAAGACTAGCAAACGATGTTGGGTTGTCAAACTCTCTCATGGGATTACTTTGCAGTCTTTACAACACAACCGATCTCTTCTCCTCAACGCAAAGTAATCTATCTGTGTTCTAGTTGGCACACTCTTATAAGTAATTAAATGTTCCTCCTCCTTCTTGAAGAGAGTGTTTGCTATGAAAAAATCATATGCCGTTGCAAAATCCAGGATGGTTGTTCCCTCTTCATTTCTATCCCCAAAACCATGTCCTCCATATACACTAGCGTACCCTGAAGCATCTTTTCCCACATGTCCATTAAAATCTCCACCGATGCAAATCATCTCTCTTTGTGGGATTCCTTGTAGACTCTTATCCAAATCCTCCCAAAAAGCTTGTTTAGTCCTTTCATCTAAACCAATTTGCGGTGCATAAACTGAGATGATATTCATAATTTCTTCTTCAAGCACCAATTTTAGCAAAATAATTCGATCCCGGAATCTTTTTACCTCAACCACACAATCCTTCAAATCCTTATGAACAATAACTCCAACACCGTTTCTACCCTTATCTTTACCTAAATACCAAAGTTCAAAGCATGTCTTCTCAATCTCCCTTGCTTTCTCTCCAACCCATTTAGTCTCTTGAAGACACAGTATATGAATCTTCCTTCTTTCCATCGTATCCACTATCTCCATCAACTTTCCAGTTAAAGTGCCAATATTCCAACTACCAATCCGCAACTTCCGTTGCAATCTCTTTTGGACTAACTTACTCGCATGCGTCCATTATACGAGAACCCTTGTAAATTTTGGACTGCATCCGGGCGGTGATGCAGCGGAACTAGCTTAATTACCCGCATGCGTTCCTCATGCGAGAACCCTTGCAAATTTTGAACTATGCGATGTAGCGGCCCTTGCTCATTTTTTATTGCATTCGGGTGATGCAACGCGTCGCAAGAAGGGAACGCCCCAACGAAATCTGTATGTTTTCTTAAATCCATGTTGAAAAGATCCGATTGTCATGAGTCAACTTCTTAAATAGTATTTTTTTAGAAAAAAAGTACTATTTGGAAAGTTGTCTCTGACTCTTTTACGCTGGTTGTCGGCTACCTAACGCAACCCTCCTCATTTACCCGGGCTTGGGATCGGCCATGGCTGAGTTAGGATGGAGTACTCAATGAAGAAAAGAATCAAAGAAGAACAAGAACAAGAATAGGGATAAAAGAGGATTCCCTGAGAGTTGATCTTCGCTTGGGATATGGAGAGAGGTCGATCTCGACTCCTTATTCACCTTGAGCCGTGGTGAGGATTCGTCGCTTTCTTAGAAGATGTAACAGCAGAAGTTGGATACCTCCAGATCATGCTTAAAGGGGGTTCTTCACCGAGGGAATGGCTGGTGTCTCCAGCCTTCTCCTCTGATTCTCTCCTTTTCTCTCTCTCTCTCTCTCTCGATTTAGGTGGAGCACCGGTGGATAATCTAGAAGGTTGTTAGATCATGAGGTTTTATAGGGTGTAGGAGATGAGTTTGGTTGCAAACAAGGAAGAGATAGGATAGAGAGGGGCTTCGGTTCAGTTGGGATAAGGGGATTGCAGGCGTTCTTCAGCTGCAATCAAGGAGGCGATAATGGGTTGCAGAAGCTGGTGGTTAGAGGAGATAGTGATTGGGTTGGTTGTTGCCCAATGGGGAATGGAGAGGTTAGAAGGGATAGGTCTCCGGGTGGAAGAGATAATGTGGTTAGAGATAGAAGTTGTGGATTAGGAGGGGATAAGGACCGTTGGGTTCGATCGGTTCTTCCTAGCGATGGGGATAAGGAATTGGGAGATAGAGTTGGAGGGGATAAAGGATTCTACAGGCAGTTGGAGACGATAACTGGGGACAAAGGAGGAGTTCGATCGGGTTCAATACATGCTATGGGTTGGTTTCAAATTAAGATATGGTTTCGATTACATGCATTAGAGGTTGGAGAAGAATGGGTTCGAATACATCTTTAAAAAAGTGCAAAATCAAGAAAACTCCAAAAAAAGTGGACACGCCTGATTGAAAATAAAATGCTAGTCGAAGTGTATTTAATGAATAAGCAAAGCGTATGTATTCTACCTTCTCATCTCATGGAAGCTTGCAGTAGGAGACTTAGCTACACTGGTTAGGCTCCCAGGGATACGTGGCTACACTGGTCACGGTCCATTATCTTCTTTCCCCTCTTTGTGAGCCAGTTGAGCTTGAACTTAGAAGGGAATGCCCCGTTCCTAGAGGAAAGAGCTGCTAGATTAGGAAATTAGAGTTACCTTGTCAAGGGAGGCTACTGCTTTGTCATTTCTGAGTTGGGGAGCTACATATCACTTACACAGTACAAGGAAAGATGCATAGCCATTAGAGTTTGCGTGTGTAGACATGTTTTGATCTGGTTTATTGAGGAGTCTTGACCATAGAATAGTGGAACTTAGAGCTGTTGAGTCTTAAACCTATTTCCCAATAAGGTTCCGACAAACTAATAATGCAAAGGTCTGATTGAACTCCATGCTTCAATTTAATGAAGATAAGTTTAATAATCAACATCGATTCTTTTTCTTTTTATTTTCTTTTGAGTTTCACTTCTTTTTCAAATAAGTGTTTGCTAAGGGACTAGCAAAGGTAAAGTATAGGGGGGTGATGAATCCCTAATTCTCATTCTTTATTCTTTTATTTTAGCTCTTTTTCTTGGCAAAACTTCATGTAGATACCTGTAAATATAATAACTTAGTAATATGCATACCTTTGTTAATATTGCATAATTAAGCATGTTTTTGGCTAAATAAAAGAAAAAAGGAATAGAAAAAGGAATGATGTATTTAGAATAAATACAGAGTGACCCAAATCCCAAGAGAAGGTCAAGTCTTGACCTGATCGCAAAATAAAATAAGTTGAGAGAGATAGTGTTCACTTTGTGTTGTGTATATTACCACTATACTTGTACAGATTATTTACATAATTATTTTTTACAAAAATAAAATTAAATCATTATTTTTACATCCTTGTATATAATCCTAGAAATAATATAAAAATAAAACAAAAATTAGAAAAATAAAATAAAAATAAAAATAAAATCCTTTATTCCTTATACAAAACATACGTGTATATATTGCATCCTCTATTTATTATATACCCATATTTAACTTGCAAAAATAAAATAAAAATTAATTTATACTCCTACAATTACGTTATAAATAAATAAAATATAAAATAAGGGTATTGTTATAAAAATAATAAAATAAAAATACTTGTACATAACTCATAAGTTTATTATACCTGTATATAATGCTATATATTGTATATACATTAATTTATTTTCATAAAACTAATTAAAAATCACATAAAAATACTTTGAAAAATAATAAACATTTTTTATTTTGTACACTTTTTATTTTAAATTCATTTTTTATTTTTATTGATTTTTTATTTATTTTGTATATTCCAATTTTCTGATTAGTCATGGAGGTTTCGTTGACCTCGGTCAACCCTCCCTTCCAGCCGTGTCAGACTCGATTCGCGCTCACTGGACCTTCTTCTCCCTATTTCCCCGCCCGAATCAGGCCACCCCGTGCCCTGATTTTCCCCTGAGCCTCCTCCTAGGATTCGTGATCCTCGCAGATCCCTAGGAAGGTACGAATCTTCCTAGGGTTGTGCACACTTGCTCGATCTTTCCAGGCCCCTAGAGCATCCTATATAATCTTCTCTTCCACCTCCAAGCGTCGTAGCTCATTCCTCGCCCCCATTTCGACCCTTAGTTACCTCCAACTTAGTGACAGCCGTCTGGAGCGCCCTTTGGAGCTCGGTTGGGTGTAGCAGCGGCGCAACCCGCGCTTCGTCGTCGGAACTCCGCCGTGATCAGCCTCCCCGTACGCCACAACGTGGTTGAGGCCATTACCCCAATGACCACCTTCTCCTAGAGTTGTTGATCTCATTGGTAGCTTCAGGTACCCATCTTATCCTTCGTGTGCCCTTATTCGATTCCATCTTGTCATTTTGCTCCGTCGCACGCACCTTAGCTCCGACCAGCCATCTGGAGCTCCGACATCCATACCCATTCACATAGATCGACTCTTCGATTCACGCTCCACCTCCCTACGCAACATAGTCACCATAAACCTTGCTCACCGGAGCAAGATTAGTCTAGTCTCCCTCCCTCGCGTTCGTCGGAGACCCAACGCTCGTTCCTCATCGCTTCCTTCAGTCCCTTATGCAGTAAACCATCGTCGGAGCTACACCTCCAAGCGGTGTTCCCTTCGCAGGTGCTGGTTCGCGCGGAGGCATCCATCTGGCCCCTTGACTGCTCAGGCGGAGCTGCTTCCAGGTCGCGCCACCCTCCACGCCCATCTGACCATCATTGACCTCATCAGAGCCCTTTGTTGGACAATGAGTACTTCGACGACCGTAATGAGCCCTCCGGTAGCTTCATCAGGGCCGTGGATCGTCATCCACGCTCAGCCAAAGCTCGTCAGGAGGAGGTTCTTCCAGTTACCTCGCTAGCTGTCCCATCAGGAGACAACCCCCAGATCTAATCACAACCGTACACACACGCCTCATTCGTAACGGTCTGATCAAATCCTGGGATGGATCTGCGCCACCCACCCTGCACAGATCTGTACTATAGCAATAAATCTCAAACATACATCCCCGAGCACGTCACAGCCATCAGATCTTTTCCAGGGGACGATCAGAGCCGCCAGACCCTCCACGCACCACGCACGTGCCCGAGGGGTATATTTCCTTTTAGCCTCTGCTTATTTATGCATTTAACGTTAGTCCATTAATTAAATGTTGTAGCTGATATGCTTTACAGTTTGGACCTCGAGTTTTTTGATATTTGCATTTTTGTATCTCTAAGTGTATAGCACGTGTCGTCCCACGTGAGCTTTTGGGTTATTTGCACTTTATGCCCTGTACTTTTTGTATATTATGAATTGAATGAAATGTTTTTAATATTTGCATTTATACCCTGTGAATCGG
Source organism: Ottelia alismoides (assembly GCA_037367405.1). NCBI lineage: Eukaryota > Viridiplantae > Streptophyta > Magnoliopsida > Alismatales > Hydrocharitaceae > Ottelia > Ottelia alismoides. The sequence continues at coordinate 505,205 of JAZKJV010002499.1, read as the reverse complement.
GTCACATGTAGCGCGTGTACTTGCTTGGACTTTTTTGCAACTTCGACCCTATACATTATATCTGTGTTATTGTTGGGCCTAGAGTTTTATTTTAATTGCACTTAGGTCCCTGTAAACTTTACTTAATTACATCTTGTATTTTGGACTTAATAAATATCATTTTAATTCGAAAAATCACTTAAAAATTACCTCTAACTCCTGTTGGTGTGTAATATTTTGTGTGATTTTATTCGATTGATTTGTTTGCAGTTATTATTTTTGAAAAATAAAAAACCTATAAAAAGTGCCATGTCTATCTTTGAAAATCCTCAAAAATTCGAAAATTGTCTTAAAAATTCCAAAAAAACCCTGTTAGTGTTTCTTGTGTTCTTTAGTTACAATATTAATTTTGTTTGAAGATTCTTTATTAAAATCATAAAAATTGCAAAACACCTAAAATTTTATAAAAAACTCATATAAAATCCAAGAAAAAAAATCCAAAAATTCCCATTCCACTTCTTGTTTGTAGGTTTTTATTTGTAGTTTATCATAAAATTGCTATCCAGGATATCAGGACACTTCAATTATGTTTAACTTGCAATTTAATCCTAACTACGTACTGTTTGCATTCTTAGTCACTGTTTGATTTTTTATAAAATTACAAAAACATCAGAAGATCTCCAGAAAATTACCAAAACACTTTAAAACCTCAAAAACCCAAAAATATTTTTATCTTGATTTTCTGGGCATTTTTAGCCTTAATTAAAAATACAAAAAGATTGTGATGTTGCCTTGTTTTCTTATTTGTTGATTTTGTTTCCTCTTTTAAAAAATCAAAAAAAATGCAAAATTAAAAACCACTAAAAATATGTTATTTTATTCCTGAGATTTGACTATGTCGTAGGTTTTCTCGTGCTTCTTCTGTTCGACCCTGGTTGATATACCAGGTAAAATAAATAGCGAACTGCTTACATATGCTTGATTGTTTTTGATCTGTTTTGAGTGGTTATTTCTTCTTGCTGATTACGCTTAGTGATTTGGGTCGCAACGACCCTTGATATTACTTAACCCGAGTTGCATGGTTTGTCAACATTTGCTATGTAATAACTTATTTTATTTTACAGCTCGACCCATAAAACTTTGGATATTTGCCAACTAATCCTTCATAGGCATTGCATATTTTAAAACTCTGGTTATTTTGCATATCTCCCCTGGATTTTATATTGATGTTATGAAATGCATGTATATTTAAGGGAAATTGTAAATATGCTCTTGCTCTGCTGAGGTAATTTATTTTATGCATTTTATTTTTTATCAAATGTTTCTGTTAGTCTAAAAGCCCTAGAAAAATTAGTATACATGCTTGACACTTAGCTTGATCATATATATATATATATTTGATTTGGCATGTTACCACATTTTTTATTTATAAAAATTCAAAATAAGAATTTCTCTCCTTTTTAGCATTAAAAATATATAAAATTTAAATATTCATCCAAAAATTCCAAAAAAACTTGTATTAGTTAGAATGAATTATATTTTAACACATACCCAAAAACCATAAAAAAATATAAACCATAAAACACAAAAACTTAAAATATCAAAAATAATATAAAAATAGAAAAATCTATAAAAACCTAAACTTTTTCTTTCTTTTTCTGAATTTTCTTATATATATATATTAAAATGACTTAGGATTTATTTTGGAATTATATACATTTTAAATACCCTAAACAAGTTTCTGAATAAATATTAATCACTGTTTTATCTTTTTACTTTAAGAATCTATAAAAATATAAAAATATCATAAAAAATACCAAAAATAGAGAAAAATATTAAAAACACAAGAAGAATTTATTTACTCTATTTTAACTTTATTTGACTTATCAACAAATCTAAAAAGACATCTTCTACATATATCATCTATACTATTATTTACCTTATTTTAATAATAAAAAAGAAATTAAAATTTTACAAAAAAATAAAAAAATCATAAATTAAAAAAATCATAAAATATATAAAAATATAAACATTTAAAAACATTAAAAATTACATGATTTAAAAATCCACAAAAAACTTCAAAAATAAAAAAAACTTAAAATGATAAAACTAAAAAAACCAAAAAATATTATTAGTTAGCACTAATTAATAGTAAAATACTTCTACCATGATTTGCTCTCAGTGGATCGACAATCTTCATACTTGCACACATACACATTTTTGAAGAATTATAATAAATCTTGACTCACACACACTTTGATATTCATATATATATATATATATATATATTGTGGGTTGATTGTTATTGAATTGAGAGAGATATTTGCTCGTCACAACGATGGCTTATCTACTCTTTGTAGATTAGCAGACTGATGTCCTTCTTGTTCAACAAAGAAAAGGACGATGGTTCATCCTTATTTTACTCATGAAGCATGTATGGTGAATAGCATCAAATCAGAAGACTATCACCATGGATTTCACCATGTTGTTACTATTGCACACTGTCACAACAAAGTATTAAAGTTCAAGACATGGTTCACTTTATTCATGTGATCATGGAAGTGTATAGCTCAGATAGTGGTTTAATTGAAAAATACCTTTACCAATAACAGAGTGTGGAAATCGAGATTTTTTGCTCTTTGTATTTCAACAGTGAATTCAAGAGAGATTGTTGGAATTACTTTGGTTGGGATGTTTAATATAGTTTGATGGTCTATATCAAATTGCATCAATGCATCTCCATTGTTGTAATTCAATGTTGGAACAATGTTTGTCAGCTTTTTAGTCCCACAACAGGGGAGAGGAAATTGTTAATCGTTTATATATGGAAAATCCTGAAATCTGTTTGCGACAAGATAAGAGGGACTTTGGATTATCATACCTAAGCGCATTCCTGCTTGCCGTCCCGTCGTGTCGTGCTATGCTTGTGTGCGGGTGTGGATTAGTCTATGAGCCATGGTTTTTTGGGTTTGCATTTTCGAATGTGTCTTTTGAATTTCAATTTATCCGTTGATTTTTCCCACGACATGTAGCCATATACCATGACTTAAATACTCATTCTAAGACGTGGCTTAGGGTTATAAACAATTTATTCTCCCTCTCGTATGCTTTCTCCTCTCTTCGAGTGCAAGAATCTTCTCCTCCTCCTTCTATCTTGATTTCATCCATGCATGTCGCTTCAGGGATGCTCGCACATGACACACACCCTACGAGTGTGTGATGTCGTACATTGGGGGCGGTATGCCAGGACCATGTGCGTCGATAATGAGGGGGGTGTTGTCTCTCTGAGGGGAATTATACATGATACTTCAATAATATCTCTAACTTTCTTTTTTATTTTTGATTGTGTTGCATTGGTGTGTTTGATTAATGATTCTTTCTGAATTAATCCTATACATTGATATGTCTGCTGGAATTATATGTATGTTATTCTATCATGGACAAATATGCTCGATAAATATGTTGTTTGGAAATCGGTTCAAATTTCTGCCATGCTATTTGTATATGTGAATTTATTGTCAACATTTGCAACTCATGTGAGTAGCTTTCGGAAAAGTATTTTACCTTCCATGAAAGTATCAAGTACCTAAGCTACAACAAAAACTAAAATAACTTTTCATCAGTATATAATTGAATTTTAACATGCATGCAATAATAATGCCTTCTTGAAATATATTTCAAAATGACAATAATTGAAAGAGATCTTGGAGCTTGATATTAATTGAAAAGAGAGCTTAGAATGCTAAAGCACTTGAAGAATATAGAGAAGAGAATGCTTGGGTGCTTCAGATAACAAGAGAGAATGATTAAACCAGATTCAATTGTCATAAAAGGAAAAGGTGTAGAATGGATTTTGACCAAGTAGGTCAAGAACCACTGCCGACCATTGTGGAGCCGGCGGTTACGACGACCGGGTCTCACGGAGGCCGTAACCGCAAGGGTGTGGTCGAAGGGGGAGGACGTGGAGAGGGCATACGCCCTATATAGACCTCCCCATAGGGAGGGGAAAGCATCACCGAAACCCCGACTACGGGAGCCCCCTTCCGATCCCTTCACTTCCTCTCTCGTTCTCTCCCTCTCTCGTTCTCTCGCAGCCAAATCAAAGGGCGTACCTCGACGAGATCCTTCACTGGTATCAGAGCCAGGACCTTCGACCACGGTTCGCCTCCTCGCGTCGTCTTCGACCACCTGAACGGTGGTGCATCGCAGCTTGAAGATCGGATATCATGGAGCACTTGTCGCTGCCTCCATTTTCCTGGAGTCCAGAAACCCTAAACATTGACCTAACATTGCACCCGATTCTTTGAGATCCAATATGACAAGAAAGACTATTGCCACTGAGGTAGGGAAAATAGAGTACCTCAATGGTACTAATTATGAATTGTGAGTAAAAAGTTCTACTTTGGCATGCTACACGATAGCATACACTCCATAATAGACAAACTCGGTCCTACATTATTTGAGAATCCAACTGTGGAAGAAATTAGGTCCCGTGAACAGTGGGAGAAAACAGATAATAGGGATAGAAGTTTTATGCTGACCCATATGGAGTTGAATTTGATCAGGTCTTCGAGACATGTAAATTAGCGTATGAGCTCTGGACTGCGGTTAAGGAGAAATATCACTTCAAATCCGAAGTGAGCGTCCAGCTTCTTCTATACAAGTACAACTTATGTAGAATGAAGGAATCTGAAAGCCTCCTCGAGCACGTGAACAAGATGATCGTGATGGCCAAAGATCTGGTGGCTGTTGATTGCGTGATTCCGGAGAGGATGCAGATTGCAGCCATACTAGGAAGTCTCCCACCGTCATTCGACATGGTTGCCACATCTCTACGGATGAATGGCAACATTAAGTCTGTGATGGACCTACCTGCACAGTTGATAATTGAGCAGGACCTCTCTAAACAAAGATCGAAAACTAAGATCTTTGAGGTCGGGGAAGAAGAAGAAGCAAATGATGTGCACGTGAAGAAAAGGCTGGGCCCCTCCAAAGCGAATTTCAAGGGAAAGAGTGGGAAATATCCACGTGGCTCTTGCTATGGTTGCGCAAATATGACCATTTCAAGGTCAATTGCCCCAACAAGAAGAAGTCAGGAAATTCTAAAATGCCTGAAAATAAAGGCAAAAAGAAAATGGAATTTGCGGCTGTCGTGGAATGCAACTCCATCATCACGGACAGTGATATATGGTGGATCGACTCTGGAGAAACCAGACACATCGCTAAGACGAAGGAAGGCCTGGTGGACTTCAAGGAGCTAAGCAAAGGTGAACAGAGGATCTTCATGGGGAACAACACCTACCTGGACGTGGAAGGTGTTGGGACATATAGACTTGACCTGGGGGATAACATTGTGATACTGAATGATGTACTATATGCCCCAGGGATACGCCGGAACCTGATATCTGTCCCAGTGCTGCTCAAGAAAGACTTCGAGTTAGGTTTTACAATAAATGTGTATCTATAGGCAAGAATAAGAAGGCATATGCGATGGAAAAGTTTGTGCCCGAACATGACCTATTTTGTCTTCCTGTAATAAATTCTAGTGAATCAATCAATGTCGTTTCTGATTATTCCTTGTGTTGTTTGTCTGATTATAACTTGTGGCACATGCGACTGGTCCATCCAAGAAATTCTAAGATGGATCAAATAATTAAGGCAAATTTATTGCATAAGATCACGGGTGCAAGGACATTACCCTGCGAACACTGTCTGACCGGTAAAATGATGAGAGGACCCTTCACAACCGGAACTCGGTCAACAGAGTTATTAGGTTTGATCTATTCATACATATGTGGACCACTAAATGTAAGCATATATATAAATAAGGAATACAATATAACATTCATTGATGACTACTCGATGTTCTCCTATGTCTATCTATTAGGAAGAAAGTCAGAAGCACTTGAAACATTTAAGATATATAATACGGAAGTGGAGACAAGATTGGGAAAACCAATCAATACTCTTAGGACAGATAGATGTGGGGAATATACCTCAAAAGAGTTTGAGGATTACTGTGCTCAGACAGGCATTCGTAGGCAGACTACAATGCCCTATACACCACAGCAGAATGGTGTAGCAGAAAGAAAGAATCGAACTTTGATGAATGCAGTAAGTTGTATGCTTTCACACCCAAGGCTCTCCAAGAAATTCTGGGGAGAGACAGTGTTGACTGCGAACTATATACAGAATAGGATTCCCACCAAGTCCGTAGAATCAACGCCATATGAAATATGGAATGGCAGAAAGCCCGAGTTGGGCCATCTTCGGAAATGGGGATGTGTAGCACATGTTCTGGTACCGAGTCAGCTTAGAGACAAGCTAGACTTCAGGACATTAAAGTGCGAGTTTATTGGATATAGTGAACATTCTAAATGATATAGGTTCTTTCATGAAATTAAAGGTCTGATCGAAAGTCGTAATGTAACTTTTCTTGAAATTCATCAAGAAAAGGAGCATGAAGTAGAGGAATCAGATCCTCTGATTGTCCTACAGGACAATGAAGACGACTTGAGCATTAGACAAGAACTTGAGAATGATATTGATCATCCTAATATAGAGCATGAACATATAGAACATGATCCTTTAGAGGAAGTGGGTGGACCCACACAACCCATGAGTATAATCGACAACAAGAGACCCAGAACACAACCCACATGAATGGAAGATTACCATTTCTATGGATGCGAGGCATCGTGTTACACTGTAGACGAGGATGTCGCGGATTGTACAGATCATATATCCTTTGATGAAGTATAGCTTCGTCTGAGTGGGAATCATGGTCGGCCGCCATGAGGGACGAGTTGGACTCAATCGAGCGGAACATTGCATGGGAATTATGTGATTTGCCAGAAAGTAGGCAATCCATAGGATGTAAGTGGGTATTCAAGAAAAAGTACCGCGTTGATGGTATTGTTGACAAATATAAAGCCAGATTAGTTGCCAAGGGTTATACTCAGCAAGCTGGAATAGATTTCCAGGAAACCTACTCTCCAGTGGCTAAGTTTGCATCCATTCGGATGATTTTAGCCATAGTCACATATATGGATTTGGAATTGCTTTAAATAGATGTGAAGACGGCCTTCCTTAATGGAGAATTAAAGGAAGAGATTTATATGGGACAACCTGAGGGATCTCAGGTTGAAGGTCAGGAGAAAAAGGTTTACAAGTTAAGAAAGTCATTATATGGCTTGAAGCAGTCTTCACGGCAATGCTATCTCAAATTTCATGAGAAAGTTATCCAATTTGGATTTGTTTCAAATAAATTGGATAACTGTGTGTATGTCATGAAGAGTGGGAGCAGTTTTGCAATCATATCATTATATGTGGATGACGTTCTGCTTGCAGGTAATGACATACAAATGCTTAATGAAATTAAACAGAAATTGAGCAATGAATTTGAGATGAATGACATGGGTGAAGCATCCTATGTTCTTGGAATTCCAATAACAAGAGTCAGGGACTCAAGGACATTGAGCCTTAGTCAAGAAAGATATTTTCATACTGTATTAAGGAGATTTGGAATGCAGAATAGCACTCCAGCTCCAACACCACTTGTGATGGGAAAGAGACTCGGTAAGAGTCAGTGTCCCGGAAAGGGGCAGAAATCTTTAGATGTACCATATGCACAAGCGGTGGGAAGTTTAATGTATGCAATGATGTGTATGAAGGATATGGGAAAAATCTTAAAGCGCACCACGGAAGCGTGATGATCGCATCGTATGCGATCGGGAGCGACTAGTCGCACTAGTGGCTCGATGTAGCGGAAATTAAAATTTTCTATGTGATGAAATCACATGATCCAAGAACATTTCTCGGATCATTTCGTCTAAACCACAAACAAGTAATAGGATTACCTCTTGAAGCGTGGTTGCGATCGAGTCTCTAAACAAAGAGAACTCCTGTCTCAAGTCCGATCTGATGGAGGAGACGTTTGTGAGCGTGTGGATGAGAGGCCTGCTTCTCGCAATCCATGTTGATGACCCAAGCCACGGATCTCCTAATCTCGACAAATGAGATACGACATCTTCTTCACGAGCAAGGCACGCCGAAGTAGACGGAGATCCATGAGCAAACGATCGGGCAGCATAACGACGATGCTGCGGCGATGGAGGATCTCTCTAGGGCATCCATGGTGGATGACCACATGAGAGATAGAGAGAGTGGGCATGTAGAGAGAAAAGAGAGAGAGAGCATTCATTCTTGTTGTAAAAACTTGTGTCTGGAAGAGCAAGGGGAGCCTCTTCTTATATAGGGTTTTGGGAGTCCATGGATCACAATCCATGGAATACACACAATCAATGGATGAGATTGATTTGTGTTTCTTTCAATGGCTAAGATGTTGTTGTAAAAAACACAACAACTAATGATTTAATTTAAATTAATTTTCATTGATAAATCAACAAAAATTAATTTCAAATTAAATCATCTTTGATAAGAGAAAAGATAATGAAGAGAATAAACCAATCTCCTTATAAGAGGGGACGGCTACTCTTCTCCTCATGGAGAGTTGTAGCCGTCCACTCTTGGTCTATCTCTTCAAATTATCATGAGATCTCATTATCTCATGATATATATCATCATCTCTTGTTGATAATATTTTCACAAAAAGTTATTCCAAATTATCTTATGGAAAATATCAATCATGCCATTGAAATTATGTGAAGCTTATTCACAACCCAAAACTAAATGTAAATTATATTTTTAATTAATCATCAAATGTGAATCCAATTCACATCAATAATTAGTTAACAAATATAGATTATAATATGCTCTCTAATATAGTATAAATCACATTTATAATATATATGATTAATATGGATAATGCTATCCACATTATTCATATCCATGATAATTAAATCATATTTAATCATCTTGGATCTCTTTTCTCATGTGCCCAAATAACATGAATCACATTCACATTATTCATATCTTTGATAATTAGATCACATTTAATTATCTCAGATAACTCTCCTTATAATATGAATTAAATTCATATTATCCATGATAATTAAATCATATTTAATTATCAATTTTCTCGATGCTTGGATACATATATCAACAATGAAATTATCCATGAACTCTTTCAAGGATAATGCGCTTTCTCCGCGGATACTTGGAGATAAGGACATGGCGATCGTATTATTCCACGTATAGTGACTTGGATGTTGAGATCATATCTCAAATCCAGATCCCAGGCCTCCCATAGATGCTTGATTAAATCAAGACTGCAAATCTAATCTTCTCATTTACATCTGAATCACATTCAGATCAATGTCCAACATTTGGACCAAGATCAGATTACTTCTCTGCTGAGAGGAGTCACTAAAATCCAGACCCGTTTCATCACTCCCTAGGAATGGAAGCGTCATGGTTATACAATCGTTTATGATCACATCACCCTCAGGTATTCCCAACACATGTACATCCTGCATACTGGAAGACTCAGAATAAACCCAAAGTATTAGATCAACTTTATACTGTCTACTTCAGGGTTTTATCAGTAAGTTTCTCATTTGATCATCGGGAGTTGGTATCGATCATATACTTTCCAAAAGCATATATCATACCAAGGTCTTGATCATATACTTTCCAAAAGTATATATCAAACCTACAAATTCAGTCAAGCTTCCAAAGCGAGACGACCATGCACGGAATTTGATTCTTCCCAATATCTCATGAGTGAGCTCATGTCTTTGATGGTTCCGTAAATCGCGGCTTTAAAAAGATGTTTTTAATTATTCGTGCCAAAAATATGGTTTGTCGTTCGTTGTAGTCGGCGATCGGAATCGGTCAAGAAATAACCACAAATATTTAATCAATTTCAATCAAGTGGTTTTATGTTTATTTTACTTGAGCAAGTCCGAAGGTCGATCACAAGAAGGCAAAGGAACAACTTAGAGTTATGTCTATCAAGATTCGTGCACGGTTTTCGATGTGGTCTGTTTTTGGAATTTTTAATGCAAATAAGGGATGCAAGATGCAATTTCGGCCTATTTTAGGGACTAAAATGCAAATTACGTTCAAATGATGTCAGAAAAATACGAAACTTGGCCACAATGTAAATTATGATGAAATGAATGCACTATAATTTTTTTGGGATTTTTGGATGCAATATGATTTTTTTATGAATTTTTAAATGCAAACAGAATGATTTTCAATATTTAATTATAATAAATATTAAACCTACTTATTTTTAGGGATAAAATTATCCAAGATCTATCACTAGGTGATTGATCTCAAAAAAATCCTAAACCATGAAAATGTAGGGTTTAATACCTATTAACAATTAAATACTAAAATATGCAAAATGATTTTTACAGAGCAAATTATGCGTACAAATGCAAATATTTTTGGGCACAATGTCAAGCACAATTAATTCTACTATATATGATTTTTCGGGGATTTTTAGACAATGGTTAATCAACTATAAAATTAAGAGCACAGACTGGGCAAAATATAAAAATTTCCACAGAATAATTAATTATTAATTAACTACTGATCACAAAAATATCCACAATATGTCAAAATGTAAGGAATTAAATGAGGAACATCATGCCAATTTTTGATAAATAAAATAGTGCAATGTAGATGTCTAAAATGAAGGATAAAGACAGGGGTACAGATGCAATTAGCAATAAATATAAATATGCAGTGGGGGGGACCTAATGTTAATTACCAATAAATGAAGGGCGGATCTGCAAATTCACCAGGGGTCACGTGCCGAACACGTGATCCTGGAGCTCTTGAACTTTGGTGCAATTATGGGAATAGATGGGGGTGTTCTTGCAAATTACCCACGGTCACGTGCTAGGCACATGACCCCGGGGCACCTTCTCTACAGACGTCGTACCCCCCTAAGCACGTGCCGTACACGTGTGTGGAGGCCTCGGGTCCGGAGCCCGGCCGCGCGATGGAGGGCGAGCAAGGCGGTGGAGCTTGGGTAGTCGTTGGCTGGAGACGTTGATGCTTGGGCGGAGCACGTTTGTCGGAGAAGAAACGTTTAGGCGGAGCAAGAGGAGAGGTCGGTGTCGCAGTCGTTGTTGGCCTGGAGATCGGCCAAGGAGGTGGAGGGCTGGCCGTCCTCTGGCCGACACACGGCCAAGGGGGCGACGAGGTGTAGTCGGAGGAGGGCCGAGTCTGAGTTGCTGGAGACGAGGCTCCTGGCGCGGTGCAGCTGCGGAGGTCGGTCGGCGCGTCCATGGTGCCTGAGGAGATATGAAGGCGAAGGAACCTCCGATGGTTGTTGACGGGTGAAGTCGATGACGGTGGAGAAAGCGGAGGTCGAAGAGGTCGGAGAAGTGTTGGCTCGAGCAGCGATGACATTGTCGGAGACGGTGGTGCGTTGGTCGAGGTGGCGTTGTCGGAGATGGTGCTAGCAGTGAAGAAGAAGGCAAAGGCGTAGCGCGAAGGCGGAGCTTTCGCGAAAGCTCGGAGGTGAACGACGGTGCGGGTGAGGATGATGGTGGAGAAAGAGAGATAGAGAGGGAGATCGGAGATGGAGCTTGGGAAGGAGGTGAAGCAAAGGGGGATGTACTTGGGGAACGAAGGGGGCTCGATGTCGTACCGTAGCAAGGCATCGGCTCGCGGGCGGGGCTGCAACGAAGTTCGAGAACCTCGGATCACGCCGGCGGCAGGGGCTGTCACGACCTGATGAGAAGAACGGCGGATGAGGGATCAGGGGGGGGGGGGTCGGAGGCCTTTAAATAGGAAAGATGGTGAGGTCGGAGATGGTTGGCGAGGCTCACAGAGGCGGTTTGGCCGTTGCGAGATAACAGGGACGGTGGTTGCAGAGAGGGGCAGCGGTTGCGAGAATTGGGGGGGGGGGGCGTGAGAGGTTGAAGGCGACCTCTGGGTCGTCCGATCGGGCGATGATCCGATGGCCCAAACTTGGCCACGTCGCAATGAAGGGGGAAAGGGCGGAGCACGTGCCTGGGAGGCACGTGCGGCGCACGTGCGGAGGCTTTATTATATTTTTTTAAGAAAAACGAATAAATAAAAAGGTTAAAAAATGCTGACACATGGCGGTCTCAGGGGCTACTACGTGTCAGCACCAGAAAAATCGACGATAAAGAGTTTGTAAAATCAAAAAGAAATAGTAAACGACCTCGGATCCAAAAAGTTCCTTCACAAAAAATGTTCGTCTCAATGAGATCTACAACTTTCATGAAGACATCAAAGTCAAAATCGATCAGATGCATAAAGTGAATTTTTAGGGTATCCCATATACATAGAATACCTAGATTTTTTGGTTTTCTATTTTTTTATCATTTTTAAACCAGATAAAAAAATCCGGAAAAATATGGAGAAATCAAAGATAAATAAAAGACATCTAAATCTATTTTTTGATATTTTGTTAATTAAGAAAATATATACATAAAATATCAGGTCAAAAATAGCTCAAATACACAATGTATAAAAGAGGCCCAAAACCCAACTTTCACATATGAGCTCCGATTCACTTGAACTTGGTCTTGTTTTGAAGGTAATTGAATGTGCATTAGTTCAAAAGTCAGTAGAATCAAATCAGATACTGGATGGGGAAGATATGGGGCTTTTAGTCTGAAAATCCTGAAACTAGGGTTTGAGTTTTTGGTCCACTTAACAGGGTTGGTGATTTTTTTGTATTTTTTATTTATTCTTGTTAGTGATATGTACACAGTAGAGGTGATTTTGTATCATTCGGAGTTAGCATGAAGGAGTTAAAAATCCGGGAAATTAGGCTATTTACAGGTCAACTTTGGCTTGGATTTTTGGCCTCTTATTTTGTGCAAAAATGATGGATAAAATGCCATTCTTATGCAAATATACATGAATGCTAATTATGCAGAATAAATGCAGAAATGCTGATGATTTTGAGGGAATGGAGCTTAATAAATGAGATTTAGAGTGATGAATCTGAGATTCATCAGTCTTCCAGTTCAATAATGAACGTGTATGATCCCTTCGAGAGATCGTATTACTCATATGCCCTTGCATGCACACCAGCGTGCCAGTGTATAGACCTTGATTAGGTCATCAATCTATTGGCCTGTCAAATGTACATACTTAGACATATAGTAACACATCTATCTCCGATCAAAGGATGTGTGCTTATATCGTGACAGTATACGACATAGGACTTTGGTTATCTCGATCTCGTTAAGTCAACTCTTTGACCTAACTAATCTAACAACACCGAATCTCTATTCCTATGCAGAGGACCTGCATCAAGAAGTCTATCAGATATTAGCCTATGTGAGAAAGGATTACCATCCCCAACTCAGGTTGGAGATCATCTCTTAACAATCATTTGACGGTGCTTGATGAGTCCTCAATCTAACCCTTTAGATATTCATCCAAGCACCAGCCTCTATGATTCAATAGTTGAATCAACAGCTGTATGATTATTAAGATGGCCACGGTACATAACCCTAATTGTACTAAGGGACCTATTATGCAAATTAGTTATTCTTCATTTCAGATCATGCAATGATATCTGCAATAACATTTATTGCATAATGGCTCGCTGTGGGTTCGCATGTCCAACAAAGTACTCGCTTATCCAGTAAGCTTAGTCAGTAGATATCAAAGCAATCCTGGTCTAGCACATTGGGAAGCTGTAAAGAGGATTCTTCGATATCTGAAAGGGACATGCATCTGAAACTTGTGTATCAAGCAGAATCGCTTGAAGTGTTAGGCTACTCCGATGCTGATTTCGGAGGGGATTGGATGATAGAAAATCCACACCAGGTTACCTATTCATGTTTGGTGGTGCAGCCATTTCTTGGGGTAGCAAGAAACAGGGATGTGTATCTCGACATACACAGGAGGCTGAGTACATTGCATGTAGCATGGCCACCGCCCATGATGTATGGATCATGCATTTTCTAGAGAATCTAAGCATCGAATTGGTCAAAGGACCAATTGAAATGTATTGTGACAATCAAGCCGTGATTAGCTTGATTAATAGTGGGGCTAATAGTTCTAAAGGAAAGAACATTAAGATCCAATATCACTATATAAAGGATATAGTGGGGAAACAAAAAATCATGGTAACCTACATCCCAACCAGTGACATGTTGACTGATTCTCTAACCAAGGGAATAGCAGCAGGAATATACATTAAACATATTGATTTAATGGGACTCAGGAATATTTGAGTCAAGGAAGATGTTTCATATATAATGATCATCATATGATGAATCTCCATATATATACTAGACGAATAGTGGGAGCATATATGTTTTGACCACTTTGGTCAAGTGGGAGATGTATAATGGATTTTGACCAAGTAGGTCAAGAACTGCCACCGGCCATTGCGGAGTCGGCGGTTACGACGACCAGGGTCTCACGGAGGTCGTAACCGCAAGGGCGTGGTCGAAGGGGGCGGACGTGATAAGGTCATACACTCTATATAAACCTCCCCATAGAGAGGGGAAAAGCATCACCGGAACCCCGACTACGGGAGCCCCCTTCCGATCCTTTCACTTCCTCTCTCTATCTCTCCCTCTCTCGTTCTCTCGCAACCAAATCAAAAAGCATACCTCGATGAGATCCTTCAAAAGGAGCACTATTAACTACTGATAATCAATGCCGGTCGACTAAATCTCTCAACATTCAGCAACAGCTTTTAACTACTGATAAAAATGATCAACTGGATCAAAAGAACAACAAACTGGCATATAGAGAAATAGTCGGCTGGAAATTTAACTGAGCCCAACGGTCAACTGACTCATCAAGACTTGACCCGTTTGATTTGGTAAGTCGACTGGTCGACATGGTTAGTAGGGGTGTTCATGGGGCGAAAACCCGCTCCATTTAGAGTTGACCCGATCCGATCCATGATATTGGATCAACGGATCAACCCGCTCCAATCAAGATGGTTATCCATTAGATTGGATACCCATTGGATATCGGATTACCCGTGGGTATCCGCGGATCCAAAAGAATTAGATGCAAGCCAGACAAAATTTGTTAAAGCTTCCAAAATAGGATTTCGTGTAAAAATATAAATGACAAAAAAGTCAAACACTACAAAATTTGTGATTATATTTTAAAATTTAAATGTCCGAAGTCAAAATATGAATGAAATGAATATGCCAGATGGTACGCGGATATATCAATTTGACACTTAAATAATGATATAGAACGGGACAATTTCATATCGATACCGCTTTGGCACGGGCTTTTATTTCGACTTCTCCAATGTTCAAACATAAAATTTCTCTTAATCACGAATTCTACGTTCCTATTTATCTAACTATTATTAAATTAGTGTTTTTTTTAAAATCTTATCTTCAACGGTAATTCGTTATAAAATATGAGAAACAAAGCAGTGGGCGAATGAGCCCTCGAAATTGAATCAAATCAAGCCCCCACCCCACCCAAACATCGTTGCTGAAACATGCATTGTTATCGATTGCTTGTAGGTCGGATACGGTGACGGATCATATATAAATCTTAACTGTTTTTGTTGTGCTTAAGACTAAGGATAAAAACGGATCGGATACGGATTAGATATGCCTACTTCCATATCCATATTCGCTTCATCTCTATCGAATACGAATCGGATACGGATATGATTCGGATATGCATTAAGGAAACCATATCCTTAAAAATATATGGATACGGATTTGAATCGGATATTTATCGAATCCAAATACGGATCGAATAAAGAGCGGGCCCAACCACATATCGGATAAAGAGCTAATACAAATATGAATCGAATAAAAAGTGAAATCCAAATATGGATCCAATAAACATGGAATTTAAATACATGCCGAAATAAACATGGAATATCGTATTAAGACATCCGAAATAAAGCAAATTAACTAATGATGATTATTAAATTGATTATCTTATTACACTATCCTCGACAATTCGGCTCAAACAACCGATAATTAATGGTCCACAAAGGCCTACAAAATTAAACAGATATATCAAAGTGACGCTGTAAAATATATAATAATGCATATGGTAGCACCTATACCCATATCCATATCCGCCCATTTGCATTCTTAATGAATACCATCTAGGTAGACCCATAGACATAATCCCAATTGAAGGAGTTATGAGATGGGTTGTCCCATGGTTATCCGCGGACCATTGGATCGGAGCTCCGTATGTCACGGGTCAAATAGGGTTGGATACCCGATCCGATGTGATTCTTTGGATAACAATTGGTTTAAGGTCGATCCATATGGATCGGGTCGGATAACCGCGAAACCCGTGAACCATGCACAGCCATAATGGTTAGTCAGCTCCATCAAATTTCATCAAATATTCAGATACCAATTCTTGTCCGGGGCTTAATAAATAACGACTCCAGTCTCTTTCACCGGTCCACCAACAAGTACGTACCACTGTTGACCAATGCATGACACGTTTCAACCCCGCTACCAATGCTTGATCTCCAACTGTTCCAGCACGTGCCGTTCCCCGGCTCAAACACAGCACCATCCGATCCGCCGTCCAACCCATCTCCAACGGTTCCCGATCCCACCACGCGCCCACTCCCATCCCCATCGCCTCACGGTCACGGGGGGCGCAGAGAGGAGGGGAAAGGAAAGGGACCGTCTCCGCCAACCAGACGCCAAGACACCGGAGATTTACGCAGCAAGAGTCTTCTTCACCCTTTCGGCGCCGTCCGCACGCGCGCATATCTATACCATTGGAGCCCCCCGCCTCCTCCCGCATTTGGCTCCGCGCGCTCGATCTGCCCCTTCTCGGCCACCCGATTCCGACGGATTTGGCGGTACGGTGTTGCATTCTCTTGTTGGAAAGGGTTTCGATTAGATTCCGATGCGGTTCTGATCCGTACCCCTTTTGAGTTCGATTTGCCTTCGGATTGATTTGGTTGGGAATATTAGGGCATATATTTACCTAATTACCTCAGCAGGATCTAATTTGTCTGTCAAAATTCTAAGTTTTTGGATTGCCGGAGTTGATTTACTTCTCAAACATGAATCCCGACGATGCGATTCGGCACACCGGCTCTATTATCCCTCTGGACTTCGGATTGCATCTGATATCACGGCTTTGCTTTCCTGGAAATTCGGCCATTCTCGAAGTTTTCGGTTGCGTTTCGGAGTTCGCCGGTGCGCTGGCCGTCTGGCTGTCCACCGGGGCCGGTTCCAATTTCAAACGACGCGGTGGCTTAAATGGGAGCGGTCGTCCAAGCACGCGAATTAAGGATGCTGCTTCTTGTGCGAAGGATATCATACGATCGGATATTGGATCCTGTAAAAAACTGCGGAGTTCGGCGGTTCCGGTGTTTTTCACCAGAGCGACGTTATCCGTGAGAGAATTTTTGAAAGCATTCGGGCATCTCCATTCCCATCCCGTGCTTTCCTTAGCTGCTGCACTTGTGCCGCCGATAGACAATTTGTAGGTTCTTTTTTCTAGTTGATTGTGTTATGTATGATTGTGTTTGTTTGAGTATCCGGTTGCATTTCTTGTTGGTCTAATTGCTTTTTGTTGTTGTCCTGGATGGATCAAGGTCCTCGAAAGTACTTGCGCTTCCCTTGGAGAACTCCCATGAGTCAATTGGTAGATTGATGGGCCGGACATCAAGCGGCAGTGATTGTCAAGGATGCTGTAGTTTCTCAGTGTCTCCCGCATGCTGGGTGAGGGACAGCATCGAGCCGATGACAGGCATTGCCTTCCCTACATTTTTGGAGAATGGCTTTGGTGGAGAGAATAATTCTCGCCGGAGTACTGAGGTTTGACTTCTACTTGGTCTGATTTCTTCAGCTCGTCACTGAAAGGAAGTCACAACATGTAAATGATGTGCATAATGTAGCTACTCTCGCTGAGTGTGGGTAAAAAGGGACTCATGCATGAGAATAGACTACACTATTTGAAGTTGCTAATAAGTTTTTGCTTGTGATTGCAGTTAAACTTGTTCCAAAACAATGGTATTTTTTACTTAAAGTTTCTGTAAACACTTGTGCCACAATATTAGTGTGTACAATTATGTCATGCTAATAATTCAATTTTGCACTGGTTATATGTACTTGGTTTTTCTACATGTTAACATGTCATTTACACTTGTGGACACATGTTTAAGATGGTGCACATTGTAGATTTGAGGATCTTTTTCTGTGCTGGTTCATGCTTGTTTCTTGCACCTATTGCTTTAAAACTGACATAAACATCACTGAAATATTTTCTTTTCCAACTGTCTTTGATTTGTTTTTCAATGCATCAATGGCTAAAGCTTCATCATTTTTTTCAGATACTTGTTGGTACTGGTGCCAGAAGCATGAGAATAATGAAATTTAAATCCCTGAAAATATATGCATTTGGTTTGTGTAAGTATTCCTTTTCTTGCTATACAATATGCCTACCTTTGTTTCTTGAATTGTCTAGACTTTCTTTCTTTGCAGCATGTGGATTATATTTAGCAAGCTTGTAGTTAACTCAAAAAAAAGTAGTGCCTTGTTGATGACCCCTGGCTACTTGTCCTTTACATAGCAGGGTAATTTTTATTAAAGACATATCAGGGTGTATTATCTGCCAAATGGATTCAACGCCCCTATACAAATCTGGCGTGTCATATACGTGAAAATATACTTCATGTTCAATTTTTTTGGTTTATTTGGATGGCCACTAGCTTTGAGTAGTAGTAATCTCTTAGGTAGGAGCACTTTGTTTTATTTTTTCATAAAGAAAGTTTATGTACAATTTTCATTTTTCTAAATAACATATTGGTATGCATTTCTTTATCCACATAAATGTAATTTGCTGTGATGCTACTAATTCTGTTCTGAAAATGAGAGCGGAGACAAGTGGCATTTCCCCATTTTAATAGTAATGGGATGAACCACATCTTTACGAGTCACAGCTGTTTCTCCGAGAATTTAGTGTCAGCATCGCCAAGTGCTCATTCTGCCAAAACCAATAATAACATTTTGTGTATTTTATATTATTTTAAACTTTTAGGCTTGTTTAGCGAGTGCTGCTAAACCGAGGAAGAGGGAGGGATGTGGTTCATAGCGGGTTAGCATTTGGGGTGGGAAGGAACATATCTACCTTTTTTCCCACTAATAATGACATTAACATGTGAGGAGTCTTTAAAGCACTCCATGTGCACCATCATTAACCTAACTTCCTATATGCCCCTCTCCTTGGTACACACGAGCAACAAACATTTGCAGTCACATATGTTGCACTCTCCACTATCCAATGCATCTCTGGGGATTTCTTGCATGGAAATGCACCATATCATATAACAATTCAACTATAATTCCACGCAATTCTATGTTCTTCAATAGTGATTGGGTTGTGTGGATTGAAGTAGAAGTCAGAGATGGGAGGGGCTATAGACGGTGGAAGTTGATCTTTCATGTAATTGGATTTAATAATTCAAGTTTTTAGGCAAGGAAGCTGTTAGTTTTGGACGCTTGCAGAGCCTGGGTTACACATTCGTAGACAAGGAATATAGATTTTCTCTTGATTGTCAGTTGATATGTAAGGTTAATATTCCTTTATAGGTCAATTAACAAATATGACTGAAATACCTATTATGATTGTCTATGGAAATCTTTGTGTCCATGCATATGATGCCCGGTGCACATTTTTGTTTTGTTTCTTCTCCTTCTGAATTACATCAAGGGGTTTGGTGGGATTAAGGCTCTTACCATCCTTTCAATCCTTTTGAAGGAGCTTAAGGGAGGTTTGCGTTGGAAATGAGTTTCTCTCTCTGTGTGCATGCATGCGTGTGCGTGCGCGCACGCATGCGTGCTGGTGGTTGGGTGGTGGGGGAGGTGCTTCATACGAGTCGAGATTAGGTCTTTCTTGTGTTAAAAGAAGCTGTTGAATTTTCCCATATTCTATAAGTAGTTTAGTTATACATTCAATAAATATACATCAGCATTACATGTACGTGAAAATATAATCAAAAACCACATTGTTACCTTTTTTGGGCCTACATATGAACTGCAAATGTAAATTCTTGTGTTAAAAAAGCTGTTGAATTTCCCCCATATTCTATAAGTTGGAAAGTTGCACATTAAATAAATAAACATCAGCATTACATGTGCATGAAAATAGAATCAAAAAACATATTTTACCTTTTTCGGGCGTAAATATTAGTTGCAAATGTTTCTTTTGTTACAAATTTGTTTTTACATTATGCATGTGTAGTTAACAAAATTTTAGCTAACTTTACCAAATTGTAGTTGGTTTCTACTAGCATAGGAAAGACCCAATCTCATTTGAAAAAAAAATACACGCACATGCTCATGCTCATGCACACCTGCGAAGAGGATTTTGGAAATCAAACCTACAAAAATTATTAGGTCCTTATGGCTTCATAGGAATTGTTATGAGTCTTTTTGTTTATGTAGCTCTTTTTTATTTTCTTATTTCTTTGGATGCTTTTTTTTGACGCTCAAAAAAGGGGAAGCACTCAGAGGTGTTCGCCCCAATGTATGAAAACGTAAAGAAGAGAGTACTTACAAGATGGAAGAACAAAACAAAAGCAATATGGTATCAAATAAGAGATACCCCAACCCCCACGTAATATGCTACCCATAAGTCCAATCATGAAGAAAGCGTGCTGCCGAGATGCATATATTTTCCTTGTAAAACCGCTACCGAGCAAAGAGTGCCTCGTTTCTTCCTAACCAGATGCTCCACAATCGCGCAATCGGGTCCACCAATTCCACCCTAGACCGGTCCCTTGAATTCATCAAGCTGTCGCAAAACGCACCAAAGTTGGAGATATTCAGCCATCCCAAATCGTCCCAAAGAGCACGAACACAGCCGCACTGAAAGAAAAGGTGCCCGCTGGTTTCCTCCTCCGTACCACAGAGACCACACATTCGCGAGACATTAGGAAACAAAATTGCACATCGGTCTCCAGTTAACAACCGACCATGCCGAAGTAGCCAAAGAAATATACCCACCCGTTCCGGTAGTTTGAGTCTCCAGATGAACTTGCAATGACTCAATAAGGTCGCATCTTCCCCCACAGCTGAAGGAATAAGAGCGTGGTACGCCTTCCTGGAAGAGAAAGGACCGTCCTTCCAAGCCAAGTGATCACGCCCCCCAGTGGGCGTAGGAGCGTCCGAGAGAAAAGTCAGCATGGAGGTGAAATCGTCCAAACGCTGATCCGATAAATTTGCGGCAAAGAGAGGGCACCAGGAACCACCGACCCAACAGGAAGCCACGGTGACGTCTTTGTCGACCGCCAGCATGCACAGCCGAGGATACAAGATCTGCAGAACACCCCTCCCGGTCCAATCATCCGTCCAGAAGCGAAAAGAATTCCCATCGCCGAGAATTGGTTTAAAGAATGCTCGGTTGCGATTAAAAGCAGAAAGCACACCACGCCACAAAGAGGAATTGTGGCCCTCGATCCGCCCCCGCGAAGCGGAAATCAGATCGACCCCCGCCGCCTCCCTAAGGCACTTCAACATGAAATTCTCCTCCCGACGCCACACCCTCACCGCCCATTTGAGTAACAATGCCTCATTCACCACCTCCAGCCGTCTCACACCCAATCCCCCCTCCTGCTTAGGCCACGAGACATTCTCCCAACCCACCAAATGAACCCCCCTTCTCCCCTCACCCTTCCTTCCCCAAAGAAAACCCCGCATACATTTCTCCAATCTCATCCGGATCCCCTTTGGCATGCCACGCACAGATAAGAAGTAAATTGGGATCGAGGATAGAACTGATTTAATAAGAACTAACCGACCCCCCCTGGAGAGGAGCGCCGCGCGCCAACCAGCCAGCCTAGCCTCCATCTTCTCAACCACCTTCTGCCAGTCTCTCAACCAGGCACGACCCACCGTCAGCGGCAAGCCAAGATACTCCATAGGGAGGCCGCTCGGAGAAGAACCCATCAACCTAGCACAATCCACGGCCTCCTCCTGCGACATAGCGAACGAAACGACTTTGGACTTGTTCCCGTTAATGAGGAGGCCCGACATCTCACTGAATAATTGAAGAGTAGTAGCCATACCCGAGGCGTTAGGGAGGCCGCCCTCGATGAAGCAGATAGTGTCATCAGCAAACTGTAATAGAGGAGTATGATAGGGACCCAAAGTGCATCCGCGCGTAAGACCGGCCTCCGCAACACCATCAATCATACGAGGCAAAACATCCACCGCCAAAACGAACAGAAGGGGAGCGAGGGGGCATTCCTGCCGGACCCCCCTGCGAGGTTGGAATGACCCCCCAGCCGGGCAACCATTGAGCATAACGGTGAAAGAAGCAGTGGTCACACATCGCCGAATCTAAGAGATCCAAATCGACGGGAATCCCCGCCGCTTGAGGACCGACCATAAGAAGCGCCAATCCAAAGTGTCATAAGCTTTAGCAAAGTCGATTTTTCACAGAATCCCCTTTGTATCATTCCTGCGCCAAGCTTCGATGATCTCGGACGCCACCGCATAGCATTCGGATATTTGCCTCCCACGAACAAAAGCGGTCTGTGAAGGCGAAATGAGCGATTCGAGGAGTGGCGCAAGTCTCCTGGCAAGAGCCTTAGCAATGATTAAATAAATGCCATTAGATATAGATATAGGGCGGAATTCCTCGATACGGTTGGCCGAAGGAGACTTAGGAATCAAAACAATACTCGCCCTGTTGATTCTGTTAAATCCTCTGTTCCCCGCACAAAATTCATGTGCAACGTCCAAGACGTCACAAGCGACCACGTCCCAGAAGTCCCTATAAAAAGAGATAGGGAAGCCATCAGGACCGGGGGCAGCGTCCATGTTGAGATCCCAAACCGCCCCCTTGAGCTCATCCAAAGAAAAAGGCCTGATAATCGTCATCGCATCCGAGGCCTCAATGACCGAAGCCCCACGGGCCACGACCAGACCACCGCCACGAGCGCGAAGGTTGTCGGTCAAAGGCGCCCTTAAAATATGCTCCCAAGGCCACGCCCAGCTCCTTCTCCCCCTGAATGAGAGAGCCATTGACCATGAGAGAAGAAATTGAGTTAGCACGTTTTCTAGCAATGGCCACCCGATGAAAGAAAGCAGTGTTGGCATCCCCTTCCGTGATCCATCTCAAGCGCGAGCGCTGGCGCCACTCGATGGCCCTCTTCTTGTCCTCCGCCGCAACCACCTGCGTAGCCGAAGCACGCTCGGCCAACTCCTCGGGAAGTAATTCCCTCTCGTTCTCTAAGCGATCCAAACGCAAAATGATGTCATCAGCCTCCGTACGAGCGATTAAGCGTGCCTGATGAGAATTAATTTTAAAGGATGCCAATATTTTCCTGAGTGAAGAAAGTTTATGTTCAAAGCGTCGGGCATCACTGCCGACAAAAGTTGACTGGGACCAATGGTTCCGCACGAGGTCCCTAAAGGACGGCTCCATCAGCCAGCACCGCTCGTAGCGAAAGAGGCCACGCGGGTGAAAAGATTCACCGGAATCCCAAATAATGGGGCTATGGTCAGAGAAAGAGCGCGGCCGTGACGAAACCGAGCAAAGCGGGAAGATCTCCATCAAGCGGCCATTCGCCAAGTATCTGTCCATCCGAGATCGGGAAGAATTATTCCTCCAAGTGTATTTAATGTCATTTGCCACCAGCCCCTCGAGAGCCAAGTCCTGGATGAACTCCAAAAAATCAAAGGAGCCTGGATCTTGCCCCCTACGACCACGAGGATGGTCATGCGAGAGCAAGGTCACGTTGAAGTCACCCCCCAAAATCCAGGGAGTGTCCCCAAAAGCCACGACATCGTCGCGCAAGTCCTCCCAGAGTTCTCTACGAGCGTTATGGCAAATAGGCGCGTAAACACAAGTGAATGCCAGTGAAGCATTAGAATCAGACCTGGTGAGTACCACAGAAATAGAATGTCTCCCAACACGAGTAGAGGAGAAAGAGAATCTCGACGACCGCTAAGCCAAAATAATCCCGCCCGATGCGCCAACCGCATCCAACGAGCGAAAGGCATCCAAGCTCCCCGCACCGAAGGACTTCCACAAAATTTCATCCACCCCCTGTAATTTTGTTTCTTGAAGAAGAACAACGTCGCATTCCCATTCAATCATACGTGCACCCAAAGCACGCCTCCGATCAGGGTCCCCAAGACCACGAACATTCCAGGATAAAATTTTCATTAAACACGAAGCACGCCCCCCAAACCACGAACAAAAGCTGACGAACTCCGGATTAACCATGGGGAGAGCGTCCCTCAATATGAAAGAGGCCTGCCGCCTCCGCCACCGCCTCGCGCAACAGCTGGCAAGAAGAGTGAGATGATTCCCCAAGGCTTGCGGGACGGCGTCGAGTGTAGCTTTTTCCAAACCTGGAAGGGGGAGAAATCCCTGCGTTCCAAAAAAGAGTAGAGCGACTTGAAGAGCCGGGCAAATCACCAGATAAAGAATCGCCAAGTGGCCCGCCCCCTGTTCGAAAAGCCGGAGAAGAAGGAGTCCCCTGGTAGTCGATGGGTAAAAGCACACCAGCATCCGCAGGCGTTGAAATGTCCATAGAGGCGCCCTCCGAAGAAAATGGGAGAGCCGTCATCATGATAGGCGGGGAAATAATTTCTTCCAGATGGGCCACCGGGGAGAAGGGCACCGAAGTAATGGGCTGCGGACACAGATAATCGGATGTCCACATAAGAGACTCCGATAACATAACTGGTTCGGGTCCATCCCTCGCAAGGGCCCATAGGTCGAGGTTATCGGATCCGGTAGCAGAGATAAGTGGTAACGCAGAACCGTGCCTCGAGAAGTCCATGTGTAAGGAATTGGCCGACATAATGGATGCTGCAGAAGAATGCGAATCGACCTCGAGAAGATCCCAAGCCACCAAATGACGAACTCCCTCTCCCGCACGCGCGTCCCGAGGGTTTCCAGGCGACATACCCGAAAAGGCGCCATGTCCTTGCGACGCTTCGAAAATATCCCTGAATAATGACACGTGGCGAGAAGAAGGCGAACCGCCAAGGCCCGCACCAGAGAACGAACCGCCACCACGCATGGCCGGAGAAGGCGGAGAAGAGACTGGCGCCACCGCTGGCTCCGGAAAAGTGAATTCCAGCTTGAAGGTCCAGCTCCCCACAGTTAAACTCTCGAACAAAACCTTATCAGCCAAAGACCTGATAAACGTCGAGGAGCACTCGATGAGAATCCGAGTACACTTCCAATCTGAGCCCGGCGAAAGACCATCGTCAAGAACAGCCAAAACTTGGCCCCAACCGCCGACAACCTTGGATAGGCAAAGGTAGCGCCATCTGCAACACGCAGTCTCCTCCACTTAACGAGCGAATCATCCTCCTGGCGAAGGAGGCTCTCCCGTTGCTCCGGGGAGAGTCCACGAACACAGCATCTATAAGCGTCTAAAAAGAACAAATCCCCGTGGAAGCCGTCTCCCAAGAGGTGAAGGGTACCTGCGCGAATCTCCTCCCGACCCACTCCAGGTCTTCGAAGAACACCCACAACAGCCAAGCGCTCCGCTGAAGCAGCATGCGAGGCCGAAGCACCCTGCGCACGCGCTCCCTCCAGCGCCACCCCACCCGCCGGCATCTTATGGGAGCTCTCCCTTCGCATGTCAACCCCTGGGCCACGAACGTCAAGCATGCGCTTCCCACGCACCACTTCGTCACCCCCCAAGTTCTCCTGCAGTTGCACCGCCTCAGCGTGGAGAAGCCCCGACCCACAGCCCACGTCAGCAGTAGAACGTGAAGGTGGGTGAGCGGCCTTCCCCCCCCAGGCCCTATCGAAGAAGCTGCACCGTCGCGCACAACTTGAGCAAACGAGCGAGAATCCTTGAGACCGAACGAACCATCACATCGTCGACATGGCTCCGAACGGCGAGAGACCATGCGATTCCTTTTAGCGCCAAAATCTCCAGAAGCCCTGCACGAATACATGCGATGACCTACCTCGCCACAGAGAAAGCAGCGGGGAGGAGCTCGACATGCAGAGGCAACATGACCTCGTCCACCACAGCGGAAGCAGCGCTTCCCAGGCTTTGCATGCGTGACCTTCTCCCACGCACCACCCCCGACCTCCATCGCTCCGCCAGCTACGCTTCCCCCGTTAGAGCCACCGCGACCCCCGTTAGAGCCACCGCGAATAGCCCTGTATGCGCCTTCTTGAGCTCTTTGCGGACGTTGAGCCCCTTGAACCTTCGGTCGCCACGAGCGACGCTCCCGCTTCGTATCCATCTCCGATCCTTTTCTTTGGATGCTTCTTATAATTTACCCTGCACCCTTCTCTAAAGTAAGGGTTAGGGTTCCATTTTGTTGAATAAGGACTTGATTTTTTTCCCACCATGGTAATAGAGTGGTGATCCTAGATCAACGTTCTCTGCCTACTCAACCGCTCCATTTATTTCTCCACCAAAAATTGTTAATTCGTCGCTAATTTTATGTAACACCCTGCTCTGGAGTGGTTCAGAGTATATGCTTAAACGTTCCTGATCATTTCATTATTTAACAAGATCTTATGCCTTTCAACACAAGTACAATCAATGCATATAAATGAATAACCACCAAAGTACAATCTTATAATCCACAAATTAAACATCTATGTGTTATTAATACACTATGTAAGGCAATTAAACCTAGGTTTTTTTACAAAAATTATAACTAAATAAAGTACAATTATAAGGTCATTTGTCACCTTGTGGGCAACTTTCACTTTCCAATATCCTTTTTTTGACAAGTTTAACTTTGCAACATTTTTGGGTTACAAAAAAAGAGTGAGCTGAACCCCTCAGGTTAGAGAAGAGATATGCAAGGTGATTGTATACAACAAATATAGATCGATGATAAGCAAAAATGATAATCAACACAAATAATCAAATTATTCAGTTGTGGTATCTATTCTTATTCCTACGCCTAAGTTCATCCTCGATATATGATCATTCTTTCTAGGTTGTTATAATATTAACGGGTGATATTACTATTCTAGTTATCAGATCACAAAGGCTGAAGCACAAATGCTATTATGATATCTGTGAAAAGTTTTAGTAGTTAACCATTTTGCTTAATGTTTCGCATGTACTTGCTTATACATCCTTATATTATATTCTTGGCATCCCCCCTTACTTGTGGCAGCATCAAGATCTCTGAATGGCTATCGATTATCGAGAAGCTGGAAACTAAACTGTATGGTAGGAAAGTGACGATATTATCCAGAGGCGTTCAGCTGGTGCTTGTTAAGTCGGTGCCCTCTGCAATTCCGATTTTCTTTATGTCCTCATGCCTTCTGCCGGTTGGTATCAGAAACATGCTAGAAGAGATCATGCACATGTTTCTTTGGGGAAAATCGAGGGTGGATGGTGCCGAGATGCATTTGGTCGACTGTTACCCTGCCCTTGATGGATGGTGGCTTGGGAATCAAGAACATTGAGGGCATGAATAAGGCGCTCTTGCTTAAATGGGTCATCAGACTGTGGGGTAGAGACGATGACATTTGTTGCAGGCTAATTCATAGGATCTATAATATTGGGGATCCTCATAGAGCACTCTAGCGCCCGCAATCCCACCCTTCGGCGTTCTGGAAAGGAATCACTTCGGTTCTTCCCTGTTTCCATGAACTGTTTCGACCTGTACTTGGTAATGGAAACATGTTTTTATCTTGGAAAGACAACTGGACAGGTGATGGCTCTCTCTCCTCTAGATTTCCGCGACTCTTTGTTTTGTCTGGCAACAAGGATGCTCTTGTTTAAGATTGCTGGGTAGACGACAATTGGATACCTTACTTCTTGGCTGATTTTTCTGATCAACGACTTCTCGACTTCCTCAGTCTCCTGGCGTCGCTAAGACTTGGTGACAATCCTACGGGTAGAGATCATTGGGTTAGGAAGAACAACTCTTTCTCTCTAAAAAGGGTGTACCGTGCCATCTGCGGACCGCCACCACCTTCGAAATGGTGCACTCTTTTCTTCACAACGCTTCTATTGTGAAAAGTGTAATGTGTCATTTCAGGTCTCTTCTCGAGTCCTGGATCTGTAAGTACCTCTGTAACCTTCTCTTTTCTGATATACATATTTGGGATGGACACCTAAGCGTGTATCCCCCTTTTTCAGACTCAAAAAAAATTATATTCTTGACATCCTTTTATGTTGTCTAGGCATTTAGCTACCAAGAGATCATATCCTTCACTTACTGTCCTTGGCTCATTAGGTTATAACAAAGCTATACTACTAGACTCGCCTTCAAAAAAAAGCTATACTACTAGACTCACCAGCTATGAGATTCTAACAGTATAGTTTTCTATATTTACTTCATGCGAGTGCATGGTTACTAAGGACTAGAGACCCTTTTGGACGCATGGTACATAGGCCCCCTTCGCTTCAAATCGACTAGTATATGTTATATAATTCTACATGCAAGAGGAATAACTACCCAATTAAGCATTAGCATCCAAATAATTCGATCAAGGTCCTTGAGAATCATGACTCCTTTTTAATTATTATCTTGCTAAGTTCCACTAGAGATATCATCTGTCCCTTAAGAATTAATTTTTCATAACAATTTTGAGCGTAAAAAAAAAGAATTATTTTCATGATTTTCATTTATATTTTTCATGGTTTGCATTTATGTAGTGGAGAGTTTTGGAGAAGAGACAAGTACCTGTCCTATACAGTAACCTCATAAAGGATATGTACGATAGGGCTTCTTCTTTTGTAAGGATCCAGTCTGGGAAGATTGATTATTTTGACATCAACATTGTTCTGCATCAAGACTCAACTTTGAGTCAATTCCTTTGTACTTCGATTATGGACGAGTTGTCAAGTCACATTCATGATGAGATACCTTGGTGTATGTTATTCGTTGATAAATTATAATATTGTGTTGATGATGAGACTCGAGATGAAATGCGAGTTTTGGGATGTTGAGCCAGCTAAGAGAGAGTGAGGAAGGCCCAAGAAGTGTTGGAGTGAGACTATATGAAGAGATCTTAGTTTTTTGGATCCAGGTCCGAGATTGACCCAAAATAGATCTGAATGGAGTCAAAGAATTCATGTAGCCGACCCTACTTAGTGTGGGAAAAAGCTTTGTTGTTGTTGTTGGTGTTGTTGCATTTATGTAGTCATTGTATGGTGAATTACAGTTATAATATCTGGGACATTCATATAACATGTAGCAAGTGCATTTCAGTGGATATTTATCATTTCAACAGTTAGGGTTTCATTCTTGATTAAGAACTCAATTTGTCTAAAAAAACATTATGGTGTTTCAAGTTCAAGCTGTTACATAAAAGTGTGGTGTATAATGCCTTGTAATTATGGTGGGTGTTAGCTTGGGACGAGCGTAGTTAATAGGTTTCTTTTTATGGCCTTATACTTTCCAAAATTGGTAATTGAGAAGTTTTTTCCCTTGACTAACGGAGTTAAAATGAAAATCTCTCAAGTGATGTGAACCTTTTGTAATTTACTTCTGTGTAAAAGAAAATTAAACTTATCACCATTTTATGCAACATCAATTTATCCAATTTGCTTGGATGTATTTGGTTACTAAGTTTTGTGTAGAGCTAGTTTTTAGTTGCTCCAACAACTTTTTTAGGAAAGAAACTTAATTTCGTAGAAACATGATGCAGAAAAATGTCCATAGATGACACATTAGATTAACAAGAAAGACTTACAATAAAAGAAATTGTCCTGTTGTCATTTTTACTGATTTGCAATATATTTCGATCCTACTAAAAAATGTAAATCTCATTAGTCCACAACATACTTCAAATTGCCATACATCACAATTGGGTTTAACACACCATCACATTGTAGTTTACCCCACAGACAAGCCCAAACCTGAATCTACAAACACCCAGTTTTCTAGGAGAGTTGAGCCACCTGAACATTGTGTTCATCATCCTTGCTTCCATGGTATTAGACGTTGATGCTGATCTCATACCATCAAGTCCATAAATATAAACAGTGGGAATATGTAGCTGATGTATTGTGGATTCCAGAAAATTTTCAAGTGTCTAAAAGCGTGGGGGTTTCTTAGAAATTGAGGCTCTATAAATTTAAATTAATAAGTAAAGCAATCTACTAATGTGGAGGTGGCAGATTAAGAAACTTGACTGATAAAGTATGTATACATAAAATCAGGTATATAAGGAGTGGAACCTACGTAATGATCTTGTTAGAGAATATTCTGTGTGGCTATTTGTTAAGAGAATATTCTATAGAGAATATCCTATAGAATATTCTCCCTTGAGCTCCTATATAAAGAGCCTCACACCCTCTGTACTCATTGAGAATTCCAATAGAATATCCGCCCCATTGAGGGCTTCTCCCGTGGTTTCATCCCGCTCCTTAGGGAGTAGGGTTCCACGTTAAATCCCACTGTCCTTATTTTCATATTCGCTTCCGCATATTTATTTCTCAACATGGTATCAGAGCAAGTCGATTCTCGAGGATTTCTTGTCGTTAATATTATTTTCGAGATTCGATTCAATTGTCATTCTTGAAGATTGTGTTTGAGATCATGCCCGTGATTTGATCAAGTTGTAGTCGAGTTCCATAGTTCTAGGGTTTGTTGAAACCCTTTTTCAGATGCAAGATCTGGCGAGTAAGGTTCTGCACAGGGTTCAATCTGGAACCCTAATCGCTGATCTCCTATGCCACAAGAAGTGCCGCATCCTTTCCAGCACAGTTTCTGGAACCCTAAAGATAGAGGCAGAACGAAACAGGAGGCTTCCATCGTGCATCGAGCCAGGCTCCTGGCGAGCCCCGCAGTCACAGGTCTTCTCCATGGCGATCCTTCCTCCAGGTCGTGGCATGCATCTGCTCACTGGCGGCGGCGCAACCACCTCGGGCCCAGCTGCGCCGACCACCCCTTCTTCTTCGGCGGTGCCATCCATCGTGCATCGAGCCCCAGCAAGGAGCCGCATCTCCCTCCTGCGAAGAACTTCCAGGAGGAGGTCCCTCTCGCACCTCCTCTTCCTGTTAGACTATCAGGCGGTGCCAGAACCCCTTTGCCCCTCGCCTGCGCAAGCCCTCCAGAACGCCTTTGCCTGCGACACGCCTCCCTGCCAGTCCCCGACTTCTCCCTCCTCACGTGCACATCCAGTTGGCGACGAGCTTCGCCTCCTGCGGCTTCAAGCAACATCGCGCATCGCCGCGCCAGGCCGCATACTCCATCTCCGCGCCAGGTCGCAAAGAAGGCGCCCCCAGCACGCATCCTCCAGATCGGCGTGCCCCCCATCGCGGCGATGCGTGCCTCTCGCTCCTCTCATACTGTGGAGCGGTGCTCCCCATCGTCTCCCACGCGCAGGCGGTATATCCGAGCCCTAGCAGGAGGGCGGCGAGCTCCCGCCTCTCTCGCACCTCTCTCGCCTCTCCAGCAACATGGCGGCAGCATCAACAGCACAAGGCAGTGCCGCTCTCCCCTGGCGAGACCTCCTCCAACCCGCAACCCTCCATGCGCGCCCATCACGCGCGCACAGCCCCTGCGCGCATCTCCTTGCGCGCGCCAACCTCACAGGCGACGCTCGTCTCATCCTCCAGTTGGTAGGCTGCGGCATCCCGGTGCTCTTCCTTGCTGCGGGCCCTTCCCAGATCCACTCAGGGCGGCGGCGGCGATTGAATAGAGAGGGTTTCCAAATGTGGGAACCCTAATGGGTAACGGGCTGATTCTTTAAAAAAAAACTGATTGAGTGGGGGTAATTACTCTACGACCCGAGTGGGCTTCTTGTTAAAAAAAAGGAGGTGCGGTAATTTCAGCCAAAATGGGCCGTGAGACTAGTGACGAAAGGGAGCCTGATTGAGATATTTAAAAAAAAAAGGGAAAGTGAAGGGGGTAATGATGTGAGCCCAAATATGGGCTGAGATATTTTTTTTAATATGCAGATTCAAGGGCCATGTTGGCCATAGTTGAAAAAAAAAAGAAAAAGGGGAGGATGAGATGGGTCCAAGTGGCCACATAAAAAAAAGAAGAAGAAGAAAAAAAATGTCGAAGAAAAAAGAGGGCCGCGTACAAAGAAAAGCCGTACGTAAGATGTTTTCAAAAAAAAAATTGATGAATGATGAAAAGCCAAAAAAAAAGATCGGCTAAACAAAAAAAAGAAAAAAAAAGAAAAAAAGAAGAAAAAAAAGAAGAAAAAAAGAAGAATTAAGCAAAAAAAAAGTTGAAGCAAAAAAAAAATACATGTTTTGTTTCTCCCAACTTGATGTTCCAAGCTCTTTATTCTATCAAGTATGGGAGAAAGGGGGAGTCAGAGATATTCTTCACAACTGTCCATCTTCGACTGACAGACACTCCAGATTTCTACATGATCATCCATCTTCACCGAGCATCAACTTCTTCCTCGAGGCGCATACTTCTTCTTTTGCGACCCGACTACTACTCTGCGCTGGACTTCTTCTTCTGCAGCGATTCTTCTCCAGGCACGACAGAGATACGTTCCGGTGACCTGCAGGCACGACAGAGATACGTTCCGGTGACCTGATATCGCAGCGGTTCTACAGGCATGACAGAGATACGTTCCGATGACCTGAAAGCCGCAGACCCGTCTTTGTGCGAGGTCTTCTACCAGCAGTGGACTTGAATTCTTATTGTGATGTATCGTGTGAGGATGTGTTGTATACTTTCTTCTTGTTGCAAGTTGCAGCTTTCTCAGCTCCAGCTTGAGGGGGAGTGTTAGAGAATATTCTGTGTGGCTATTTGTTAAGAGAATATTCTATAGAGAATATCCTATAGAATATTCTCCCTTGAGCTCCTATATAAAGAGCCTCACACCCTCTGTACTCATTGAGAATTCCAATAGAATATCCGCCCCATTGAGGGCTTCTCCCGTGGTTTCATCCCGCTCCTTAGGGAGTAGGGTTCCATGTTAAATCCCACTGCCCTTATTTTCATATTCGCTTCCGCATATATATTTCTCAACAGATCTAATGGTATTGTAGTGTGCCTACGATCAGGGTTCAAATCATAGAATGCCGTATCGGCGATATATCGCCGATATAACGGTTTCGACATGGAAGGGGTTTCGATATCACCCAGTATATCCTTTTACAGGGATATCGACGATATATCGGTGATATATCGCCATATCGGCTCATACCAGTCAAAAATGATTGAATTCAGTACAAAAAATCCGGGATATCGATCGATATCGCCGATGTTTCACCGATATCTCTATATGTCAATGCTATTATTCATGCAGGATTGATTCCACTACTTATCTAGCTACACCCAGTATTAAAACACATATCTAGCTACACCTAGTATTAAAACACGCAATGATTTAAACATTATGTACATTTTTTGAATCAAATGACTCATGTCAATGCCATTCACTATGTTATGTGACTAATATGACCGATATGAGCGAGTGATATAAGGATCATAGATGATCTATAATTGTGTTATGAATATCTAAGTGTATATTTGCATGTTATTTCATGTTGTAAGAACTTTAATGAAATCCATTTCCAATATCTATAAGGAGATTGAATCAGCGGAGCACCTTTTCTTTTCATGCAGTAGGGTGGCTCCCCTTTGGGGCAACCCGTCTCTGCGGTGGGTCGCCCTCTTGGACGTGGGTGCTTTTTGCAGCAGTTTGGTGGCAGCCGTCGGACGAGCGAGGCAGGATTTGTTACGGCCGCTGGCTACGCTATGGGTTGTATGGTTATCCAGGAACACGCTCCTTTTCTCGGGGCAAAGATTCTATTTGGAAAATGTAAAGCTGCAGGTGTCAGGCTTTCTAAGCTCATGGAGCGTTTAGCGTGCTTTCTTGTACCTTCTCCCTTCTTTCCTTCCGTCAATAAACTCTTGGGGTGAACACCTTTGAGTGTATCTCCCTTTCTTAGCTTCAAAAAAAAATCTATAAGTCAAGAATCAACATTAATATCGATATGTTCAAAATGATCGACATATGCGATATAAGCTTCATAGATGATCGATATGTGTGATCTAAGAGTATATTTGTAAGTTATTTAGTGATCTAAGAACTTGGATGGACTCTATTTTCAATATATATATAGGTCAACAACTAACAGTACCAACGATATGTTCGATATGACCGATATGTACAATATAAGGATCATAGTCTTCATAAATGATCTATATGTGTCATCTAAGTGTATATTTGTAAGTTATTTATTATTATAAGAACTTAAATGGAATCCATTTCCAATATCTATAGGTCAGGAATAAACATTAACGTATGTTCGATATGACCGATATGTACGATATATGGGCTATAAATGACCGATATGTGTGACATAAGTGTGTATGTGTAGGTTATTTGTTGTTTTAATATATTGGATGATCTTAATTTATGAAAAAACGACAAAAAATGGCTTTTTTGAGCCATTTCCGACATTTCCACCGATATCGTCGATATATCGTCGATATATCCCGACATATCCATTTCCGGGTGGACGGAAACGATATCGATACAGCCTTTGCTGGTTCGAATCCTGGGGCAGATACCTGTGCGTGTTTCCCCCTCTTGTTAAAAAAATGTATATAAGGAGTGCATCAAACATTTGTAACAGAATGAAATGCATTAAATAAATAACATATAAGATTTATACCAAATCACTAATAAATATCAACTATCCCAAAATCGACAGAAGTGTATGGCATAATTTTGAATCCATAATGTCCATACAGGGAGTTACATGGTAAAATTATAAAGGCACCCTTTATTTTTGTTGACATCGCCGACATTAAGTCAAGTATCACTGCATATCATCAACATTCGGATCTATATTTGGTAAAAATGTATGCAGGTTATCAATTGCTTATCATCTCAAAGAATGAATGTAGCAATGGATATGTCCATAATGTTATATATGCTTTTATGCTTGTTGCCAGCATAGGTCTTAGGTAGCATCACACAGCTTTATACATTCTATTTTTGTCATTTAATTTCTTTAATATTATAGTTCAAACTAAATATAGCAGGTTTATTAATGAGAATTATAGAATCTAAAACCATGTTTTTTTTGGATAGGAGCCCACATGTTCAACCATCAAACCACTTCAACTTTGTTATAAGATCTTTTTTTTTGTGTGTTTAAAATTTGTGATGCCGTTCCTTAATACAACGACAACAACAAAGCATTTTCTCACATCAAGTATTGTCGACTACATGGATTCTTTGCCTCCATTCAGATTTATCTTGGGTCAATCTCGTACTTATATCCAAAAACCTATGTGCGGCTTGTGAATTTCCCTTTAGGATTTCCGAAGTGGAGAGGTTCAATGGTACCATAGCAGATCAAAGTCATCTTTCTTCCCTCGCACGTCCTTTCTGTCCTCTGTTTTATGCAAGATCCCTTCGTATAATCTCATTCTAACACTTCTTGGGCCTTCATCGCCCTCTCGTAGCTGGCTCAATAATTGGATTAAATTTTTATCAAAGAATTTTGTCCACCATTTAATTAAACATTTATATATGCTTCGAATTGGCGACTTTTGAAATTCTACAACCATGCAGTTCTTATGCTGATTATGTCTAGCTTATTTGTAGATGTTCAACCTGATTTGATTTGTGAACAACTGGGTTCTAAGTATGCTTCAGTTCATGTAAATGACTTAAACGACCAATCTGAATTTTTTGAGGATCTTCTAAGGTAATAAATTAACTACCAGCATTTCCATCCATATTGCGCTTTTTTTGCAACTCGGATGTGCTTAACCATTTACAAGTTTCTCTTTTGCATGAAGCTACGGTAAAATAAAATTTTCCTGCTATGATTGCATTGATATTTTTGTGTTTGTGAGTTTTAGATTCTTTCCTAATTGAGCGGTACATTTTCTCTCTGAGTTTGTAAATGAAATTGGAAGGATACTGCAAATTAGTATCTCTTCACGTTTCAATTTATGTAAATGCATGCATTTTTATCATGGCCTCAAATTTCAGCGAATTTCGGTTGAATTTCTGTCGAATATCGATATCCAGTCGAAATCGAAATTCGACCGAAATGGCCGAAATAACCGAAATATGAGGGCCATAGTACAAAAATTGACTGAAATGACCTGAAATTTCAGCCGAATTTCCACCGAAATTCCGTTTTGGTCAGTCACCGAAATGATGATCGAAACCGACATTTAGGGCCTTGATTTTTGCACGAAGGTGGATGGAAAATCCATCCTTTTCACATTGTTGCTTTTTTAATTGATGAATACATATTTTATTTATATATAAACATAGAAAAATATATAAAAACCTATATATTCCTATATATAAATATATATAGGAATATAGTTATTTTTCTATATTTATAGGAATATATGTGTGTCTATATATATGGAGAGAGATATATTCCTATAACTATAGAGAAATAACTATACCCAACCTTTTATATTCCCCAAAACACAAATTACTGACACATTTACCCTTTACTTAATTTTAACGTGATAGAAATATTAGCATATTTCATTACACATACTTTCAGGGTGTGTTTGGTTCGTGGGTTATCCAGGGGTGGATAACCCGGTTTTGTGTTTGTGTGTTTGATTGGTGGGTTAAGGGTTGAGAGGGTTTGTGTGATGTGATTGTATTGGAATTTGAAAAAGTTGGTAGTTATTATGGTATGATTGTATTGAAATTTGAAAAAGTGAGTGGATGTTGTGATGTGATTGTATTGAAGTTTGGAATAGTGAGTAAAGTTGAGTATTTTATGATTTTTAGATGATATGATGGTATAATATATATATTTTTGGTTGGAAAGAGAGTGAGCCCCACTAGTGGATTGGGAATATGGGTTTTGGGGGGTAACCCACCCAAAGTGGGGGGTAACCCCCCAACCAAACGCACCCTCAAATTTCTGAAGGATATGGTTTGATCCTCAAGTGCATCACGGAAGTGTGTGCGTCGTATCGAACGACAAGGAGCGACTAGTCAGACTAGTTGCTCAATGCAGCGGAATTTAAAAAATTTTATACGTCGAAACCACATGATCCAAGAACACTTCTCGAATCGTTTCGTCTAAACCACAAACAAGTAATAAGATTACCTCTTGAAGCGTGGTTGCGATCGAGTCTCTAAACGAAGGTACCTCCTGTCTCAAGTCCGATCCGGCGGAGGAGACGCTTGCGAGCGCGGGGATGAACCGCGTGCTTCTCGCAATCCATGTTGATGATCCAAGCGGCGGATCTCCTGATCTCGACACACGAGATCCGACGTCTTCTTCACGAGTGAGGCGCACCGAAGGAGACGGAGATCCACGAGCAGACGATCGGGCATCATAACGACGACGCTGCGGCGATGAAGACTCTCTCCATGGCATCCATGGTGGACGGCCATGAGAGGGAGAGAGAGGGCTGACGTCTAGAGAAAAGGAGAGAGAGAGATGCTTCTCAAGCATTTTGTGTGTAAAGAAGAGCAATGGGGTGCCTCTCCTTTTATAGGGTTTTGGGATCCATGGATCTCAATCCATGGGACAACACAAATCCAATGGCTCTCATTGATTGTGTTTCTTTTAATGGCTAAGATTTGTGTTGGTAAAACTAACAACAATTAATTTAATTTAAATTAAATATATGTTGATAAATCAACATAATTTAATCACAAAATTAAATCATTAATACATGGAGATAATGAAAGGAGAGAAAGCCTCCTTCCATGTGGAGAGGGGGGACGGCCTCCCTTTCCTAATGGGAGTAGTGGCCGTCCACCCTCCTCCATTAGGAAGGTGGCTTTTTCATCTTTTATGTAATCTCCATTATTTGCAACAACTTATGTTGCAAATTATTCTACAAAAATAATTCACAATTATTTTGTAGACATTGCAATCTTGCCATTGAAAAATTTGTGAATCATATTCACAACCCAAAACAAAATGTAAATTACATTTTCAATTCAATGTCCAATATGAATCCAATTCACATCAACATTTAATTAACAAATGTAAATTACAAATAGCTCTCTCTTATATATTATAAATCACATTTATAATATATATGACTAATATGGATATCGCTATCCACATTATTCATATCCATGATAATTAAATCACATTTAATCATCTTGGATCTCTATTCTCTTGTCTCAAATAACATGAATCATATTCACATTATTTACATCTTTGATAATCAAATCATATTTAGTTATCCAAGACAACTCTGTTTATAATATGAATCGAATTCATATTAATCATGATAATTAAATCACATTTAATTATCCATTTCCTCAATGCTCGGATACATAAATCAACAATAGAATTATTCATGAACTCCTTCAAGGATAATGCGCTTTCTCCGCAGATACTTGGAGATAAGGACAGGGCGATTGTATTGTTCCACGTATAGTGACATGGATATTGAGATCATATCTCAAATCCAGATCGCGGGCCTCCCATAGATGCTTGATTAAATCAAGACCGCAAATCTAATCTTCTCATTGCATCTGAATCATATTCAGATCAATGTCCAATAATTGGACTAAGATAAGATTACTTCTCTACTGAGAGGAGTCACTAAAATCCAGACCCGTTTCACCACTCCCTAGGAATGGAAGCGTCATGGTTATACAATCATTTATGATCACATCACCCTCAGGTATTCCTAATACCTGTACATCCTGCATACTGGAAGACTCAGATTAAACCCGAAGTATTGGATCAACTTTATACTGTCTACTTCATGGTTTTATCAGTAAGTTTCTCATTCGATCATTGGGAGTCGGTATTGATCATATACTTTCCAAAAGCATATATCATACCTTGGTCTTGATCATATACTTTCCAAAAGTATATATCAAACCAACAAATTCAGTCAAGCTTCCAAAGCGAGACGACCGCGCGCACGGAATTTAATTCTTCCCAATATCTCATGAGTGAGCTCATGTCTTCCGGTTCAGTAGTGAACCTGTATGATTCCTTTGAGAGATCGTATTACTCATATGCCCTTATATGCACACCAGCGCGCCGGTGTATAGACCTTGATTAGGTCATCAACCTATTGGTCTGCCAAATGTACATACTCAGACATATAGTAACACATCTGTCTCCGGTCAGAGGATGTGTGCCTATATCATGACAGCATATGATATAGGACTTTGGTTATCTCGATCTCGTTAAGTCAACCCTTTGACCTAACTAATCTGACACCTCCGAATCTCTATTCCTATGTAGAGGACCTGCATCAAAAAGTCGGTCAGATATCAGCCTAACTGAGAAAGGATTGCCATCTCCTACTCAGGCTGGAGATCATCTCTTAATAATCATTTGACGGTGCTTGATGAGTCCTCAATCTAACTCATTAGATATTCATCTAAGCACCAGCCTCTATGATTCAATAATTGAATCAACAGCTGTATGATCATTAAGATGGCCATGGTACATAACCCTAATTGCACTAAGGGACCTATTATGCAAACTATGTACTCTTTATTTCCGATTAAGGAGTGAATTGCAATAATATTTATTGCATAATGGCTCGCCGTGGGCTTGCATGTCCAACAATCTCCCACTAGCCCAAAGAGCCATTAATGGGCTAATCATTTAAACCCACACTCATGTGACAATCATAGGCTATTTAGAAAACAGCTAGGTAAGCTGATCAGTCACTCCGTTCCCAAGAGACTACGCCAAGTCCTTTTACGGCACTTGCATATCTCCTAGTATCAGTGCTCGCATCCAATGCGAATGTTGCATCTCATGCAACCTATACTCAATTTTGTTGGCTATAGTGTCCTTGACACTACATCTTATTAATTATCATAACCAGTATTCCCATAATCCTTATTAGAATACCTTCATTCCTGGAGATCTCTATCTCCTAAGGTATCTACAGTTAAGACCCTTATAGATCACTATCTACAAGGTCTTAAACCTTTGAAGATAAGACTTTGAGATCACTATCTCTAAGTTTCATAATCTTTGAAGATATTGTTATTACTACAACCAAGTGTTTTATTTCCAGAGTAGGATTAGTAACAATTTACTATTCCCAGTGCATGGCAGACATATCTCCTAGTATCAGTGCTCGCATCCAATGCGAATGTTGCATCTCATGCAACCGATACTCAATTTTGTTGGCTATAGTGTCCTTGACACTACATCTTATTAATTATCATAACCAGTATTCCCATAATCCTTATTAGAATACCTTCATTCCTGGAGATCTCTATCTCCTAAGGTATCTACAGTTAAGACCCTTATAGATCACTATCTACAAGGTCTTAAACCTTTGAAGATAAGACTTTGAGATCACTATCTCTAAGTTTCATAATCTTTGAAGATATTGTTATTACTACAACCAAGTGTTTTATTTCCAGAGTAGGATTAGTAACAATTTACTATTCCCACTGCATGGCAGACATATGGCTTTTGTACACATCTAGCATACACTTCAGCTTCGCGTAACTGATGCACAAGTGCAAGCAGTTCTGGCTTTTACTTCCTCAACTCTTTGAGGTGCTATCCCTTTAGACAGGTCACTACCGCATCTTAAAGGAAGGAAGCCTCTCTTGGAATTTTCCAGAAAATGGAATAAGTCCAAGGTGTATCACTAATGTGACGGTCCCAATATCCTCTTCTCTTTGCTTCTGAGCTACTTTAGAACTAAGATCTAAGAGGTATCCTCGAGATCGTATCTCAAGGTATGGAACAACCAAATTTTCAAACACTTATTATTTATTCTTATATCATCTTAAATGATTAGAATAATATCTACATTAAGCACGATGAACACAATAGCACTCCCACTAAGCTTCACATGGTTCATCAAGATTTTATCTGAAATCACAACATTTATAATTTCATCAAATCTTATGTTCCAACTACAAGAAACTTATTGGAGTCCAAAGATGGAGTTCTTCAGCTAGCATACCTTGCTTTCCTCAACCATGAAGCTCTGGGGCTACTTCATATGAATATCCTCAGAGAGGTATTCATAGAGGAATGCAATCTTGACTCACACCATGGACAAGTTGTGTAGCTATAGTTAGCAATATTCTGATGGGTTAAAGCAAGGTCACTGGAGAGCAAGTCTTATCGCAAGCGATGCCTTCTCTTCGGTGTGTGTAGCTCATGGCTATGAACCGTGCTTTGAAGGTCTATACCTTCTCATCAGGTTCCCTCTTTCTCTTGAAGATCCATTTACACCTTAATGGGTCTGACCCATATAGGTGGATCCTCGAGGGTCCATATACAACACTTGTATATGAAGTCTACATTAGACTTTTATTGCTAACATCCATCTTTCCATGTCATGATCCTCATGAGCTTCATCACATGAAGTCCGATCATTTTCAGATTTAACTGACACATGGAATCCATCCTTAAACTTATTTGAAGAGGTATTAATGTTTCATCTTTAATTATCTATTTTAGTTTCCGATTTCAGGAGCCTCATTATCTTTTCAAGATTAAATGAGTTCCGTTACTTCATTTTCATCTTGATTCTCAAGAAAGTCATCCTATAAGAATCATATTCTCAAAGATGAGATCTTTTAAGAATCTCAAGGTCATAAAGTAGGTATCTAATACCATCCTTTATTTTCCTAATGAAGTAGCACTCTCTGGTGCTAGATTCCAACTTACCAGCTTGGGACCTTATTAAGTGTATAATGTAGTCTCTACCACATATATCTGGAAACTAAGAGATAATTATGCTAAGATTAATCATTGATCAAATCATGTCACACATGATCAATTGCATCTCCCTACAACTCTATTGAGTTAAGGCTCATTAGGAGGGGTGAGATAGAAATGATATTCACATCTCCATAAGGTATTCCTTGAATTCATCTAATATGTAAAAGCTACCTTGATTAGATCAAATTCATTTCATCTTCCTTCAAACTCTGGTTCTAAACCAAAATTATGAAATCTTTGAACATTTCAAAGTTTTCTAAGTGAAGAGAAGAAATTTCATATCACAAATAATCATTAATAGATATCACATATCCATAATGTTTATTCTGATATAGATGATTCACATACATCAATATGTATGAGATCTTGAATACCTTAACATCTTACACCATTATAAAAGAAGGGTGTAATGGACATTTTACTTTGAATACAATATTCATAAGTATGCAAGTTTTGAAATTTTAGACATTCTAAAGTTTTGTCTCTTACTTGTCCATCGATCTCATCAACAGACATATGTCCAAAACATTATGTCAGATCATTATCAAATGATCTTTATCCTCCTATTGATCTTTTTAATTCTCAGTATTAAAAAACTTAATGAACCATTCACTAATTTTCTAATTTAATAGAGTCCACTAGATCTTAGATCACTATTCGGAAATATCTCCATCATAACTCTTTATGATAGATTTATTATAGAATTCATGTTTATATCCAACAATTAGAAATAAACAATGAGTGTATTCTAATATCTAGGTCATAGAGACATTCTCTAAGACTAAGGGCTCCCACTGAAAATATGAAGTCTATTGATCTCATGGAAATTGTTGCAACACTTGCATCACTTTCAACATGGATGACCAATAAACCTTAAGATCAAATTTCTAATACATATGCAACCAATTGCAAGTATCATTAGAAAATTTGAGATACAATTATTAGACTTTATCTTATCAAATAAGTAAGTCAATATCAATGATTATATGTAGATTATACTGATGCTCCATCCGAGTCCTTTTCTGAGGATTCTAGACAGACTTGATAGTCATACTATCAACACATCAACTTATTGCAGTATTGGCATTCATCCAACTCTTTGGATGTCATATGGAAGTCACAGAAGTACAGTCAACTCTTTGACTATACCTCTTACTTGGGTCCAACCCATGCTTCCACTGCACTCCCTTTGTCTATAAGCAACCATTGCTCAAGACCAAGGATCTCTTATGTTAAAATCAAAAATTTCAATATAAGAGTATTTCAACATTTATACAAGCTTCATTTAAGTTCATACAATATGAATATTATGAAGCTTCATGAATGACTAGAGTATAGACAGTAGAATGATGACACTCATCATCTACATCCATCTAAACTCTTAAAACATAGGTTCAGGTAAGTACTCAAACAATTTGAATACATCATCTCTTATGGAGCTACCATTTTACATGATGTAGAGAACCATGTCATTCATGATTAAATGTCAGGAGCACATATGTATGCCAGAATATCTTTATTGATTTTATAAGGATTATTTGATAATTACGATCATCATCGACATGTCACTTCCAAAGTACATTCGATGAGATCAAGACTTATAGAGACATACACACCCTAGGTTTTTAGTCCCATTGTCTATTTAATTATCATTCCTCATTATTATGAGGAAACTTGCACATTGCAACCACATACATTATGTGTCCAACTGCAAATACAATATCTGGATCATGAGTCCAATCCATGATATTTTACTGGTTATTAATGAGTATAACATTGAGTGGGTTTAATGAAGGATTATCTGAAATAAGTAATTTGCATAAGGGTATATATTTATATATATACATGTTTTACTTTGAATTAGGAATTTTATATCAAAGTTGTCTTGCCATGTCAACAATGAAAGTTCATTCCCTTAATCACTTTCAATGTCAGAGATATACTTACCATTATATCTCAACCAAGATCTGGGATCTCCTTCCTTATCTTTGTTGCATCCCAATAATATGAGAACTTACAACTCGGATAAAAAGAAGCGGGAACACATTCCGCCTTGCAAGTCCAACTTGCATCTCCCAATTCGGTCTTTAATACCCGGGCCCACCACCCCTAAGGTGATGTTGACCCGCCATTAATTGAACCAACCGTCAACAGGAATACAACTCGCTATGC
The DNA here is from genome assembly GCA_037367405.1 of Ottelia alismoides. NCBI lineage: Eukaryota > Viridiplantae > Streptophyta > Magnoliopsida > Alismatales > Hydrocharitaceae > Ottelia > Ottelia alismoides. Next base: position 461,593 of record JAZKJV010002499.1, on the reverse strand, counting down.
GCAATCCAATATCGCCCCAATAATATGAGGACCCGATATTGGGGTCACTACGCATACGTCCTTACTCTTTCGAGAAGCGACGAGCCCGATCCAAATGGATCATATGCAGGAGCTGTCACTTCGGACAGGCGTCTCCCACATATAATATCTGGCGACAAAACCCTTCGCCTTGACGGGAGACCATGGATGTCACTTATGTGATCCTCCATATCTTATTCAAATTAAATCAATTTCTATGAATCGCATTCATATAATTAATTCTTCCAAGGGAATTATCAACTCTAATCATATTAGAGTATTTTTATTGGACATAATTAACTTAATCGTATTAAATTAATTATCAATCCAATTCAATCAATCAAACTTGATTCTCTTACTTGAATATATATGGTATTATTCTGAAAGTACGTATTAATTCGTATTTTTAATAATTAGAAAAATACATCTTAATCCCTCGGACATTATCCCGGCCCTACCCGCTGTCATGGCCAGTACCGGCGGGAGTGGGACGGACCGCATACGTTGCAACCCGCTATCCCAGCGATCCCCGACTAGACACCATATCCGCCTCGGGAAAGGATAATGCCAAATTGATTAATTTGTACTTGAGATGATCATCGGTTCTTCAACCGAAATTATACCATATAGTAATCAAAACAATTTTGATTATAAGGAAATTTGCTAGACAAATTCCCAATCCTATTCAAGTAAGGAGTTTGATGATTGTGTTTCCAATTATGATCTAGATCAAATCTAATCAATTAATTGGTTGAGGTCAAGTCAATTAAGGAAATAATCATATTCCAATATTTCTCAAATATTTTTCATAATTATTTCATGAAATTAACAATTAATTTCACTAATTGACAATCACATGGTTCTTGATTAGGAAAGCAATTTCAGCAGTGACCCCTACTTACTAAAATTAGCATATCTCAATCAATTTAAATCCAAATTAAGCAAAGTAAGTTTCCATAGTTTGCTAACTTGATTTACAACAGAACCTATGTGATTTGCACGTATTTCGAGGCGTTTCTAAACAGTAATTAACTCTTTAATTACGTTAAGATTCGCAGTTCCCGTAACAGTGAATACATGTTCATTAAAACAACCATATATAGAGCAAACGAAATCCGATTTACGCAAACTCAGATCCTATGGTTTCCTTATTTAATGGGGAACAAAATCCAAGTAAATAATTCGTGCTTAAACAATTTAAACAATGCCGAATTTATTTACTAAACAGATCTGCAAAATCAAATGCGATGAAAACTTTCGCGACCTTAACGAACCCAAGCCGTCCTTGGTTAGCGAATCATATTCGAAACCGTCGACCTAAGGCTCTGATACCACTTGAAGGATATGGTTTGATCCTCAAGTGCATCACGGAAGCGTGTGCGTCGTATCGAATACGACAAAGAGCGACTAGTCAGACTAGTTGCTCGATGCAGCGGAATTTAAAAACTTTATACGACGAAACCACATGATCCAAGAACACTTCTCGAATCGTTTCGTCTAAACCACAAACAAGTAATAGGATTACCTCTTGAATCGTGGTTGCGATCGAGTCTCTAAACGAAGAGACCTCCTGTCTCAAGTCCGATCCGACGGAGGAGACGCTTGCGAGCGCGGGGATGAACCGCGTGCTTCTCGCAATCCATGTTGATGATCCAAGCGGCGGATCTCCTGATCTCGACACACGAGATCCGACGTCTTCTTCACGAGCGAGGCGCACCGAAGGAGACGGAGATCCACGAGCAGACGATCGGGCAGCATAACGACGACGCTGCGGTGATGAAGACTCTCTCCATGGCATCTATGGTGGACGGCCATGAGAGGGAGAGGGAGGGCTGACGTCTAGAGAAAAGGAGAGAGAGAGAGATGCTTCTCAAGCATTTTGTGTATAAAGAAGAGCAATGGGGTGCCTCTCCTTTTATAGGGTTTGGGATCCATGGATCTCAATCCATAGGACAACACAAATCTAATGGCTCTCATTGATTGTGTTTCTTTTAATGGCTAAGATTTGTGTTGGTAAAACCAACAACAATTAATTTAATTTAAATTAAATATATGTTGATAAATCAACATAATTTAATCACAAAATTAAATCATCAATACATGGAGATAATGAAAGAAGAGAAAGCCTCCTTCCATGTGGAGAGGGGGGATGGCCTCCCTTTCCTAATGGGAGTAGTGGCCGTCCACCCTCCTCCATTAGGAAGGTGGCTTTTTCATCTTTTATGTAATCTCCATTATTTGCAACAACTTATGTTGCAAATTATTCTACAAAAATAATTCACAATTATTTTGTAGACATTGCAATCTTGCCATTGAAAAATTTGTGAATCATATTCACAACCCAAAACAAAATGTTAATTACATTTTCAATTCAATGTCCTATGTGAATCCAATTCACATCAACATTTAATTAACAAATGTAAATTACAAATAGCTCTCTCTTATATATTATAAATCACATTTATAATATATATGACTAATATGGATATCGTTATCCACATTATTCATATCCATGATAATTAAATCACATTTAATCATTTTGGATCTCTATTCTCTTGTTCTCAAATAACATGAATCATATTCACATTATTTACATCTTTGATAATCAAATCATATTTAATTATCTAAGACAACTCTGTTTATAATATGAATCGAATTCATATTAATCATGATAATTAAATCACATTTAATTATCCATTTCCTCAATGCTCGGATACATAAATCAACAATAGAATTATCCATGAACCCCTTCAAGGATAATGCGCTTTCTCCGCAGATACTTGGAGATAAGGACAGGGCGATTGTATTGTTCCACGTATAGTGACATGGATATTGAGATCATATCTCAAATCCAGATCGCGGGCCTCCCATAGATGCTTGATTAAATCAAGACCGCAAATCTAATCTTCTCATTGTATCTGAATCATATTCAGATCAATGTCCAATAATTGGACTAAGATAAGATTACTTCTCTACTGAGAGGAGTCACTAAAATCCAGACCCGTTTCATCACTCCCTAGGAATGGAAGCGTCATGGTTATACAATCATTTATGATCACACCACCCTCAGGTATTTCTAATACATGTACATCCTGCATACCGGAAGACTCAGATTAAACCCGAAGTATTGGATCAACTTTATACTGTCTACTTCATGGTTTTATCAGTAAGTTTCTCATTCGATCATTGGGAGTCGGTATTGATCATATACTTTCCAAAAGCACATATCATACCTAGGTCTTGATCATATACATAATACTTTCCAAAAGTATATATCAAACCAACAAATTCAGTCAAGCTTCCAAAGCGAGACGACCGTGCGCACGGAATTTGATTCTTCCCAATATCTCATGAGTGAGCTCATGTCTTCCGGTTCAGTAGTGAACCTGTATGATCCCTTTGAGAGATCGTATTACTCATATGCCCTTATATGCACACCAGCGCGCCGGTGTATAGACCTTGATTAGGTCATCAACCTATTGGTCTGCCAAATGTACATACTCAGACATATAGTAACACATCTGTCTCCGGTCAGAGGATGTGTGCCTATATCATGACAACATATGATATAGGACTTTGGTTATCTCGATCTCGTTAAGTCAACCCTTTGACCTAACTAATCTTACACCTCCGAATCTCTATTCCTATGCAGAGGACCTGCATCAAGAAGTCGGTCAGATATCAGCCTAACTGAGAAAGGATTGCCATCTCCTACTCAGGCTGGAGATCATCTCTTAATAATCATTTGACGGTGCTTGACGGTCCTCAATCTAACTCATTAGATATTCATCTAAGCACCAGCCTCTATGATTCAATAATTGAATCAACAGCTGTATGATCATTAAGATGGCCATGGTACATAACCCTAATTGCACTAAGGGACCTATTATGCAAACTATGTACTCTTTATTTCAGATTACGGAGTGAATTGCAATAGCATTTATTGCATAATGGCTCGCCGTGGGCTCGCATGTCCAACAATTTCCATATTTAAAAAGCGATGCAACCCAAATCTCAAGATTTAGGATATATCTTTTCTTCCAGACAAGATTATTATAAAGACCATTGAATAACATTTTGCTTGTCCTCGTGAAGCACTTCTTGCAGGATTAACCAACTTAGTTGGGTGGTTTTAGAGTCCCCTGAAACTAGAGTCAACATATCTACTTTATATTGATACTATTAAATATTCTAATAGTTTTTTCTTGTACACATTTTGGTGACCCTCTTTGCCAAAGCAAATTGGATCAGGTGTGGGTTGCTGATGTAAACTGATAGTTTGTGCATGGGTTTGTTGGGGGTGTTTAGACTCGAGTCTGTAAATAAAAATCTGCTTCAGGTCAGCTATCTTGATGACTTTATGAGGTTTAGAATGGAGGTTGTTAGAATTATTATATTACAATTACATTTGTAACCTTTCGGGTTCCGTAACCCTTAACCCTTCGGGTTCCGCAACCTTTAACCCTTCGGGTTCCATAACCCCTCGGGGTATTTATGTATTTTTCCTCTTGTACTCTCTAGGGTTTTCTCTCTATATAAGATACCCTAGCCCTATAGAATAGATATCCCATTTGTCTCTCTTCTCCACATGGTATCAGAGCAACGGTCCTAGACCTGGGATCTGACCTAAAATCCCCACCATCACCTTCAAGCCTCGCAAAAGCCTGCGCGGGCCCTCTTCCCTGAATTAGGGCCCCGCGCAAGGCCCTCCAATCGCCTCCAGTGCAGCTGTCCTCCCGCTAGCGCCACCCTGCGCTTTCAGGACCTCCTACGAATGTCGTCAGCCCCACAGCAACCCTCCACGGGTACCGTAGGACTCTTTGGAGATCCAAAACTCATCACGGACCGCTTCCAAGAATCCAGATCTGCTGTCCATTGAGGATTTTCAGCTATTCTTCAAGGGCAAACGTGAGTTCTAGGGCATTTTTAGCTCTTATATGCATCCTTAGTTGATCACAGGATCGTCTTTCTATTTTAAGACCATCATGGCGCCTTCTTCTACCGAGACAAAGCCCTTGGCCACAAATATTATGGCACAAGGCACTACTATCAAACTCAAGGGCACATAAAATTACGTGCTATGCTCTTGATCTTTTATGGTATTATTCATTGGTGGTCGGAGGAAACTCTACATTTTGACTAAAGATCCTTTAGATGAAAAGGACAAAGAGTACGACAACTGGCAGACTGACAATTATTTGGTTATCAGCTGGATGACCAACAACATTGAGGCTCACATTGCCTCAAATCTTCTATACAAAAATACGGTCAAGGAAATGTGGGAGGATCTCCAGCAAACATATTCCCAGAAGAAGACGAAGTCACGCCTTGCCGACATTTACAGGCGAATCTGGTCGGCATCTCAGGGTGATTCCACCCTCACCGAGTACTAAAGGCATCTATCCAGCCTGTATGAGGAACTTGCAATATTCCAGCCCTCATGTTGCACCAAACAGATACAAGAGCGTCTTGATAGGCAGGTATACTGCTTCCTTGATGGCCTGCATTCTAGATACCATGCAGCGAAGGGGCAATTTCTTATATCACACACTGCCAACAATGAAGACCATCTTTGGCCGACTTGAGGAGCTCAAGACATCCGCTGCCCGACCTCCGGTCTTACCTTTAACAAAGAACTTTGCACACATCGCCTCATCTGGGCGAGGAGGCAGATACGGCTTGCGAGGAGGACGCGGTCGTGATCCAAGTCGTGGACGGGAATCTGGACGAGGCCATGACTTTGGTCGTGGTCGTGATCCAAGTCGTATCCTTACTGCAGTGTATCTCATCAACCGTGTTCCTTCATCTGTTCTCAAATGGGCAACTCCATTTTCCTTACTTTATCCTACTGAGTCTCCTTTTCCTATACCTCTGCGAATTTTTGGTTGTATTGCCTTTGTTTATAATTTTTATGCAGCTGACAAATTATCCTCTCGTGCCATCAAAATGCGTCTTTCTTGGGTACTCTCGTACCTAGAAAGGCTATCGCTGCTATGGTCATGTTGGACGTCGATACCATGTATTTGTTGATGTCACCTTCTTTGAGCAAACAAGTTATTTCACACAGATTGTGGTTGACATTCCTCTGGACCTCCCTCCTCCACCAATCGTCTATACTCGCCAGCGTACCTCTATACCTTCTACACCAGTGTCTGTACCTTTGCCTGTCCCTTTTATTCAGGATGATATGACCACTTCGAGTGCTCCTACCACTGCTGTCCCAGATGTACCTGGAGAGCTTCCTATAGCTCTACACAAGCAAAAAAGGAAATGTACGTATCACCCCATGTCACATTTTACTTCTACAGATGGTTTATCTAGCTGTGACAAGAGATTTGCAGATGCTCTGAATGCTATTACTATTCCAAGAGATCATTTCAGTGCAATGCAAGATCATGGTTGGCGACAGGCCATGGATGAGGAGATGGATGCACTTACCTCCCGGGGTACGTGGGATCTTGTGCCGTGCCCCCCGGGAGTTCGCCCTGTGGCTTGTTGATGAGTCTTCACTACCAAACAGTCGCCTGCTGGTTCTATTGACAGGTTGAAAGCCAGACTTGTTGCCAAAGGTTTCACACAAACTTTTGGAGTTGATTATTTTGAGACCTTCTCGCCTGTTGCCAGAATGAGGTCGATACATATCATTCTCTCTGTTGCTGCCAACAAGGCTTGTCCCATTTATCAACGCCTTTCTTTATGGTGATCTTGAGGAAGAGGTCTACATGATGCAACCGTCGGGGTATGTAGTCGAGGGGGAGCATGTATGTCGACTACGCAAGGCCATTTATGGTCTGAAGCAGAGCCCACATGCATGGTTTGGCATGCTCACTACGGAGATCAACACACTTGATTTTCAGAGGACAACATCATCTGACTACTCTGTCTTTGTTAGACGACAATCTACTGGCACGATCATCCTTGCTGTCTATGTTGATGATATGGTTATCACAGGAGATGATGTAGATGGTATTCAGGAGACCAAGTCCTTCCTCCAGAAGGTCTTTGTCACGAAAGATCTCGGCCAACTTCGTTATTTTCTTGGCATTGAAGTAATACACACTACAGATGGGCTCCATCTTTCACAGAAAGTATTGCCTCGATATTATGACTGAGGCAGGACGTCTTGGATGCAAGCCATTTGGCATCCCTGCAGAAGTGAGAAAATATTCAGCATTTACTGATCCAGCTTTTGAGGATGCAACACGATACATAAGCTTAGTGGGAAAATTACTCTATCTCACTGTTACTAGGCCAGATATATCAATATGCTGTGAGCAGAGCCAATCAACATATGGAGAAGCCTCCTTACTGTCATTGGCAGGATGTTCTTTTGATCCTTCGATATTTGAAGGAATCTTCGGGACGTGGACTTTTCTATGGGGTGAATGGACACACTAATATCTTCGCCTATACAGATTTTGACTATGTTAGCTCTCCTGAGGACCGCCGATCCACTACGGGATACGTCATGTTTGTTGGGGATAACCTTATCACTTGGCAAAGCAAGAAGCAGACAGTGGTATCCAGATCCATTGCGGAAGCAGAATACAGGGCAATGGCTCAGGCCACATGTGAGATCACATGGCTTGTTTCTTTCCTAACAGAACTTGGCATGTCAGTCGCCACTCCTGTACCCTTGTACTGCGACAACATGTCTGCCACGTACATCGCCACCAATCCAGTTTTCCATGAGCGGACAAAACACATTGAAATTGATTACTATTTTATTCGTGATGCAGAACGAGAAGGACAAATCATCACTCCACACATCTCCACTGAACTTCAACTTGCGGACATCCTCACAAAGGATCTTCCAAGGAAGCGCCTAATGTACTTAGTATCCAAGTTGAGCATGATCGACAGATATGCTCCAACTTGAGGGGGAGTGTTAGAATTATTATATTACAATTATATTTGTAACCTTTCGGGTTCCGTAACCTTTAACCCTTCGGGTTCCGTAGCCCCTCTGGGGTATTTATGTATTTTTCCTCTTGTACTCTCTAGGGTTTTCTCTATATAAGAGACCCTAGCCCTATGGAATAGATATCCCATTTGTCTCTCTTCTCCACAGAATCATATAAACTTTATCATATATATATATATATGTATATATATGTATATAAATTTGGGTTCGTAAGAATTAATCCAAAATATCATTCAAGTGAATCCCCATTGAATCCTTGCTATTTACTAAAGAACAACACTTGTTTAAAAAAGGCTGGGTTAAATTCCTAACATGACATGGTTCATATGGACCCAAGTCGTTGATTGTTCTTATTTTGGTTATCATCTGAATGTCTCCGTATATTTGTAGATATTGTGCAGCAACATATCTATCTTAGCTTATAGTTTTTTTCCATTGAAGCATTCTCTACAGATGCTTATGATCAATGACAGTAACACTCAAAGCCATATAGCATGACAAGTCTTGTTCTGTCTACAGTTTATGCCTTTAGGTTAGATGAGGTCTTCTTGTCACAATCATGCTGGAAGCTCCGCTTCAAACATGCATTATTTCTATATGTGACAGACATCTCCATAGAACACATTCACTATATGAGTGCATTTTCGTGAATCATTATCTTGGCTCGACACAATGTCAACATTGCTATCATTGAGACAGTTGATTGGCTCAAACAAATCATTAAACAGTTGATCTGTATCCACCATATTATCGTATGATGAGAGAGTTTTGCTTTCTTTCTTTGTACTTGCCCCCAACTTTGATTTTGAATAAAGTTGATGGATGCTGTTTCCAACAAATGAAGAATTTACTTATCGATTGATAGGAAACTGCCGAAATTTAATTGATAGGAAATGACGGAAGCCATGAATGATTGATAGTTCCGTTAACTTCATTGAAAACTCAATAAATTTTCTTCTTATTTAGTTGTTTTTATGGATAAACTGATTTCATTCTCTTGATGGTGAAGGGCGGATATCCACATGACAATCAGACTGGTTGTTAATTGCAATGGCATTAAGATTACTGCGGTAAAAGAGTAAGTTCGAGTTTGTTTATCTCTTAAATTATTATTCTCTCTAGGGAATGAAATTTATTAGCGTAGATGCTTAGAACCTGAAAAATAGGTAATATAATTTGTCAAAATCGGTTGCCCCTACTTGGATTGCGGTTTCACTAAGTGATTGCATGCAATCCTTTCCATGTAAATCAATGCTAATATTTGGTAAAATTGTACCATCACATTTAAGGAAAAAATGTTAATGATCTTAACTAGAATCACCTGAGGAAAACTTGAAACTATTAATAAAGCGATTTTGTCAAATTTAACTCCGACATGTGTTTGAATGAGTAAATGGGGTGAATACAAAATCCAGCATCCTCATTTAATCTAGATTCACATTTTTTTAAGATATATATATATATATATTTGCAGAGGTTTCCTTGTGATCGACTATTTATACTAAACAAATTTGCCATCATAATCTAAAAGACAATTGCTCCCATTTTTTGAAGAAAAATAATCCCGTTTTTCACATTCCAGCTGGAAGACTGGGATTATTGTACAATAAGAAGCACTACATTTCAAAGCAATGAACCAGCTCTTTAGGTCCCATGAATTTCTAATTATACCGTGAAAACTTGGGTACAATTTGTAATGAAACAAACTTTAATAAAGTATATGATTTCACCTTCTAAATTCTGAAAATCGAAGTATAGGGAAATAGTAGCATATGGTTTTTATTACCCTTTGCCATTCAAGGTCTATAACCCACTATTGGAACAATCCAGCATTACGACTACCAGCAAGTTCCATAGCCACTGATGTTATTGATCCTATTCAGTGGATTTTTCTTGCTTGAGCTAAAAAATTTATTAAGAAAAGAAAAGGAACAGTTTGTTTTGCAATGGTGATCTGTAAGTTGCAACCACCAAATATGCATTTCGTGTGCACGTACAAGTTCCCTTGTATTTCCCATTTCAGTACCAAAAAACCGTGAGCTATTTTGTTATGGGTCTGATGTAAAACTGGTAGCAGTTGAGAATCCTGGGTACTATTGCATATCATAATTCTTGAATTCTGCAGTGCTTTCGAGAAGTCACTTCGCGCCAGATTGGAGAAGGTTTGATTTAATACAGACTCTCATAGTGACAGTTTACATACATTTATCTATGAATAAAACCTGATCTCATGTCTTCTGGTTGATTAGATGAACCCGGAAACCGACTATCACTGTCTTAATACATTCGGTTCTTATTTTACTCCCGACATTCCCCTACCAGTGGTAATATTGAAGTTCATATGTATCGTGCATTTTGTTTTTCTTGTTATCAGATGGAGGTAACCATCTAACAGCGAGTGATTTGCAGGGCACAACGATTGATTTTCGAAGAACAGCAGATGGGAAGTTAATAACAGAAAGTGAGCCCTCATTTTCTCGACTAAATTTAATCATCCATTGTTACTGATTAATCTATTTGTACATTTTGTCCTAGTGTCTCGATAGTGACTAACTGTGTTTCTCGGGTCTTATGCAGTTGGTGGAAAGCATATCGGTTCAGTGCAAAGTAAAGAACTATGCCGTAAGTCATCCTCTCATTTTTTGGATCTTGGAGCCTTATACCCAATCTGTCTAGATAATGTACAAAGTAAAGAACTTGTTAATGTACTGCATGATCTAAAAATAAATTTGATGCTGGTTGGACCGCAATAACCTTCGAAGGCCTTTTACATCTGTCCTCTTCTACTGAATGATGATACCACGATTCACGATCTTCGTCAATTTGTTGCTGTATTTGGACATGCAGCAAGGTCGTGTTTCGATGACAGCAGATTATACTAAAATATCCCCACAACTACTCTGCATACCTTGACAATTAAGATGTTATGTTGGCATGGACGTCTTTGGGCAGAATGCTAAAGGGGTTTTGATAGGGATAGGTCTTTTCCAGTCTTTTAGCTCTGTACTATACGACCTGCACGCAGTACTGCTAATCTTCCAATTTATGCTGCAATTTGGTTTCTACTACTTTAAAACAGTCTCTGATCTTAACCTTGACTACTTCAAAAACCCGAGCAGGAGCCTTCTTCGACATGTACATAGGCGAAGTTCCTGTGTCCGCGAAGGCAAAGCAGGAGGTTGCGGAAAACGTTGCGGGCCTTATCCGAAGATGTTAAGCCAACCATCACACTGTCTGGGGAAGTTGAATATATATAGAGGATAAAGGAGCGGTGAGACAGCGGAATGCATTGAGTTCGTCGCGTTGTCCATAGGAATACCACTCTGATGTAAACTTGCATTAATTGATAGGGTTACATAGGAAACTAAACGTCAGCCTAGTACAGCATTGTATTATTTTTGTTCAATAATTTGATTGTCACAATGTTATTCTTTTTTCAAAATTATACGTTCATTTACTGAAAGTTTCTGAACCGGTGATTGATGCGCGTTTTCTTTTTCTTAATGTTTGATTTTTTTGGGTCAAGATTCAGTTGATGTTAGGTACTACAGTTCGAAGACTTGTTCAGATCCCATGTCAACACGGCCTGGGCGAGTCCGGCGAAGGGCTGTAGCAACCCAAGCCCGGCTTAGACGTAGACCGTTCGTGACAGAGGCAGATTGGGCCTGCCCGCGTTCACCTGAAATTCATTTATTGTAGAAATTTTTATATTTTCTGGATAATATTCTTATAAGATCTTGAGCCTTTTCCCTTATTTTCCATCTATGTATGGCTTGTGCATACCTGCCACTTCCCGGGCATACACCACTCCAAATCCTTTGCTTCAAATTATTACTGAGGAATTGTCCTCTACTTATATAACTCAATATCACTTTGTTATGGATATTCGATGCAGTACTCTGTTGAGGTATTATATCCTTTCATACATAATTTGTAATGTCCTTGACTATTCTACACAATTGAAAATATGAGAGGATTTAGAGCATAATTATAAAAATATAAAGGACTATGACTGTAAAACTCTCATACCTTTAAAAGTCGTGCCAATAATCTCCGAGACTAAATAGGGACCTCAAAAGTCGTGCTATGATTTTCTAACATGGTTGTTGCGGAATATTAACCATTTCGATGAAAACCGTCGGATACATATACAAATATATGTATAATCATATTCTTATCCATTTTAAAATACGAATGCGGATATGAGTATGGATGGATGTGAAAAATAAATTATCATATATCCTTGAAAACGAATACGAGTATAAAACGAATACGAATCGGGTACGAATAATAATATAAATATTGAATAGATTAACTAAAAATATACATGTTTAGGATGGTTTATACATAAAGTAGATATACCAGATATGGTGATTTCATAACAATTATAACAAGGATTTAATGGGGCTGCCCCCTAGGGACAGCCAACATGGCTGCCCTGCTCCCTTATTTCGGCATTTTTTTTATTTTTTTTCGAAAAATATCGCCATGTATATTCATCCCTATATCCCTCCTATATGTAATTCGAATTTCGTCAGAAACAGAGACTCCTACGGCCTCCATCGAGATGGTGTCGATTTAAAAAATCCTGTTACCGTTAAAAAATGATTGTCTGGATGGAGGTCGTAGGAGTATCTGTTTCTGACGAAATTCAAATGGCATATAGGAGGGATATAGGGATGAATATACATGGCGATATTTTTTGAAAAAAAATAAAAAAATGCCGAAAACGACGCGGGGGCAGCTATGTTGGCTGCCCAAAGGGGCAACCCCATTAACCTCTTATAACAATGGTGAATGCAATCATAAAATATTGTTACACACAATTATAAATAAATCTATTATTATATTTATGTACGAATACGAATGCGGATATTACCGAATGTCAAAGTGACATCCATATCCGCATCCATTTTAAAACGAATATGAATACGAATGTCAAAATATGTATAAAACGAATACAATAGCGGATCGGATACGAATATATTCACATTCGGTTTCATCCCTATTTCTTACTCACATTTCTACTTTTTGTTTTTTTATTTAATTTGAGGGGACACCCGTATATCTACTATGAACACAAATTCATATTTACAAAGGGTGTATATGCAAAATGTCCTCTATGAACACAAATTCACATTTACAAAGGGTGTATATGCAAAATATCCTCATAAAGTAAGCTAGAAAAACAGGACAACGATATGGCCCACCACCATAAAAAGATCTACGGATAACGTGGTCCATTTTTTTCGAACATATCCTCAGTAAGCTTTCATTAAATATAATCAAACAATCTCCGGACATAAATATCGCCTCCTCCCACTCTCTGTCGATCTCCCCGAGAACATCTCCCGAGCTCTCTCCCCGCATCTCACCTTCGATTGATGCCACCGCTCGATCGCTCCCGCAATGCCGATCGGTGGGAGGGATCCATCGCCGAGCTCATGCAGCTCGTCGATCGGGAGGAACAGCGACTGCTCGCGTGGATCGACTGGTTCCGACGGGGACGAGTCCGAGGTGCAGAGCGAGCTCAAGGGACCCCTTGACACCATGGACGCCCTCGAGGATTGCTTGCCCATCAGGTACGGTGCCTCCTTGGGGTTTGTGGGGGAATGGGGTAACTTTTTGTTGATCTGTTACGGAAAAAGGAGCGATCTTGATTTGGTCGGTTTGGGTTTCGGATTCGTTATGAATGTCTTTGGTGATCGGTTGTCACAGAGATCGGTTCAGTTTGCGTGTGCTGATTGCTGTTTTGGTTGGGAAAAAATTGATCTTTGATTGGTAGATTGGACATCTTTGTTATAAATTGGAGTTTCGTGTTAGACCCACTTCTAGACATTGGATCGGTTAGGGGATTCGATTTTGATCTCGTGTCAGTTTCATAAAGATATGGTCAAAGCTATGTTTAAGATAACGCTTTCCTTTTGAATACGATGTATTTATGGTTTAGCGATACTTGACATTGACATTGTTAATGGCATTTTGAACTTGACTTGAAAAAAACTGAAGATGTGAGTATTTCAGGGGGCTCGTGGATCGGTCATATTATGCGAGATATCTCATCAATAACATGCGCGTTGTTTCTTGGGAAGGGACATGTGAGGACGCTCAATCAAATGTGCATCAATACTAGTGGAAAATAAGAAAGTGGTAGTGAATCTAGTGATATCATGCTACCGTCAATTGGCTTTCCTTATTATCATTTCAACTTAGACCCGCCCTCATCTGCATCCTCTTCTTTCCCATTTCCTTCCTGTTTCACTACTTGCATGACTATCTTTTTGATTTTCTTTCCTGTAACCTTCTCATTGTTATCTAACTGCTATCGTCTGTCATTTAAAATCTGGCCTTTGCCACCTTTGATACTGTTATATCTGATACCTTCTATATCCCTGTAACATTGTTGTCATGCACCTGTATATATAGCTTCGCAACAGCATTTATTGTAGCACCTTTGTCGAACACTTCACAGTTGCTCATCAAATTGTCCGATCACCATGAGTTGCAGCTCACACAATCCTGTTTCTAGAGATCACAGTACTCACATGAATGTGCTGCTGCCTTTGGATCTTAGGTTGATAAGGTGATGCAGCGTGAATTTGGGGCGAACACCACCATGTATCTCCCCCGAACCGTTCTGATTTCAAAAAAAAAAAAAGGTGATGCAGCGTGATCTCAAATTATAGGGCCGAATTTATTTAATTAATTAGTCGTCAATTTTATTTACGTTTTTAAGTGGTCGTAATTGTCTAATTAAATAATTGAGATCGCATGTGATCTCAACGTTTATTTCGTAGATTTTTTTTAAAGTGGGTCAATTAATTAGTTAGAGTCAGTTTAGGTAAGTCAGTTGTCAATTTTAGTTAATTTACTATTTTTGTAAGTCCCATCTCTCCTATATAAAGAGATGGTAGCCCAATGTTTTTAGTCAGGGAAGTGATAATTAAAGTTGAGATTTTTATCTCTCTCTCCTTCCTCCTCTCACTCTCTCTCCACGCGATCTCCGCGGTTCTCCTCCTTCAACCTCTCGTATTCCCGGCGAGTTCTCTTCTCAACCCCTCTATTTTCTCTTCTCAACCCCTCTCTTTCTTCTACCAAAAATCCACCATAAAAAATTGTTATTTTCAACGTCTACGCCGATTTCGATCCGCATCATTTGGTATCAGAGCATGGATATTGAATCGTTCCTACGATTCAACGATCCCGTGGCATATTGGCGTTTGAAGCTTGATCTCAACCGCATATCTCATGGGTCGCATGCGCGTTCGCGTCAACGGAAGTTCAAAAAGCGCCTTAAGGCATCCCTGAAGGTTCAAGCATGGCTGGACGCGCTAACCGACGAAGAAAACATCGCCGAAGAAGATGAAACGACCGCTGTCCAAGTCGTTTTAGAAGAAAAGAACGCTGAAACGCTTGCTGAACAGGTACTTCCAGATTCGCCAAAATCCCCGAGATCGACCTCCGCCTCCTCCACAGCCCTCGGGCGGACTCCACCCACCATCCTCGCACCCTCCTACCCCCTCCCGTGTGCACCCAACGCTCCCAGCCCTCCGGCCACCCCTGCGCATCACCACCCACACCCCCTCTCGGACCCGCAATCCCCCTGCGCCTCGCCGCCCCGGTTCCGCGCCCAGCGCCGCCTCGCCAGCGACCCCTTTCCCGCCCCCCCGGCGCTGCCTCTTACTTCCCGGACCCCCCAGCACCCGACTGCCTCCTCCCACCCAGTCGACCTCGCCCTCGACATCCCCAAGCCCCATCCGAACCACCTGCGCCTCCGCTCCCCTCTCCCTCCCGCAGACCTCCCCAGGACCCCACTCCCCCTCCCCAGGACCCCACTCCTCCTCCCACTACCCCACGACCCCTCCCTCGCCACCCCCCCTTCCCACAACAGCCACCGCCCCAAGGCGATGAACCCCTGGCGCCGTTGCCTCCCCCCAGCCCTCCCACGCGCGCCGCCTCCTCCCCGCCAATACAGCGCCGACGCCGCCCGCTGGCGCCCGCGACCTCCCCTCCCATCTCGCCATCGCCAGCCCGACTGGCGTCGCGCCCGCCATCTCCCAGAACTACTCCGCGTCGCGCGCCCTGATCGCGCGCCTCGGCGCACCCCGCTGAAAAGCGAGATAGCGAGAGCCGCTAAATAGTGGTCTGACAAGTCAGACTCACTGTCGCTGATGCGACTGCTCAAACTTCCTCGGTCTTCAACAATTAACCCACACAATCAATCAGAGAATGAAGAGCAAGGATTAAAATTTATTATACCCTACTAACGATGTACAATGGCAAGCAAGTAGGGGTCGAACACAAGGAGCAAAGGTATAGAGCACAGATAAAAATCCAAACCTAGGTCTAACAAGCTACTTAGCCAAACTAAAACTTTTGTGGGTTTTTGATTTTTTTATTTTTTGTATTTTTTATTTTTTTTTATATTTTTGTAATTTGATTTTTAATTTACTGATTTTGTATTTTCTTTTGATATTTTATATATTTTTTTTCTTTTTCCAATAATAGAATATATAAGCAATGTAATAAAAGGGAGAAAGAGATTTTAATAAAAATAGATAAAAATATTCCAAAATTAGCAAATAAAGTCTTTTTGGTCTTTTTATACTTTTTTACTGTTTTTGTGATTTTTGGGTAATTTTTAGAATGTTTTTGGTATTTTTAATTATCAAAATAAAGAAAACAGTGGAGAAAATACAAGGCTGAAACTAAAATGGAGAAATAAAATAGCAAACAGTGACAAAAATTTTCCAAATTAATTTTCACTTAAAGATAATAAAACAAAGAAAATTCAGGAAAAGAAAACACTATTTTTGGATTTTTCATGAATTTTATAAATTTTTATGAAGGTTTTTAGAGTTTTGCAATTTTTAGGAGTTTGGTTTTATATTTTTTAATGATTTTTGGCTGGGAGTTAAAACTAACTAAAAGACACAAAATATATTTTTTTGGGATTTTTCTGGAAAGTTTTTATATTTTTTTGGTATTTTCTAATGCAAACAGTGCTGAAAATGGCTATTTTTGAATTTTTGTAAATAATAAAATGCAATATTTATAAAAAATAAAAATATGGCGTGGAAGTACTATGCAACAGGGACTTAAGTTAATTTTTATGGATTTTTTAGGGTTTTCTAGATGCGTGCATAAAATACAATAAGGGCTCAACAATGCAAAGCCATATAGGGGCTTTTTCGCAATATTCAAAAAGTACAGGGGCTGATGTGTAAATTGCCAACAAAAATATGTACTAAAGAGAATAGTTCTGGACTAGTAGCAAATAAACAAAATGCGAGGGCTATGCCGCCAAAATTCCCAGCCCCACGTGCAAGGACACGCGCGCCTGGAAGGGGGGGGATTTCGCAATTAGCACAAAATGCCAGGGAGGTTTAGTAAATGTTACAATACAATTAAAATGCAAATGAAAGCTTGAGATTGTCTGGTCATTACACAAAAACGTGGGGGGGTTGGATGCAAAACCCCCCACTTATCCACGTGGCAGCCCCGGATGGACAGGAGGGAGGATGATCGACGGTGGGGGCTTGCTTGGGCGTGGACGGCCACGATTAAGAGGGGAGGGGGGAATGGACGGTTGCTGTAGCTTCCCCCTCTCCCTCGTTCTATTCCAGCGCAGGGGCGCGGCTGGGCTGTCCAGGAGCGCGGGCGGCGCGCGGGCGGCGGCGCCTTCCTCCTCCGGCGAGCCTCGCGATGCCCCGATAATGGCGGCGCATCGGCGCTGGGTCCTGCAAAAAAAGAACGGTGAAGAGGTTGGGGGCAAAGTGCCCCAACCTCGTGGAACTTCTCACAAGGGGTCGGATGTTTAGTGGGGACGGCCGGCGAGATTCGATGCCGGCCGTGGTCGATTCGGTGTGCAAAGATGACTACTAGATCAAGATTTGACAAATGGATTACCACTGTGATGTTGCTTACAGAAAGACATCTGGAACAAGACGAGAAAAGGGAAGAAGAAACCTCACCCGTGCGTGTTCTCCGGCGAGAACTCCGGCGAGGGGATCTACTCGATTCAACACCTCGTCGCCCCCGTTTAAACGCCCACCAAGTTCCTGCTGTCACCACGAGTCTGGTCGAGGGTCTAGGTTAGGGTTTTGGAGGTGGAAGAGTGACCAAGAGGGAATGGAAGGAGATGGGGCGTTTTTGAACCATGGTCGAGGTGCGATGTTCGAGGGCGTGTCACGGGCGAATCCTTGGTCAAAATGCCAAAATGATGCATGGGCGAGCTAGGTGGATCAGAGATCTTCAAAAGTCGTGAAGAAACCGAGGCCAAACGGTGAAAGATTTGGCCTGGAAAAATCCGCGAAAATCAAGAAAAACTCGGTTCTGACACAGCCCAGGTGTTGGGCAGGGAGTTGACCGAGGTCAACTCTCCTAGCCCCCTGGTTGGTCCACGTGGACCAACCAGGAAAAACCTAGGGAAAAAGATTTGTAAAATCAAATTAAAATAGAAAATGATTTTATTGATTTTTGATTATAAAATGAAAAATGTTTATTTTTTTATGAATTATTTTATTATTATTTTTAATTATTTTTATGAGGTATATTTTTACAAGTTTGCATTTATACCCTTATAGGTATCTATATCTATGTATTTAAGTGTTCCATTTTTATTTAGGTATTTTTAATTTATTTTATTTTGGTTTTTATTTTCTAAAATTATAAAATACTTTTATATACACAAATATATTTTTATTTTAATTTTTGATATATTTTATATACTTAATAAAATGAAAGTGTTATTTATATAAATATAACTACATGTATTATACCTATATATTAGATATATACAAGTATTTTTATTTGAGTTTTAATGATGTTTTTATTCTGATTTTAATATATATAATTATTATAAGTATTATTTACAACATTATAAAAATATAAAATTATAAAAATAATAAATAAATAATAAATTGAATATTTTAATATGTACAAGTATACAATGAGGGTCCAAAAGTCAACTTTCAAACCGTAGCTCCGCCAAATGCGAAACCACCGCCATTAATTAGCTTATTTTCTTCTATATACGATTAAAGGTGAGTACGCTGCATTTGGAGTTTTTATTTGTGAGATACGGGTCTGGGAAGTTGGCATTCTGGATTTTTATTCAGACCATAACTTTTTATCTGTACATTATTTTTCTGTGAAATCAATTTTGTATTTTTCTTTATTAATTTATCTACAACTTTCATTTACAAAGTTTCTTTATTTGATGAATAAAAAGTGGAACCAAAAATAGGTCCCAAAATGAATAAAGAATAGATAGAATGTATAGGTATTTACACTGTATTTTGGCCCTTATCTCCCCCTACTTTATTCCTTGTCGACCTATTCATCAAGATGCCTAGGTCTCGGGGTTTCGGGTCATAAAATATTTACAATATTTTATTCTTTTTCTTTTCTTTTCTTTATTCTATAATTTTGGCTTTAAAAACCGCATTTTATACAATATTTACACACATATGCATGAATGCTAAAATGAATGAATTAATGCTATATACACGCATTTACTAGGGTTTTTAAGGCCAAAATGATAGAATAAAGATGATGAAACGTGGATTCATCACCCGCCTAGCCGCGAACTGCAGCAACCCATCTCCATGCCGCCGCCAACGCAGTGCCGACGCTGGCTCGCCCCCACCGCCGGCTACTGGAGGTTCCACGTCGCCGCCCCTGCGCCTAAAAAGAGGCCCCAAACCCTAAGGGCAAGAGGGAAGGGAACCGAATCCCTGGAATTGGGGGATTGGGAAATTATTTGGGAAAATTGCAAAAATAATTCCCAAGAATCCCCTATTTGCAGAAAGAAAAGGGGCACTAAGAATGAGGGGGTGCGAAAATTGCACCCACACCCCTGGCGACTGAAGTATTTAAGAAAAGAGGATGGAAATCAGAGATTTGGGGATCCTCCTTATCCCAATAGGACTAAGACCTTGGGCTTCCCTTATAAAAGGACCCCATGGCTTCATTCCTTAGCCACATCTCCTCTTTTCCTCTCCTTGTGCCATTGCTTCACTATGGATTCTCCAAAGGTCATATTCTCCATGTCGCATCAATTTTTTGAGCATCACGGGGAGGAGATAACAATCAAGACGCTGCCGTTCGCACCGCACATGTTCTTCAACCACGACGTCGTGTCATCCCCGCCCGCGTATGGATTCCGCCGTTCGCTCCACATCAGTTCTTCCAAAAAACGACGGAATGCGCCGAATCTTCCTCCAAGCCTGCAGATCCAGTAATTCGTCGGGAGACAAATTTTTAAAGCGGAGGAGAGTTGATGCAGCGTGATCTCAAATTATAGGGCCGAATTTATTTAATTAATTAGTCATCAATTTTATTTACATTTTTAATTGGTCGTAATTGTCTAATTAAATAATTGAGATCGCCTGTGATCTCAACGTTTATTTCGTAGATTTTATTTTTAAAGTGGGTCAATTAATTAGTTAGAGTAAGTTTAGGTAAGTCGGTTGTCAATTTTAGTTAATTTACTATTTTTGTAAGCTCCATCTCTCCTATATAAAGAGATGGTAGCCCAATGTTTTTAGTCAGTGAAGTGATAATTAAAGTTGAGATTTTTATCTCTCTCTCCTTCCTCCTCTCCCTCTCTCTTCACGCGATCTCCGCGGTTCTCCTCCTTCAACCTCTCGTATTCCCGGCGAGTTCTCTTCTCAACCCCTCTATTTTCTCTTCTCAACCCCTCTCTTTCTTCTACCAAAAATCCACCATAAAAAATTGTTATTTTCAACGTCTACGCCGATTTCGATCCGCATCATAAGGGATAGCCAGTTGACTTTTATTTGGGCATCATAATACATAAAAAAACTGTTTTTAGAAGGGGTAATGGCGACATTGACAATGTTGTAGGTAAAGATAAATTTCTGTAGAAGCTTTGAACAAAGTGTCCATGATTGTTCCAAATCAAATCCACGCCATACAGAATATCTCTTCTAAAGCAGTCGTTCTTTTATTTTCAAGGGATAATAACTTCATATTTCGAAGGTCATTTTACCTGGCAATGATAGAGGAGTTCTCCATTTTTTGTCATCATTTATGTGTATAGGGTACAAGCATCGCATGCTATTCATTGTATTTTGTTTTGTGTTTTTATTTAATCTTGGATGCTTAACTAGGATACATGGTGTCAATGGAAGTGCTCTGCTAGCTTGGTGCAAAGGTTAAGCCACTGCTTTAGAAGATAGACATAAGTATGGAAGACACATACATTGGAGGCTTATACCTTAGGAAGAAACTTTCTTGAGAGAGTGAATGTTTTGCTTCTCATTCCTCATTCTTGCCTTTCGCATGTGGTCGTATGTGCCCAAATGGCCTCAATCCTACTAAACATGGGTCAAATCAAGAGACCAAGCTATAGTTGGATCTTTAAGAAATTCAATTACTCAATTAACGGATTGCACGGCTCTCAATAACTCCCCTCAAGTTAGAACATATAATGCTTAGTTTCTTACCAAAGAGAGAAAGCCATCTCGAGTGGAAGGTAGAGCTCCTCTTGTCTAGTTGTCATAAAAGATCTATGATTTGTCTAACCTCGACTACAACTATGAGTAGATACAAGCCCTTCTCTTGCTTGGAAATCTGATCTTCGTCCCCCGGTATGTGCATCGTGGTCAATCACCACAAACAACTACTCATGTCCTTGCACTTCTATCACCCCCCTCACTTACCACATGCATTACCGAAAAAAAAGTATGCATGCATAATGATGTGTATGAGTAGGCTCAGTCGTAGCTTTCATGCTTGATTTTCATAGAGCCAATCCCTATAATTTGGCATGTTGCGTTATTTCCACAATCTATCTTCTCATATATGCATAATCGGTCTTCATTGAGGGTCATATGGTAGGAATAGATTGAATCAAGTATCCATGTGCTACCAGTCACCTTCTAATCTGTAACGGTGAGGACCGAATCATCTTCTGAATTTGCGCCTCCCTAAGCCACTGCAGCAATCGTGCCCTTCCCTTTTTTCTTCGGACATACTTTCTTCCAGTGCTGAGGTTCTTATAGAAGCTACAAATGTCCTTAAGGTTGTAATTCTTTAACTTGGACTTCTTCTTTCGTTTCTTCGCATATCCAGAACTAGCATGACTCTTTTAATGAGTCATAAGCAAACCTGTGGCATGAGAGCCTAGC
Source organism: Ottelia alismoides (assembly GCA_037367405.1). Classification (NCBI taxonomy): domain Eukaryota; kingdom Viridiplantae; phylum Streptophyta; class Magnoliopsida; order Alismatales; family Hydrocharitaceae; genus Ottelia; species Ottelia alismoides. The sequence continues at coordinate 439,495 of JAZKJV010002499.1, read as the reverse complement.
TTGTTGGTAGCCATATGCCGAAGTTCATGTGTATTCAAAATTGCATGAAGTTTTTCTAGGGTTATCTCTTCTATTCTCAGAATAAATGATTGAACAAAATTCTCATATGATAATGGAAGAGAAACTAATAGATTTAATGCAACATTCTCATCATCAATCTTAACATCTAACAATGTATTTAAACAGTCTAGATGTTCTTTAAGAGAAGTACCTTCTTGCAGAGAAAACAAATGTTGCTTCAACAACTTATTGGTCAGAAACTTTGTCATGTACATTTTTTCCAATCTCAACCAGAGATCTGCCATGGTCGTCTTAGCAACAACCTCTGCGATAACCTCATCTGCTAAACATAGCATGATCCTTGAGTGTGTTTTATCTTCTTGCACCATTAACTCAAAGGGCTCGAATGTCATCGCCCTCTTCTTATCCAACGACACTCATATGTCTTGCTGCTTCAAAAGGGCACACATCTTGATATGCCATAGACTGAATTCGTTCCTCCCTATGAACTTCTTGATCTTCAAATTATCCAATGCTATTTGCTTGATGATGCAGACGAAACTTGATGCTTTGAAACATGTTTGTTGTGAATAGCGGAAGCAAAGACGTACAAATACGACCAATCAAGCAAATACATATATACATGGATTTAAAAGGTTCACTCGTAAATGAGCTACATCCTTGGATGGCAATGATCACGTTAACTATTTGTGGAGAAGAAAATACAGAGGATACATAGAACCTAAACCTATGGAGTTTATATACTACTCCCAGTACAAATGAATCTAGGATGCAGGCGGATCTGAGTTCCCATATCCCTATGCTGGTAGGGTATGGTGTGATGGTGGGATGTAGAGGATGGTTCTTCCACTGGGTTCAACAGAGCAGATGGTTTGGATTCAAGACTTATCAACAATCTCCACCTTGAATTGAATTCTCTAAGAAGCTTTGTTGCCGTCAGCTCCTCCTTGAGGCTACTATCAACTATTGATATTGAGGAAATCCAAACAATGTTTGGACTTACTCCTGGGAACTGTCTTTGTGCATGTATCTGTTGGATTATTTGTTGTGCCGACCTTCAATTTGATCCTCTTCTCATAACGAACCAAGTGATATCCGACAACTTTGTGCTTGGTCCTTTCATGATGCACCTTACCCTTGGCTAGGCATATTGCACTGAGACTATTGCAATATACGATAGCCTGATATTGTTGTAAGCCGAGGTCTCCAGCGAGACCCTTGTGTTGGTAGGGTATGGTGCGATGGGAGGGGGTATATAGGATAGTCAACTAAGTTCAATAGAATATATGGCTTGGATTGAAGACATATCAACAATGCTAGGCCTTTAACATCATAGATAGCCTTTACAAGTAGGATATTTGAAGTTAGCAACATGATTAAAGGTACTTGACTCACCATAAGTGCATGCATAGGTGAAGTATTTTTACTTTATGCCTCTAGCCACATATTTTTTCTCGTATTAAGAGGGAAGAGGTGAATCATCAGTTCCTTTTAAGAGGGAAGAGGTGAATCATCAGTTCCTTTTATGGAATGATACTCAACCGCATGAGAAACATAGCTATCTCCTCTTGTTTACTTATTCTTCTTTTTTATTCTTCATGAGTAGTTACAATAGAACTACTTTTTAAGCATGGCATTTAGTGTCTTAACTTGAGTTCATGTGTGGAGAAGAGAAACGAATGAGATGTTTATTCCACAGAGATATCTCATATATAGAGAAAAAACCCTAGAGAGTACAAGAGGAAAAATACATAAATACTCCCGAAGGGTTACCGAACCTGAAGGATTACGAACATAAATGTAAATATAATAACTCTAACACTCTCCCTCAAGTTGGAGCATATCTGTTGATCATGCTCAACTTGGATACTAAGTACATGAGGTGCTTCCTTGGAAGAGCCTTTGTGAGGATGTCTGCAAGTCAAGTTGAAGTTCAGTGGAGATGCGTGAAGTGTTGATTCGTCCTCCTCGTACTGCATCACGAATGAAATGGCAATCAAATTCAATGTGTTCTGTCAGCTCATGGAAAATTGGATTGGTGACGATGTATGTGGCAAACTTGTTGTCGTAGTATAAGAACAGGAGCGACGACTGACATGCCAAGTTTTGTTAGGAAAGAGATAAGCCATGTGATCTCACAGGTAGCTTGAGTCATTGCCCTGCATTCTGCTTCCGCGCTGGATTTGAAGACCACTGTTTGCTTCTTGTTTCGCCAAGTGACAAGGTTGTCCCCAACAAACATGGCGTATCCTGTAGTTGATCAATGGTCCTCATGAGAGCTAGCATAGTCAGAATATGTATAGACATAGATATTAGTGTGTGCCCATCCACCCCAAAGAAGAGTCCACATTCGGGAGATTCCTTCAAATATCGAAGGATCAAAAGAACGTCCTGTCAGTGACTGTAAAGAGGTTTCTCCATATGCTGGCTGGCTCTGCTCACAACATATGATATATCTGGCTTAGAACAATGAGATAGAATAATTTTCTCACTAAGCTTCTGTGCCGTGTTGCATCCTCAAAAGCTGGATCAATAAATACTGAATGTTTTCTCACTTCTGCAGGGATGCCAAATGGCTTGCAACCTAGTATGCCTCAATCGGAATATCGAGGCAATACTTCCTCTGTGAAGGATGGAACCCCTCTGTAGTGCACATTACCTCAATGCCAAGAAAATACCGACGTTGGCCGAGCACTTTCGTGACAAAGATCTTCTAGAGGAAGGTCTTGGTCTATTGAATACCGTCTACATCATCTCCTGTGACAACCATATCATCAACATAGACAACAAGAATGACCATACCAGTAGACCATCGTCTAACAAAGACAAAGTAGTCAGATGTTGTTCTCTGAAAGTCAAGTATGTTGATCTCTGTAGTGAGCCTTTCAAACCACAACCTGGGGCTCTGCTTCAGGCCATAAATGACCTTGCATAGTCGACATACATGCTCCCCCTCGACTACATACTCTGGAGGTTGTATCATGTAGTCCTCCTCCTCAAGGTCACCATAAAAAAACGTATTCTTCACATCAAGTTGGTAAATGGGTCAAGCCTTGTTGGCAGCAACATAGATAATGGTACGTATCGATCCCATTCTGGAAACGGATGAGAAGGTCTCAAAATAATCAACACCAAATGTTTATGTGAAATCTTTGGCAAGTAGTCTGGCTTTCAACCTGTCAATAGAACCATCATGCGACTATTTGGTCGTGAATACCCATTGGAAAGCCACAGGGTGAACTCCCATGGGGCACGACACAAGACACCACGTGCCCCGAGAGATAAGTGCATCATCTCCTCATCCATGACCTGTCGCCAACCATGATCCTGCATTGCACTGAAATGATCTCGTAGAACAGAAATAACATTCATAGCATCTGCAAATCTCTTGTCACAACTAAATAAACCATTCGTAGAAGTAAAATCTGACATGTGGTGATACATACATTCTCTTTTTTGCTTGCGTGGAACTATAGGAAGCTCCTTAGGCACATCTGAGGAAACAATGGTGGGAGCACTCGAAGTGATCATATCATCCTGCATAAAAGGGACAAGCAAAGGTGCAGACATCGGTGTAGAAGTTACAGAGGTATGCTGGCGAGGGTAGACGATTGTTAGAGGAGGAAGGTCCAGAGGAATGCCACTCACAGTCTATGTGAAATAACTTACATGCTCAAAGAAGGTGACATCAACAAACACATAGTATCGACGTCCAACGGGATCATAGCAGCGATAGCCTTTCTGGGTACAAGAGTACCCAAGAAAGATGCATTTGATGGCACATGGGGATAATTTGTCAGCTGCATGAAAGCTATGAACAAAGGCAATACAACCAAAAATTTGTAGAGGTTTGGGAAAAGAAGACTCAGTAGGGTAAAGTAAGGAAAATGAAGTTCACCCTTCGAGAACAAACAAAGGAACACGGTTGATGAGATAAACTGCAGTAAAGATAGCATCAAGGTTGCAGAAAGCGGTAGTCGGTATTCAGTCGGCGAGGTCACCTACTAAGGATTAGTCGGCAGTCAGGCGACTAGTCGGAACTAGTCGGTCAATAGTCGGTTTTGAATTTTTAATTATTTTAAATATATAAATCAGTTTTTTATACATATATTCGTATGTATATACATATATTTGTACATTTTATATGACATAATGATGAAACAAAAGAAGTAATTGACTTTAAATATAACATTAAGCATATTAGAATATGTTTGCTTTAAAAAAAGTGAAAAACAAAAAAAATAAAAAAGGTTGTTGTAAAAGTCGGCCGATTAGTCGGCCGACTAGTCGGCCAGACTAGTCGGGTGGACCGACTAAGGGCCGACTAGGCCTAGTCGAGTCGGCTACCCCCCCGACTCGACTAGTCGGACCGACTAGTCGGCCCAGTCGGCCGACTTTTGCAAGCTTGGATAGCATCCCCCCAATAGTGCTTAGGAATAATCATTTGACTAAGAAGAGATCGGGCAACATTTAGCAAATGTCAGAATTTCCTCTCAGTTATACCATTCTGTTGTGAGGTATATGGACATGATGTTCAGTGAATAGTTCCATGTGACGTAAAGAAAGAGGTCAAGTCCTATTGGGTTAACTCAAGAGCATTGTTAGTATGAGTGATCTTAACAATGCTAGAAAAGAAAGGTTTAACATATTGAAAGAAATTTCGGACAACTTGGTTAATCTCTGAATGCTCCTTTATTAGATATACCCAAGAAGATCGACTATAATCATCAGCAGAAATTGTAAAATAGCGATGACCACTTAATGTGCAAACCAAACAAGGTCCCTAAACATCACAGTGAATAAGATGAAAAACAGTAATACTACGAGACTCGGTACGAACATGAAATGAAGCTCGATGGTGTTTCCCAAACTCATACTCCTCGCACTGCAAGGGCTTCAGATTAGAGAGTTCAGGAAACATCATGGATATGGCCTTGGCAGAGGGATGTCTAAGGCGTAGATACCATAGGAGTGAGTCTTCGGAGATGCATGCAACACCAGCAAACTTGGGGTCAGAGGGTATGTCAAGATAATATAGGCCATTCTTCTCATGACCCCCACCAAAAATCTGCCTTGTCTGGATGTCTTGAAAAAAGAAACAAGACTCATCAAATATCACACGACAATGAAGTTCAACACAAAGGTTATGAACTGACAGCAAGCTAAAAGGAAAATCAGGAGCACAATGAACCCTGAAAGTCAGAGTTTGGAAGAGAATTCCATAGTTCCGACAATAATAATCGGTGATTGAGTCCCATTAGCGACTCGAACTGACTTACAGAGGTAGATGGTACCGAGGAGGTGAGCAGACTACCTTCTCCAGTCAGATGAGTAGAGGCACCGGAATCAATAATCCAAGTCAGAGTAGGAGTGATAATAGAGTTGACTATTGTACATGAAGGAGTAGTCATAGTAGTAGCGGTAGTGTTACTAGTGGTAGTAGGCACTGTAGTATGAAGGATCTGCATCAGACGAGAGTAATATGCATCATTAAGATGATCAATCTTGCCACTGGAGGTTGCTGAAGGCGACACCTTCTCCACATCATAGACATCCTCATAGGAATTATTGACGTGATAAGAAGGTACATCAAACTTCTGCCAACATCGTTTAGACGGGTGGTTCCACCGACCCCAGTGAGTGCATGGGGCAATAGAGTCTCGCCCATGGCCACGACCAAAGTCACGACCTTGTCTAGATTCTCGTCCACAACCACGGCTTGGATCACGACTACATCCTCCTCGAAAGTCGTATCTGCCTCCTCGCCGAGATGAGGCGATGCGTGCAAAGTTCTCTACTGAAGGTAAGATGGGAGGTCAGGCAACAGATATCTCAAGTTCCTCAAGTAGGCCAAAGATGGTCTTTATCGTTGGCAGTGTGTTTGATATAAGAAATTGCTCTTTTGCTACATGGTATCTAGAATGCATGCCATCAAGAAAGCGTTATATCTACCAGTCAGAATGCTCTTGTATCTGTTTGGTGCAACATGAGGGCTGGAATATTGCAAGCTCCTCATACATGCTGGAGAGATGCATGTAGTACTCGATGAGGGTAGAATCACCCTGAGATGCCGACCCGATTCACCTATAAATGTCTGCAAGGTATGACTTCGTCTTCTTCTAGGAGTATGTTTACTCGAGATCCTCCCACATTTTCTTGGTCGTATTTTTGTAAAGGAGATTTGAGGCAATGTGAGCCTCAACACTGCTGGTCATCCAGTTGATAACCAAATAGTTGTCTGTCTACTAGTTGTCGTACTCTGTCTTTTTCATCTAAAGGATCTTTAGTCAGAATGTAGAATTTTCTTTGACTACCAATGAACACCATAAAGATCGAGACCATAGGCATTATTGGTGTGATAAGAAGGTACATCAAACTTCTGCCAACATTGTTCAGGTGGGTGGTTCCACCGACCACAATGAGTGCATGGGGCAATAGAGTCTCGTCCATGGCCACGGCCAAAATTGTGGCCTTGTTTAGGTTCTTGTTTACGACTACGACTTGGATCACGACTATGTCCTCCTCGAAAGTTGTATCTGCCTCCTCCCCAGATGAGGTGATATGTGCAAAGTTCTCTACTGAAGGTACGGGAGGTCAGGCAACAGATGTCTCGAGTTCCTCAAGTAGGCCAAAGATGGTTTTTATCATTGGCAGTGTGTTTGATATAAGAAATTGCTCCTTTTCTGCCTGGTATCTAGAATGCATGCCATCAAGAAAGGTATACCTGCCAGTCAGAACGCTCTTATATTTGTTTGGTGCAACATGAGGGCTGGAATATTGCAAGCTCCTCATACATGATGGAGAGATGCATGTAGTACTCGATGAGGGTGGAATCATCCTGAGATGCTGACCTGATTCGCCTATAAATGTCTACAAGACGTGACTTCGTCTTCTTCTGGGAGTATGTTTGCTCGAGACCCTCCCACATTTTCTTGGTCGTATTTTTGTAAAGGAGATTTGAGGCAATGTGAGCCTCAACACTGTTGGTCATCCAGTTGATAACCAAATAGTTGTCTGTTTGTCAGTTGTCGTACTCTTTGTCTTTTTCATCTAAAGGATCTTTAGTCAGAATGTAGAGTTTTCTTTGACCACCAATGAACACCATAAAAGATCGAAACCAGAGCACGTAATTTTATGTGCCCTTGAGTTTGATAGTAGTGCCTTATGCCATAACATTCGAAGCCAAGGGCTTTGTCTTGGTAGAAAAAGATGCCATGGTTATCTTAGAAAAGAAAAGAGATCTTCTGCTTGACTTTAGGATGCATATAATGGTTGAGAAGTGCCCTAGAAATCACTTTTGGACGTGATAGTGGTATGAAAAAATTGCTTTCACAGCAGATCGAGGGGTTTCCAGGGCTCTTCCGACACCAAAGATGGCATCTAGGGGGCTGTGCGCAGCATGTCAGGCGCTACTGGAGCTGCTGGAGCCTTGGATGGTGCTTTAGGTGCTGCTGGAGGTGGTGGCTAGTGTCGTTGGGGGTTCGGATTGCCTTGTGCGGGACCCCTTGATGAGAGAAGGGTCTGCGCAAGGAGAGAGGGCTGGTGGTGGCGGCGGGTTTTGGGTATTAGGCTCCGGTCTAGGACCGTCGCTCTGATACCATGTGGAGAAGAGAAACAAATGAGATGTTTATTCCATAGGGCTAGGGTTTCTTATATAAAGAGAAAACCCTAGAGAGTACAAGAGGAAAAATACATAAATACCCCCAAAGGATTACGAAACCCGAAGGGTTATGAACATAAATGTAAATATAATAACCCTAATACATGTCCTTTCTCAAAGATCTGATTAGGAGAGTGATCGAGGGGAAGGATAATGAAAACTTGGGATTTTAGTCATGCTATCTTTGCATAAACGTGTATATATGGGAATAGAAATTCACGAAAGCCCAAGAACTAGAGCTTAAAAACGCATTAAACAGGAGGATTGATCTTCAACATGCTTTCAATTGCCATCCTAGCTAAGGGGGAAGGATTAATAACAATGAAGAGCTCTACGTATATATCCATTTAGGGAAAACAAACTATTTCTAGTTTCATTCTTCAACCCATAAAAATCATGGGCTTGTGAGTCATACGCATAGATGATTTCGATTTTGACTAATAGAAAGTCTAATGCCAAAAGCTTTTTTTTCGATTGGTTTTGGGATTCTGACAGGAGAAAATTTATTATCTTACCGTGCAAATTGAATATAAATGACTCTCCATGAAGTCCTAAGTAAGTGGAATCATGGATGCTTTTTATTATTAGCTCCTTGGATCCTCTTCAAGGGTTTGATATTTGCTTTGACATACACTACTTACATTTACTTCGATCGCGAAGTTACATTTTTGCACCTCCTCTTTGAGGTTATATTTTTCTCTCAAGAAAAGATGACCAACCCATGCAATCATGTAAATGAGCAACACCAAGAGTAGGAGTTGCTACAAGCTTAAACAATAGGAGTAAAGATGATCCCAAGTAGTGATACATCAGAAGAACCAATAGTGGTGTCATAAATTGAAAAAAATCACGTCTCCTTCTTGGAAGACCCTCATTCTCACAAAAAAATGGTCTTCTTTCATAACAGGATCTCAAAAGAAGACCCCTCTTAAATGGAAATTATGAGAATGGACATCTATACATAGCCCTTAGTAGTATCCATGCGTCTTGCATGTATGGATGTCAGAGAAGGATTCTTTTACACAAGAACTTTAAAAATGAAGATCGTAATTTAGAGGTCCATGAAGAAATGAAGTTCTTTGCTTTCGATCAGATCAAATTTGTGCCATACCTTGGCTTAATTCAAATAAAGTTATATCCTTCTTGATAGTCTCGTTTAACAATTCTTAGGTCTACCCTGACCTCTTTTACAAAGCTTTCTTTTAAGTTCTTATACTTATTGAAGCATTAGATGACTTTTGCATGCGTACAAACCACTTTAGCCAAGTTTCTCTCATTTTACCTGAATTGGTGCCACACCTACCTTTTGTTGACAGTCTCGTTGCATGTTTGATCCTTATTTCTGTGGCCACACCTTTGCATGTTTGATCCTTATTTCTGTGGCCACACCTTCACTGGAGCATCTTCATCTTACCTGCATACATTCTCTGCATGTGTCTATGGTTAATTGCCTAACATTCACTACCATAAAGCATTGCAGGTCTTACTGCAGCTTCATAGTATTTCATTTGAGATTCAAATGCATCTTCTTATCACAAAGAGCACATGAAGTTCCTCTTTATTTCATCAACCTTGTAATATGTATATAACGTTCTCATCAGTTCCTGTCTCTTTGGAAGATCAAAACTAAATATTTCAAAGGCAACAAGCAGAAGACCCTATACGTCATGCATGAGTCTATAATTACGGATTTTGTTGCAGCGGCGTCACAATTCGTGAAATCAGAGTCAGAATTGTGGCATATACAGCTGGGACCAGGGATCACCATATCGCGATATATCGTCGATATATCGGCGATATATCGGTATCGACAGGTCACCGATATATCGCCGATATGGACGATATCGGGTATCGACAAGAGAAAATGCCTAATGGATACCGGGTTTCGGCGATATGCGTCGATATATCGCCGATATATCGGCGATATATCGGTATCGACATTGTATTGAAACGATATCGATATCGATATTTCCTTCCTTGGCTGGGACATATGGGTCAGATGGGGTTAAATATCCTTAGTCAAAAGGTCTCTTCAGGGATATCAAGGGATCCAAGCTAGAGTTCTGTGAGCATTGCGTGTACGGGAAACAACACAGGAAGTAATTTCATAATGATATTCATAGGACGAAGGACACTCTTGACTACATCTATGTTTATTGTTGGGGCCCCTCATGGGTCCCATCATTGGGAGATGCCAGATATTTTGTCTATTATTGACGATTACTCCAAGATGGTTTGGGTGTACATGATGAAAAACAAGAGCGAGGCATTTCAAACGTTCAAGCAATGGAAGATATTGGTGGAGAACCAAATTTCTAAGAAGATGAAATGTCTTCATATAGATAACGGGCTAGAGTTTTATTCGTCAGAGTCCAATGAGTTCTGTAAGGAGGGTGTTGCGAGATACCCCACCGTCAAAGATATGCCACAACAAAATGGAGTTGCATAACGAATGAAGAGGACACTTCTGGAGAGAGCAAGGTACATGCTCTCTAATGTTGGAATTGGTAGAGCATTCTAGATGAAGTTGTGAATACAACTTGTTACTTGATGAATCGGAGTCCCGCGTCCGCTATTGATTGTAAGGCACCTATGGAGGTATGGTTTGGTAATCATGCTGATTATTCTATTTTACGAATCTTTGGTTGTGTTGCCTATTATCATGTTAGTGAAAGAAAGCTAGAACCAGGGGCAAAAAAGGGGTGTTTGCAAGATATTTTGCATGAGTAAAGGGGTACAAAATCTGATCCTCTTCTGAGCATATAATTATTGTCAGTAAATGTTACATTTGATGAGAATTCCATGCTTAACTTGAGTAGTGAGTCTGTTGACGCGGGGACATGTGATAATGTGCATGAACAGGTGGAGTTCAAACAGACACCAAATAGTGACCACGCAGGTGATCAAACCACTCCTGATCAGGTTGATAGTAAACAACTTGAAGCTGAGCAACCGGAGGAAAGACAACCAAGTGTTGCTATTGATCGTCCGAGTAGAGAGATACATCCATCGCAAATATATAGTTATGAAGACATAACTGCATTTGCACTCCAAGTTGCAGAGGAGGCGTAGTCTCCAGAGCCCTCCACTTACAGGGAGGCCATAACTAGAGTAGAATCTAGGTAGTGGATTGTTGTTATGGATGATGAGACGGAGTCTCTTCACAAGAATCAGACATGGGAGCTTGTCAAGTTGTCAAAGGAGAGGAAAGTCATTGGTTGCAATGGGTCTTCAGGAAAAGACAAGAATCTTAGGCTGTATAGGCATCAGATATAAGGCACGCCTAATTGCGAATGGTTATATTCAGAAGAAAGGCGTGGATTGCAACGAGATATTCTCTCTCGTTGTAAGACATACATCCATCAGTGTGGTACTAGCTCTTGTAGCACATTGAGACTTGAAGCTGAAGCAGTTAGATATGACGACAACTTTCTTGCACGGTGAACTCGAAGAGGACATTCTTATGAGCCAACCAGAGGGTTTCGCATTTCAGGCAAGGAAGATCATGTGTGCAGATTGAGGAAGCCCTTGTATGTGCTTAAACAGTCTCTCAGGCACTACAAGATGTTTGACAGTTTCATGACTGATCATGGATTCAACATAAGCCCATACGATTGTGGTGTTTACCACAACAAGGTGGAGGATGTGTCCTTCATCTATATGTTATTGTACGTCGACGACATGCCGATTGTTGTCAAGAAAAAGGGTACCATAAATGATCTGAATAAGCTACTTAGTTCAGATCTTGACATGAAGGACCTTGGTGCAACAAAGAAGATTTTCGGAATGAAGATCATTAGGGATCATGCAAAAGAGAAGCTTTTCTTATCACCAAAGAACTACATTGAGAAAGTTCTAGTGAAATTTGAGATGTCTATATCCATGCCTCCAGGTACTTCATCCGATACAAAAATTCCTCACTTTCTTTTGCACCTCGGTCAGACACAAAGAAGAACACATGTAATGTGTTCTATGCCCATGGCGTTGGGAGTCTTATGTATACCATAGTATGCACAAAGCGTAATATTGCTCATGTTGTAAGCATTGTCAGCGAATTCATGGGCATCCCAAGGAAGGAGCATTGGCAGGCAGTCAAGCAAATTTTCTGCTATCTGAGAGGCACATCAAACATTGGCCTCATACACAGAAGTGATTCAGAGTGTTTGGCTGCTGGATAATCAGATTCAGACTATGTTGTAGATGATGATGATAGGAGATCAATGACATGTTACGTCTTTACTTTGGGGAAATCTGTAATTAGTTGGAAGGCTACCTTACAACCATCAATTACTTTGCCTACCACAGATGCAGAGTATATGGCTTTGACGGATCTGCAAAAGAAGGCATGTGGCTAAAAGGCTTTGTTGGAGATCTCGGTCTACAATAGGATCATGCTATCATATACTGTGACAATCTCAGTGCAATATGCCTAGTCAAAGATCATGTGCATCATTAGAGGATCAAGCACATAGATGTCAGATATCACTTCATTTGTTCTGAGAAGAGGATCAAGGTCAAGAAGGTCAGCACAACAGATAATCCGGTCGATATGTTCATAAGGGCAGTTCCTGCAGTAAGTTCAAGCACTATTTGGACTTACTCAACGTCGACAGTTGGTAGTAGCCCTAAGGAGGGGCTGGCGGTGGCACGGTAAAGCTTCTCAAAGTACTCAATTTAAGGCGGATATTATTGATATGACTTGATCCAGGTTGAAGAACTATACAAAAAATTTTCTTATATGATAATCGGATCCGCTTGTGCTGGGATCAGTTTTGAACGGGAGTAGTATATAAACTCCATAGAGTTAGGGCTCTCTGCATCTTTTGTATTCTTCTTTCTCTACATAGTGAAAATTAATCGTCGCTACCCAAGGACGTAGCCCAGTTACATGTGAACCTTGTAAATCCGCATCTTTATGCCTGCGTGATTGATCGTGTTTGTGCTTGATTATGAGATTCACAACAGTGCAATAGTAGCCTAGAATGTCGATCTCCATATCGTGGTTGAGCAATATATGTCTGGGATGATCCCAAGTAGAAGAAGTCCATCTGGAGTAGTTGATATGGATGTCGAACACCAGAAGTAGAATCGTCGTCTCTCATATGTAGATCTCTAGAGTTGGACCTCTCGCAACCCCGAGAATGGCCCCTGCCATATCTTATGGGAACCTGCATTCGGTTCGCCTATATAGGGACCCCTGGAGAAGGGATTGTTTTCTGAGAAGTCACGAGTAAAAGATAAGGGATGTGATAGAGATCTTGTAGATACATCTCAAGTAGAAGAATGTGCCCAGCTACTCTCACTTCCCCCTTTCTCCCATACTTGTCAGAATATGAACATATATAACCAAGTTGAAAGAAATAGAAAAAACAAGCACCTTTTTTTCTTTTTTTTTTCTCGCCTTTTCTCTTATCTTTTTTTGAAGTCCTCTATCTTTTTCTTATAAGCCATACGTTTTTTGTCTTGTACTCTCTCTTTCTCTCTCTCTTTTTGAATAGCCTCCTTTTTTAGACCTTTTTTCCTCGTATGGCAACAACCCCCCATTGGGCTCCCTTTTTGTAGAAGATTAATAGGGCACATTGGGCCAATAGAAACAGAGAGATGAGGGAAAGGGGTCCCTATTTACCAAGGGGTATCAACCCCCTTTTTCTTCTCCTATGCATGGCTAGGGTTCTTGAAGAGAACCCAGCACACGTCGCCACCACGTGGAGTCGAAGGAGTCATGCTAGAGTCCATCGTCGCTAGCCTCGAGAAGGGGAAGTCCATCTAGTGGTGTGTTGCCTGTGGGTGTTGCAACAGAGGAGCTTCTACATGGAGGGGGCTGCGTCGCCTGGAGGAGATGCTGTACAAAGGAATAATATGAGAAGTCACGTCAGGGTTTTATTTTGGACTGTGCGTCGCTGGTTGCGAGGAGAGGAGATGCAAAGAGTAGTGATGTACTTCTATCGCCGCTGCCAAAATATGGCGCACCTCGTGTTACCTCACGCATGTGATCTTTGTAGAGAAACCCAACATCATTCGAAGAAGTTACTTATGAATAATAGGAACCGAGTTCCTCCTAGTGCTTGCTTTTGATCTACAAGTAGCTGTCAGGATCCGAGTTGGAGAAGAGACTTCTTGTTGCTATTCATATGTCATATTGCTGCCTTCCTGAAGAACAATCACCATTCGTGGTTCTCGAATTCTTAAGGCAACAAGAAGGTTCGAGGTGAAGGGCCTTTTTGAAATCTAGAAATGCGGAAGCAAATTGATAAACAAGAAAGAATAAAACATTGAGCACTCAAGGTGTACATGGAACCCTACACCATGAGAGAGCAGGATGAAACCACATGAGAAGGCCTCAAAGGTCTGGACCTTCTATTGAAGTTTCTCAATGAGTACATACATAGGGTATGGGGCTTCTTATATAGCCCTGCAGACAGACCGGAGTCCCACTACTCATTCATGTGGGACTAAACATGCGTGGGGGTAATTGGATTTTAGAGAGATCCAATTAACTATCTATTACATACTCCAACAATCCCCCTCAAGCTGGAGTTGAGCAAGTTGCGGCTTGCAACAAAAGAAAATATACAACACACCTTCATACAATACATCTGACAGAGACCGGGATAGAGACATCCTGCTCGGATGAGGATAGAGACACCCTGTTTGAAGAATCATTGCTAGTAGAAGACCTCGCTTGACAGCAGGCCTGCGATTTTCTGGTCACCAAGAAAGAGCCTCCGTCGTTCCTGCAGTATCGTTGCGATACCAAGTCGTGTCTGGACAAGAGTCGCAGTAGAAGAAGAAAGTCCAGCACATAGTAGTAGTCGGGGATAGAGACACCCTGACGAAGTAGTCGATGCTCAGTGAAGAAGATTGGTAGCAGTAATAGTCTGGAGTATCAGTCAGTCAGTCGTGGACGGGTAGTAGAAGTCCCGTAGATATATCTCAAGAAGAAAAAGCTACCCTTCTGTCACTCCCCTTTTCTCCCATACTTGGTAGAAGAAGAAATATAGATCTCAAGTTGGGAGAAACACAATGAAACATGCAAATTTTTGTGTTTTTTTGCACAAATCATTATTTTTTTGTAGCCATTTCCTCTTCCTTTTTTTTGGCTATTCTTTTTTTCCTTTCTTTTTTTGTACGGCTTCTGTTTTATACGATAGCCTTTTCTTTATAAAAATTCCCCTCTTTTTTTTCAAGCTGTTCATTTCTTTTTTTTCAGCTTCCTCCTTTTTTGGAATCGGCCTCTTTCTTTTTTTTCTTTTACTTCCATCCATACATAAGTTAGCCCATTGGGCCCCTTTTTTTGCTACAACCCAACCAAATTAGGCTTAAAAGCTTGGACCCCATCTTCTCTCCTTTTTCCCTCTTTTTTTTACTGCAACTTACTTTGTGTCTGATACATTCATCTCTTTTTTTCTGAATACAAAGCATAGCCCACTTAGAAAGAGAGGTAATCAGATCCCTCCTTCGAATCAAATCTAGGGTTTCCCAAGGGGGAACCCATTGCTGTCACCGCCACTATTGAAGTAGGAAGCATCCTGGAGCCTTCTGTTATTGCTGTGAAGGCCTTCCGCCCGGAGCCTTCTGCCACTCGAGATAGAGACATGGAGATGCGAATTGGGATGGATGGAACGACAAGGTCGAATTGGATGGATGGAGTGGCTGACGACGACCATCACCTCTTCATCTATTCCATGATTTTGGGAAGTGGAGATTAGGCTCGCTTCAATCAATGTTTTGGGAAGTCATGGGGCCTCATTGTCACGCCATTGATTCTGATCTTGGAGCCGTTTCTCGAAGATGACATAGGTCTTTGCGATAGATCTCGATATGTTGTTGCGCCTCCTTTGAACGGTGCTGCTATTGCTCTTGTTCTCCTCGTCCATGGACTCACCTTGACGTTCTTTTGTGATTTGTGGTGAGTACGCGGTTCTGGATTTCAGCACATCCCCCTTTGACGGTGGATCAAAAAAGGTACCGTCTTGTGAGATGATCAGGGATGGCGATTCATGGAAGATGTGTGGATGCGCGGCCGCCTCGGATACCCTACAACTGGAGCATTGCCGTGACCTAGAGCCCTATTGATGGAGCCTCTTCTTCTTTGGGTTCTGCAATTAGGAACCATATGCATGTTGTTGCTGGAGCATTTTTAGTGCCCTAGTTTGGATTAAGGACGGAGGTTGGCGGCTAGGGTTTGTTGAACCCAAATCGGATATTGATGGTGGCACATGGTGAAGATCTCTGGAGATCGCACAGTCGCTAATCTGCACACGCTTTAGATTGAAGGTTGCACACATCTACCTAGAATTAGGGTTATAGCGAACCCTAGAATTTCTTGAACAGATCTCCATAACTTGAACAAACATTAACATCTGTAGAAAACAATAGTGCAGAAGCATAATCAAAGATAAAGAGATATAAAATGGTAGAAAATATCAGGATTTTACGTGGAACCCTACTCCATAAAGACCGTGATGAAACCACGGGAGAAGGCCTCTAAGGGCCAGGTATTCTGTGTTGCTCTCTTTCTCTCAATTGATACAATGGGTATCGAGCTTCTTATATAGCCCCATAGACAGATCGGAGTCCCACTAATAGTAGATGTGGGACTAAACCTGTGGATGTGATAATTGGACTCTGGAGGGATATAATTACCCATATACTCTAATATTAATCCTCAAGCTGAAGCATGTACTGCTCAGCTTGAACAAATAGAAAGAAATCACTCTCTCACATAATACATGATACTACAAACAATATCAATTCAATAAAAACTCTGCTACTTGTTGAGGGCGTTGCTTCTCATGTCATGATGGTAAGGAGGAACTGATGGACTGGAGTGCGAACTGAACTGGGTCTCCTTGTCGAATAATGTGTGCTTTGTACTGCGTTTGTCAGAGTCACTAAAACTGAAATGTGTCTCTACATGGAGAACTCTAGTCCGCAACTGCTTCATCTCTCTAAAGGGACAAACTGAAAAAATCGTGGAACATCCTCGTCGGAGTCCACGATCGCTGGAGAATGGAGTTTGAAAGCCTAATCGTCAGAGAACTGGGCCTCTCTTGTACTATCTCAGAGAATGGGATCTCTACTCTTGAGTTTCTATAAATCGACATGAAAACCCTAAGCCCATAATGGCTCAGAGCATGAGATCTCTGCTTTGGAGTCTCTATGGATCACATGAAAACCCTGAATCCAAATCAAAGATGGGGATCTATCAAATAATTGTCGCGCATGTACATGTACGCAACGAACTGAAGATTCTAAAACAATATGTAAAGTCTGAATCTCACAATATGTATGTAGAGTCTTAATCAAACAATTTGTATGTAGAGTCTTAATCTTAATGCTCTACACATACTCTCTCTTTCTCCCAGATTGGTAGGAATAGATGACATCGACCAAGTTGAGAGAAAACCTGCAGATGGGGAAAAGCCAATAAGTTGATCTCTCTTTTTTTTGCTTTTTTAAATCATTTTTTCTTTTACGTATGGATTTTCTTTCTTTTCGTTTTTTGTATGCGCCTTTTCCCCAAAGAAACTCGAGTTCTTTTTTTCTTTTTTGAAACACAGCTCAAATAGAGCCCAAAACTGCAACCCCCTGTTTTGTTTCTTAGCACTAGGCCTTTATGTGGTTTTTTTCTTGGAGCAGCAACCCGCTTGGTTCTAAAGTAGCCCTTCTCCCACCCTTCTTAAATTTTGCTACAACCGTAGCCCATATCTCTCTCCCTTCCTTTTTTTTAATAAAAATCGAAGGGGTATCAGATCCCATGGGGAGAACAGAGAACTAGGGTTCCCATCGTGGAACCCATCGTCACCTCCTGGCAGGATGAGGCCCGAAGGGTGGGCTCATCGCTGCTTGGGATGACATCGAGGGATCATGCAAGGGGTTGATCATCGTGGATCAGCAATGGCTTCGGGTGGTGGAGGGTACTCTAGGGATGCTGGAGCTGGAGGTGAAGAGGATTGCCGCATGGATCGAATCGAGGTGCACGAAGGGATCTCGCGCCTGGAGGTGCGCTTCGAGGGGACGCCGCCTCGAGGAGGCTTGCTACGGAGGGGGTCCATCGCTTGGAGCATACTGTTGTGGGTACTTGGACCTCTTCTTCGGATCCCTTCTTCAAGCATGCCTGGAAGGTGACCTGGGGTATCGCTTGGCTGAGTTGCGCAATCGCGCGTGATTTCTTGTCTTCAAGAATAAGGGCTTCACCGTAACAAGTTGCTCGAGATGATGGTTGAGGCCCATGGTGGCACCAAGTCATGTGAGAGAGGGCTCCGCTCTTCTTCGAGAATGAAGTTGGTAGCACCGCCAAGGGGCTGGGGTGGCATGGAGTGTGCACCCATGGGAGAGGCAATGTGGAGATGGAGGCGCTCTGACCACGCTAGGGTAACAGAAAACACTAGTTTTTTCTGATCGTACTCTATTTCTTGTGCATATAACTAGAACGATCTACGATGCTGTTGGATCTGCAATATATGGGTTTTAAAAAATCTTAGAATATTCTTGAAATTCGGACGGATCATGAACATGAACATATAATAATATTCAAGAATAAAATTTCAAGAACATGAGAATAATCTTCAAGAAGAATTACCAAAATTGAATCCGCTCTGATCATAAAATGTGCATAATTAGGGTTTTAACAGAAATCCTAGAATTAAATCTCGAATCTCAAATAAATTTGGAACATAATCAAAGAATACAATAATATTCTCGAGAATCGAACCCGTTTCGAGACCATGTAGAAAATGGTAGTGCGGAAGCGTAATCAGATATAAAGAGATAAAATGGTAGAAGGACATCAGGATTTTATGTGGAACCTTACTTCTAAGGAACGAGATGAAACCACATGAGAAGGCCTCTATGGCTCAGGTATTCTATATTCCTCCCTCTCTTAAATGATATAATTGGTGTAAGATTTCTTATATGGCTCCATAGATAGACCGGAGTCCCACTAATAGTAGATGTGAGACTAAACATGTGGATGTGGTAACCATCTATACATGTGACACATACTCTAACAACATCAACACTTCTTCGCAGTATCACTTATTACATGCATTCATCACCATATGCAAGCCTCATAGATGACCCTAACACAAACGTCTTGCCATCGATCGCCGATGCTCAAAGAATCCATGCTCATGTCACTTGTTTGTCAACGAATGCAGCTTTCGTGAGCTGTATCACATAGGTCATAAAATCGCCTCATAGAACACCTCAAGTATTGTCTCCTCGCACTTCGTTGCCATGTTGCCTCCATTTGCAACCTCGGATTGACGGTCTTCTGCATTGTCATGCTTTCCATATTTATCATGTACCGAAACTAGCTCCGATACAACAAATTTCGCCGGAATAGAAGCATCAATATCTTTGTCGGAACGAAGATCACGATGTCTCACATCGAGCACCATGCATGCAAAACCAATCATGAAGAACACGATATTTAACATGGAAATCCCTTCACTTAACTGGAAAACTAGGGAACAAATTGGTCACCAGCCACCGCTCTCGGCCACATGAAGCCTCTCTTGACAAGATCCTCTCTCCCTTTAGAGTACTCGCGCCTATCATGAGAGGAATTACTATCTATTTATAGGCCCAAATACAATCTCAAAAGATCCCAATTCAAATCGAAGCACAATCAATCTTAAACAATACAACCAACCTTAACAAATTAAGTTTTAATAAGATTTTATCTATTTGGTTTCGTCGCAACCGAATCTTATTAAATCCCAACAGCTACTCACACTTAGATGGCAAACCGCTTGGGTCTATACTATAGGGCCTTTGCATTTTTTTTGCAAGAGACTATTCCCACTTGGGAAGCACCGATTTTTTTATCAATCATCTGGTGTTTAGGTGGCTACATCGCTGCCTTATTATGGAAATGTGCATATAGTCATCAACCCACTAACTGTTTGGTTTTTTTGTGCAAAATTATCTTCAATAGACAATCACTTCTCATCTTTCTGAAATTCAAACATCACACCTTTCGGATATTTGAACACTCAGTAACACTCTAGTTCATCCTCCCCTGGCAGGCGTGGCATTTCAAACTTTTACTGTGGTAAATCCAAGTCCTTCACAAGCCTTGTGGACGCCTCATCATCAGCGAAAGACTTGGCAAAGCCTGGCAATGCTTACAGCCGCAAGCGCAAGAACATACTGGCCTTCACTAAAAACTGGGATTGTGACTACGGGGTCGTGTCGACTGGGAACAACTTGTGCAAGAGGCTAATGACTACCAACCTAAGCATGCCAGCTTTCGCGCTCACGCCCACCCTGAGCAGTTCCGACAGCAACAGTAACAGCTCTTGGGAGGAGGAGCAGAAACTTTCCCCTCCCATCCCCCCGTGTCATCCTTGCGGAAAGCCTGCCTTCCAATTCTCTGATGTCAGACCACAGAAGTGCACTCTGTCCACGAGGTCCTTCTCCTTGGCCGATCTGCAAGACGCTGCAAAACCCACCTCAGCATCTAGTACCTGGAGATAGGTGGTGTTGTTGCTTCTGTCAGCATGCGTCTGGCTGGCTTTGCTGGTTCGTAATGGCGAATCCATCCCGTGGCAACTGGTTAGTTTGTTTCCTCCTCTTTTTGAGTGTAAATGGGTCTACCGCGTATCCCGTGCATCTCCTTCTGACCATGGTGGTGATATGGCTTTTGTTCTATAATGTAAGAAAGGAACTGGCTGTTGTGTCCTGGCAGAGGCAGATGGAATATCAAGAAAAAAAGCTTTTCTCTTCTTTGGCTATTTATGGAGTTGTAATGTCTGCATCTATATCTGTTTAAAAAATCTCCGAGATCGAATTTTCTGTGAAGAATAAAGTGCAAGGAGCTGATGCAATATGTAGACAAGTTCTTAATATGAAAGTTCCTACAGAGAGGTGGAATTACAGTTGCAGATGGATTGCAGTCCGCCATTAGAGACTCCAAACAGGCGAATGAAATCGAATATCTCCGGAAATCGCCATCGTTAATTTGGATTTTAACAAGATTAATCATAATAGAAACATGACTCTTAAATATTGCTTCTCAAGGAACAGAAAATGGGATGAATTGTTTCAAGAGTAATCACCCCATGTTACTCTTTCAAACATAAGAAAAGCTTATGCTACCAACAAAAACCAACTTGTGTAGAATTCTATTATTCTCTCTAGGGCTCCAACTTTTTAACTCGAATAATCTTAATTTGTAGGTCCTGAGAAGTGAAATGTTATAATTTCCTGCCTTATATTTTACGGATTTTTAGCCCTTAATCCCGTATAGTTTCATATTTGGGATTTTTACCCGGCAGATTCTATAATCTTTTCCAATGACCTTTACGACCTTTGAAATATCGTAATTCCTTGCTCCGTCTTACCCAACAAATCATGCCATCAATTTTAACTATATTTGAGTCAAATACGTGGGTTAGTCTTGAGTTAACCTAACCAATTTACCATCGAACGGTCTAGGATTAGCCAAAATAAAAAAAGTAGTAGGAAAGAAAATCCTGCTGACGTTCTTGCGGGGGGGAGGGGGCGAAGCAGCAGCGGGCCGGGGGGGGGGGGGGACGAAGCAACAACGGCAGGGTGGGGGTCTCCATCGGCGGGGCGGGGGGGGGGGGGGGGGCAATGACGGTAGGGGGGCCTCCATCGCCCGGGGGGGCCGGGGGGGGGGGAGGTCTCGGATGATGGAATGTCACTCAATGTAAATTTAATAAACAAAATGGGTATAATATAAAGGAACATAACAGAATCTGGTTAATTTTAACAGGTAAATTAACGGGGCTTAACCGCAGGGTCTGTAGGGTAAGGGTTAGCAATTTTACAGGGTCGGGGGAGGAATTATGATGTTTCAAAGGCCGTAGCGGTAATTGGAAAAGATTATAGGGTCTACCGGGTAAAAATCCATTCATATTTATGCGCATAATCTTGAATACATGAAAACAGATATACTAATACAAATGTTTGCGATGTCAAATTAAGTAATACTGATACTCATATCCATTTTAAAATGGATATAGATATTGATATCAAAATCTGTATAAATCGGATACAGTGGCAAATCAGATACAGATATATTCATATATGATTGCGTCTCTAGGACCAAATAAATAGATACAAATATATGTAATAATTATTTCTCGATCCTATTTAAAATATGAATATAAATGTGAATAGATATGTTGGTGGATATGAAAGTTATGTTGCAGTATCCTAAAAACACTTCTTAATAAAATAACTTACAAATCAAAATTCAAACTTAATTCGAAACAAATCAAAGTTTCCCATGCTCCCACCCTTTTTTTCCCTCGTATTTTTTTAATTTTTCTGAAATAAAATCAAGGGGAATTCATATCACTATATATCACCATGGTGTTATTCAAATTTCAACTTAACTCAAAACTTCTATCTTATCCATCAAGACTGCTAAATTTTAACGGTCTCAGAATTGCTGAAATTGACACCTTCCAGATGGACATGTTAGAAATACATGTTTTCAATGAAATTTGGAATATATATTCTACTTATTACTTTAAGTAAATTACCCATGAGATTTATTTCAAAAAAAATAAAAAAATGAGAAAAGAGGAGCGTGAGCATACTCTTAAATGCTCCGAGGGAGCATATATAGTTAGTTAACCCTATATATTAGCGTCCTTAAACATTTATACTCCAAATTGATTTAGCATTGATTTTATGTTGGATGTATTTGTGAAGTTTCTTTGTAATTACTTTTATCATCTTTTTGTAGAAATATAATATATGATTGGTTAATTTATGACTGATTTTATATCGAATATGTGGATATCCATTGATACGTGAATACTTGATGACAATATATGGGTGCCCGTTTAAAACTACCCATTTAATAAGCGTGTAGCTTCGGATAATGATTTTAAAAATAAGTATGAGTTTGGGAATACAAATAGTAGTTCCGAACCCGACCCGATGACATCCGTACTCGATTAACCGAGGAGTGTCCCAACTCTGTACTTGGCAAATATTGGCATCCGTCCCTCGATTTCGTGGACGAGTTTAAACCAACCTCGTTATCAAGCAACTAAGATCGATAAGGACGTTAAATATCCTCTCCTCTTATCCACATCATAATGGCGAAGTTCTTTTATCCTTTCCTCTTCTTCTTCGTCCTCTTCACCACCACCACCACCTCAGACACTACACCAACCTTCAACAGCGTGAGTTACGAAGCGAAGGGCGATGGCAGCACTGACTTGACCAAGGCTTTCCTCTGAGCTTGGGCAGCTGCTTGCACCTCGGTTGAAGGTACGACGATTTATGTGCCCGTAGGGGAAGTTCTTGATGGGCCATTTACCCCTCAGTGGATTGTGCAAGAGCAACAAGATCGTCATTCGGATGGATGGGGCACTCGTTGCACTGTCCGATTACGAGAGTATGGGCGATGAGTGGATCGCTTTCGACCATGTGGACGGGGTGTCGATATATGGAGGCACCATCGACGGCCAGGGGTCCTCTCTTTGGGCTTGCAAAGCCTCCTCCAGCAAGACATGTCCTTCCGGTCATCGGTATGTAATGTATGGCACAATATTATTAGGCTCTCGATTCACAATCAGGATCGTCTGCTGTAGTGCAGCAGGTCCTGTAATCGTGGGGCCGGCCGATGGGGATCGGACGACCCTCATAGGGGACCGACTATCCTTGCCCCTATGAGGGACGTCCGATCTCCATCGATTCATAGGAGTTCTCATATCCTCTGTTTTCTACATCAGCACTTCAAACAATCAAGAAACCATCAGATCGGAGATCGATCCGTGATTCTTGACTGAATGTTTAGTGGTAAGATGTAGTACTTTGAACTTGTAATATTACATAAATATCCTTGCAAACTTCATATTTACACAAATACCCTTAAAACAACTACTTTTTTTGATATTTATGAAAATGAATTCAGATGGAGCAACATCCGTCAGATCTAGCCACGCTACACCATCGGATCACGCGGATGTGATCTAATCTCAGCTGTCCCTTGAGAATCGTCATCTTGCATCCACAGACCGCCACATGGATAAGTGAAGGAACCTAAGCCGTTGATCAGCACCCTTCGAGGGGGTTTGCATCCTTTGCTTCTCCTTTTTATATTTTATTTTTAGTCCTAAAACTTTTATTTGCAGTTCATATATTTCTGTAATATTTATGTTTTGAACCCTGAGCTTTCATATAATTGCAATTAGGTCCAATCAACATCACCTTATGTGTCTATGCACGTGAGGGCACTGGATATTTTGCACCTATACCCTTACGAGTTTATGTATTTACGTTTAATCCAAAAACTTCGCATATCAGTGTAATATTTTTGGTATGTTTGCAATCATATGGATCCTATTGTCCTTGATATTTGCATTTATACCCCTACCAATACAGATAATATTTTAAATTGTGGGAAAAATTCACGTAATGTGTTACTAATTGCTCGAAAACTGTAAGGAAATTACATTTAGATCTCTGTACCGCAGAATACACTTCGTAGTTGCATTTTAATTATTAAAAATAGCAGTTTGCACCTAAAAATTATAGAAAACTTATCTTAAATGTATGGAACCATAATATATCATATATATATAAGGTAACTAAAATTATTTTCCTATTTGTAAAAATACAAAACATAGCATTTTATCTTGTTTTGCATTTAAAAATACATAAAAATGATAAAAATATTTTGAAATGTTCAAAAAAATTATCTGTTTATTTATGCATATTTGATTTTCTGACCCTTTTTTTTGCAAAATATTACCAAAAACTCTTTAAAATTGGAAAAACCTAAGAACCTTATAAAAATAAGTAAATTATATTAAAAACTAAAAACATTTGTTTCAATGTCTTATTTTTATTTATATTATATATTAAATATTAAAAAGGGATATTTACACCCATAACCCTGAGTAATTTTGTAATTACCCCAAGAACCCTCGATAATCACGAATTATACGACCTGGGGCTTGCGGGGGGTGCACGACCTGGGTCTTGCAAGCGGACACGGGGGTGGGGGGGTGGGGGGGGGGGGGGGGGTGAAGGGTAGGGCTCGACTTGGGCTCGCAGGCGGAGGCGCGGGGGGAGGGGGTGTAGGGCGGGGGCTCCGACCTGGGATTGGGGGGCTCTGACCTGGGGCATGGTGGGCTAGCTAAAAGGGTCAAAAATATAAAATACTTGACGGATACCATCGCTGTTAATGAGAAATTGAATGGAAATTAACATGGGGTTATGGGTGTAAGATTTAAGCATTACTCAAGATATTGGGTGTAATTCGTGATTATCGAGGGTTCCTAAGATAATTATGAAATTACTCAGGATTATGGGTGTAAATATCCCTATTAAAAATAGCTTTAGAAATTTTCGAGCTCATTATCTATTTTAAAATCTAAAAAAATTAGTTTATTATTTTATTCCATATTTTTCCATATTTAAACAATTTAAAACCCCTAAGGATTAGCAAAATTTATAAGAAAAAAGCATAAAGACAGAGAAAATTATTTAAAAATACAAAACTATTTTATTTTATAATTTTTTACTATATATAGCTATATTTATAAATAAGAAAACCTTATATAGACTATATATACATATTACTACTTTTATATTTATTAATATTAGTATTATTATTATAAATACCTTAAATATATTTTAAAACCTTAAAAATAAAAAGGATTGTTCTTATTTATATTTTCTGAATTTTTATATATTTATTATAGATATATCATATATAGTGTTTATATTATGCATATTACTATATATAGATATATATACTTATTATATCTTAAAAAAGAAACTAAAAATCGGAAAAATATATAAAAAGGAAAATCTTAAAATTAAAAATATAAAATATTAAAAATACAAAATTAAAGATAATTAAAAATCCACAAAAATTAAAAACCCCAGTAAAAAGACACAAAATATTTGTTGATAGTTTGCTTGATTGTCAATTTTTGTATCTATTCCATTTGCTTTCTACGGTTCGACCCATACATTTGCTTGCTATACACACTTAATTGTAGGGTATAATAAATTTCATCTCACTTGAATTCATTGCTTATTTACTCCGTGAGTTGGTTGTTGATTGAAACGATCTGTTCGAGTGTTGCGTGATGTGAGAGCGGCCGATACAACAATTGTTGGATCCAACTTGTGAGGCACCGCAGGCCCCCCAACATCATACGTTAGACACCCCGTTCAGACACGTTCGTCAACATATAAGTACGACCTTTGATATGATATGGAAAATTGTTGACAAGGATATATGCATTGACAAATCTCAATTGAGGAATAATTAAACAAAGCTACGTAATCAGCTACTGAACTTCGTAATATGTATTTTCTTTGGAGATCGATAAACAAAATAGGACAATAAAAGTTTCAAATCATATTACTGGAAGAAAATCATATGGTTGAGGTTAAATGATATAGTCAATTGAGAAAAGAAACACGTTTATCAATATCTTTATAGATACTTAATTTTTTATTTTTCAGTTCATACATTTGGAATTCTTTTGTCGTGATTAGCAAAGTAAAATGCACAACCTCCGTTAAAGATGAATATGATTAATAAATGTTAAGACTCGAGCATAGGATTAAACGAAGAAAACACGTGTATTTTAATTGATAGTATGTATTGAAATATGATGTTGTCCATTCATTTTGTCTAATTCTTTGCCTGAATCTTAATATTCATTATTTATATCCATCTTCAGAGAAAAGTTGTTAATTCTTCTTCGTCTAAGCACGACAAAAGCATCTCAAAAGAAAGAACTGAGAAATATCAAATTAAGCACCCACAAAGATATTAATATACATGTTATTTGTATACCGATTTTTTACTGAATCATTTGTATACATAATATTGACATATCTATATCTAAAATAGATATGGAAATTGATGTCAATTTAATATCATTAGATATTTGTATCTATGTTTTTTCTCCATTTTAATGTATAGTCATAAATTTATTTATAACTCTATGTTATACAGTTTTCAAACATTTCTTATTATATGTGATATAACTTCTATTGAAATAAATATGTTTAGTATATTTTTTAATGATATGCCATTCAATAAATATATAAATTAATGCATAAGCATTTATGTTATTATTTGTACTTAGCTCGATGATGAATCACCAATTCATCATCTTTATTCATCTATTTTGGCTTAAGTTCCCTTACAAAACATATGCAATAACATTAATTCTCATTAATTAACAATTCTTATTCATCTGTAAATAATGTATTAGTATCATTATTTTAACATAAATAAATACAGAAAGAAAAAAGAATAATATATATATATATATGAAGTAAATACAGGTTGACCCTAACCCCGAGAATAGGTCAAGGAATTGACCTAATAGATAAGAAATAAAGTAGGGAGAGATAGGGTCATTAATCTATGAAAATCATATAAAATAATTATCACATGTATATATTCATTATTGTTCATAATGCATATATTTTCTATTATTTTATTTATCACAAATAAATCAAATAAAAATATTTTCTTCTTAAAACTTGTATATAAAATGTGTTTTAATTAATAAAAATAATTGTGAAAAGAAATCATGTATTGAATAAGAGAGATAACACTCTAAAAAGTCGTAAAGTAAAAAATCAAAGATCAATATCTACTCCATACAGATTCAAAATAAATCACACCCACTTTCATTTGTGTTTAAAATTAAAAAAGCTTTAAAATGAAAGTAATTTCATAAAATTTGGAGTTAAGATGTGAAAGTCGGCTTTTTGGAGTGCTATTGTACATAGTTGTCAATACGATACCTGGTTATTTATTTATATTTTTGCACATATTTTATTTTAAAATTTTATATATTTTTATGTTATTTATATAAAATACAAAAAATAATAAAAATTGAAAACAATTAAAAATAAAAATAATTGTATTTATACTATGGGTATAATAAACCTATATTATATATAAGCTTATTTATTTAACCCATAAAATAAAATTCATAAAAATATGAAAATATATTTAAATCTTCTAATTATTCTATAAATAAATAAAATATAAAATATGTGTATTTTTGTAAAAAAATAATTAATTAAAAATATGTATATTTTTATATAGGTATTTTATACCTATAAATAAAAGTTTACATTTATTTTAACCTTATAAATTAACTTATTTAATTTATTAAAAATCACAAAAAATAATATATTTATTTATAAATATTTTATTTGAAAAAAATAATTTAAATCCATTTTCTATTTATTACCTATTTATTCTTATTTATTTTTACCTTGTAGTGCTTGGTCCTATTCGAGCAGCACACTCATTGGGTGTACCTAGTTTTGTTGACTCGAGTCAACTTCCCCTCTTTGCCCATTTACCCGAATAATGCATGGACCTTCATTCCTCCTTAATTTATGCCAACCTAGTCATCTATATATTTTGCCTAATCTTTGCGCCTGAATAATCTTCACGCATCCCAGATCGACTTCGGAATAAATTTCATTCCATTTTGGCCTCGGTTCACGGGTCTTGCTCTTTTGAATTTCACCATCCACTGGCCTCTATAAATAAAGCTCCCATATTTCCATCTCAATCTGATATGTTTTTCTCCACCTTTCTCCCCGAGATCAATCCCAAGAGCTTGCCTGAGGTGAAAGAAGGGCAACTCACAATCGGGAGTTTGAGTAAGCGGTTGAGGAGCAAGATCCAAGACGTCGACAGAGATCTCTGACGATCATAACTTCTCCGACCAAATCATAGCTGGATTGAGGCCAAGACCGCCTGTATTCCATCGCAGGTACATTAGATTAGCTTTCCCGTCGTTTTTCTTTCATTTAATTGCATTTTGATTCAAAAATTTTAGATATGTCATTTCACCTCCAATCAAGATTCATCTGATTTGTTCACACAATCATTCCGATCACCACACCCGACTTATTCTACTTCTTCATAACTTCCTACACAATCTGATCAACCTCAGATCACCAGATCTAAGGAATTTCAGGTTTAGACCTTCATAACCCTGAACATGATCCATCCACCTCTGATTTGAGTTGTTTTTGCTCAATAACCCTGGTTGGAGAACCCCCTTTGAGCCTCGAATAATTTGCAGAATATAAGAGGAGTTTATAGAGCAGGATCAGGCACCTGGGAGTCGACTTTCATCCGCACAGGAGCTTGAGCTCCAAGTCCCTAATCAGCAAGACATGGACCTTGATTCTACATCAGATCGACAAGGGACAATGCCGGGATCCTTTTGAGACCATTGGGAGCCATATCGAAGCCATGAGAGAGCATATCGAGCCAAGTCAAATTTATCTAGAGCGACATTCAAACCAGTTGTTCCAAGCTACTCCAGGAGTGTTAGATCAAGAACAACGACTCTAGATCGCATCTGGATCATTCATTCACACCCAAAAGGTGACAGTTGGGTCATATCATGAGCATCGCATCTCAGCCGCCCAAGCCTCATGTGTCCACCACGCTTTACTAGTGATTCTGCACTTCTTCCCATTTGTTTTCTTTTATTTGTACATAAATTACATTTGAATATGTGTTAAATCATTGTTGCTTGAATAGTTGCATATAGCACCTCGAGTTTTCTTTATTTGCTTTTTAGTCCTTTTACATACTCATGTGCATCAACATGCGCTTTTTGAGAAAATTGCAATAATCATGTTGATTGTTGTTATTATTTGATCTGAAAGTTTTTAATAATTGCAAATAAGTCCCTGATTGTTGAATTCACATGCACAAACATGTGGAACTGCGGTGATTTAACTTTAGGTCTTGCCTTTTATTTGTTTGTTATTAATTAGTTATTATAGTTTTTATTAAATAACATATAAGTCCAGATTTTACGCATTTTATTTTCTCATTAAATGCCTTTAATAATTAGCTTAATAATTCCATAAAGTTCAAAAAAAATCAATTTAAGTTCGTGTTTATTTATCTTACACCTAATAATTTTCGTTTTGAAAATTTTTTATTTGGTATTTTGAAAAATTCAAAAACCTCATTTATTTTCTCTATTTGTTAAAATTCTAAAAAATGTCATTATATATTTTATAGTATTTTACCACCTATATAAATTTCACACAAAAATAGATCAAAAAATCGTAAAAGTTAAAAATACAGGAAACTTCATAAAAAAATATATAAATTCACAAAAAGACATAAATTGACTTGTTTTAAGTCTTAATAAATTCACACCTGTTTAAAAATTATTTCCAAATAATTTTCTTTTATTTTCTATTTTAAAAATCCAAAGTGGCAGCTTGATTTTTATTTTATTCATTGTTTCCAATTTTTATTCTATATAAAATCCATAAAAAATTACAAATTCTATAAAAATATAAAATAGTATATATATATAACAAAAGATTATATCCAGTATTTTTTGAATGTTTGTACATTTTTAAAAACAAAAAAGTTGTATTTTCTCATTTTATATATAGCCTATAAATTATTTTCTAAAATTAAAAATATAAAAATTTTTGCAAATAAAGCCTTTAAAACATAAAAATATTAAAAATATTAAAAATATTAAATATTAAAAAATCCTTAAAAATATAAAAGCATCAAAAACATAAAAAGTACAAAAAGGAAGAAAAGAAAAATTATTCATTAACTTGCAATAATTAATTGACTCTCAGATATTGTAGCCTCCCTTAGTTCGATCTTATATGTTATACATGGTAAAATAAATATCACTTCTTTTATTCTTGCATTAGAATGAAAAATAATTTTTTTTGAGTCGGTTTTGGGTTACGATGACACTTTGACTTGTAAGATATCATCATCATTTTCTCTTAAATAATTAAAATCCAAAAATCGTTATTCAACAAGTGGTGTCATTGTCAGGGAAGCACGACGAGGGTAGATAGGTTTATTTGATTCTTATTCTATTTATCTACTTGTTTGCTTATTTATTTGTCTTTTCTTTCATTTTATCTCTTTTATTTTCATCTATTATTTTTCTCAAAACATATCCTGACGCATCTTTTGTTTCATATTTGTTGCGAGGGCCCGACAATCGAGGGAGGCAATCCTAGGAGAGTTGACACATCCAAGTAAGGCGGAGGCCGATCTTTCTACATCGACCAACATGAGAGAGCGACTGAGGAGGAGCAAAAGATGCTGAAGACCCGTATTTTTCTTTCTAGTTTTAATTCAGTTATTTCATTTATTCTTGTAATTAATTTGTAAATATTTTTGGCATTTCCCCCCTTTTTTGTTTTCTATAGAGACATTGAACACTTTGTGATTGTTTAGGGTATGTTCACTAAGTGTCGATGCACATGGGGCATCCCATCGTGGTTTTGATTTTCTCAACTTCTTCTTTTACTCATCCCTATTTCCCCCCATATTTTTTATTTGTTTCCTATTATTTGAGTTTTTCAACTTTATTTTTATTTGTTTTTGTGCTTGAGCCCCCATTTTTTTTTTATTATCTTGTTGAGCCAGGTAAATAATAGGTCCACGTACTTAATATAATCCATGTTCCCATTGTCATCTCGATTTGGACTTAGTCAAATAAACTTGATTCTTCCCGATAATAGAAATTCCTGGTAGGATGGTTCACGTTTTTGCATTTCATATGTGATAGATTTATTTTATATGCGCGGATAATTTTGCATGTAGACTGATGGCGCAAGGTACGCATTATATCTCTTGCATGCATCATTGATTTTCACATGCATCTCTTTTCCTACTGCCTTCCTCATTTTCTTGGACTTAGGATAAAAAACTAGAAAAAACATTATGAGATTATTTTCTAAAAAATATCCAAAAAAGTGATAACATAAAAATTGGGACTGCTAAATACACTCGACCATAAAATTAAACATAATGGTTCATTTTGTATTGAGGAGAGCAACCCCCTCATTGATTACAGGTATCTACCTTTAGACAGAGCGGGTGAGGACGTAGCCTTAAGGATAGAGCCGAAAATCCCTATACTTGTACCCTAAGCACATGCGTATCACTTTTCGGTACACGATCGCAGCTATAAGCACTTGCCTTCGATCATAGAAAATCATTTTGGTGTGCTCTGCCTCACAATTCCCTTTGGGCCCCATATAACCCGACAATCCAAGCAGATGGTGCAACTATATGGGGAGGTGTAAGGATGTACACTAGGTGATGGGGCGACACCACTTGTGTGTTTGAGATAAGCAACTGTGTGATTCACTAAACTCTAAAATTGAACAGATAAATGACCGAACTTTTACGGTCTTCATGTATGTTAAGTTGGTGAATTTGAGGGTTTGGTTTATGTTTGCTTGATATAATAAAGATCCTACATGCACTTTGCACCTTTCTTCACTTTCTTCTTATTTTGACCTTCATGTTCTTGCATCTTCCGCTTGCATCGAAAATGTCAGATTGGATTACTTTTGTTCAGACTTCCCGAACCTATCTCTATAAACTCCAGTTTGATCGTCTTCACTTCGGGATGACTCTCTTCATGAATTTTCTTCTTTTACTTTTACACCATATCTTTCACCAATAAATCCTTTGTTCAATATGGATTCCCAACTTGAACTTTCATTTGAAAATCCTATATTTCTGAGGACTGATCGAGCGCCGATTCGATGGCACCGAAAGGAAAGGCACCAGTGGATGACCAGTCTGAGATCAACAACACTATGTTAGCAAATATTCAAGGCATTAAAGCACAGATGATAGAGCATGCCAACATACATGTTGTACTGAGATATATGATCTTGGAGATTAGAGGACCAGTTGAGAAGAGAGAGGAGGAAGAGAAGAGAGGAGGAGGGAATGGGGGAGAGTATGAGAAGAATAGAGTAGATCCCATTGTTGAGCAGAACCGTGTTGAGGCAAAGCTCACATTGAGATATTCATATAACCCATTAGGAGGACATACAGTCAATTGGATATAGATTCATGTGTTTCATGGGCATTTCGAGGTGAAATCCCAACTTCTTACACTTCTCCCCATATTCCATGGACACACGAGCAAGGAACCTTGCATACACCTCTAATAGTTTGACTGCATATGTAGCACGATACAGTACCCTAACATCCCATTAGAGGTAGTGAAGATGACAACAATCCCCTTAAGCCTTATGGATAAGGAGTTATATTGGATCAATAATTTAGAAAGGGTGGTAACATCTTGGAAAGAGCTGAGATCAACTTCTCTAAGCAATTATTATCCCCTGGGTATTAGTCATTGTAGCCCAGGGAACCATTCCTACAACAAACGTTATTGCAATGTTTGATTTATCAATAAAAATTATTGCTTATTTCACTCCCTATCTGAGATTAAATGAATGAATGCACTATAAGATCCCTCTATACAATAAGGGTTATGTACCATGGCCATCTTGATGATCATACACCTGTTGATTCGATGGTTGAATCATAGAGGTTGGTGCTTGAATGCATATCTAAAGAGTTACGTTGAGGACTCATCAAGCATCGTCAAATGATATTAAGAGATGATCTCCGTCATGAGTAGGAGATGGCAATACTTTATCATTTAGCTGATATCTGACCGACCTCTTGATGCAGGTCCTCTGCATAGGAATAGAGATTTAGAGGTGTCATATTAGTTAGGTCAAAGAGTTGACTTAACAAGATTGAGATAACCAAGTCCTATGTCGTATATTGTCATGATATAGGCATACATCCTCTGACGGACAGATGTGTTGTTATATATCTAAGTATGTACATTTGGCAAACCAATAGGTCGATGGCCTAATCAAAGTCTATATACCAGCGAGCTGGTGTGCATATGAGGGCATATGAGTGATAAGATCTCTCAAAGGGATCATACAGATTTACTTGTGAACCGGAAGACATGAGCTCACTCATGAGGCATTGGGACTGATCAAATTCCATGCATGGTCATCGTTATTTAGAAGCATGACAAAAATTTGAAGGTATGATATATGCTTTTGGAAAGCATATGATCGATACCAACTCATAATGACTGAATGAGAAACTTCGTGATGAAACCCTAAAGATGACAGTGTAAATTGATCTATTTCTTAGGGTTTATCATAGGTCTTCCAGTATACACGATGTACATGTATTAGGAATACCTAAGGGTGATGTGATCATAAACGATTGTATAACCAAGACGCTTCCATTCCGAGGGAGTGATGAAACGGATATGGATTTTAGTAACTCCTCTCAATAGAGAAGTGATCTGATCTTGGTCCAATTGTTGGACATTGATGTGAATGTGATTCAGATGCAATGAGAAGATTAGATTTACAGTCTTTATTTAATCAAACATGTATGAGAGGTCCATGAAATCTGTATATGAGATGTCATCTCAATATCCAAGTCACTATATGTGGAACTTACAATCGCCTTGTCCTTATCTCCAAGTATCTGTGGAGAAAGCACATTATTCTTGAAAGAGTTCAAGAATAATTCAATTGTTAAATTATATCCAAGCATTGAGAAGTGAATATTTAAATGTGATTTAATTATTGTGAATAATGTGAATTTGATTCATATTATTTAATGCATGAGAATGATGATCCAATATAATTAAATGTGATTTAATTATTATGGATAAGAATAATGTGGATAATATTATCCAAGTTATTCATACATATATATATATTATAAATGTGATTTATACTATATTAGAGAGAGCCAATTGTAATTTATATGTGTTAGTTAAGTGTTGATGTGAATTAGATTCATACTGGACAGTTAATTGAGAATATAATTTACATTTTATTTTGGGTTGTGAATGTGATTCACAAATTTTGAATGGCATGACTGCAATGTTCATAAAATAATTATGAATTATTTATGTTAATAAATTTGCAACAAAACTTGTTGCAAAATATTATAGATTTTCATGGGGATAATGTAATCTCATGGAATAAGGAGGAGATTGTCACCTTCCATCTAGAGGTGGTGGACGACCAACAAGTCCTAATTGGAATGGGTGGCCATCCCCCTTATGATAGGAGGCTATTCTCCTTCCTATTATCTCCATGGATAATTGATTTAATTTGAAATTGATTTATATTGATTATAACTCAATGTATAGTTAATCAAATTAAATTAATTATCATTGTATTTTTATAAAAAAAAAAATCATTACCATTGAAGAAACACAAATCACTCTCATCCATTGATTTTGTGTTGTCCATGGATTGAGATCCATGGACTCCCAAAATACTATATAAGAAGAAGCACCCCTTGCTCTTCTTTTTTACAACAACTATTGCTCTCTCTCTCTCTTTCTCTCATTCTCAAGCCCCACGCCACCTCTCTCTCTATCTTGAGTAGTTGTCCACTCTAACCCTAGAGAGAAGGTCGTCGCCGTCGTCGCATCACCGTTGTGGTTGCTGCCTCGACTACTCGTGGATCTCTGTCTCCTTCGGTGCACCTTGCACTTGAAGACATTTGATCTCGTGATACGAGATCAGGACTCATCGCTTGGATCAACAACTTCGATTGTGAGAAGCACACGATTCATCTCTGCGCTCACAAGCATCTCCTCTAATAGATCAAACTTGAGACATGAGGTCTCTTTGTTTAGATACTCGATCACAATCACGCTACAAGAGGTACTTTTTTATCGAGTACATGATTTAGATGAAATAATTCGAGAAGTGTTCTTGGATCATGTGATTTCATCGTTTAAAAATTTTTAAATTATGTTGCACTAAGCAACTAGGTTGAAAGTCTGATTATCATCTTAAATACAAAATGATCAAATCGTGTTATCCCTACCTGAGGCTGATATGGTGTCTAGTCGGAGAGCGTTGGGTAGCAGGTTGCTCCGTGAGTGGTCTGTCCCACTCCGTCATACTGGCCATGACAACGGATAAGGAAAGGATAATGTTTTAAGATATCGTGGTGTATTTTTCTAATTATTAAAATTTGATTAATACGTAATTTTGAGATTATACCACCTTCTAGTAACAATCAAGTTTGATGGTTGATTGAATTGGATTAATAATTGATTTTAATATGATTAAATGACTTATATCAAATTAAAACACTCTATTATGAATAGAGTTGTATTTTTCCCTTAGAAGAATTAATTATGTGAATATGATTCATGATAATTAATTATAATTTAAATATGATATGCAGGATCACATAAGTGACATCCATGGTCTTCCGTCAAGGTGAAGGGTTCCGTCACCAGGGATTGTATGTAGGAGACACCTGTCCGAAGTAACAGCCCCTACACACAAGCACATCTGGATCGGGCTCTTTGCTTTTCGAAAGAGTAAGGTCGTAAGTGTAGTGGCCTCAATATTGGTTCCTCATATTATTAGAGCGATATTGAATTGCGCATAGCGAGTGCTATTCCTATTGACGGTTGGTTCAATTAACAACGGGTCAACATCGCCTTAAGGGTGGTGGGACCGGGTGTTAAAGACCGAATTGGGAATGCAAGTTGGACTTGCAAGGCGAAATGTATTCCCACTTCTTTTTACCCAAGTTGTGGTTTCTCATATTATTGGGATGTAACTAAGGTAGAAGAGGAGATCCCATTCTTGCTAGAGGTATATTGGTAAGTATATCTCTTACTTTGAAGGTAATTAAGGGAATGAATTTCACAGTTAAAAAGGCAAGACTAATTTGATTAATAATCCTTAATCAAAGAATTTTAATTGAATATATAATTATTTATATAATAATATAGTGTATTCTTAATCTCATAAAATGAAGTCTATGAACCCACTCAGCAGGCTCCTGAAGGTCAATCAGTTGACCAGAGCAAATTATTTGGATTGGAACCGTAATTTGGATCTTGTCCTCTTTGCGGAACGCATCTCTTATGTGTTATCCAAGGACAAGTACACAAACCCACAGACATCGGAAGAAATTAAATACAATGAAAAAATATGATGAAGATCATACTTTGGCAAGGTGTTATATTCTGGGTTCATTGTCCATTGTGTTTCAAAAGCAACATATAGACATGAACACTTTTCATGACATTATGTTGAATTTGAGAGAAATGTTTGGTGATATAACCGCACCCATCATTATAATATCATGAAAGAACTTATTTGCTGCAAGATGTAGGAAGGGACTTCTGTCAGAGATCATATGCTCAAAATGTTTGGGTGCCTTTCTGAGCTAGAAACCCTCGGGGCTGACATGGATACAGATATGCA
Organism: Ottelia alismoides; assembly: GCA_037367405.1. Taxonomy (NCBI): domain Eukaryota; kingdom Viridiplantae; phylum Streptophyta; class Magnoliopsida; order Alismatales; family Hydrocharitaceae; genus Ottelia; species Ottelia alismoides. The sequence goes on along the minus strand of JAZKJV010002499.1, from coordinate 402,705 downwards.
GTCTGACTTCATTCTGTTGTCACTCTCTAAGTCTTTCAATAGCTTTGTGGTCACACTCCACATGAGGAAAGTGAACTATACTAATGGTAGGCTATTGGTTGCACTAAAGTCTGCAAAAGACGTAATGAAGAAAGATAGCCCCTCTGGCAGTACAGTGGTTGCACAAGTCAAAGGAAAGCGCGATCGAAAGCAATGTTCTCAGAAGGATCTGATCCAGAAGAGAAAGAAGAACAATCAAGGTATTGGCTCAGCTTCTAATGCTTCCACACTGATTGCATCGAAGAAAGCCAATATATGCCATCACTGCAAGAAGTCGGGGTACTGGAAGCGTAATTGCCCAGACTACCTGAAATCGATAGATAAAGGTAAAGCCCCGGTATGTATGAAATCTACTTTCATCATTGAAACCAATTTTCTCGTTGGATGAGAGGTAGTTGGGTCATCGATTCTTGTGTTTCTGTTCATGTAGGAAATTTGTTGAATCTATTTCAGCAAATTAGGAATCTTGATGATGGAAAGATAGTCATCCAAATGGGATCTGATGCAAATGTTGCAGCGGTCGTCATCGAGACATGCAGACTATCGTTATCCAGTGGGAGAGTCCTTTTACTTAAAGAGCGCCTTCATGTACCAGAAGTCAGGAGGAACTTTATATTTGTATCTAAGCTTCTTAGAAATGGATATTTCTTTCTATTTTGTTATAAACTTGTCATAAATCGTTATGATAAACATATTACGGATGGTGTTTTGACTTCTGGTGGACTCTATGAATTGTGCATTGATGAAAATGTCATGAATGTTACTACCACTGATAAAACCTCTAAAAGAACCAGGGAGGATGAAAATCATTCAAATATGATTTGGCATCAACATCTTGGTCATTTATCTGTTGATAGGATCAATAGAGTGATAAAGGATGGACCCCTAAATTTCATATAGGATCAATCTTTGCCTACCTACGAAAATGGCTAGGATGCCTTTTCACAAGGTTACACAATGTGAGGGTATTCTTGGCCTAATACATACTGATGTATGTGGTCCCTTCAGTACCGCGACCCGGAATGGATATCGATATTATTTGACGTTTATTGATGATCGTTCGCGATATGGATTATCTCTTCCTACTACGTTATAAATCCGAAACCTTTGAAAAGTTCAAAGAGTTCAAGGCTTTGGTTGAGAACCAAACCGATAGGAGGACTAAATGGATTCGATCTAACCGAGGTGGTGAGTACCTCTCAGATGAATTTAAGGAATACCTTAAAGGAGAATATAATTATCTCCATTCTCACTCCTCTTAAAACTCCTCAACTTACCGGTGTTGCTGAAAGACTGATGAATCCACATTTCATCATCTTTATTCTATCATTTTGGCCTCAAAAACCCTGGTAAATGCTTGTATGGTTCCACTTTTTATACATCAAATAAAAAAACTTTGTACATGAAAGTTGTAGATAATTAAATAAATAAAAATACAAAATTGATTTCATTAAAAAATCATGTACAGATAAAAAGTTATGGTCTGAATAAAAAACCAGAATCCCAACTTCCCAGACCCGTATCTCACAAATGAAAACTCCAAATGCATCAAACTCACCTTTAATTGTATATAGTGTAAAATAAGCTATTTAATGGCGGTGGTTTCGCATTTTGCGGAGCTACGGTTTGAAAGTTGAGTTTTGGACCCACATTGTATACTTGTACAGATTAAAATATTCATTTTATTATTTATTCATTATTTTTATTATTTTATATTTCTATAATTTTGTAAATATTATTTATAATAAATATGTGTATTAAAATCAGAATAAAAATACAAAGAAAACACAAAATAAAATACATGTATATGTATAATACACAGGTAAAATACCTATAAACATACCAGTATAATACATACTTTTATTTTATTAAATGTACAAATCACATCATAAAAATAAAATAAAAATATATTTAAGTGTATAAAAGTATTTTATAATTTTATAAAATAATAAATAAAAATAAAGAAATTAAATATACAAAGAAAAAATAAATTAATAAAATATATATGTAATATACCTGTAAAGGGTATAAAAGTGAACTTGTAAAAATATACCTCATAAAAATAATTAAAAATCAGAATAAAATACTATATAAAATAATAAACATTTTTATTAAATAACCTAAAACTAAATCATTGATTTACTATTTTTAAATCATTTTCTAAATCATTTTCCAGGGGTTTTCTTGGTTGGTGCACGTGGACCAACCAGGGGGCTTGGACTGTTGACCGAGGTCAACAGTCTGACCCTCCCCCTGTAGCCCTTGTCAGAACTAGGATTCCACCCGTTTTTCTCGATTTTTTGAAGGCTACGCCTTTCACCTTTTCGTGTCTCACTCTCTTTGAGAGTTGTTCCTTGATCTATGGTGATCCACGCCCAAGGTTTACCTTGGACTTTGGATCACTGTAGCGAGCGGTGCGACTCGATTTGTGTGTCCACTCGACCATCCTTCAAAACACCCCAGCCAACTTCCATTTGATTTTTGAACCGTCTTTGGCCAGAGCCAAGACCTCTGAGCCTCTGTTGTGAGTCCCCGGTGACAGAGGGTCGACCCAGCTTCCTCGTCGAGGTGCAGCGAAGGCCGAGGCGCGTTCCCAGCCATCTCCGGCGGCTGCACCGTCGTGAGGTTTCTACCTTGCCCCCCCGCCCTTGAGGTCTATTTTTCTTCTGTTTTTTTGCTTTATTATCTTTGCAGTAGCTGTAGGAACCACTTGCTTACATCATTTTCCGATCGACACCCCCATAGTCGCCTTCACTGTTCACCTCGTCGGAGCTAGCTCCGGCGAGCTTCTCCCTCATCGCCTTCCGCCTTTTCCCGCTGCTAGGTGGAGCGGGGCATTTTGCCCTCGCCCCCCTTGACTTTTTGGTGCAGGTCCTTGGGCTTTGAAGACCACCTGGGGCTTTGTCGAGGTCGGCCGGAGGTACCTGGAGCTCTCTACCTTCCTCGACGTCGTGGGAGAGCTCCGGTGACCCCCAGCCCTCCCTGAGGCCTCTACCACATTTGGGATCCCTGTAGGAGTGCTCGAGGGCGTTTTGGAACCGAAAAGAACATCGGAGGCGAACGGACGAGTGATGAATACTCATTCATCACTCTTTATTCTTATATTTTAGCAACAAAAACCTTTGCAAATGCATGTAGATATGTGTAAATACAAATAATTACCAAAAGCATGCATTATGTAAAAACCTATAATTAGCATGTTTTTGTGCAAAAATAAAAGAATAAAGATTAAAAAGAAAAAGAGGGAAATATTTAGAATAAATATTAAGCAACCTAACCCAAGGGAGGGCTTAGCATGGGCCTGACCGCATAAAAGCCAAAGTAGAGGGAGATAGGGGCTCATGTGTGTAAATATTTATGTAAATAAAATAAAAGTATTTTCCTCACAAAAGTAGGCTTGTAAATATTTGTATATATTTATAAATATAAAGCCAAAACAAAAACTTAAAAATTAAAAAGAAAACAAAAACACAACTTGTACATGATCACATTGTATAGAGAACCACCTTTATATTTATTTAGCCTTATAAATAAATAAAATTAATTTCTAAAATTTTTGTAAATATTCTATATTATATAGTGTAAATAAATTAAATAAAAACAATTAAAACAAAAACAAAATAAAAATAATAAAATTAAAAATACAAAAAACATATTGTAAATATACCATGTATATAAATGTATATATGATATTTATTTTACCTATGTATATAAATAATTAAAATAAAATAAAAATATCCTTTTATTCCTTATTTTATAATGAAAATAAATAAAATATAAAATAGGAATAAAATTGCATAAAAATAATAATTAAAAATCAAAAAGCAAAATCCTACATATTGTATATGAACCTATATATAACATATTATGTAAATACTTTATTTTTACTTTAAAAAATTAATTAAAAATCACTAAAAATAAGAAAAAAAATAAAATAAAAATATTTTATGTTTTAAGATTTTATTAATTCGGCCATTTTCTACCCTAAAATAAATAAACAAAACAATTGTGCTTGGCAGGCTCTGATTGGTCCACGGGGGAATGTTGACCCCCGGTCAACTCTCCCCCCAGGACCACCAGAGCCGGATCCAGAGCAGCCGACCCGATTTCTCCATTTTTTACCCGCTCGATCCGACCGCCAACACTTCAAACCCCGGGCTCCGATTGATCCGCACACATCCAGGACCCTCGCCCGGGGTGGGGTTGATGGATCCGAGGCACGAGCATCTCGCCCGATCCCTTTCTTCTCAGATCCCTCGCCATATATATTGTCGTCACCGGCGACCTAATTCTTCCATCTTTGGATCTTCCCCTCGGCGCCTGTGACCTCCTCCGGAGTCCCTGAGTGACAGCAGCGTTCCTCGGAGTAGCAGCGAGGCCCGGGAAGCCGGGAGCCACTGATCCGGTGGTCTTCAGCCGCCGTGCGCCGCCGCGAGCGCGCCGAGCCTCGGGGAGTCGACGGCCCCTTGCAGGCAACGACCAGAAGCTTGCTGAGCTTCAGCCCAGTCGAATGCACCCGCCAGGTAACCTTTTTAGCCCGTAGCTTAGCGTAGGATTAGATTTTTCCGATTCCAGTAGGTTAGCTCCGCCACCTTCGCCTTTCGACTCCGGCCACCCATTCATCCCTCCGACACCACCACCACGTCCGCCAGTCCTCTCTCCACCTTCTCCGACCCTTCACTCCCCCTGGCTCGCCCCGGAGCAGGGTATCGGCTCTCACCCTCCGCCGCTCGCCGGAGAGCCGTCACACCGCCTCATCCTTCACCTTCCGCCCGCTATGACGGGTCGAGGCAGTTTGCCCTCGACCCAGCTTTCTCCCTGTGCAGGTATCTAGGCCATTCGACCTCATCTGGAGGGCGAGTCTTTAGAGCACAGGGGCTCCCGTTCATCCACGTCGCCAGAGCTCTCCGAAGCTCCCCACTCTCATCGGAGAAGAGCATTCGGTGCGGAGCTTCACGGCGAAGCTTCCCCGCACCTCAGGAGCATCAGACGAGGTCCGCCGTGCACGCAGAGGGTCGGCGAAGCTCGCCGGCCGCCAGTTCTTCCAGGACCTTCGTCCACCGTCAGATCGGCCTCGACGCTCCAGTTTAGATCTCGTCCGTTCATCCACGGAGCAACACTGACCATCAGATCTCCCGGGGGTCGATCACCACCGTTGAGTCAGTGAGGTTAAGCCACGACGCATCTCAGCCATCCGATCCAGCACGTGGCTTCACCACCTCCATCCGATCCGAGCCAGGACTCCTTCGCAGCCCCACAACATACCGTTGGATCTTCCACGTGGGTGCATTCCAGCCATCGGATCGTGCAGAGGGCCCCTTTGGTGTGCGGCGCGCCGTCTCAGCCGTTCGATCTGCCACGCGTCGCGCATCCAGCTCCTCGGATAATAAATAAGGGGTAAATTGTCCTTAGGCCCCCTTCATTTTCTGCATTTAGTTTTAGTCCTGTAAATACGTAGTGTAGTTGTTTACTTTTTGTGAAAATTGCACTTTGGACCTTCATGTTTATATGATTTGCATTTATACCCCTGCTAGTTGTGGACACGTGCATCGACACGTGCTATTTTGGTGTATTTGCATCTTTGGCCCTGCTTTTTTTCCCTGTTACGTTTTATATTTTTAAAGATAGGAATTGCAATCAGGTCCCTCCAGGCCTAAGTCACGTGTATCGTGCGTGGCCCGGAGGGTAATTTGCATTCCTACCCCTATACTTTCCAGGGTTGTTGTTCCAGGGACCCAGAACTTTGTTATAATTGCAGATAGGTCCCTGTGCACTGTTGCTTCTTTTTATTTTTGGATAAAATAACAAAATACCTCCAAATCCAACGAAAATTGGACACATGGCTCCTGCCATGGTGTAAAATTTTCGAGGATTTTGAGGACATTTTTGTTTTCATTTGTTATTTTTAAAAATTCAAAAACATCTATTTTCTTCACTGTCTAACTTTAAAAACCATAAAAAAATATTAAATAGTGTCTAAAAATTCCAAAAAAAATTGTCTACTGTCTCTTTTGTTGTGTTTGATTTTCTAGCCAATTTTGGCTATTTTTCATTATCTAAAACACCTAGAAATTGAGAAACACCTAAAATCTTATAAAAATTCTAATAATTAAACAAAAAATCCAAAAATAATAAAATAGGTGCCTAAATTTTCCTTGTTTAATTCTCTTTACAGGAAAATTACCTCCCAGCTAATTTGGGGGCTTTAGATATTTTATCTAGGGCCTTTTAGCTCGGCTGGACAGTACCTGTTGTTTTAGTCACTTTTTGATATTTAGAAAATTAAATAAACATCAGAAAATTCTCAAAAATTCACCAAAAAACACTAAAAATCATAAAACACATAAAAATATTTTTGTTTGAATTTTTGGTTGATTTTTATTGCTTTTAATAAATTGTTGAAGTGTGTGTTTCTTTACTTTTCTTATTTTCTTAATTCATTAAAAATCCAAAAAAAATATTAAATAATTAAAAAACCACCAAAAATAGTTGCTTCTTTTATTATATTTCCTTTTTGACTACTTCGTAGGCCGAGAGGCCAACCCGTGCTCCTTGAGTTCGACCCTGGTCGCTATACCAGGTTAATCTAATAGCAGGACCGCTTTCGTGTTTTGATCGATTTTATCTATTATTAGTGGTTCATTTTTCTTGATCGAGCACATCTGAGTGATTGAGGTCGCAACGACCATTTTTGTACCTTTACCTTAGCCGCTCAGATCGTCTCATCAACAAGCCCGGAGAACCTCGCCCCAGGAGGAGCTCCTCCCAGTTCGTCGTCCAGCCTTCGCAGCCGTTGATCTTGCCCTTGTTCTTGGAGGAGCGCAGCCACCGTCGGATCGCAGACCACCAGCACCGTTAGATCTAGGGCTGAGATCTAATCTCAGCCCTCCGCTCACGAACCGGCATCGCACAACAGCAGCTCGCCACGTGTCTTAATTGAACGGCTCAGCGTCGTTCGATCGCGCCTTGCTGCCCGCCGTCGGATTGGCGCCACGCGTCACTCGCTCATCCATTAGTCGTCCGATCCGCGCCTTGGGTATTTTGCGTTTTTAACCCTGGGCATTTTGTATTTTATATTAAATACCTAAACATTCATTTGCCTTTACTAATTTTTGTAATTGCAGTAAAGCCCCCGTAGTTTATAATATTTCTATTTCGCCCCCTGCCAGGTCACGTGCGTCTGTGCACGTGACTTGGTGTTTTTGCCGGGCACACCCCTGGGCTTTGTCTTATTTTTTGTTTAGTACTGAAAGTTTTATTTCCAATTATAATATTTTGGTGATACTTGCATTACAACCCTTGTAAGTTTCGTTAATTGTAACTGTGTCCCTACCTAGGTGCGTGTGCGACGCACGTGTTTCCTGGAAATTTTGCGGGATAGCCCTCACGGCTTTTGCTATTAATGTTTAGTCCACGAAGTTTTTAATTCAATATATATTTTCTGGAAACTATTGCATACAGGCCCTTGAACTTTCTGCATATTACAAAAATACCCCTGCCAGGCTTGTAGTTTCTTTGTACTATATCCATTTATTTCATGCACTTCTAAAAGCCTAAAAATTCCATAAAAATTAGTTTAAGCCCCTATTGCATCACTCTTTTACGTTATATTTTTGCATTGTATTTTTATTACATTTTAATATTTATTAAAAATAAAAAACTTGCATTTTAGCTACTGTTTGCATTAGAAAATACCAAAAAATATCAAAACACCTAGAAAAATTCCAAAAAATTACCTAAGGTCTATTTTATTGTATTCTAGCGTCAGTCCAAAAATCACTAAAAATTTCAAAACAAAAACCTTAAAAATTAGAAAACACTAAAAACTTCAAAAAAATCTAAAAGTCCTAGAAAAATCAAAAAAATGCAAACTCAAGTTCTGTAGCTTTCCTATTTTATTATCTTTATTTTATAATTAATTTGGGAAATTTTTGATACTGATTGGTATTTTTCATTCTCATTTTGGTTTCGGCCAGCAAGTTTATTCACTGTTTTCTTTATTTTGACTTTTAAAAATCCCAAAAACACTTAGACAAATCCCCAAAAATCACAAAAACAGTAAAAAAATATAAAAAGACCAAAAATATTTTATTTCTTGATTTTTGACTATTTTTACTTATTTTTATATATCCCCTCTTTTCTTATATTGTATATATATTCCAATATTCAAAAAGAAGCTATAATAAAATATATAAAATATAAAAAGAAAATATAAAATCAGAAAACTAAAAATCAAAATACAAAATTAAAAATTAAAAAAAATTAAAAAAAATAAAACCCACAAAAATATTTGCATATTGTAGACACTTAATCACATCACTCACATTCTGCTTATTGCTTGATCTATCCTGCCTTGCTCCCTGTGTTCGAACTCTATACATACTTGCACTTATACATCTTTTATGTAGAGTTAAAAATAAATTTGACTCCACATTTATTTATCATTGCTTGACATTTGATTGTGGGTTCATTGTTGAATTTAGTTGGGATTTTTGCGTGGTCGACGCTTCGACTGAGTTCCCGCTTTGTGTGGAACTTAAGACCACCGAATTCCTGCTAAATCAAATGGCGTTGTTGCTGGGGATCAACAGCGCGTAGATCGTTTTTGCTTTGATTGTGATTGATTGTCTAGTTCGCGGTTTTTATTTTTGCTATTCTCTTTATTTTTGATATTGCTTGTTGAGTTGGCTGACCACTCTCCTTGTTTGGATTTCGTGCGAGGTACGCGGATCGAGGGAGGAGCCCCTCTTGGAGCACCTTCGCACCCACGTGAGGCGGTTTTAGCCTAGCACAAAGAAGGACTTGGAGAACTCTGAAGACAAATTTTGAGCACTTTAGTCTTTGTGTATTTATTGTTGTAATTTGAAGTGAGTGAGAGACTCTATATTTGTAATAATACAGGTACCCCGAACATTGGACTATCGGACCTAATTTCCAGGTGTTTGTACACCTGGGGGTTCACCGTGGTTTTTTTGTGTTTTCTTCGCATTTTTCTTATTTTGTTTTCCGGTTTTATTTTTATTTCTTTTGTGTGATTGAGCCCTTAGCTTTAGGATTGCTTGCGATAGAATTAGGTCCAAACACATTAAATACCTTTGCATGTGCCTATAGTATCGTTTGGACTTAGTCAAACTTTAAACAGTTGCTAACCATCTTCGAGTCATCGCGCCGCGAGCTCATCCTGCCAAGCGCTTCTCCTGAACTCGATTTGTCGAGTGGAGGAGGGGTGAGCCTAGACCGGACTTTAGGATTGAGGATTGGTGACCGACTTATGGTTCTTCATGATAATAGCAATTTCTGAAACTTAGGGAGATTTCATCAGCTTTGCATTTGCATATAGATAGGTTTAAATTCTGCTGAGCATCTTTGCATGTAGAGTGCTGGAGGCAAGGTGAGCATTTCTCTTTAGCATACATCATTGATTTGCCGCTTGCATTGCTTTTCCGACTCTCCCTCTGATTTTGACTACCTAAGTGCTCAAAGGAATTGATTCCCCGATAGGTTCGTGCATTCTCACTAAAAATCCAAAAAAAGTGATAATCAATAAAATTGGGACTGTTAATATTACTTGACCCTAAAAAAGACCTAAAAAACATTGTCTTGGGGCGAGTAATCCCCTCATTGTCTTCGCTTTTACTTGCTCGCGCACACCCTAAGGACTAGTGCCCAAATCCCATCTCAGCCCCCTAAGTGTGTGCACAATTCTTGGACTTCTCACCTAACTCTAAAACAGACAAGATAAAAAGACCGACTTTTCGGTCTCTACCGAGTTGAGTATGTGAATTGAGGGTTTGTATTCTTTTCATTTTTGTTTGTGATTGTTTTGTGTGTGTCCTAGATCGCCTCTACGCATTTGCGCCTTTTCTCCACTCTCTTGACTTGACCATCGTACTCTTTCGATCATTTCCTTTTGCTTTCGAGATGGACCACTGGAGCGCATTTTATCCGGACTTTGTGGATCCCTCGTTCACTCCAGCTGGTCCACCTCCCTTTTATCAGGAGGATCTTCCTCCAACTTTTTCTGATTTCTGTACATATCTGCCTCAGCCACAGTATCACGACTCAGATTTCTTCCCACCTCCACCTCCACCTGTATATTATCCACCTCCACTTTCACATCCACCCGAGTCTGACCTGTTGGAGTCACCTCCCTCGATCTCTATAAGTGATATCTTAAACCGAATGACAAAGCGCATTGATTTGATGAATGCTAATCTTGCTATTTTGAGGAAAAACCAGATTAATGCTCCTTTCGTCGAGGATACAAATTTACTTGTGGGTGATCATAGGAGCTTGCAATCGCCCAAAATACAAAAAATGAGAAAATTTAAAAATCCAAAAAGAGTCCGGGAGACCTTTGGTTGATTCAGACTGTGAGAAGAGTGCCCATCTGCCAGATTTTTTGACCACACAACCTTTCACACACTGTCCCACCTTTGACCCTGAGGATGCCGCTGTACAGACTGCTCTTGGCATGCCTCGTGTATATGCTGATTCCGACTTCCTCCCTTGTATGGAGGAGGTCCAAAAATTCAAAAAATGTTGACTGAACCCGAAGTGGTGGCCACTATTCAAGAGATCATCCGTGCCCCACTTCAGCAGGCCATGACACAATTATCTGCACCTCTTCCCAAGAAGAGAAAGTGGAGGAGCAGATCTGAGCGTCACAATCTGACCATGGCCACTGCCCACGCCATCACACACCGTCCCATTCCTAGAAAGAAGAGCACAACTACTCTTTTCATCATTTGCACCATCTCTAACCATACTTGTGATCGCACTCTCTTAGACGGCGGTGCATCTATTAGCATATTACCCTTCTCGCTGGTACAGTCTCTTCACTTAGGGCCTCTCAAGAAGACCAGGATGATCGTTCAGTTTGCTGATGGATCTATCAAGAGGCCGAAGGGTATCCTTGAAAACGCCGTCATTTCTATTCAGGGCACGAGCTACCATGTTGTTTTTGTCGTGTTGCCCATGGAGACCTCCACAGGGGAGCCCTCTCCAATCATCCTGGGACGACCATTCCTCGCCTCTGCAAGGGTTGTTATTGACTATGGATTAGGAGAGATTTGCTTCCGTCCTGTTGACGAGAGTGAAGTGTTGATCACCGCACCCACAGTTGACCAGAGACCTGCATCTGATGCACCTTCACCGATTATAGCTGACTCCGAGGCCTATGACCAATCTGATAATATTAGAGATGTTTGCTTAGCGAAACTTGATGAGACTCGACGGATCCCCCGAAAGGGGAGGAAATCGGAAAGCATAGACCTCGCAGTTCCTCCTCCTAGTGTGTGGCGATATGTTGATGAAATCCAAAGTATTTACATGATTGATCCCATTGAGCGGAGGGCAGATACAAAGACTAGACAGGACAGACCTGGTTTGACTACTTCCACTGATAAGTTTGATCCTGGTCACTCAAAAGTGATGATGATTGAGGTCGGTTATGAAGCTGGTCATTATTTTGATAGATTCAGGCCTCTTGTTGAAGACAATGATTCATGTAAGACTCTTGAGGACGAACAGAGTTCGTATACTTCCACGGATGACTTCGTTCCTTTTGGTTTTGACCTGGATGAGACCTCGCAGGACGACTTCGTTTATACTTCTTCCGAGGATGATGAGTTTGTCCCATTCCACTTTAATATCAACGAGACCCCCAAGACCAGACCTAGCGGTACTTCTTCCACTCACCCGTCTACGTCTTCACACCATAGGACCACCAAGGGAGAACCTAGCCATACTACTTCCATTGACCAGTTCGTCCCTTTTCGATTCGACTCCACTGAGGGCCTTCACCCCGTCGACCCTGATCGGCTTCCGTCCACTGTGGACCCCGATGTCGACTTGCACCACACCAGATCTATCCCTCAGTGGTCTCGCAAGAAGGTCTGCTTTCTACCTTCTTGACCCTGTGCACATCCACCTCTGTTGTACATTCTCTATTGTTTATCTCTGTTCTCTCTCTACCGTATTGCTCGTCCACCCATTCCTCGTGTTTGCCTTGCTTAGGACGTACTTTGTCCTAAGTATAGGGGGGTGGACGAGCCGAGTGTTCAGTCGTCGTTCCGTGTCATCACTCCCGTCATTGCCTATACTTAGGGCTTCTTTTACCCTAAGTATAGGGGGAGTGGTGTGTACATCCCCATGATCTCATTTCCATCTTCTGATTTCTTTTCTTCTTTTCTTCTTTTCTTCTTTTCCTTTTTCATCTTCTTTTTGTATCTAAAAGGTGCTACCCCTTGTAGACAGTTTTCCATACATAGGACGTACTTTGTCCTAAGTATAGGGGGTGTGCACCCCGAGTTTCTCTATTCTTTTCGATCCTCTCCATTGTCTCCTCTTCTTGCCTATACTTAGGGATATCTTACCCTAAGTATAGGGGGAGACAATCTGAGTACGATCTGTTCATTTCCACCCTTGACCTTCCCTGCATTGTGTACAGTCTGCTATACTTAGGATTATTTGATCCTTAGTATAGGGGGGACGATCAACTTCTCATTGATTCATTTATTTATTAGACTTGCCTATACTTAGTACGAGTAATGTCTTCTCTTTTCTCTCCGATTTATGAGGACATAGCTCAAGCTAAGTATAGGGGGTCGTATATACTACGTATATACTTTAGCCATAACTCGCACTTTCGTATTTTCCTAATATTATGGCTAATAATTCTTTAAAATTCATTAAAAACCTTAATAAAAAGGTGTTTTATTCCTCAAAATTCTCTTTGTATTTACTGATTAATGAATCAGGTGAAAATGTTTTTTGCAAAATGTTTGAAAAATAGTTTGGAAATCTGTGTGAAAGATCTTTTGAAAACTATTTTGAAAATATTTTGTTACATGTTTTCAACCTTTGTAAAAATGCATGGTTTGTAAAATTTATTTTCTTTGTGTGAAATAAAATGTTTGAAAAATGATTTGCAAACGGTTTGAAAAATGGTTGTAAAAATATTTTGAAAAATCTATATATACTGTTTGAAAAACCTTTGCAAAATGATTTTCAAATGTGTGTACATGTTTGCAAAAATGCTTGTAAAAATTATGTTGGACTATAGTTTTCAAAATTGTTTGTAAAAACCTGTGTCAAATAAATTTGAGGAATAGCTTCATCACACCAAAATCCACTTTATATATATGTATAAAATTGATCACTTACCCTTGTAAATTCTTAAAATCCACTTCTTGTAAGTATAAGAAGCACTCCCGTGTACATCTTTTCACCTTGTTTTTAGCCAAAACTTTTTGTTTTCAAAAATCCCAAAAACATTTGCAAAAATTAAAATCCAAAAACATTTGAAAACTCTTTTTGAAAAATACAAAAAAAATGCATATGCACCATCATCATCTTTTCAAAAATCCATAAAAAGTTCAAAATCTTTGAAAATTGCATCACAAAAATATTTTCTGCATTGCAATTGCATAGCATGAGCATTTTTCGGATTGAGTTTGATAGTTGAACAAGTCTAGTAAAATCCGGAGATTGGAGCTTGATTGGACCTTAAAATCTACCTAATAACAGGAACCTTATAGGAACTGGGTTTGAGGTGCTTCAGGTCTAGTCGACTTAATTCTTTGAGGATCACAAGACTTGGTTCAATGGATTCTTGACTGCCTAAGTAGAGTATTTCAGAGCACACACGACTCTTGTTGATAATGACCTAACTTGGATACCTGCACCTTTCAGCTCAACTCAGTTGGAGTGGTGAGGGGATTGGATTTGCCGGTATGAGACGCACACAAGTGGAAACACTTGTCCACCTCTAGGGAGGGAAGTGCACCCCAACCCGTCCAGTGATTAGGAAGTCTAAAGACAGGAGAGTGTGGGTTGCAATAAAGCTTAAAAAGAGGGATAGTCTACTGGCTCAAGAGGAAAAACTCCTTATGTAAATGCTGCTGTGAATAGTATTTCAAAAAAAAAGTGTTCAGGCATGTACAAAAATAAAAAGCCTGCAAAGTATGTACAAATGTTGTAAAGCCAATAAGCAAGCTTGAGTTCCAAAGTCAAATATGTGAGCCTGCAGCTGGATGACTTGACTACACTGGTCTTGCATCCTAGGATAGGTAGCTACACTGGCTACCGTCCATTCTTCTCTTCACCCCTCCTCTCGAGCTGGTTGCCACTTGAACTTAAAGGGAATACCCCGCTCCTCGAGGATGGAGTTATTGGATTGGGGAATCATTGGGTTGTCATGCTGGAGAAGTCGGTTTCTTTGTCATTCTAGTTGGGGAGAGCCACTATCACTTACACTGTACGAGTCAGATTCATAGTCGTAAGGATTTGCGTATGAGTTGAAGTATTTCTGACCTGGCTATTGAGGAGACTTGGGCAGAGTTTTGGGATTCTCAGGGACTGTTGGATTTCAAATTCGGTTCTCATTAAGGTTTCGCCCGCACTAAAATTCCAAAGGTCTGACTTAAGCTCCAAACTTTGATTTTGTGAAGACAAGTTTGATCGTTGAATTAAATCCACTTTCTTCTTTTTCTTTTCTTTGTTTTCTTTTCTGCACTTATTACATAAGTGTTTGCTAGGGACTAGCAAAGGTAAAGTATAGGGGGATGATGAATCCACATTTCATCATTTTTATTCTATTATTTTGGCCTCAAAAACTCTAGTAAATTGCTTGTAAATAGCATTAATTTCCACTTCTTAGCATTCATGCATGTGCATGTAATTAGTGTATAAAATACTGTAATTAAAGCCAAAATTATAGAATAAATAAAAGAAAAGAAAAAGAATAAAATATTGTAAATATTTTATGACCCAAAACCCCGAGACCTAGGCATCTTGATGAATAGGTCGACAAGGAATAAAGTAGGGGGAGATAAGGGTCAAAATACAGTCAAAATACCTATTCTTTTTAATGCATTCTTTATTCATTTTGGGACCTATTTTTTATTTCACTTTTTATACATCAAATAAAGAAACTTTGTACATGAAAGTTGTAGATAATTAAATAAATAAAAACACAAAATTGATTTCATTCAAAAATCATGTACAGATAAAAAGTTATGATCTGAATAAAAATCCAGAATCCCAACTTCCCATACCTGTATCTCACAAATGAAAACTCCAAATGCATCAAATTCACCTTTAATTGTATATAGTGTAAAATAAGCTGTTTAATGGCGGTGGTTTTGCATGTGGCGGAGCTACGGTTTGAAAGTTGAGTTTTGGACCCACATTGTATACTTGTACAGATTAAAATATTCATTTTATTATTTATTCATTATTTTTATAATTTTATATTTCTATAATTTTTTAAATATTATTTATAATAAATATGTGTATTAAAATCAGAATAAAAATACAAAGAAAACACAAAAAAATACATGTATATGTATAATACACAGGTAAAATGCCTATAAGCATACCTGTATAATACATACTTTTATTTTATTAAATGTACAAATCACATCAGAAAAATAAAATAAAAATATTAAGTGTATAAAAGTATTTTATAATTTTATAAAATAATAAACAAAAATAAAGAAGTTAAATACACAAAATAAAAATAAATTAATAAAATATATAGGTAATATACCTGTAAAGGGTATAAAAGTGAACTTGTAAAAATATACCTCATAAAAATAATTAAAAATTAGAATAAAATACTATATAAAATAATAAACATTTTTTATTAAATAACCTAAAACTAAATAATTCATTTACTATTTTTAAATCATTTTCTAAATCTTTTTCCAGGGGTTTTTCCTGGTTGGTCCACGTGGACCAACCAGGGGGCTTGGACTGTTAACCGAGGTCAACAGTCTGACCCTCCCCCTGTAGCCCTTGTCAGAACTAGGATTCCACCCGTTTTCTCGATTTTTTGAAGGCTACGCCTTTCACCTTTTCGTGTCGCACTCTCTTTAAGAGTTGTTCCTCGATCTATGGTGATCCAGCACAAGGTTTACCTTGGACTTTGGATCACTGTAGCGAGCGACGCGACTCGATTTGTGTGTCCACTCGACCATCCTTCAAAACACCCCATCCAACTTCCATTTGATTTTTGAACCGTCTTTGGCAAGAGCCAAGACCTCCGAGCCTCCGTTGTGAGTCCCCGGTGACAGAGGGTTGACCCAGCTTCCTCGTCAAGGTGCAGCGAAGGCCGAGGCGCGTTCCTAGCCATCTCCGACGACTGCGCCGCCGTGAGGTTTCTACCTTGGGCTCCCCGCCCTTGAGGTCTGTTTTTCTTCTGTTTTTTTTTGCTTTATTATCTTTGCAGTAGCTGTAGGAACCACTTGCTTCCATCATTTCCCGATCGACACCCCCATAGTCGCCTTCACTGTTCACCTCGCCGGAGCTAGCTTCGGCGAGCTTCTCCCTCATCGCCTTCCGCCTTTTCCCGCTGCTAGGTGGAGCGGGGCATTTTTCCCTCGCCCCCCTTGACTTTTTGGTGCAGGTCCTTGGGCTTTGAAGACCACCTGGGGCTTTGTCGAGGTCGGGTGGAGGTACCTGGAGCTCTCTACCTTCCCCGACGTCGTGGGAGAGCTCCGATGACCCCCAGCCCTCCCTGAGGCCTCCACCGCATTTGGGATCCCTGCAGGAGTGCTCCAGGGCATTTTGGAACCGAAAGGAACGTCGGAGGTGAACGGACGAGCCAGGAGAACCTCTCCCCAGGCGAAGCTCCTCCCAGTTCATCGTCCAGCCTTCGCAACCGTTGATCTTGCCCTTGTTCTTGGAGTAGCGCAGCCACCGTCGGATCGCAGACCACCAGCACCGTCAGATCTAGGGCCGAGATCTAATCTCAGCCCTCCGCTCGCGAACCGGCATCGCACAACAACAGCTCACCACGTGTCTTAAGTGAACGGCTCAGCGTCGTTCGATCGCGCCTTGCTGCCCGCCGTCGGATTGGCGCCACGCGTCACTCGCTGATCCATTAGTCGTCCGATCCGCGCCTTGGGTATTTTGCGTTTTTAACCTTGGGCATTTTTTGTATTTTATATTAAATACCTAAACTTTCATTTGTTTACTAATTTTTGTAAAATTTGCAGTAAAGCCCCCGTAGTTTATAATATTTCCATTTCGCCCCCTGCCAGGCCACATGTGTCTGTGCACGTGACTTAGCGTTTTTGCAGGGCACACCCCTGGGCTTTGTCTTATTTTTTGTTTAGTACTGAAAGTTTTATTTCCAGTTATATATTTTGGTGATACTTGCATTACAACCCCTGCAAGTTTCGTTAATTGCAACTGTGTCCCTACCCAGGTGCGCGTGCGACACACGTGTTTCCTGGGAATTTTGCAGGATAGCCCTCGTGGCTTTTGCTATTAATGTTTAGTCCACGAAGTTTTTAATTCAATATATATTTTCTAGAAACTATTGCATACAGGCCCTCGAACTTTCTACATATTACAAAAATACCCCTGTTAGGCTTGTAGTTTCCTTTTACTATATCCATTTATTTCATGCACTTCTAAAAGCCCAAAAATTCCATAAAAATTAGTTTAAGCCCTTGTTGCATCACTCTTTCACGTTATATTTTTGCATTGCATATTTGTTGCATTTTAATATTTATTAAAAATCAAAAACTTGCATTTTAGCTACTGTTTGCATTAGAAAATACCAAAAAAATATCAAAACACCTAGAAACATTCCAAAAAAATTACCTAAGGTCTATTTTATTGTATTCTAGCGTCAGTCCAAAAACCACTAAAAATTTCAAAACAAAAACCTTAAAAATTAGAAAACACCTAAAAACTTCAAAAAAATCTAAAAAATCCTAGAAAAATCAAAAAAATGCAAACTCAAGTTCTGTAGCTTCCTATTTTATTATCTTTATTTTAAAATTAATTTGGGAAAATTTTGATACCAATTGGTATTTTTCATTCCCATTTTGGTTTCGGCCAGCGAGTTTATTCACTGTTTTCTTTATTGACTTTTAAAAATCCCAAAAACACAGAAAAATCCTCAAAAATTATAAAAATAGTAAAAAATTATAAAAAGATCAAAAATATTTTATTTCTTGATTTTTGACTATTTTTACTTATTTTTATAAATCCTTTATCCCCTCTTTTCTTATATTGTATATATATTTCAATATTCAAAAAGAAGCTATAATAAAAAAATATAAAATATAAAAAGAAAATATAAAATCAGAAAACTAAAAATCAAAATACAAAACTAAAAATTAAATTAAAAAATTAAAAAAATTAAAACCCACAAAAATATTTGCATATTGTAGACACTTAATCACATCACTCACATTTTGCTTATTGTTTGATCTATCCGGCCTTGCTCCCTGTGTTCGAACTCTCTGCATACTTGCACCTATACATCTTTTATGTAGAGTTAAAAATAAATTTGACTCCACATTTATTTCTCATTGCTTGACATTTGATTGTGGGTTCATTGTTGACTTTAGTTGGGATTTTTGCATGGTCGACGCTTCGATTGAGTTCCCGCTTTGTGTGGAACTTAAGACCACCGAATTCCCGCTAAATCAAAGACGCAACAAGACTATCATGGATATGGTCCGTTCAATGATGAGTAAAGCACATTTACCATTTAGTTTCTGGAGATATGCAGTAGAGACTACAATATATATCCTGAACAAGATTCCTAGCAAATTCATACGTAAAACTCCTCATGTGCTTTGGTATGGACCAAACCTAGTGTTAGACACTTAAGGATTTAGGGTTTCTTAGTCCATGCGAAAAATATGGATGCAAGTAAGCTGGAATCTTGCACTCATGAGTGCTACTTCATTGCATATGTTAAGGATAGTATCGGATACCAGCTTTATGACCGTGAGACCCATAAGGTTTTCATCTCTAAAGATGTAAAATTTCTGGAGGATGATTTCCTTAAGAGTCAAGACAAAAATGAAGTAAAGCAACTCATTAAATCCCTTGAGGAATTGAGTTTCTTGAACCAGAAACTAAGGAAGTAAATGAAGATGTAACACATGTATCTCTTCCAAGGAGTTCGAGGGTCGTTGCACCACCTGAAAGGTACGGATTCCATGTGTCAGGTGAAACTGACAATGATCCATCTTCATTTGATGAAGCACTCATATATCATGACATAGATACATGGATGCTAGCAATGAAATCATAAATTGACTCCATACATAAGAATGGTGTATGGACCCTAGAGGTTCCACCTAGAGGGGTAAATCCCATTGGGTGTAAATGGATCTTCAAAAGAAAAAAGAGGACATGATGGGAAAGTAGAGACTTTCAAGGCACGGCTCGTAACTAAGGGCTATACACACAGAGAAGTCATCGAGTATGATGAGACATTCTCTCTTATGGCTATGCTTAAGTCCATCGGGACACTGCTAGTTATAGCTACATCTCTTAACTACGACATCTGGCAGATGGACGTCAAGACAGTATTTCTCAATGGATACCTCAAGGAGGATATCTATATGGAACAGCTCAGGGGTTTATAACCGAGGAAGGTAAAGTATGCAAGTTAAAGAAATCCATCTATGGGATCAAACAAGCTTCTCGTAGCTAGAACATCAGATTTGACGAAACCATAAAGAGTTATGATTTTGTGCAGAATCCTGATGAACTGTGTGTGTACAAGAAGCTTCGTGGGAGCGCCATTGTGTTCATCGTGCTTTACGTAGATGACATCCTTATCATTAGGAATGATACATGGATGATGAACAGTGTTAAAATTTGGTTATACCATACCTTCGAGATGAAAGATCTTGAGAAGCATCTTACATCTTCGGTCTGAAGTTGTTCAGAAATCGAGAAAAGAGGATATTGGGATTATCACAACATAGGTACATTAAGAAGATCTTGGAGCGTTTTTATATGGAGAATTCCAAGAAAGGTTTCCTTCCCTTAAGACATGGTATCCACCTATCTAAAGGGATGGCTCCTCAAAGTGTTGAGGAAAAGAAAGCCATGGTCGGATGCCCCTATGCATCAGTTGTAGGAAGCTTAATGTTCGCCATGATGTGTACAAGGCCAAATATTTGCCATGTAGTGGGAGTGGTAAGCTGTTACCAATCTTGCTTTGGAGAACAACATTGGAATGCAGTGAACAACATTTTCAAGTATCTAAGACAAATGCAAGATTATATCTTGGTCTATAGAGATGGAGATTTCCAAGTCTTGGGATACACAGATTCATATTTCCAGTCAGATATTGATGATTGCAAGTCGACATAAGGGTTTGTATTCCTGTTGAACAGTGGTGCAGTGAGCTGGAGAAGCAAGAAGCAGGACACTATGACCAATTCAACAACAGAAGCCGAATGCACTGCCGCATCGGATGCTGTAAAGGAGGCGGTGTGATTGTGGAAGTTCATCCCGGAACTTGGCGTAGTTTCCTCTGATACTCCCATCCCTCTACTCTACGATGACATGGGAGTTATTGCCCAGGCAAAGGAACCTAGGTTGCATCAAAAGAACAAGCATGTGGAAAGTAAATACCACATCATTCGGGAGATTCAAAAGCATGGTGACATCATCATCACAAAGGTACCCTCTGCCGACAACGTTGTTGATATCCTTACCAAACCATTGACGCAAAAGGTTTTCGACCAGCATGTAATGAGCATGGGTTTAAGGATTATACCTGAATGGTTCTGAGGGCTAGTGAGAGATTGTTAGTCATGTGAGCCTGAGGCAAACCATTCCTACGATAAATGTTATTGTAATGTTTGATTTATCAATAAAAGTTATTGGTTATTTCACTCCCTAACTGAGATTAAATGAATGAATGCACTATGAGGTCCCTCTGTACAATTAAGATTATGTATCATGTCCATCTTGATGATCATACCATTGTTGATTTAATGGTTGAATCATAGAGGCTGGTGCTTGAATGATTATCTAAAGAGTTAGATTGAGGATTAATCAAACACTGTCAAATGATTATTAAGAGATGATCTCCATCCTAAGTAGGAGATGGCAATCCTTTCTCATTTGGTTGATATCTGATCGACCTCTTGATGCAGATCCTCTGCATGGGAATAGAGATTTAGAGATGTCAGATTAGTTAGGTCAAAGAGTTGACTTAACAAGATCAATATAACCAAGACCTATGTCGTATACTGTCACGATATAGGCACACATCCTCTGATCGGAGACAGATATGTTGCTATATGTCTAAGTATGTACATTTGGCAGACCAATAGGTTGATGGCCTAATCAAGGTCTATACACTGGTGAGATGGTGTGCATATAAGGGCATATGAGTGATATGATCTCTTAAAGGGATCATACAGGTTTATTTGTGAACCGGAACATGAGCTCACTCCTGAGGTATTAGGACCGATCAAATTCCATGCATGATCGTCGTGTTTTGGAAGCATGACAAGAATTTGAAGGTATGATTATGCTTTTGGAAAGCATATGATCGATACCAACTCCTAATGACCGAATGAGAAATGTAATGATGAAACCCTAAAGATGATAGTGTAAATTGATCTATGTCTTCGGGTTTATCATAAGTCTTCGAGTATGCAGGATGTAAAAGTATTAGGAATACCTGAGCGTGATGTTATCATAAACGATTGTATAACCATGATGTCTCCATTCTGAGGGAATGATGAAACAGGTCTGGATTTTAGTGACTCCTCTCAGTAGAGAAGTGATCTGATCTTGGTCTAAATGTTGGACATTGCTCTGAATGTGATTCAAATGCAATGAGAAGATTAGATTTACAGTCTTGATTTAATCATGCATCTATGAAAGGTCCATGAGATCTGGATTTGAGATGTGATCTCAATATCCAAGTCAATAAATGTGGAACGTATAATCGCCACGTCCTTAACTCCAAGTATCTATGGAGAAAGCACATTATTCTCGAAAGAGTTCAAGAATAATTCCATTGATAAGCATTGAGAAATGAATAATTAAACGTGATTTAACTATCGTGGATAATGTGAATTTGATTCATATTATTTAATGCATGAGAATGATGGATCCAATATAATTAAATATGATTTAATTATTAGCATGACCCAAATTGTTCATATATATATATTATAAATATGATTTATAATATTAGAGAGCTAATTGTAATTTATATTTGTTGATTAAATGTTGATGTGAATTGGATTCACATTGGGAAATTAATTGAAAATATAATTTTTTTTAGGTTGTGAATGTGTTTCACAAATTTCCAATGGCATGATTGCCATGTTCACAAAATAATAATGAATTGTTTATGGGAATAATTTGCAACAAAAGTTGTTGCAAAATATTGGAGATTTTCATGGGATAATGTAATCTCATGTAATAAGGAGGAGATTTCCACCTTCTATCTAGAGGTGGTGGACGGCCACCAAATCCTAATTGGAATGGGTGGTTGTCCCCCTCCTTTATGGTAGGAGGCTAATCTCCTTTCTATTATCTCTATAGATAATTGATTTAATTTGAAATTATTTTATATTAATTATTATTTAATATATATTTAATTTAATAAAATTAATTTGTGTTGTCCATGGATTAAGATCTATGGACTCGCAAAATACTATATAAGAAGAAGCACCCTTGCTCTTCTTTTTTACAACAACGATTGCTCTCTCTCTCTCTCTCTCTCTAATTCTCAAGCCCCACGCCACCTCTCTCTCCATCTTGAGTGGTCGTCCACTCTAACCCTAGAGAGAAGGTCGCCACCGTCGTCGCATCGTCGTTGTTTTGTTGCCTCGACTAGTCGTGGATCTCTGTCTCCTTCGATGCGCCTTGCTCTTGAAGAAGACGTTTGGTCTTGTGAGATGAGATCAGGAGACTCGTCGCTTGGATCAACAACTTGGATTGCGAGAAGCATGCAATTCATCTCCACGCTCGCAAGCGTCTCCTCCGACAGATCAAACTTGAGACATGAGGTCTTTTTGTTTAGAGACTCGATCACAACCGCGCTACAAGAGGTATTCATTTATCTAGTATGTGGTTTAGATGAAACAATCCGAGAAGTGTTCTTGGATCATGTGGTTTCATCGCTTCAAATTTTTTAAACTCCAGCTGCATCGAGCCACTAGTAAGACTAGTCGCTCTCGATCGTATGTGATGCGATCCTCACGCTTATGTGATGCGCTTAAGGTTTCTTCCATATCCTTCACTGGGATGATTAAATCAAATGTGTTCAACGATGGCCAACTTCTCCCAGACGTACCATGAGCCTATTCAAGAGGCGTTGTAACACATCAAAGATTTGACGGAGAAGTGCCTCCATCATGATATTCCGAAGACCAGCCTTGTGCAGAACTATTTTGGGGGTTTGAGCTTAGAGAACCAATAACTCTTAGATGCTGCTTGTGGTTGTTCACACTTCAATAAGGATGATGATATACTAGGTAGATATTTGAGGAAATGGCGGAGAGTTCAGCAACGCTATCTTCTTTCCATGAATTTCAGAAGCATCATACTTCTATTCCCTGCAAGATCATCAACATGACGGTATCTCATGATGTGGATAAAATGAATAGTTTAGATTTGAGTAGCATTGGGAACTATCTATCCAAAGTTGATATTATTGAGAAATGATCACAAGAACTAGAGAAACTTAATGTAATCGAACAGAGGATGAAGCACCCGGACAAGCTGGATGAGATTACCAAGAATCTAGAGATGTCGGTTAGTACTATTCATGGATGCCAGAGTTCACATCCGAGACATCTACACCTGAGTCCACTTCTTTCACTCCAGTTCAGCAGAGTTTCGGAGCACCTCCTACTATTCAGCACGTTCACTACGTGTAGACACCAGATCAGGTTCAGCAATAACAGACTTCAGCATATATATGTCATATTACCCAGAGACTCGTTCAGGGCAGTCACGGTTGCTTTGTAAAACTTTCCTTTGATTTTTAAAGAAATTTTCTTATCACAGAGAACAACAGAGGTTCCTCTTCACTTTATCCAGACTGCATTTATTCTATTAGTAACATCTCCATCAATTTTAGATCCCAAGTATCTAAAAGAATCTATCATTCGAATGTTATCATCTCCAATCTTCACCTTGATTACTTCACCATTGCTTCTATCAAATGTGCACTCCATATATTCAATCTTAGCCCTAGTTATAAGAAATCCTTTAGTCTCCAATGCATGTCTCCAGACCTCTAGTTTCTCATTTACCCCATATCTAGTCTCATGAATCACATAATATCATCAACAGATAACATACACCAAGGTATCATCCTGAATGTGACTTGTCAACTCGTCCATAATCAAAGTAAAAGGTAATGGACTTAAAGTTGAACCTTGATGTAAGCCAATGTTGATGTGAAAATAGCCCGTCTTCCCAGACTGGATCCTTACATAAGATAAAGCCCTATCATACATATCCTTTATGAGGTTAATGTATAGGACATGTACTTTTCTCTTCTCCAAAATTCTCCACAATATCTCATGTAGGACAGAATCATAAGCCTTCTCCAAATCAATAAAAATCATATAAAGGTTCTTCCTTTTATCTCTATAAATCTCCATTGTTCTCCTTAGCAAATGGATGGCTTCAATAGATGAGTGACTGAAATACCGAAAATAATCCAAGAGGGTCGTGTGTATCACACAAGGTGGACACGTAGTCGTCGAAGTGACCACTCTCAAGGATCACTCGATAAAGTCAAAAATCAACCCGCAATATAGATTAAAGCAGTGAACGTGAATGATGTTGATGGAAATTTATTATAACTCAGAAATAAATGGGTATAGTGGACAAGTAGTCTGGGTGTCAAATAGAGGGACACAAAGTCGGTGTAGCAGGTATATTAATTATAAAAAATGATGAACAATTAATAATGTGTATTTTGTACAATAATCACTCAATGAATTAATTAATGTTTTGTGGGTTTTAAAATTTTTATTTAATTTTTTTATTTATTATTTTTTAAGATTTATAATTTTATAATTTTTATTTTCTTTTTATACTTTTCTGATTTTTAATTTCTTTTTATTTTTAATATAATATATATGAATATTATACAGTATAGGGTATATAAAGATGTCTAAAAATAATCAAAAATTGTAGAATAAATTTTTTTAATATTTTCTAATATTTTTTTTATTTTTAGCAACTTTTAATAACTTTCAAGTATTTTTAAATTCAGAAATAGTAAAAAAACAGTGACTAGATAAATAGGTCGAATGTTTTAAGTATTAAAAATATATTACAAGTCCAAAATTCCTTAAAACTCTTTTTAATGGATAACATATAATATAAGAAATTTCAAAGACAGAAATAAATATATTGGGATTTAATAAAAGATTTTTTATGATTTTTATAAGGATTTTGGAGCTTTTTACGTTTTAGTGATTTTCTTTTTCTATTTTTAAGAATTTTTAGTCTAGAGGTACAAAATACAATAATAAGAAAATACTATTTTTTTGAATTTTAAATATGATTTTATAATTTTTTTTGGATATTTTAGGGCTAACAGGGAATATCCGTAATATTTTTATTTTAATAAATAGGAAAAATATATAAAATGCAAAAGTAATTATGTAGCGTGAAAGAGCATGTAAGCAGGCATCATATGCTATTTGTTTCATAATTTTTGGAGTACAGATGATATTTTTAGAAAATAGAAAACATATACAAAAATTAGTTAAACTAGCATGGTATACTTGTAGTTAATTAAAAGACAAAGGGCACAATGCAAATTACCCAAAAGTTTACAACTGGAAATCAAGTTTTAAATATTAAACTACAATCACAAAAACTCATAAGGATATAACAGTGAAATGCCCAACTTGCATGGGGGGCACGTGAGCTGCGCTGGCAAGGACTAAAAAGTAATATGCCAAAGGTTTTGGGTCTTCTTACAATTTTTACACAAAATAATAAACTATTTTAAATAGTTAAAGGACTGGACGGAAATACAAAAAGTATGGTATATGTGAAATTTACCCCCCCCCCCCAAATAGGCGCGATCGACAGCTCTGAATGCTTCACATGACACGTCTCAGCACCTAAGGGCACGATGATGCTTCGGTAGTGGATGTCTGGGATTAGATCTCCCAAGGAGATCTGATGGTGGAGTCTCTTCAGATCCGAAGGCAGCTGTACACCTAGGCGTTCGGCGCTGATCGGAAGGCCGAGGAAGGTGGAGGAAGAATAGAGGACGAACTTGCCACTGGCGAGCTTTAATTCGATGTAGCGCACGTCTCTGGCCACCTGGAGCTCAACCGAGATGCTCTTCATGTTCTGACCGTCGCCCCACAGCTCCCAAGGGCTTCAAATATGTCTAGGGGTCATTGGTAGACCCCTGGAGCTCAAGGGTTCGAAAAGGACCTGGGAGTCTATCTTTGAGTCAATCAACCCTCAGATGGGCTCCTCTAGTTGTTGTACCTGCAAGGGAAGATCGACGATGTTCTGGCAAAGCAAACTAGTCCTTTATTGATGGGAATCGAGGTGAAATGAAAGAGGGGTGGAGAGGTCCAACGATGGGCAGAGGAGAGGACCTCGATGGCTCGATCCAAGGGGAGTCGAGATGGTCTGGGTGGCTCGGAAGGTGGAGAAGCGATTGGAGAAGGAGATGGTGATGGCTGGTGTGATCGGAACAAGGATGAACAGTGGAAGACGATGGCCGAAGCTCTAGAGCTCCAGCAAACTTAATCAACCTAAAACTGCGCTAAGAGAGCAATCAAAACACGAAATAAAATACAGAAACAAAATGCAAAGATTAAATATAAATAAAAAGCGAAGAGACGAGCATCGATTTGGACGGAGCCAAAGAGATGAATCGTCAGGAGCAGAGCTTCAATGATAGGCTAGGAAGCACCTTCCATGCTGCTCCTCCTCGTTGCGGAGCATGGAAAGCTCCTCCCATCACGAAAAGCTCGACCACAATGCGCTTCGAGGGGCTGAGAACGGATGAAAGGCGAACAAATCAAAAATGCGGAGAAGGAAGGCTATATACAGGGTGATAATTGGGCGGTCTTTGTCTAGGGATTGCAGGTGTCTCGAGGATGATCATCCCTAGGATAAGTGCCGGCGAAGATCCTGGGTGAATAGATATGAGATCTTACGAAGGGGATACGAGACCTCGAGCAACGTATCATGGTGGAAAATTTCGAGAAGGCGGGTACCTATTCTGACATGGCTACACCTGGAGTCAAAAGAATTGTCTCCAGGCCAACGGACGACCATCTCCTATTTGTCCAGCTGGATCACTAGAAGATAAAGCAGACTAAAAATGATCAATAATTAAAAATAAAATAATGAATTAATTAATTGAATAAAAGTTATAACATAAAAAAATGTTTATTATTTTATGTAGTATTTTATACATATTTTTATTTCTTTTTTGAGGTTATTTATCAGGAGTTAATATTTACATGTATAATCATAGGTATATTTACCTATATATTGTATATTTATTTTTATTTTGAATCCTATATTTTATTATTTTGTATACAAAATTTATATATTTATAACTTATTTAAATACAAATAACTATATTTTTATTGTATTTTTCAGAGGTTATTTGTACATTTAAATTAATAGATGTATTTATTGTATAGGTATATGTATAGGTAATTCATCTATGTATTTTAGTATACTATTTCATTTTTGTATTTTTAGATTTTTACTGTATTTTAAGTATGTACATATACTATAAATAATATTTACAAAATTATAAAAATGTAAAATTGTGAAAAATTTAAAAAATAAATAAAGTGAATATTTTATCCAGGTATATTGTACAATAGGGGTCCAAAACTTAACTTTTGCATCTTAACTCCAAAGCATATGAAACCACCTTCATTAAATAGCTAATAAAAAGTTATATATAATTAAAGTGATTTGATGAATTTTGAATTCATATGGATGAAATACAAGTTTGAGAAGTTAAGATTTTGGAATTTTATTCTGAGTGTAGAAAGTACAGTTTGCATTATTTTTGTCTGAAATAAATTTTGTATTTTTCTATATAGTTTTATCTACAACTTTCATGTACAAAGTTTCTTGACTGATAAATAAATAGTAAAGAATAAAATAGGTCCCAAAATAGATTATTAAAGAGCAAAAATGAGGGATTTTATTGTATTTTTGGCCCTTATCTCCCGTACTGTATTCATGGTCAACCAAATCAATTCTTGACTTGGTCTCGGGGTTTAGGATCATAAAATACCTTTGACATTTTATTTATTTTTCTTTTCTTTTCTTTATTCTTTTATTTTATCTTTAAATACAGTATTTTATATAATATTTACACAATAAATAGTAGGTGTTATTTCATGAAAAATAATGTTATTTACATGCATTTGGCTAGAGTTTAAAGGTCAAAATGAAAGAGTAAAGTTGATGAAATGGAGATTCATCAACGATCTGGCATGAATCCGAATTGGTTTTCTTTTATTTTGGAAACTTGCCTCAACCTTCTTTCGATCACATGTTCCCAAATTTTCATAGTGTGACTCATCACCTTGA
This sequence comes from Ottelia alismoides, assembly GCA_037367405.1. Classification (NCBI taxonomy): domain Eukaryota; kingdom Viridiplantae; phylum Streptophyta; class Magnoliopsida; order Alismatales; family Hydrocharitaceae; genus Ottelia; species Ottelia alismoides. Next base: position 374,310 of record JAZKJV010002499.1, on the reverse strand, counting down.
TACCTCTATAACTTGAATAATTTTGAATGTCCCCTTTATTCTTATAAAGAGGCACCACGATACTTCTCCTCCAATCTATAGGAACTTTCTTGCTTCGACAAATAACATTGAATAAATTTGTAAGCCAAGTCAAACGATGCTCACCTAAAACTCTCCATACTTCTATAGGAATGTCATCCGATCCTACACCTTTCCCAAGTCTCATAACCTTCAAAGCCTCCTCTACTTCTTTTCGTTGTATTTGTCCATAGCATGTACGATTCAAATAGCTTTCACTACTAGCGAGATCGCCCAAAGTGATCTCTTTATTTCTTTCCCCAATGAAAAGCTTATGGAAAATACTACTTCCATCCAGTCTCTATATCCTTCTGAGTAACATGCACGTGACATTCCTCGTCCTTAATCCATCTCACTTGAGAAAGGTCTTTGGTCTTTCTTTCTGTTGCTTTGGCCAACTTGAATATATCTTTTTGGTCCTCCATAGAGTCGAAATTTTTGTATCAAACTTCATAAGCTTTTGCCTTAGCTTCGCTTACATCCTTCTTTACTTCCTTCTTCGTTATTTTGTAGTTTGTGACAGTTTCCTCTGTTCTATCCTTAGACATAGCTTTAAATTATGCTCTTTTAATTTTGAGCTTCTCTTGCACCCCTCCACTCCACCACCAAGCCTCCTTTTGGCCTGAAGCTCCTCCCTTAAACTCGCCTAGCATCTCTTTGGCTACTGATGACACGAAAAACCGAGCGACTAAGGCAATCAGGTATCTCAACGATGGTCGTCGCGACCTCGGTCACTCGATCGTGTCGATCAAGAAAAATAGACCACCAATAAAGAGACAAAATCAATCAAAAACACGAAAGCGGTCTTGCTATTAATTTAACCTGGTATAGCGACCAGGGTCGAACACAAGGAGCACGGGTTGGCCTCTCGGCCTACGAAGTAGTCAAAAAGAGAATAAAATAAAATAAGAAAATATTTTTGGTGGTTTTTAATGCCTTTATATTTTTTGGATTTTTAATGTATTAAGAAAATAATAAAAGCTAAGAAACTATTCACTTCAACAAATTATTAAATACACTAAAAATCAACCAAAAATTCTAACAAAAATATTTTTAGGTGTTTTATAATTTTTAATATTTTTGGTGAATTTTTGGGATTTTTCTGATGTTTATTTAATTTTCTAAAAATCAAAAGGTGACTAAAACAGTAGGTACTGTCCAGCCGAGATAAAAGGACCTAGATAAAATATCTAAAGGCCCTAAATTAGCTGGGAGGTAATTTTCTTGTAAAGAGCATAAAACAAGGAAAATTTAGGCACCTAATTTATTATTTTTGGATTTTTGGTTTAATTATTAGAATTTTTATGAGTTTTTAAGTGTTTTTCAATTTTTAGTGGTTTTTAGTAATTAAAAATAGCCAAAATTGGCTAGAAAATCAAACACAACAAAACAAACAGTAGACAATTTTTTTGTAATTTTTAGACACTATTTAATATTTTTTTGATTTTTAAACTTAGACAGTAGCGAAAATGGAGGTTTTTTAATTTTTAAAAATATCAAATGAAAACAAAAATGTCCTAAAAAATCCTCGAAAATTTTACACTATGGAAGGAACCATGCGTCCAATTTTCGTTGGATTTGGAGGTATTTTACTATTTTATCCAAAAATAAAGAAGGGGCACAGTGCACAGGGACCAAAGTGCAAATACCCGAAAGTCTGGGGGGTCTGGTGCAATTAACCCAGCGAAACACGTGCTACGCGCGTGCCTGGGGCACTCAGGGACCCAAATGTAAGAAAAATAAGTTTCAAGGGCTTTTTGGTAACAGTTACCAAAAGTCCAGAGACCTATTCGCAAAATACCCAAAAATATCCGCACATGCTCAAATGTATCACGCACAGGGGTATAAATGCAAATAATCAAAAACTTTCATTCATTAAGGAACAACCAGAACTACAAGGGCATGTATTGCAAATACACCAGAAACTCACGTGTCGATGCACGTGTCAGACCATACACAGGGGCATAAATGCAAACTAAACAGAGTACGGGGTCCTCTATGCAAATATCCCAAAAACTAAACAACTACGCTAACTAATTACAGGACTAAATGCGAAATTAAATAAACAGAAGGGCCTAAGGGTGGTTTACCCTTTATTAATGGAGCGGCTGGATGGAGGCCACGTGAAGCATCTAACGGTTGGGAACAACGGGCGCTCCACAGCTGGGCTCCTCGAACGAATCCGACGGCGGGGGTTCCTCCATGTGGATGATCGAACGGTGTTGGGCGCAGGTGGCTAACCCTCGTGCATCGGACGGCTGTGATCAATCCTCCTCAGATATGACGGTGAATGCGGCTCCTGAACGGACGGCCCAGATGCAGACTGGAGCTGGAGGTCTGATCAGACGGCTGCTGAAGGTCGAGGAAGAACAAGTCGCCGGCGAAGTTCGCCGGCCTCGTGCGTGCGCTTCTGACCTCCTCGCGGGGCGCTGGTGATCGGAAAAGGTATGGCGTGGGCCTCCGCGTCTGATGGGAGTCTCCGATGACCCGGTCGAGCTCTAAGGAGCTCCGGCGAGGTCAGCGGAGCTGCGCCTCCTGGCTCGATGTCGAAGGACCTCAGATGGCCCTCATTGAACCTGCAAAGTAGTCCAGGAAGCTCGCGGGTCGAGGGCAAACTGCCTCGACCCGGTTAGGCGGGTGAAGATGGACTGTGGAGCGATATGGGCGAGCTCCGGCGAGGGGAGTAGACAGTGGAGCTCGAATCCCAGCTCCTGTGCGAGCTGGGTTGAATGGGGATACAGAGAAGGTGCGCGAGAAGGAGGCGATGGTGAATGTGGATCCCGATGATCGAATGGAGCGAGGGAGTGGTCGGAATCGGCGTAACACGACGGAGCGGCGATTTGGGGGTAACTAAAAATTATAAGAACAGAGAAGGCTACGGGTCTACCTGGGTGGACGGTGAGACTGGGGACGAGCTTGCGCAGCTCTGGATCGTTGCCTCGAGGAGCGTCTCCCTCCGAGGCTCGATGCTCCTGCTGGTGGCGGAGCAAGGCGGCGAAGCTTCGCCGGATCAGTGGTTTCGCTCCCTCTCCTCGCTTCGACACCACGGGGGATAAGCTGTCACTCTCGCCTACGCAATGGAGCTCACGGGAGGTGGAATCGAATGGCCAAAGATGAGAAATGAGGAGGCGGAGCTCGAGCTAAATATGGGTGAGGGTCCGGGAAGACAGGTGCGGGTAGGGCGTGGAGGCGCGCGGATCCCGATGTGGATACCCCGGCGAGGGTCTCGGATGTAGCATTAAGGAGTCGGACCCGAGGTTTAGGTGGTAGGCGATCGGGTTTAGCGGGAAAAAATCCGAGAAGATGGGTACCCGCTAAAGACCCGTGCGAAGTGGTCCTGGGGGGGGGGTAGTTGACCGGGCGGTCAACAATCCCAGGACCAGTAGGAAGCGGCCACGTGGCTGGATTTTGAAGGTGAAAATTAAGGTAGCAAATGGCCGAATTTGCAAAAAGTTAAAACATGAAATATTTTTTTTATTTTTTTCTATTTTTTAGTGATTTTTAATTAATTTTTCAAAGTAAAAATAGTGTATTTACATAGTAGGTTCATATATAGGTATATATATACAATATATAGGTTTTTAGTTTTGATTATTTTAATTATTATTTTTATACAATTTTATTCCCATTTTATATTTTATTTATTTATATTATAAAATTAAGAATAAAAGGATATTTTTATTTCATTTTTATTATTTTTTTTACATAGGTGAAATAAATAAGTATGTACATGTATAAGCATGGTATATTTACTAGATATTTTTGTGTTTTTAATTTTGTTATTTTTATTTTGTTTTTGTTTTAATTGTTTTTATTTTCTTTATATAATATAGGATATTTACAAAAATTTTGGAAATTAATTTTATTTATTTACAAAGCTAAATAAATATGGGGATGGTCTATATACAAGGTGACTATACACAAGTGGTGTTTTTGTTTTCTTTTTAATTTTTATATTTTTATATTGATTTTATATTTAGAAATATGTACAAGTATTTACAAACCAATTTTGCATCTATTTTTGTGAGGAAAATATTTTTATTTATTTACATAAATATTTATACACATGAGCCCCTATCTCCCTCTACTTTAGCTTTTATGCGGTCAGGCCCATGATGAGCCCTCCCTTGGGTTAGGTTGCTCAATATTTATTCTAAATATTTCCCTCTTTTTCTTTTTAATCTTTATTCTTTTATTTTTGCACAAAAACATGCTAATTATAGGTTTTTACACAATGCATGCTTTTGGTAATTATTTGTATTTACACATATCTACATGCATTTGCAAAGGTTTTTGTAGCTAAAATATAAGAATAAAGAGTGATGAGTGAGTATTCATCACCCCCCTATACTTAACTTTGCTAGTCCCTTAGCAAACACTTATTTGAAAAAGAAGTGAAAAAGAAATAAAGAAAAAGAAAAAGAGAATGTACATGGATCAATGCTGATTATTAAACTTGCCTTTATTAAATTAAGGTATGGAGCTCGATCAGATCTTTGGATTATTAATGTGTCGGAACCTTATTTGGACTCAAGTCTAAAACTCAACAGCCTCTAAGTTCCACTATTCTATAACCAAGACTCCTCAATGCTCCAGATCAGAACAAGTCATCAATCACAAACCCTGAAGACCATGAATCTTTTCTTGTCCTGTGAATGTGAGGTTTAAGCTCTCCACCTCAGAAATGGCAACTTGACAACCCTCCCCAACAAGGTAACTCTATGACCTCAATCTGGCCACTCTTTCCTCGAGGAGCGGGGTATTCCCTTCTAAGTTCAAGTTCAACCGGCTCAAGAAGAGGAGGAAGAAGAGAATGGGTCAAGGCCAGTGTAGCCAAGTACCCTTGGGAGCTTGACCAGTGTAGCCAAGTCTCCCTGCTGCAAGCTACATCAGGTGGATCATGAAACCAAGCTTTGCTTATTGCACTTTATATACATACTCTGGTGGGATTATCATTTTCTATCAGACCCACCACTCTTTTGGAGTTATTTTCTTTTTGCACTTTTTTTTTCAAGTGCATCTATACAACATATACATGTGCAGCATATATACAAGGAGTTTTTCCTCTTGAGCCAGTAGACTATCCCTCTTTTGAAGCTTTATTGCAACCCACAACTCCCGTCGTTAGACCTCATGGCAACCAGACCAAGTTGAGACGCACTTCCTTCACTAAAAGAAGAGAGGTTCCGCCTAGAAGTACTACCCTCATATGCTACCCCAAGTCAAGGAAGACTGCCTCCTCACCACCTCATCCGTAGAGAGCTCGGTGCATAGTGCTGGTGTCCAAGTAAAGCCACAATCTATATGAGTCATGTGTTGTTGTTAAGTGCTCTACTTAGTCTCATTGAGATGACATGTGATCATAGCCTAGTGGACTCAAAGAATTAAGTCACAATGGACCTGAAAAGCCTTAAACCTAAGCCCTATAAGGTTCCTCTTAGAAGTTAGGTGGATTAAGATCTTAATCAAGCTCCATTTCTTAATTTGATTCCGGGCTAGTTTAAATGTCAACTATCATCCAGAAAAACTATATACATATGTACAAAAGATGCTATTTACACAATGTTTACAAGCATGCAAAATTTTTGAAAAATGTTTTGAAATCATGAGTGATGATGCATGAAGTGCAAGTTTTGCAAAAAGATATTTACACAAACATTTACACAATATTTTTGCAAACTTTTGATTCTCAAAACATTTTGAAAAAATTTTGTACTATATACATAATTTTGATAAGAAAATATTTACACAAACTTTACACAAAAGATTTTTGAAATCATTTTTACAAAAATAATTTGTACGCTAGCTATTTATGTGCAAATAAAAGAAATTTATGTACATGAAAATTTTTAATTTTTGTGATTTTTAGCCATTTTATTTATTAACACACTCACAAAAAGTACGAGTTATGGCTAAAGTATATATGCAATATATACACACCCCCCTATACTTAGCTCGAACGATGTCCTCAGAGTCGAGAGCGATGAAGAAGACATAACTCGTGCTAGGTATAGGGAAAAGAAAAGGAAGACTATATACAAAGACGAATAAATGAAAAAGTCAAGAGGGTCTCGGGTCTTCCCCCTATACTTAGGATCAAGTAATCCTAAGTATAGAAGGCTGTATACTAAGGGAAAACCGAGTGGAGAATGTACAGGGTCTACCCCCCCTATACTTAGGGTGAAATATCCCTAAGTATAGGCAGCAAAACAGGGGTAGAAGGAAACAAAAGAAATACCCGAAGGTCCTACATCCCCCCTATACTTAGGGTAAAGTGCACCCTAAGTATAGCATAATCACAAGATGGAGAAAGGGATGTGGGACTAAAGAATGTAGTGATATAGACATCTGGATCTATACAAGGCGGAAGAACAGTGAAACTCATACGTGAGATGCATTAGATGTGAGTCAAAGACCACATCTCACGCAAAATGAATATAGGCAAGATCAGCGACCCGCGGCTCATGATCTAGAAATGGCTTGATCCGCTGGTCGTTCACTCGAAAGGTACTCTCAGAAGACAACTCGGATATATCAATGCTACCGTTGTCGTGTACCTTTCTGACCAAGTAGGGTCCCTTCCATTTGCTCTGTAGCTTCCCTGGAAATAGACGAAGCCTCGCATCAAACAGCCATACTCTCTGTCCAATCTCAAAATGCTTGTGGCAGATATGAGAATCATGCCACTCCTTCACTCTCTCCTTATACTGTAGGATGTTTGAGAAAGTTGTATCTCTAAGCTCCTCCAAGGCTGCTAACTCTGCCCTCTGATAATCTCGAAATTCGATGTGGTTGTATCGACTCACAAGGCGAGTCAACAGTCGGTGTTTGACCACACAAATTCTGAAATTAATCAACAATTAACCCACACTAAAGATCAATGAATTAGAACTAATGTGGAGCTAAGATTTATTTTTAACTCTGCACAAATGGTGTATAGTGACAAGTATGCAGAGAGTTCGAACACAGGGAGCAAACAAGGTAGTTCAGACAAGTGCTAAAGTGTGTGTGTGATGTGTCTACACTAAGCAAGCAAACAAATAAATTTTTGTGGGTTTTTTATTTTTAAATTTTTTTATTTAATTTTTAATTTTGTATTTGATTTTTAATTTTCTGATTTTTATATTTTATATTTTATATATTTTTTTATTTCTTTTTCAATATTGGAAAATAGAGATAATATAATAAAAGGCCAGCTAAAATAATTATAAAATGGTGCAAAAATAACCAAAAATTCCGAAATAAATTGTTTCTAATATTTTTATGATTTTCTACTGTTTTTGTGATTTTTGGGGATTTTTCAAGGTGTTTTTGGTATTTTTTAAATGTTGAAATAAGGTGAAACAGTGGAAATAGGGCTGGCTGTGAATAAAATAGGATTTAAAAATAGCAACCAGTACTCAAAATTTTTCACACTAATTTTTAAATAAAAAGGACAAAATAAGGAACAAACAGGAACTGAGTTTTTGATTTTTGGAGTTTTCTACTATTTTATATATTTTTTTGAAGTTTTTGAGTGTTTTTAAATTTTTAGTGTTTTTCTTTTGATATTTTTAATGATTTTTGGACTGACACTAAAAGATGATAAAAAAGACACTAGATAATTTTTTTGGAATTTTTAGAGGTGTTTTAATATTTTTTTGGTATTTTCTAAGCTAGACAGTGCACAAATAGCAAGTTTTTGATTTTTAATAAATATAAAAATAAAATAAAATCAAAAACTAAAATGATAGCGTCAAAGTACACGTGTCCAGGAGCTTAGCCCTATTTTTGTGGAATTTTTGGGCTTGAAATGATCATTCAACTAAATACAACAAGCATCCAATTAATAAATAAGCCTGGCAGGGGTATATGTGCAATATATCAAACATCCAGAAGCATACATGCAATTTTTCCACAAAAGTTTATACTGAATATTCAATTTCTAGCACCAAAATACAATTACAAAAGCCGCCTGGGCACGCTAGCAATTTCCCACCAGGGCGCGTGACTTGCACGCGCCTGGCGAGGACTGAAATGTAATATCACGAAACCCTAGGGGCCTACTTGCAAAATATCCAAAAAGTACAACACTTAACGCCACAGTTTTGGTACTAAAACTAAATAAGCAAACAACTGAGGGTCCCTCTGCAAAATGCCCTCACCTCACGTGTACAGGTCACGTGAGGTGACGTGGCGAAGGACCTAGATGCAAATAAACAAAGTTCGGGGGTCTTTATGCAAATATTACAAAACTATTACACTACAGACAAAAGTTTAAATACTAAATAATAAATACAAAAAGTGTGAGGGTTGGGATGCAAAATACCCTCGCTGGGACGATCCGGTGACGACGCGTGGTGCGAATCCAACGGCTGGCGGCGGGGCACGATCCAGCGGCGGGGAACGAGCCACTTATCCACGTGGCAGCATGGGGGCGTCCGATGACGGTTCGCGTCGACGTCTGAGATTAGATCTCAAAAAGAGATCCGACGGTGGCTGGGCGTGGAGGATCGGACGGTCGATGCGAGATCTGGAGCTCCACCTTGATCCAACGGTGGCGAAGCCCGGAGCAAGAACAACGACGAACTCCGGCGAGCCGAGGTTCTCCGAGGTCAAGCTCCGTCTCCGGCGAGCTGCTTGGCTTCAAAAGCGGGCTGGAGCTTCCTGGGGTCGTCCTCTATCTCCTGGGGGCACCAAAAGTGCACGGCGTTGGCCGTGCCGCTCGCAAGTGATCGGCGGAGCTGGAGAGCTCGACTGAGCTCCGGCGAGCTTCAAAAACGCGCCCAGGCGCGAGTCAACGTTCTTTGGCCCTGCAAAAAGCGTTAGAAGGTCCAGGGCAAAGTGCCTGGACCTAGGGTGGACCTAATCGATGCGCGAAGGGAGGTGACGATAGGTGGCCGGAGTTGCGCTCCGGCGAGGATGAGCGATTTGGCGAAGGAGTGAGCGAAACTCAGAATTTCTTTAGGGTTTTCGAAGCTAAGGCTAAGACTAAGCTAATGGGCTAGATAAAAAGGCGGGGCGAGCCCTCAATGGCCGGAGCCAGAGGGAAGAAAGGTACCTCGACGCCGGCTGTTGGCGGAGGTGGTGGAGGCTCCCTCGACTTCGAACGCCTTGGCTGAGGAACTGGCGATGGAGCTGTCACCTCCAGGGAGCTCTGGAGCACGAGGGTGGCGCTGAAGGGTGGACCAAGGGGACTCGAATTCAAAAGGAAAGAAGGGGGGTCGGTTTTAAGTGGGTTGACCCAAGGTGACAGGGGTCCAAAGACCAAGAGGTCTGGAGCACCTCATTGATGCATAGCCCGATGTAAACACTCGGCGGGCAAGATGGATCTACAGGGAAGATTTTTGCAGAAGGAAGTGGCATGAGATCGTGCAAGACTTGGCTGGGAAAAAGCCAAGAAAAAGCTCAAAAACCAAGCCTGACAGGTCTACAGGGGGTAGGTCAGACTGTTGACCTAGGTCAACAGTCCTGACCTCCTGGTTGGTCCACGTGGACCAACCAGGAAAAACCCTGGAAAAACATGTTATTAATTCAAATTAAAATACTAAATGGCCGAATTAATTAAAAGTTATAAAATAAAAAATGCTTAGAATTTTATGTAGTATTTTATTTTGATTTTTAATTATTTTTAGGAGTTATATTTTTACAAGTTACCTTTTTAACCCTATATAGGTATAATACCTATGTATTTTAGTATTTTATTTTTATTTTGTGTATTTTAATTTCTTTAATTTTGTTTATAATTTTATAACATTGTAAAATACTTTTATACACATAAATATATTGTTATTTTATTTTATTGATGTATTTTGTATATTTAATAAAATCTAAGAGCATTTTGTACAGGTATAGATATAGGCAATATACCTATGTAGTCTTTATACAAGTATTTTTATTTTTATTTTTCTTTGTATTTTATTTTAATTTTAATGCACATATATATTATAAGTAATATTTACAAAATTATAAAAAATATAAAAATGAATAAATAATGAATAAAGAATAAATTGAATATTTTATTCAGTACAAATATACAATAGGGGTCCAAAACTCAACTTTCAAACCGTAGCTCCGCCAAATGCGAAACCACCACCATTAAATAGATTATTTTATTCTATATAAATTAAAGGTGAGTACACTGCATTTGGAGTTGTCAGTTGTGAGATACGGGTCTGGGAAGTTGGGATTTTGGATTCTTATTCAGACCATAACTTTTTATCTGTACATTCTTTTTCTGTGAAATCAATTTTGTATTTTTCTTTATAAATTTATCTACAACTTTCATGTACAAAGTTTCTTTATTTGATGTATAAAAAGTAGAACCAAAAATAGGTCCCAAAAGGAATAAAGAATGAATAAAATGTATAGGTATTTTTCCTGTGTTCCTGACCTTATCTCCCCCTACTTTATTCCTTGTCGACCTATTCATCAAGATGCCTAGGTCTCGAGGGTTTTGGGTCATAAAATATTTACAATATTTTATTCTTTTTCTTTTCTTTATTTATTCTATAATTTTGGCCTTAATTACAGTATTTTGTACACTATCTGAATGCACATGCATGAATGCTAAGATGCTCTATTTAAGGGTATTTAAAGGCATTTGCTAGGGTTTTTGGTGCCAAAATGATAGAATAAAGATGATGAAATGAGGATTCATCACCCTCCTCTCGTCTCCCACACCATCTGGATCCATGAGTATATCAGTAACTGCCCAAAGTGACATGTGCCTCAACTCAACAGGTAAATGGCACGGCTTGCCATAAACGAGGCGAAAGGGAGATGTGCCCAATGGTGTCTTGAAAGACGTCCTATATGCCCACAAGACCGAGTCCAAAAGCTGTGACCAATCCTTTCGGTCAGGGCGGACGACTTTCTGCAGTATAGTCTTGATCTCCCTATTCGACACCTCGGCTAGACCATTCGTCTGTGGATGGTAAGGTGTAGCAACACGATGGTCTATACCGAACTCGCTAGCAAGGGCCTTTACCTGGTCGTTGATGAAGTGAGACCCCCCATCAGAAATCAGAACTCGTGGGACCCCGAACCGCGTGATGATGTGCTTCCTCAAAAATATGCAAACTGTCCTCGCATCAGCGGCTCGGGCGGGGATAGCCTCAACCCAATGACTAACATAATCCACGGCCGACAGAATGTACTCAAATCCCTGACTCTTAGGGAATGGACCCATGAAATCGATGCCCCATGCGTCAAAAACCTCACAGAAGTGAATGGGCTGCATCGGCATCATATCATGCTGTCCACAAGTGCCCATCCTCTGACAGTCAGTAGACCTCTTCACGAACTCATCAGAGTCCTTGAAGAGGGTAGGCCACCACAAGCCGGATTGGAGCACTTTCTGTGCCGTTCTCCTCCCAGAATGATGTCCTCTTGCCTCAAGCTTGTGGCAGTAAGTGAGGACGCTATGGTGTTCCTCCTGAGGAATACACCGACGCCAGACGCTATCCCCTCCTTCGTGGTAAAGGATGGGATCCTCCCAGTGGTAGGACTTGGCCTTCGCAAGGAAGGTCTCAAGCCTCTGCCTGGGCCAATCTTGTGGGACTTTCCCAACAACGAGAAAGTTCACAATATCGGCATACCACGGGAGTGAGGCGATAGCAAGGATCGCCTCATCTGGGAAGGTATCTCGAATGGGATCAATCTGCTCAAACTCCTCAGGCTAACGGGAGAGATGATCCGCCACTACATTCTTGACTCCAGGCTTGTCCTTGATCTCAATGTCGAATTCCTGGAGTAGAAGGATCCATCTAGTGAGTCTGGCCTTGGCATCCTTCTTTGCCATGAGGTACCTGATGGCGGTGTGATCTGTGTACAGGGTCACTCTAGATCCAATGATATAAGATCAAAATTTATCTAGGGCGAACACTACGGCTAGCATCTCCTTCTCTGTGACCGTGTAATTCCATTGGGCGGAATCCAATGTGCGGCTAGCGTAGTGGATAGCAAATGGAACTCCATCCCTCCTCTGTCCCAGCACTGCCCCTACGGCAAAATTGGAGGCATCCGTCATGATCTCGAATGGGAGAGACCAATCAGGCGGCTGGAGGACAGAAGCCTCAATCACACAATGCTGGAGAGTCGCAAAGGATGAAAGACACTTGTCATCGACAAGGAACTCGGTGTCTTTCGTCAAGAGGTCAGTCAACGGCCGGGCAATCCTGCTGAAATCCTGAATAAATCTCCTATAAAATCCAACGTGCCTCAGGAATGACCGTAGCTGCCTCAAATTGGACGGCGGTGCGAGTTTTCTAATGACATCAACCTTGGTCGGATCAACCTCCATGCCCCTGTTGGAGATGATGTGGCCAAGCATTGTCCCTTGAGTCACCATGAAGTGACTCTTCTCCCAAGATAGAACCAATTGGTACTCAATACATCGCTGGAGTACTCGGTCTAGGCAGTCAAGACAGGAGTCGAATCCGTCGCCGTAGACCGAGAAATCGTCCATGAAGACCTCCAAACACCCCCTACCATGTCCGAAAAGATCGACAGCATGCACCTCTGAAAAGTCGCAGGGGCGTTGCATAGCCCAAATGGCATGCGTCGAAAGGCATATGTACCAAAGGGACAGGTAAAGGTGGTCTTCTCCTGATCCTCAGGAGCGATGGCCACCTGGTTGTAGCCCGAGTACCCATCCAGGAAGCAATAATGGCTCTTCCCTGCCAGTCTCTCAATGATCTGGTCAATAAAAGGCAGGGGGAAATGGTCCTTCTTGGTGGCCTGGTTGAGTCTCCTGTAGTCAACACAGACCCTCCAAGAGGTGGGTACTCGTGTAGCAATCTCCTCTCCCGACTCACTGATCACAGTCGTGATGCCCGTCTTCTTGGGCACCACATGCAAGGGGCTGACCCACTTGGAGTCGGAAATGGGATAAATGAAATCTGCACTCCACCATTTTGATATTTCCTTCATCATGACCTCGCTCAGGTTGGGGTTCAGCCGCCACTGGAACTCACGCGATGGCTTCGCCCCCTCCTCGAGATAAATATGGTGGGAGCACACTGATGGACTAATCCCATGGAGATCTGCTACGCTCCATCCGATTGCCTTGCGGTCTTTTCAAGAACCCTTATCAAACGGGATTCTTGCTCTCCAGTCAGATCGGCGGAGATGATGACTGGGTACATCTCAGGTTCGCCCGCAAGGAACCGATACTTCAGCGAAGTAGGGAGCGGCCTCAGCTCTGGACAGCTGGGTGCTGGCAAATCTGGCCTCGGAAGAAGGTGTGTGAATGCTGCTAAATCTGCCAAATCTGCCTGGGAGAAAGAATACGAACTCTCGCAAACTGGATCTGGAGGAGGCTGCTCAACTGTGTTGTCTCTGATCTGCTCTGCCTCTACCTCCTCCTCATCTGTAGGCTCAGGTGGACTCAGGTCTGGCATCTGGTCATCACAATCTGCCCAATCAGACTCTGAATCCGAGGGATCTGCATCAAACAAGGTGGCATCAATACCACCGTTACACAAGGTGGCCTCAGTACCACCGTCACACAAGGTGGCCTCAGTACCACCATCACTAGGAACCGTGTCGCGGTCGAGAACCGGCTCTGCTGCCTCTGTAGTATCCTGGACTAGGACTGCGCTCTCCAAGCTCTCCTCTGCTGTCATCTATGCATCAGTGGTGTCTGGAAATGAGAGGATGGCCTGTGCTGAAGGGTCTGCCCATGCTGCCTCATCATCTGTGATCACAAAATCACAGTCCTGGTGGATGTCTGACCCAGCATCTGTCAGCTGCTCTGTATCGGTGCTGGCCTCTGAGCATGCTCTCTCTCTGGCTCTGTAGTCCTCGACCGTCTCTATTTGTACACTCTCGCCCTCGACGCGAAAGTATACCTTCCCGCTATCATGATCAGTCACTGCCTTGGCTGTGGCCAAGAACGGACGACCGAGGATGATGGGGGTATCGGCCACTGAATCAGGGATCTCCATGTCCAACACTACGAAGTCCACGGGGAAATGCAGGCCCTGAATAGTGACGATAACGTCTCGCAACAACCCCTTCGGCCTCTTGACAGATCGATCAGCAAACTGAAGGACTGTCCTGCTCTGTCGAAGAGTGCCCAACTCGAAGCGGTCGAGAAGGGTTGCCGGAGGGAGGTTGATAGACGATCCGCTATCCAATAGAGTACGGTCGAACCTCTGCTCACTAATATGGCATCTGACATACGGGGCTCCGGAATCTGGCCTCTTGGCCGGTAGACGGTTTTGGATCGCGAAGCATGTGGCTTTCGTCAGCACATGTATCTCTGAATGATGGTTCCTCCTCCTTCTCCTGACGGTAGTCCTATCTCTCAAAGATCGCTGAAGAAGGGGGATGTGCTGCAAAGCCTCCTGAAGGGTCAGCTGTATGTGAAATCTGTCGATCATGCTCTGGCTGAACTCCTCCTGCTCTCTTTTTTTTGGGTCTTTTTCTCTTTTCTTCCCCTTCCCCATCTGAAGGGCTCTAGGGAAGGGGATCACGGGGTCCTTCTCATATGAAGGACTAGGAATAGGTCTAGACGGCTCGACGGCCGGATCCGCACATACATCAATCACCACAGTGGGACCAGAAGAAACTAAACCTTTTCCTTTATTCACAACAGTGTTCTGAGATACATCAACAGAAGGAAAAACAACATCTCTCTCAAAATGAACACCGGTGGCCTCAGTACCACCACGGGCTGGCTCTGCTAGACGTCTCGCGGCCTCAGTACCGCGTGCTGGCTCAGCTACTCTGGTGGCGTCAGTACCACCTTCTCGAACTGGTGAAGCGGCGGCCTCAGCACCGCCGGTGGAATCAGCATCCTTGGTGGCATCAGTACCACCATCATCATCGTGTGCGGCCTCAGTACCGCTCTCCTCCTCCTGATCTGGCACCCCGGATGTGTCCTCGTGGTGTAGCTCAGACGAGGCACCGCCGCCTGCTGGTGTCCTACCGCTCCTAAGTGCAACAAAATCAGCATCAAACAGATCCGAAGATGTATCAACAAATGGATCACTAGGAGTGGCGTGCTCAGTGTAAGCTACCTGCTCAGATTTCATCTTCAGGCTGTTCGGATTCGGCTCTATCTGTGCAGGGATGGCGGCCTTCCCTCTCATCAGGTCCCGCATCTCCTGGCGGAACTCGTCCATCTCCCATCGAAAAGTAGCTTGCTGGTCCGTGAGGATGCGGGCTATGTCGTCCAAGGCGGGGCTCTCATGGGAGCCCGACGGGTAGCCTCTCTGGTGCTGAGGCTGTTGGAACTGGTGCTGCTGGTGCTGAGAGGGGTAAGAGGAAGGATGTTGCTGCTGGTGTGGCTGGTGAGCCTGCTGCTCACGTCTCCAAGACTGTCCCTGCTGCTGATAGGGACGAGGAACGAAGGACGACTGCTGGTGTGGCTGGTAGACTGGGGGCTACTGCTGCTGGTGATCCCTCTGCTGGCTATACTGCCCTCCCTGATCGGATGACTGCTGGTGGGGCTGAATACCTCCACTCCCCCACCTGAATCCGGGATGGTCTCGTCGGATCCCAGGCTGGGGACGGTCATACCAAATCCCGTTGACATCCATCAACGGCTCTGCGTCATACTGGGCTGGCGGGAGTAATGCCAGAGGCTGATCCGGCTGGTATACCACCATCTGCAGGTCTGGAGATGGTGGTGACTGGTAAGAGGGCTGCTGCGGCTGGTACGGCTCCGCCTGTACAAGGTGAACCTGTCTAGGCTGCTGAAAGGAGCTGGAGCACTGGGACGAGCTGTTGCTGCCGCCGGTATCGCCTCGCGACTGAAGACGGGGCTGGGAAGCCGTCTGTGCCTCCTGGAGACACATGAGTTGGGTCTTCATGTCGCTCAGAGTCTGTGCCATCTGCTCCATCTGAGCGATACCCTGGCACTGCTTCTTCTCGATCAGCTCCATGCGGTCCAACTTCTCGCTGATGATACCCATATCCGCAGCGGACGACTCTGCCTGTGCTGCTGCAACTGCGGATGAACTGGATGGACCGGCATCGACCCGTGCTATCCTCTGGTACTGCACGGGTCCTGGCTGCTGCTGGGGTCTGCCCTGAGTGTACAACCGGGTCTGGGACATCACCATATAGTTTTCGGCCATCTCCTCGAAGATGGCCCAGACCTGGTCGTGATCCTTGGCGAAATAGGACCCGCCACAAGAAGCGTTCACCAAGCCCTGGAGCTCTGGTGTCAGCACGCTGAAGAAGCTCTGCACAAGGTTCGGCTTCGAGATATCATGGTGCGGGCATCGGTCTGTGAGCTCTCGGAACCTCTCCCATGCCTCATGGAATTGCTCGTTGGGGAGCATGGAGAAGTTGCTGATCAGGGCCCTCGCTGCATTGGTCCGCCCGAGTGGATAGTACTTGTTCAAGTACTCGGTGCGGAGCTGCTCCCAGGTGTAAACAAACTTCCCCAAATTCTTCAGCCAGGTGGCTGCTCTGTCTGCTAGGGAAAAGGGGAAGGCGATCATCTGAATCGTATCCTGGTCCACATGGCGGTCGTGGACAGTACTGCAGATCATCAAGAACTCCTGGAGGTAGAGATGGGGCTCCTCGGTGGCAAGTCCGTGAAAACGGGGAAGCATCTGCAGGGTGTTCGGGGGGAACTTAAAGTCCCCCACGATAGCAGGCACCACTACCCAATGATGCATCAATGTAGATCCGGGGTTGTGCAACTCCCGCATCGGTCTCGGTGGTCCTCCTGCAGCGACGGCTGCCGCTGCGGCGGCGGCGGCGGCTGCTGCTGCTGCTGCTGCTGCGGCTCGTGCCTCTGCATCTGGTCCGTCCTCAGGCTCGCTCTGATCTCTCTCTGCTCTGAGTCGCTCCAACTCTCTCCTCATCTCAATCATGAAAGCTCCCTGATCCCTCAGCAGCTGCTGCACTGTCTCTAGCGAGGCGATCAGGGTGGAGTTGATCGCTCCCTGGTCCATCACAATGTGCTCTGCTCTGGAGCGATCCTCTGAACTACCGGCCATGACGTCTGCAAAATCAAA
This sequence comes from Ottelia alismoides, assembly GCA_037367405.1. Classification (NCBI taxonomy): domain Eukaryota; kingdom Viridiplantae; phylum Streptophyta; class Magnoliopsida; order Alismatales; family Hydrocharitaceae; genus Ottelia; species Ottelia alismoides. The sequence goes on along the minus strand of JAZKJV010002499.1, from coordinate 357,295 downwards.
TGAGCCAAACTCAGGTGCTGTCAAATCTGCTATTCTCTCCTCTGGCTCATATCTCTCAGAACCGAAAGAAAGGGGGTCGAGGGGGAACAGGGTGGAATCATACTCGGGCTCGGAGAACTGGTCTCAGCTCTCGCGGGCCAACCTAGATGATTGGGTAGACGTGCCCGAAAGCGGTGCAGCCAGAGGCTGCCTAAGAGAGTGTCTACCCATCATCGTGATCTAACGAGTAGGGCGGATGAGATCTGGAGAAACTATGATCGAAATGCAAACCCCCGGTTCACCAACGCAACGCGAGCTGAAGACCGTAAAAGCTCGGTCAAATTATCTTGTCAATTTTTATTAGGTGAACACACAAGATATCAGAGCGCTTACGTGACCTGTTAGGATACCCGATACTACCCCAACCGACTGGCCCGTACGGAAGAGTCGGTAGTCAGCTGGGAATAGCATCGGAGGGCTCTACCTAGGGTGCGGGTCACTCTCTCGCGCAATCAAACCAAACAATGAGGGGGTTGCTCTCCCCAAGACAAATTTTTAGGTGAAGTGTCTTCTAGGGTCAATAGTTTCAACCAGTCCCAATTTTATGGTTTTTCTTTTTAATATTTTTCAAATAAAAACAAAGGCCTAACGAATTTTTCGGTTCTCCTGATTATTAGGTCAAAAACAGGGGGAGAAGACGAAAAAGCCGATGCACGATAAATCAATGATGCATGCAAAGTCAGAAAGGCGTACCTGTCTCCAGCACTCTACATGCAATATGATCCGCGCATAAATGTAAAGACAGAAAATAAACTACCTAAATGATGCAGCGATGAAACCTGAGTCCTAGATCAGCAATTCTACTCGTAGAACCGTCTAACTGGTCACCGACCTCCAAGCCAAAGGGTCCGGTCTTGGCCCACCCCTCCTCTGCCCGACAAATCGGGGGTAGGAGAAAGTGCTTTACGGGGCAGGCTGCGGCACGTAGGCTACGAAGGAGATGAGTCAGTTATTTTTATTAATTGATTATTAGTAGGTCCAATTAAGCGCACTATAGGAACATGCAGATAATTAAGTGTGGGGATCCTACTAATTACGGCACAAGCAAGCAGAAAATCCTAAGTCTAGGGGCTTGATAAAAACCGCATAAACACCGGAAAAGGCAGCTAAAAAGAAAAGAAAACAAAACCGCGAGAAAGCCGCGAAAACACCTAAGGGTCCCCCGAGCACACCGGTGCTCGGCGAAACAGACCCGCTAAGTCAACCAAATCCAAGAGTCCAGTCTCTGAGTACCTATATTATTACAATGATAATTAAAATAAATAAATAAATAATAAAAAAATAAAAAGTCTAACTAAACCTCTCCCACTCAACTCTCTCTCACTCTCTCCTGCGGCTCCGTACAGAAGGGAGCCGCCTCCAAGTCCTGCGGTTGCGTCGGCTCCTCGAAAGTCGCCTCCGTGGTCCTCGGGCCCTCGCAAGAAACAAAGACAAGTGGTCAGACCAAAATAACCAAATAATGATAAGAAAAATAAATGGAAATAAAATGACGGTATATATGCAAAAATGCAAAATAAAATAAACACTCAAAATAAAACAAAAACAAAAATAAAAGAAGAGAAAATAAAACAAAACAAAACAAAATTAAAATATAAACAAAAGCCGCGAGAAAGCCGCGAGCTCTGAAAGAGCCGCGAAAAGCCGCGAAATAAAAATAAAGCAAAAACAAAAACTACTAAGCCGTGCTCCCCGGCAACGGCGCCATTCTGATGACACGAAAAAACCGAGCGACTAAGGCAATCAGGTATCTCAACGATGGTCGTCGTGACCTCGGTCACTCGATCGTGTCGATCAAGAAAAATAGACCACCAATAAAGAGACAAAATCAATCAAAAACACGAAAGCGGTCTTGCTATTAATTTAACCTGGTATAGCGACCAGGGTCGAACACAAGGAGCACGGGTTGGCCTCTCGGCCTACGAAGTAGTCAAAAAGAGAATAAAATAAAATAAGAAAATATTTTTGGTGGTTTTTAATGCCTTTATATTTTTTTGGATTTTTAATGTATTAAGAAAATAATAAAAGCTAAGAAACTATTCACTTCAACAAATTATTAAATACACTAAAAATCAACCAAAAATTCTAACAAAAATGTTTTAGGTGTTTTATAATTTTTAATTTTTTTGTGAATTTTTGGGATTTTTCTGATGTTTATTTAATTTTCTAAAAATCAAAAGGTGACTAAAACAGTAGATACTGTCCAGCCGAGCTAAAAGGGCCTAGATAAAATATCTAAAGGCCCCAAATTAGTTGGGAGGTAATTTTCCTGTAAAGAGAATAAAACAAGGAAAATTTAGGCACCTAATTTATTATTTTTGGATTTTTGGTTTAATTATTAGAATTTTTATGAGTTTTTAAGTATTTTTCAATTTTTAGTGGTTTTCAGTAATGAAAAATAGCCAAAATTGGCTAGAAAATCATATACTACAAAACAAACAGTAGACAATTTTTTTGTAATTTTTAGATACTATTTAATATTTTTTTGTGATTTTTAAACTTAGACAGTAGCAAAAATGGAGGTTTTTTAATTTTTAAAAATATCAAATGAAAACAAAAATGTCCTCAAAAATCCTCGAAAATTTTACACTATGGCAAGAGCCATGTGTCCAATTTTCGTTGGATTTGGAGGTATTTTGCTATTTTATCCAAAAATAAAGAAGGGGCACAGTGCACAGGGACCAAAGTGCAAATACCCGAAAGTCTGGGGTGTCTGGTGCAATTAACCTAGCGAAACACGTGCTACGCGCGTGCCTGGGGCACTCAGGGACCCAAATGTAAGAAAAATAAGTTTCAAGGGCTTTTTGGTAACAGGTACCAAAAGTCCAGAGACCTATTCGCAAAATACCCAAAAATATCCGCACATGCTCAAATGTATCACGCACAGGGGTATAAATGCAAATAATCAAAAACTTTCATTCATTAAGGAACAACCAGAACTACAAGGGCATGTATTGCAAATACACCAGAAACTCACGTGTCGATGCACGTGTCAGACCATACACAGGGGCATAAATGCAAACTAAACAGAGTACGGGGTCCTCTATGCAAATATCCCAAAAACTAAACAACTACGCTAACTAATTACAGGACTAAATGTGAAATTAAATAAACAGAAGGGCCTAAGGGTAGTTTACCCTTTATTAATGGAGCGGCTGGATGGAGGCCACGTGGAGCATCTGACGGTTGAGAACAACGGGCGCTCCACAGCTGGGCTCCTCGAACGAATCCGACGGCGGGGGTTCCTCCATGTGGATGATCGAACGGTGTTGGGAGCAGGCGGCTAACCCTCGTGCATCGGACGGCTGTGATCAATCCTCCTCAGATCTGACAGTGAATGCGGCTCCTGAACGGACGGCCCAGATGCAGACTGGAGCTGGAGGTCTGATTAGACGGCTGCTGAAGGTCGAGGAAGAACAAGTCGACGGCGAAGTTTGCCGGCCTCGTGCGTGCGCTCCTGACCTCCTCGCGGGGCGCTGGTGATCGGAAAAGGTCTGGCGTGGGCCTTCGCGTCTCATGGGAGTCTCCGATGACCCGGCCGAGCTCTAAGGAGCTCCGGCGAGGTCAGCGGAGCTGCGCCTCCTGGCTCGATGTCGAAGGACCTCAGATGGCCCTCATTGAACTTGCAAAGCAGTCCAGGAAGCTCGCGGGTCGAGGGCAAACTGCCTCGACCCGGTTAGGCAGGTGAAGGTGGACTGTGGAGCGATATGGGCGAGCTCCGGTGAGGGGGGTAGACGGTGGAGCTCGAATCCCAGCTCCTGTGCGAGCTGGGTTGAATGGGGATACGGAGAAGGTGCGCGAGAAGGAGGCGATGGTGAATGTGGATCTCGATGATCGAGTGGAGCGAGGGAGTGGTCGGAATCGGCGTAACACGACGGAGCGGCGATTTGGGGGTAACTAACAATTAAAAGAACAGAGAAGGCTACGGGTCTACCTGGGTGGACGGTGAGACTGGGGACGAGCTTGCGCAGCTCTGGGTCGTCGCCTCGAGGAGCGTCTCCCTCCGAGGCTCGATGCTCCTGCTGGTGGCGGAGCAAGGCGGCGAAGCTTCGCCGGATCAGTGGTTTCGCTCCCTCTCCTCGCTTCGACACCACGGGGGACAAGCTGTCACTCTCGCCTACGCAATGGAGCTCACGGGAGGTGGAATCGAATGGCCAAAGATGAGAAATGAGGAGGCGGAGCTCGAGCTAAATATGGGTGAGGGTCCGGGAAGACAGGTGCGGGTAGGGCGTGGAGGCACGCGGATCCCGATGTGGATACCCCGGCGAGGGTCTCGAATGTAGCATTAAGGAGTCGGACCCGGGGTTTAGGTGGTAGGCGATCGGGTTTAGCGGGAAAAAATCCGAGAAGATGGGTACCCGCTAAAGACCCGTGCGAAGTGGTCCTGGGGGGGGTAGTTGACCGGGCGGTCAACAATCCCAGGACCAGTAGGAAGCGGCCACGTGGCTGGATTTTGAAGGTGAAAATTAAGGTAGCAAATGGCCGAATTTGCAAAAAGTTAAAACATGAAATATTTTTTTTTATTTTTTTCTATTTTTTAGTGATTTTTAATTAATTTTTCAAAGTAAAAATAGTGTATTTACATAGTAGGTTCATATATAGGTATATATACAATATATAGGTTTTTAGTTTTGATTATTTTAATTGTTATTTTTATACAATTTTATTCCCATTTTATATTTTATTTATTTATATTATAAAATTAAGAATAAAAGGATATTTTTATTTCATTTTTATTATTTTTTTTACATAGGTGAAATAAATAAGTATGTACATGTATAAGCATGGTATATTTACTAGATATTTTTGTGTTTTTAATTTTGTTATTTTTATTTTGTTTTTGTTTTAATTGTTTTTATTTTATTTATATAATATAGGATATTTACAAAAATTTTGGAAATTAATTTTATTTATTTACAAAGCTAAATAAATATGGGGATGGTCTATATACAAGGTGACTATACACAAGTGGTGTTTTTGTTTTCTTTTTAATTTTTATATTTTTATATTGATTTTATATTTAGAAATATGTACAAGTATTTACAAACCAATTTTGCATCTATTTTTGTGAGGAAAATATTTTTATTTATTTACATAAATATTTACACACATGAGCCCCTATCTCCCTCTACTTTAGCTTTTATGCGGTCAGGCCCATGCTGAGCCCTCCCTTGGGTTAAGTTACTCAATATTTATTCTAAATATTTCCCTCTTTTTCGTTTTAATCTTTATTCTTTTATTTTTGCACAATAACATGCTAATTATAGGTTTTTACACAATGCATGCTTTTGGTAATTATTTGTATTTACACATATCTACATGCATTTGCAAAGGTTTTTGTAGCTAAAATATAAGAATAAAGAGTGATGAATGAGTATTCATCAGCTACCCTTCAGATACAAGATGTTACTGCCTCCACATCTCGTTTGCACTTCTGCTACAATCCCAAGATGAGACTTCTAAAACCTTCTCCATGATGCTTGATTGCTTCAATTGAAGATTCCACCATCTAGTTCTAGTGATCTTGGAATTCTCCTTTTCTTTACCAGCCCTTTTATTTGCACATCCATGACTAACAAGTGATGTTGGATTGTCAAATTCTCTCCTGGGCTTACTTTGCAGTCTTTGCAACACAAGCGATTTCTTCTCCTCAATGCAAAGTAATCTATTTGTGTTCTAGTCGGGTCACTCTTTAAATTCTCCTTCCTCTTCTTGAAGAAAGTGTTTGCAATGAAAAGATCATACGTCGTTACAAAATCCAGAATGTCTTTTCCCTCTTCATTTCTATCCCCGAGGCCATGGCCTCCATGAACACTAGCATACCCTGAAGCATCCTTTCCCACATGCCCATTAAGATCTCCACCCAGGCAAATCATCTCTCTTTGTGGGATTCCTTGCAAAATCTTATCCAGATCCTCCCAAAAAGCTTGTTTAATCCTTTCATATAAACCAATTTGTGGTGCATAAACAGAGATGATATTCAGAGTTTCTTCTTTAAGCACCAATTTTAACAAAATAATCTGATCCCAGAATCGTTGCACCTCAACCGTACAATCCTTCAAATCTTTATGAACAACTACTCCAACATCATTTTTGCCTTTACCTTTACCTGAAAATTTGGAACTTCAAGTTTTCATAAAAAGAAAGTGATTTCATAAAATTTAAAATAAAAGTGATTTCATAAAATGAACAACCACTTCAAGCTTTAAAATGAAAGTGGTTTCATAAAATTTGGAGTTAAGATGTGAAAGTCGGCTTTTTGGAGTGCTATTGTGCATGGTTGTTTATATAGTACCTAGTTACCAATTTATTTATTTATTCCTTTATATTTTTGCACATATTGTATTTTAATATTTTGTGCACCGTTTATGTTATTTATATAAAATATAAATAAAAATTGGAAATAATCAAAAATAAAATAATAGTATTTATACTATAGTTATAATATACCTATATTGTATATAGTCCTATTTATTTAACCCATTACATAAAATTCATAAAAATAAAAGAAATATATGTTTAAAATCATTTGAATATTTTGTAAATAAATAAAATATAAATTAATGTGTATTTTTGTAAAATAATTAATTAAAAATGTGTGTTTATATATATGTAGTTTATACTTATAAATACAGGTTTATATTTATTTTGACCTTATAAATTAACGTATTTAATTTATTAAAAAATATCACAAATTTATTTATTTATTTATAAATAATTTTTATTTTGAATTTTTTTAATTTAAATTCATTTTCTATTTACTACCTAATTATTTTTATTTATTTTATTTATTTTTTCATGTAGTGCTTAGCCCTATTCGGGCTGCACTCCCATTGGGCAGACCCGGGTTTGTTGACCCGAGTGAACTGCCCCTCTCTGCCCATTTATTCGAATAATGCATGGACCTTCATTCTTCCTCGATCTATGCTGACTCGATCATCTATAATTTTCGCCTAATTTTTGCGCCTGAATAATCTTCACACATCCCAGATCGACGCCCGAATAAATTTCATTCCATTTTGGCCTCGATTCTCTCAACTTTCTCTTTTGAATTTCACCATTCACCAACCTCTATAAATGAAGCTCCCAGGTTTCCATCTCAATCTGATCCATTTTTCTCCACCTTTCTCCCCGAGATCAATCCCAGAACTTACCTAAGGTGACAGCAAGGGCAACCCATGATCAGGAATGTGCGTGAGGGGCTAAGGAGCGAGATCCAAGCCGTCATCAGAGCTCTCCGACGAGCCTAGCTTCTCCGGCCAATTCATAGCAAGATTGAGGCCAAGACCACCTGCATTCTATCGTAGGTACATTAGATTAGCTTTCCGGTCATTTTTATATCATTTAATTGCATTTTGATTCAGAATTTTAGATCTGCCATTTACCTCCGATCTGCTCGATCAGAGATTCGATTCTTCTGATTTGATCACACAATCATTCTAATCACCTTACCTGACTCATTCCACTTCTTCATAGCTTCCTTACACAATCTGATCAACCTCAGATCGTTAGATCTGAGGAAGTTTAGGATCAGACCTTCATACTCCCCCCCAACATGATCCATCCACCTCTGAGATCTGTTGTTTTTGCTCAACAACCCTGGCCGGAGCACCCTCTTCGAGCATCGAATAATTTGCAGGAGATGGGAGGAGTTTCTCGAGCGAGATCATGCACATGGGAGTCAACTTTCATCTGCGCAGGAGCTCTAGGTCCCTGATCAGCGGGAGCGGACCTTGATTCTACATCAGATCGATGATGGACATTGTTGAGATCCTTTTGAGACCATCGGAAGCCAAATCGGAGTAAGGAGAGAGAGAAAATATAGCCAAATCAAGTTCATCCGGAGTGACCTTCGAACCAGTTCCTCTAGACTGCTCCAGGAGCGTTAGATCAAGAATGACGACTCCAAATCGCATCCAGATCGTTCACTCACGCCCAAAAGGTGATAGTTGGATCAGATCATGGGAGCCACGTCTCAATCACCCTAGCCTCACGTGTCTTGCACGCTTTACTGGTGTTTTTGCACTTCTTCACTGGTTTCTTTTTTGTAAACAAATTACATTTGAACATGTGTCAAGTCATTGTTGCTTGAATAATTGCATCTAGCACCTTGAGTTTCCTTTATTTTCTTTGTTATTCCTCCTTTTACAGACTCATGTGCATCAACACGTACTTTTTGAGAAAATTACAATGAATGTTGTATTTATTGTTATTATTGTTTGATCTAAAAGTTTTAAATAATTGCAAATAAGTCCTTGATTGTTGAATTCACGTGCGCAAACACGTGGAGCTGTGGTGATTTTGCACTTTAGGCCCTACCTTTTACTTGTTTTGTATTAATTAGTTCTTATAATTTCTATTAATTATATATAAGTCCAGCTTTTGCTGCATTTTATTTTCTCATTAATTTCTCTTAATAATTAGCTTAATAATTCCATAAAATTCACATAAAATCAATTTATGTTCCTGATTATTTGTTTTACACCTAATAATTTTCGTTTTGAACTTTTCTTTTAATTTTTATTTTTTAACATTCAAAAAACTACCTTTATTTTATTTTGCAATTAAAAATCCATAAAATTTTGAAAATCATTGAAAAATTCTGAAAAATAATATAGATATACTTATAATATTTTATCACATGTATAAATTTCACACAAAAATAGTTTCAGATAGCCATAAATTTTGAAAAATATAGAAAATCTCATAAAAATTATATAAATTCACAGAAATTCAGAAAAATACATAAATTGACTTGTTTTAAAGCTCAATAACTTCTTTATGCCAGATATTTTTTTTCTATTTTAGAAATCCAAAACAATAGCTTGATTTTCATTTTATTCACTATTTTTAGTTTTTGTTCTTTACAAAATCCATAAAAATATAAAATATCCACAAAAATCACAAAATGGTAAAAATTATATAAAACACAAATATTTTATTCCAGTATTTTTGTTACATTTGAAAAATAAAAGTTGCATTTTTCCCATTTGTATATATATAGCCTATAAATTGTTTTTTAAAATTAAAAATATAAAAATTTTGCAAAATTAAAAACCTTTAAAAAATCAGAAATCCGAAAATATAAAAAAGTACTAAATATTAAAAATCCATAAAAATATAAAAGCATAAAAGTACAAAAAGAAAAGAAAAGAAAAATTCTTCATTAATTAACAATAATTAATTGACCCATGGATATGGCATCCTCCTTCAGTACGACTATTTTTACTATACCATGTAAAATAAATAGCATTTCTTCAATTCTTGCATTAGAATAAAAAAATAAATTTTGTTTGAGTCGATTTTGGGTTACGACAACACTTTGACTTGTGATATATCATCATCATTTTCTCTTAAAAAATTAAAATCCAGAAACCGTGATTCAACACTCGTATATATTCATAGTCATTTTAATGATATGGTAAGATATTTTTCTACGTCAATATCTAAATATACATATGTACTATATTAAACTAATAAAGATATGGTAAGTGGGGTATGCAACTAGACGGATACATATATAGGTTTAAGTTTTACCCTATTCCATTTATTTTAAAATCTAGATATTGATACAAAATGCATATTTTACAGATATAAAAATCTTAAAGAATATCCTTAAATATAAATATGGATATGAAAATAAATAATCTTGATTCAATACAAATATTTACGAAACAGATATAAATTATCTTAATGATAATAGATGTCTCCTGATACCTACAACAAAAAAAAAATATTAGTACATTTGAAAGTAATGCATGAAAAATAAAAAAATTACATAAACTACAATACAAAAAATAAAAGAGAGTATATTTCTACATTAGATAAGCAGTACAACAAGTAATTATATAGTATAAAAATACTTTCTTCATGTGTTTGGAAATGATTCCAAAGTGCGGAATACGATGTGTAATCATGTAATATAATTTATATGTCAACAAACACAATAATATATGTCTATACAATGTACATATGTAGATTTAGTAATATGGCCGGGAGATTCTATAATCTTTGCCAATTACCTCCACGATCTTTGAAACAACCTAATTCCCTCATCGACCCCGTAAACTTGCTAACCCTTACCCCACGAACCATGCGGTTAACTCCCATCAATTCACCTATTAAATTTAACTGGATTCCATGAAAAGAGGTGCGAGTTGACCTCTTTCTTTAATAAATTTACAAAAATGTCATCTTCCTCCACCTCCGCTTCTTTCCCCTCCTCCTCCTCCTCCCTCCCCTTGTTCCTCTGCCTCCGCCTCCAGCCGCCTCCTTCCCTTCCTCCGCCTTCGCCCCCAACCTCCTCCTCCCCTTGCTCCTATGTTTCTGCCCCCTCCACCACCTCCTTCCCTCATCTTGGTTCGTCTCCAAAAGACCTCCTCCTCCTTCCCTCATCCGATAAGATTATGGAAATATCTGCTCCATTTCCACTGGTACGCCAAGTCGTATTCAACCTTGAAGTGATCATCCAACCTCCGAATACACGCCATACACCAGACACGATCTCGGATACTTTTATCTACCTTCTAAGCCGCAACCCTCAGACATCCAAAGTTAAATACCGGTAGAGCTAAGATGAGGACAGAGCACCGACACCACCACCGCAGTCTTCCCCAGAGAAGGTCATCCTTATGTCCCGCCGTCGTCGTAGTTTTTGCAGTCTTAACCTTGGGATTTGCATTGGGGTTCTACTCGGCATCTCCCACCGAATCTCGGCAACTTGATTCCAATGAACACATCATAGTCAAGCAAACTGATACTTCCTGCTCGAACCCAACGGCACAGACATGCGACCCACCTTACGACCTCTTCCAATTCCAATCACACTGTGCCCCTCCTCTCCACCACTTGTCAACTCTCCCCACCCTACTCTGTCATCTACAGAGGCACAGATATGCTTCTTTGCTTGGTTTATCCGTGAAAATAAAAAAAACTGTAATTGGTTGATGGATGGAAATGAGGTAAAGAGAGAGAAAATAAAGAGGAAAAAGAAGAAGATGAACGGAAGAAGAAGAAAAAGAGGAAGGAGATGATGAGGTGAGAGATCCACCGTGGAATTCTCTTCTGGTTAATTAACACAAGGTATTGAGTAAGTAAAGCTAAATTTAACGGCGGGGTTCGTGGGGTAAGACGGAGCAAGTTTCAGGGTCGAGGGGAGAATTAGGTTGTTTCAAAGGTCGTGAAGGTAATTGACAAAGATTATAGGGTCTGCTGGGTAAAAATCCCTAAAAGATATATGGATATATATCCTAAAAAAAGAAAAAAAAACCATATCTATACTCATAGTTGCAAAAAAACAAAAAAAAAATCTTATATGAAGAATATCCACCCTAATCAGAAAACATATATGTATCCTCTTAAATATGAATAAGATAGTGAATGGATACAGATATATCTGTATCGGATTACATCTTTTAGCTTGGTAATATATATAACCTTATTTGTAAACCAACAATTTACATCCTTATTTTGGTATCTTACAAATGTAATTATCTTAGGGATGCAAACCGGATATGAATATATCAGTATCCGTCCATTTTTGTATCTGATTTTAAGGGGATATGGATATGAATATTTTATTTTGGCCGATACGAATATGGATATGGATATGATTTTCTACTTTTTTTGTGGATACAGATACGGATACAGATTTTGCTTTTTTTTAGGATACGGATACACATGGCTACATTTTTTGCAGATACTGTATTGTTGAATCTGTATGCGTATATTGTATATACATACATCAACGTACCTGTATATCTCCAAATATATTATAGGATTTCTTGCAATATATTGCATCTGGAGTCATTTTCAAATGTCGGAAGAAAAATATAGATCTTTATATTATGTAGCCATTTGTTATACAAGTTATTAATTTATATAATACTATACTTTCTTTTATTATTTTATTATCATTGTAGTTTAGAATTTTTACGTAATCAATTACAACAACAATCCTATTGAATGGAGGTGTTAGGAGATATTTTTTTATCCGCGGATAATCCATTTTTATTTTTTAAATATCCGATCCGGATCATGATTATTTAGTTCTATATCTGTATCTGTATTTAAGGATATGATTTGCAATTTTCGATATCAGTTTCCATATCCAGATTTTAAAACAGATACAAATATGATAATACATATATCCATATTCGTATTCGCATGTTTACATTCTTAAATTATCCTCTACATTCTAGTTTGATGATTATTTTATTAATCCTACCTTATAAATCGTATTTTAAGTTAAAATATTTCAAGAATTATCAAAATTAGATGTTCATAACATGTGTATTTCGATAATATCTATATGTATTTTAACATCTCCAAATAGATCCAAGAATCTAAAAGAATCTTTCTTCTAAATGTAGACATCAAATAAAAATCAATAGTAGGGATAATATACAAGGTAATGTGGATGACAAGGGAGAGTATGAAAAATTTGTAGAAAAAAGTATAAAATCCGGTGAAAATCATTTGTGAACGCTGAAAAAATGTCATCACCGTTTTCATCAGGCATGTATGTATGTTGCATGTTGGATTCTTGAATATTAATTTTTAGCTTCATCATTTATGATAGATTTTGGTTTGTATTTCTTTTCAACGTGTTATATTAATCCAAGCAGGTACCACTATTAGCACAATCTTAGCCCTCACTTAGAGCTCTTATCGGTTCTTCCTTTTATGTGACAAAGAAATTAATAAAGTCAAAATGAGTTGGATGAACAAGGTAAAAAATAAGGTAATATTGCAAATAAATATTTGGTGAATCTACATTAGTATTCAAAATGCATATATTAATTTCGTCAGTGATGTCGATATTATCAATTTGTAGATAAATCATTTTAATAAGAGCTTGGGTTCATTTGGATGAACAACTGCATTCAGTCGACCAAGTAATGCTCTTCCTACTTAGTATGAAACTTGTTAAATTTATAACTTAGGATTGATATAATAGTACCTAATGATGATACGATGGCATATATTTCCTTGATTAAACAATATCTTTGTTTTTTTAGCAGTTGAATGGTGGATCTTCAATGGATTGGATGTTCCTAACTTGCGACAAGTGGCAGTTTAAGGCATTGTTGCAAACCACGTCTATCGAGGGATTGATGCCAGAGGAGTTAGAGCACATTCAACCTCATCACTTGTAAGGATGAAATTCGTTGAAGACAGACAAGTTACATGATATTGTTTGTATCCATTATAACATGTGGTTGAAGATGAAGAATGCAAGGGAGACGAATGGCAGGCAAGAGAACATAAACCATGTTAACATAGCATATGTACAAGATGACAACGATGATGAGGACGACATCAGTAATAACCGCACTCCTTTGCTTGACAAGAGAAGAAGGCCAAATTCATGAATTGCCTCTCAAATGGTGGCAGATGTTGAAGATTACAAGGCTATGCCTATACTAGGTCAACAGATATATCCAACTAAAAGGGTTGAAATAGTAATTATAATGACAAGTAATTGAGGCAACAATGATGCAACAAAACTCATTTATATGGTCTAGTAGTTGAAGCAGTGAACTCCCACTCCAATGACCAGGATTACAACCTCAGTAAAAAAAATAATGATGCAGTAGAGATTTACTGCACAATGACACTGTAGCGGTACTGTTGTTTTAGGCGCGGATTCGTAGAATTACAGACAAGACAAGAATATACGAGCTAACACAGAAACATACATTGATAATATGTTCTACTCGAAGCCCATGTCTAAATCTCGCAAAGCAGTCGGATTGAAATCCTACCCAACACCAGTACCCTCACGGACAACCCCAAACAATGGAATTGATAGTTAGATATCTTCAGTGGTTCTGTGGGTATGAATGTGAAGAGATCCAAAATCTGATGGTGGTGCAACATCAAGGCCCCTTGGCAACAAGGTTTTAAAAATCAAACCGGACAATTCAGCCAGTTAAATCAAGAATCAGAAGAAAAATGGTCCAACCACCTGTTTTTTTATCAAAAAAATAAAAATCAATCAAAATCGTGGTGGACTGCATTAACCAGATTGAACCAATTGAATCAAACCACTGACTCGACCATCTATTTTTTTACAAAAAATAATTCATAATTACTTAATAAATTGCATTTACTTAGAAACTATTCACAATCTAATTTCATTATAACACATTGTATGGCACTCCTTTATCTCTTCTCCTTCATGTGTGTCAATGACTCATTATTGATGCATGCTTTACGAGCATTGCCTCTCTCTCTTGCCACATTGTGCACGAAGTTGTCCCCTTATAAAAAGTGGTAAATAAACAACACTTGTCATCAATTAATGAAGAGGTTCTTATCATGTGGTCTTTCTGATTGCTTCCATGTTCCTCCTCCTCATGGTTACAGCGCCGGTGATTACGGTGGATTTCAACAAGGTTAGCAACACTATAATGATTCCTTGTTGCGGAGTTACGCAAGATATCGCATATTTCCATATTTTCTCTTCAATACATATGCCTCAATCCCAGCAAATGCCATCCCCTCGTATTTCATCAAAAGATTCTCAAGTTGGATCTTCATCTCGTCGACTTCCCCATGAGTCCGCCTCTAACTATCCCCGCATTGGCTTCCTAGCATATATGATCCACCATGAAAACAAGCAGAAGAATTGCGGATACATGGAGTCGCAAGAAGTAGATTGTAGGCACAACAGCAAGCATGATAAATGGATCCACCAAGAAATTCTTGGTTTCGCAATGTCGAATCTTTAATGGATAATGAAGTGAGTACCACTTTAAAACTCTATGCATTTATGGCATTTTTTTAGTTCAAGCGATTCGTCCTTATTCATTTTCATGACTGACATTATAGTGCATGCATTATATATCAGGAAATATCTTACTTTATAACATGTATGATGGTATGTACACAACTGTTGCAACAAACAAGTGTGTATTTTCTCTTATTTATTGATAAAAAAAGATATTGAAAACAATATTTTCTGGAAAAAAAAGGTTTTTACAACCATTTCCACATTTTCTGAACAATATCACTGAAACAGAATTTTGGCCAAATAAATCAAAATCCGGCGTTTAAAGCCATGAGAGGAAGAAAATACATAACTAGCAGAGAACATACTAGCATATAAGGTGAGAAGGCCGATCTTTGCTCGAGGTGCTTAAGATAAGCAAAAAGTAAATTCAGATTACCTAGAACAGTTAATCTGAGAACTCTAGATGGCAGTCGCAGCTGCATACAGAATACTGCAATGCAATCAGAAACCAGCAAGACTAACTTTATCTGCATAAATATGTAGCCCCGTTCACTGTTTGCGTTTCAGCACTCAATAAACGAAAGTTTCCAGACCTCTCTAACATTAGATGATCCATCTGCGACTTGAGAAATTAACGATGCTTTCATGACACCTGCAGTCGTTTCCATTAGTATGATGTATCAGATGACAGGGAAAGAAATACAAATACAGGTGTTTAAAAAGAGACAAGTGACGCCATGGTCCTTAAATTATTCTTTTAAACATAAAGTTCCAAAAACAAACAACGTGCTGAAATAAATAAATCGATTGTTTTGCAAATTAATTTGATTACTACTGACAACTATAATCTGAAAATAAAAGGCAACAAACAAGCGTCAAACATTTATATTTACATGCTTCAGGAGAGTCAGGATGGCCTCCTGTAAACCCCCACTAAAATAACTCCATATTTTTACACGTAAATCAAATCTTAGCGTATGCAGGATTGTAGGAAACGGCTCATCCATATGGATTCAAGCTCCTAAATCATGTGAATCGGACAGCAGACGTGAAAGTTATATCTATCTAAGAGAAAGGGTATCAGACCACGGTATTTGCCTAAGGATTTGCCCTAGATGCTTAACCAACTAACATTGTGGAACTTTTACAATTGTACCCTTCCAAGTTTTCACAGTGGCACATGCCCCAGCTTTTTTTGCACTATCACATGTGCCCCAATCTTCTTGCATCATTAACACTTGTGGCCTTCCGTTAGGTTTACACAAATAAAGGTTTGGTTTTTAAAATTCCTTTACAAAAGTACTGCATACCTTCTTGCTCTCCATCACCTCCCTCCTTGTTGTAACTAAACTCCTTTGCCTCGAACTTTGTGACCTCGATGTTGCCCAGAACTCCTCACAATGGCTCTCCTCTGCCTTTGACATTGCTCAGTGTAACCAGGTACGCCGACCCGGTATTCTTGTTGGGGAGAAAACGAGAGAGACGGAGATCGAGAGAGGGAGGGATATGAGAAATGGGAGAGGGCTCCCTAGTGCGAGGAAGAGCGTATGTTTGATCCCCTCCCGGAGGAGGTGTTTTATAGGGCGTGAATGCCCTCGCACTAGTCCGTCCTAGCCCCACGCCCTAACGGACTCCCGCAAGACGCGGGCTTGCCGGAACCGTCGACTCCGAAACAGCCGGCGGCGTTCTTTGACCACGAGTTCATATGGACTCGTTCTACATCTCCCACTTGACCGAAGTGGTCAAAAACATATATGCTCCCGCTATTCGTGTAGTATATACATGGAGATTTATCATGTGAGGATCATTATCTATGAAACCTCTTCCTTGACTCAAACATTCCTGAGTCCCATTAAACCAACATGTTTAATGTATGTTCCTGCTGCTATTCCCTTGGTAAGGGAATCAGTCAACATGTCACTGGTAGGTATGTAGGTTACCGTGATTTCTTGCTTCGCCACTATATCTTGTATATAGTGATATTGGATCTCAATGTGTTTTCCTTTAGAACGATTAGCCCTACAATTGATCAAGCTAATTGCAGCTTGATTGTCACAATACATTTCAATTGGCCCTTTGACCAATTCGAGGCTTAGGTTCTCTAGGAAACGCCTGATCCACACAGCATAAGTGGTGGCCATGCTACACGCAATGTACTCAGCTTCCTGTGTATGTCGAGATACAC
Organism: Ottelia alismoides; assembly: GCA_037367405.1. Lineage (NCBI taxonomy): Eukaryota > Viridiplantae > Streptophyta > Magnoliopsida > Alismatales > Hydrocharitaceae > Ottelia > Ottelia alismoides. Next base: position 340,337 of record JAZKJV010002499.1, on the reverse strand, counting down.
ATCATTGTTTCTTGCTAACCCAAGAAACGACTGCACCATCAAACATGAACAGGTAACCTGATGTGGATTTTCTATCATCCACATCCCCTCCGAAATCGGCATCGGAGTATCCTACCACCTCAAGCGATTCTGCTTGATATACAAGTTTCAGATGTACTGTCCTTTTCAGATATCGAAGAATCCTCTTTACAGCTTCCCAATGTGCTGGATCGGGGTTGCTTTGATATCTACTGACTAAGCTTACTGGATAAGCTAAATCAGGTCGAGTACACATCATTGCATACATTAGACTTCCTACCGCTTGTGCATATGGTACATCTAAAGGTTTCTGCCCCTTTCCGGGACACTGACTCTTACTGAGTCTTTTTTCCATCACAAGTGGTGTTGGAGCTGGAGTGTTGTTCTGCATCTCCTTAACACAGTATGCAAATATCTTTCTTGACTAAGGCTCAATGTCCTTGAGTCCATGTCTCTTGTTATTTGAATTCCAAGAACATAGGATGCTTCGCCCATGTCCTTCATCTCAAATTCATTGCTCAATTTCTGTTTGATTTCATTGAGCATTTATATGTCATTACCTGCAAGCAGAATGTCATCTACATACAATGACATGATTGCAAACCTGCTCCCACTCTTCATGACATACACACAGTTATCCAATTTATTTGAAACAAATCCAAATTGGATAACTTTCTCATGAAATTTGAGATACCATTGCCGTGAAGACTGCTTTAAGCCATATAATGACTTTCTTAACTTGTAAACCTTTTTCTCCTGACCTTCAACCTGAGATCCCTCAGGTTGTCGCATATAAATCTCCTCCTTTAATTCTCCATTAAGGAATGCCGCCTTCACATCCATTTGGAATAATTCCAAATCCATATATGCGACTATGGCTAAGATCATCCGAATGGATGCAAACTTAGCCACTGGAGAATAGGTTTCCTGAAAAACTATTCCAGATTGCTGAGTATAATCCTTGGCAACTAATCTGGCTTTATATTTGTCAACAGTACCGTCAACTCGATACTTTTTCTTAAATACCCACTTACATCCTATGGATTGCCTACCTTCTAGCAAATCACATAATTCCCAACCACCGTTTCGCTCGATTGAGTCCAACTCATCTCTCATGGCGGCCGACCATGATTCCGACTTAGACGAAGCCATAGCTTCACCAAAGGATATGGAATCTGTACAATCCGCGACATCCTCATCTACGGTGTAACACGACGCCTTGCATTCATAGAAATGGTAATCTTCCATCCATGCGGGCCGTGTTCTGGGTCTTTTGTTGCCGATTATACTCGTGGGTTGTGTGGGTCCACCCACTTCCTCTAAAGGATCATCATGTTCCATAGGTTCACTCTACATTTGGATGATCGATATCATCCGTAAGTTCTTGTCTAATGCTCAAGTCATCTTCATTGTCCTGTAAGACAATCAGAGGATCTGATTCCTCTACTTCATGCTCCTTTTCTTGATGATTTCAAGGAAAGTAGCATCACGACTTTCGATCAGACCTTTAGTTTCACGGAAGAACCTATATCCTTTAGAATTCTCACTATACCCAATAAACTTGCACTTTAATGTTCTGAAGTCTAGCTTGTCTCTAAGCTGACTCGGTACCAGAACATGTGCTACACATCCCCATTTCCGGAGATGGCCCAACTCGGGCTTTCTGCCATTCCATATTTCATATGACGTTGATTCTACGGACTTGGTGGGAATCCTATTCTGTATATAGTTCGCAGTCAACACTGCCTCTCCCCAGAATTTCTTGGAGAGTCCTGAGTGTGAAAGCATACACCTTATTGCATTCATCAAAGTTCGATTCTTTCTTTCTGCTACACCATTCTGTTGTGGTGTATATGGCATTGTAGTCTGCCTACGAATGCCTGCTTGAATGCAATAATCCTCAAATTCCTTTGAGGTATATTCCCCACCTCTATCTGTCCTAAGAGTCTTGATTGGTTTTCCCAATCTTGTCTCCACTTCTGTCTTATATCTCTTAAATGTTTCAAGTGCTTCCGACTTTCTTCCTAAGAGATAGACATAGGAGAACTTCGAATAGTCATCAATGAATGTTATAAAATATTCCTTATTTCTATGTGTGCTGACGTTCAGTGGTCCACATATGTCTGAATGGATCAAACCTAGTAACTCTGTTGACCGAGTTCTTGTTGAGAAGGGTCTTCTCGTCATTTTACCGGTCAGACAGTGTTCGCAGAGCAATGTCCTTGCACCCGTGACCTGAGGCAACAAATTTACCTTAATCATTTGATCCATCTTGGAATTTCCTGGATGACCCAATCGCATGTGACACAAGTCATAATCAGACAAACAACACAAGGCATACTCAGAAGAGACATTCATTGATTTACTAGAATTTATTACAGGGAGACAGAACAGGTCATGCTCGGGCACAAACTTTCCCATCGCATAGACCTTATTCTTGCCTATAGATACACGCTTATTATAAAACCTAACTTCAAAGTCTTTCTTGAGCAGTACTGGGACAGATATCAGGTTCCGACGTATCCCTGGGGAATATAGTACATCATTCAGTACCATAATGCTATCTCCCAAGTCAAGTCTGTATGTCCCAACACCTTCCACGTCCAGGTAGGTGTTGTTCCCCATGAAGATTCTCTGTTCGTCTTTGCTCAGCTCCTTGAAGTCCACCAGGCCTTCCTTCGTCTTGGCGATGTGTCTGGTTGCTCCAGAGTCGATCCACCATCCATCACTGTCCGTGATGACGGAGTTGCATTCTACAACAGCCGCAAATTCCATTTTCTTCTTGCCTTTGTTTTCAGGCATTTTAGAATTTCCCGACTTCTTCTTGTTGGGGCAATTGACCTTGAAATGGCCAAATTTACCACAACCGTAGCAAGAGCCGCGTGGGTATTTCCCACTCTTTCCCTTGAAATTCGCCTTAGTGGGGCCTAGCCTTTTCTTCGCGTGCACGACATTTGCTTCTTCTTCTTCCTCGACCTCAAAGATCTCAGCTTTCGATCTTTGTTTGGAGAGGTCCTGCTCAATTGCCAGCTGTGCAGGTAGGCCCGTCACAGACTTAATGTTGCCATTCATCCTCAGAGATGTGGCAACCATGTCGAATGACGGAGGAAGACTTCCCAGTATGATTGCGATCTGCATCCTCTCCGAAATTGCGCAATCAGCAGTCGCAAGATCCTTGGCCATCACGATCATCTTGTTCACATGCTCGAGGACGCTTTCAGATTCCTTCATTCTACACGAGTTGTACTTGTGTAGAAGAAGCTGGACACTCACTTCGGATTTGGAGTGATATTTCTCCTTAACCGCGGTCCAGAGCTCGTAAGCTGATTCACATGTCTCGAAGACCCGAATCAGATTCAACTCCATATGAGTCAGCATAAAACTTCTAGCCCTATTATTTGTTTTCTCCCACTGTTCGCGGGACCTAATTTCTTCCACAGTTGGATTCTCAGATAACGTAGTGCTGGGTTTGTCTATTATGGTGTGTATAGTATCGTGCAACAGGCCATAGTAGATCTTTCTACTCCATAATTCGTAATTAGTACCGTTAAGGTACTCTATCTTCCCAACCTCAGTGACAATAGTCTTGTTTGTCATATTGAATCTAATGAAATAAATAAAGGATTGTATGAGATTCAACAATTTAAAACTTTAAGAACACAACTATTAAGTTGTAGTTTAAGTTGAAGTTGAAGTCTAAATTACTTAAGTTAAGCAACGAGATTAAAAAAACAACAACAATAACAAAGGTATAATTTATTTAAAAAAATATCTTAATCCTTTCCACCTCAAAATTTTAATAAAAAGAACAGCAAGATCTCCACAAAAAAAATACTTCCAATTTATTTTGATAGATAATTAACCGAACTCACAAAAAAAATTCTTTTTAAAAAAAAGTGATAAAACTTGGATCAATAAAAAAATATTAAACACTAATATTTGTCCATTTTTTAAAAAAAACATGAATCTCCTTTAAAAAACGAATACAATTACAACTTATACCGATTATAACTTATATAAAAGTGGATTCGATCAAGTAAAACAATGCAACATGTTGTTTTTTTATATTGCTTATTTAATATTAACACCCTACTTCTAATTAATTAAAAAAATGTATATATACTCTGGAAAGAAAACAAACCAGTAGTACACAGTGAGATATTTAATAAAGAATTGCAGTTAAAAAAATATAAAAAAAGACACGTGATGAGCTTCAAAAAAAATACACAGTAATCAATTTAATAACATGTAACGTTAATAACAAGTAACGTTAGGACAGGATGGGCTCATTTGATTTAAAAAAATATAAGATAACGCTAGCAAAAGTAACGTACTTTAATAGAAATGGCAGGCTGGCAACTTTTTAATAATTTTTTTAACAAAAAAATGCCCTATGCAACCTGCGATAGCTAAAAAAACAAATATATCTCAACTTCCGGTTAGGGTTTCCTGAACTCAAAAGAATGGAGCTGGCGGCGGAGTTCGAAGAAGACGGACGAGCGAAGACGGACGAGCGGTGTTGATGATCATGTCGGATCGCGAGCAGGTTGCTCTGATACCAGTAGTGCTCAGTATAACCAGGTACGCCGACCCGGTATTCTTCTTGTTGGGGAGAAAACGAGAGAGAGGGAGATCGAGAGAGGGAGGGATATGAGAAATGGGAGAGGGCTCCCTAGTGCGAGGAAGAGCGTATGTTTGATCCCCTCCCGGAGGAGGTGTTTTATAGGGCGTGAATGCCTCGCACTAGTCCGTCCTAGCCCCACGCCCTAACGGACTCCCGCAAGACGCGGGCTTGCCGGAACCGCCGGCGGCATTCTTTGACCACGAGTTCATATGGACTCGTTCTACAGACATTTCCCATGGCTTCGACCAATCCAGAGAAATGAGGTAGGCAGAGGGCTTGGTAACATGGAAATCATGGGAAAAAAGGGAGACTCGGGATGGGGAGAGGGAGGCTGAGGGGGAGGGGTGGGGATGGAGGATGGTTGGAAGGTTGGGGATGATGGGGGCAAAGGAGGGATGGTGGTTAGGGGATGATAGGGGTGGAGGAGGTGCTCAGGGCGGAGGTTGTGAAGGAGGTGCGCATGGTGGAAGGAGCTCAAGATTGTGAAGGGAGTGCTTGGGACAGAGGGCAAAGGGGGTGCTCGGATGAGAGGCGAAGGTGGTGGTGGTAAGCAACGGAGGGGCGGATCGTGGGTATGAATGAAGAAGACTGTGAACGATGAAGATAAAAAAAGGATGCCATCTAATTAAACTCATACCCCTCCCTTTTTTTGTAAACTATGCATATGCTCAGAATTTAAAGTTTGCTTGGAGAGGAAAGGACGTCAACTAGCCTGAGGGGCACAAGTGTTATGTGTAAGAAAGTAAATTTCCCGAAAAAATAATCAAATTGAATCTCATTTGGTTAATAAGCCGTATGGTATGTGTAGCGCTATTAGAGGTATGAGATGAAGGATGTGTGCAACTTCACCTTTCCAAATCTCTTTCATTACGTACAAACATCTCAAAGTATAGGTATGTATGGTCATCTAATGGTTTTGGGGATATCACATGATGATCAGATGGGAAGCAATTCATGTTATACAGAACCCACAAGCGGTATTTCAAGTACAAAAATCAAAATTTAAAGTGCATGTGATCAATAAAAAAGCAACGGGTGATCCATCAATTGGTGGTTTCCCCCCAAGTCATCAAACATCAAAGTATGTGTGATCAATCCCACCACCACTCTATTTAAAACTAATAGCTTTGAAGTAAAAAAAACAAAAGTTGAAAATGCACGTGGTCAATTAAAAAGGGATGTGGATAGATCATCAGGTTGCTCTTTCACCCAAGTCCTCAATCATCATAGTACATGTGGTCGATCACACTACCACTGGGAAAACGATAAATCGCTCAACACCACATGTTCCATCACATAGTAAGATAAGAGTGTTAATAAAGGAGATATTGGAGGTATAAAATGAATCACATGATGAATGATCAACTTGACACTAGAGATTGATCACAAATCATAGTGAGCCCTTACCTGAATGCCGGCCAATGAGTTGATGTGATCGATCACAATAATTAGGAGGATCGATCCTCACTAACTAACTATGTTCCTATTTATCATCCCGACCAGGGTGATCAGTCCCTTAATGATTCTCACATTACTAAAAAATGAGATTTTAATCGCATCTTTCGCCTAGGTTGCCAATTTCTAAATAAAGACAATTTCCGAAAATGATAAAAAATGAAATTGTGCATATTGGGCCCATTTCTTCCCTTAAAATATGCATTGAGATGTGAGTGTGATAAGTTTGCAAAAAAGGGAATGTATAAGGCTTTTTTATAATTAAGATAAATAAAAAAATATAGGAGTGCCTCAATAAGGTAGTGCGAGCTTACCACGTATTCTATAGAGTTGAACACTAACCTTATAATATCATGGGAGGTAAAGTATATTACTAGTAGAGGAGTGTCCAAACTCAGATAAGGATATCCCTTAAGTTTCAAGAACCAAATGTGTTAAGTTGTCAACATGACCTATCCGACCGTAGTCACTTGATAGACCAAACTTAATATATCTGCAATAGACTCATAATGTGGTACATATATATAGCATAGAAAATGTCAACATATGACATAATTAACATGAAATGACCTACCACAATATCAAGTAACAAGGAGCGAGAGAGAGACATATATGAAGAGAGAGGGGGAGAACGGAAGGAGATCGAGAGGGGAGCCAAAGGGAGTTTGATAGAGAGGGAAAGGGAAAGCGGGCCACCATTGCAAAGGAGCCGGAGATGGGAGGGGACAAGGGCACAGATGAAGCATGTGGATGATGTCAAGGCTGATTCTCTAGCAGAGGATTCATAGGAGAAGGAAGGTTGGACGACTCCAAGGTGAAGGAAAGCGAGGGTACCGAAGAGACCGTTGAAGGAGATCTTGGAAGTTTGATGCTTTTGATACGAGAAGACCGATCATATGGCCAAATCTTGCTCGCCGACAGAGGCAATTTGCTTCCAGTGTGATTGTACTAGACATCATAGACGAGAATGTCTGAGTAAAGGAACCTCGTTGAAGGTGAACCCAGGCATCAAGGACCTTCCTAAATTCATGAAGGCCCTTGTCAACAAGGTCTGTAATCTTCCACCCTAATCGAGGTGTCCTTTTTTGGAAGCATACAAATAAGAGCCTTATTCAATTTCTCGAATCCTTGATTACCTTTGCGAACTTCCTCCAGCACATACCGCTTGACCACATCCCAGAATTCCCTGTAAAAAAGTCTGGGCCTGGGACCCCCTCCGCATTAAGCTGAAAGAGGGCTTGCTTGGCTTCAGCCCCGATAAATTCACTGACCCATGAACCTGCCTCCGATTCAGAGATCTGTGAAATGCCTCAGCAAATTTATCACCAACCCAACCTGTCATTAAGCATCCAGAAGCCCCTTCTGAACCAATCGCTTTGAAGTCCATCAGCTTGTTGCCCCCAATTTCTTTCCAAACCACATCAAATCCCTGCGAGATTTTCGTTTCTTGCAGCATGACCATGTCTGCCTATGATCCATCAACAACTGACGCATCGCCGCACTTTTCTCAGATTCTTCCAGGCCTCTAACATTCCGTGTGATAAGATTCATTTACACACACTGGAGACCCCTTTTGGTGGAACCAATCCATGTGACAATACATTCTCAAAATAGTCATCATCAAAATAATTGTATTGCTCGGCCACTACAAGTATCAATGAGGATGTGCAATCAATCAGCCAAGTCTCCTCTAAAACATCAAGACAATACATTCACTACGATAATTGAATCCTTTTGATTATCAAGTAACTTCAATGCCCACAAAGTATCGCAGATGGCCAAGGACTTTTTGTGACACCTCAACATAGTCTCACATCGAAAACTTATGAAATTAAAGAGTGGGTTATAAATTGGGGGATTACTACTTGAAAACTTGGGCTTAAGCATTTTGGGAGGTTGCCAATAGGTCCAATGGGGTCTGAGCTTAACAAGTTGTCGTAGCCAGTTTTCCTCAATAACGGACCGGGAACCTATGCTCAGACGTTACATTGATACGTTACATTGATATCAAAGCCAACTTTCCTTTGATATGCATATCAAAGCCAGTTTTCCGAAAATGAAAGAATAAAATTATGCATATTGGGTCCGATTCTTCCCTTAAAATATGCATTGAGATGTGACTGCGATAAGTTTGCAAAAAAGGGAATGTATAAGGTTTTTTTATAATTAAGATAAATAAAAAAAGTATAGGAGTGCCTCAATAAGGTAGTGCAAGCTTACCATGTATTCCAAAGAGTTGAACACTAACCTTATAATACCATGGGAGGTAACTAAGTATATTACTAGTAGACGAGTGTCCAAACTCAGTTAAGGATATCCCTTGGGTTTCAAGAACCAAATGTGTAAGTTGTCAACATGACCTATCCGACCGTGGTCACTTGATTGACCAAACTTAATATAACTGCAATAGACTCATAATATGATATAGATATATATAGCACAGAAAATGTCAGCATACGATATAATTAACATGAATGACCTACTACAATATCAACTGATAAGGAGCGAGAGAGAGCCAATGATGAAAAGAGAGAGAGAGGGGGGGGAGAACGACAGGGGAGCCGGAGGGAGTTTGATGGAGAGGGAAAGGGAAAGAGTGCCACCATTGCAAAGGAGGCGGAGATGGGAGGGGACAAGGGCGCTGATGAAGATTGTGGATGATGTCCAGGCTGATTCTCTAGCAAAGGATTCATCGGAGAAGGAAGGTTGGGCGACTCCAAGGTGAAGGAAAGCGAGGGTACTGAAGGGACCGTTGAAGGAGATCTTGGAAGTTTAAAGCTTTTGATACGTGAAAGTGTTTTACTTATTTAAGAAGATAATATAATGAACGTGAAAGTGTCGTTGCAATCCAAAACTGATTCCAACAAAAATATTTTTTATTCTAAAGAGAAGAAAGAGATGCTAATTATCAACCTATTATAGCTTCTAGGATCGAATTCAGGGGGGGCTACAAATAAACAAGGGAAATTAATTATGGCTAATTAATGAAGATTTTTAATTTCTTTTATTTTTCTAATTTTATGTCTTTTTTATTGATCTTTCTATTTTTATAGATTTTTAAATGCTTTATAGTTTTATGTTTTCTCATTTTCAGTTTTCAAATGATTTTTAACTTTGCAATTTTTATATATTTTAAATTTTGAAAATCAATTAATGTGTAGAATATATACGAACGTGAAATGAGACTTTTTGTATTTTAAAAAAGTGTAAAAAGCTCAAAAATAAGCAAATGAAATGTTTTTGTGTTTTAATGATTTTCTACTGATTCTGTTGATCTTTAAGGTATTTTTATATTTTATGGATTTTTTACTGATTTAAGAAGGAAAACAAATTTTTAAAGTCAAACAATCAACTGTTTTTTGTATTTTGAAAATAAAAAAATCACAAACTATTTTTAAAATAGAAAATGGATGGAATTAATTTGTAAGAGTTTTTATTAAGCTTTCAAACAAGACCAAATAGGTATTTTATGGTTTTTCTGTGATTTCATATGATTTTTACAAGTTTTTATTATTTTCAATTTTTAGTGTTTTCTGATTGAATTTTTGTTTGATTTTTGTATATGTGATAAAATACGGTAAAATATACCTACAGTATTTTCTTAGAATTTTTCATGATTTCTATGTATTTTTGAATATCAAACAAAGAAATATGGAGTGTATTTTGTATTTTAAAAATAGAAAATGAATTTAATTTTGCAAAACAAAATTATGAGTTAAAACAGATAATCAGGATCTTAATGGAATTTTTGTGGATTTTTTAAAGCAATTAAACAATTTAATCTAAACAAAATCAACAAATGAAATTAAAATGCTGTTAACAGGGACTTAAATGCAATTTAACAAAACTTTTTGAGCAGTTATTAACAATAAAATAAATCCCAGGACAAATATGCAAATATACCAAAGTCACGTGATGTTACCACGAGACCCACACTGACGGACCAAAATAAAAATACAAAACCCCTTAAAGCATTTGTTAACAAATAAAAGTTCTAGGAGATATATTGCAATTACACCAGCGAGGCACGTGATGATTCACGTGAATTCAAATCAGCAAGGGCATAAATGTGAATACCATAAAACTGAGGACTAAACAACAATTATTCCAGAGTATTTATATACAGAGAAAGGACTAAACTGCAAATAAAAGAAATAGAAGGGCGGAATAGGCAAAACCACCACTGGAGCTCGTGCGTGGTACGTGACGCATCTGAAGAGATGGACGGTTGAGATTGGCATTCTTCAGATCTGATCGGACCGATGAAATTTGGGCGTGAATGCACGGCTTGGATTGAATCTGGCACGCGTCGTTCTTGATTGAATGGTTTGGACCGCAACTGGAAGAACTTGGAAAAAGGACTTCCTCTTCGAGATCGAATCTCTTCGTTCTTCACCGATCATGCCCCAATCTTTACTGTAAATGGTCCAAAAGATATCTCAGATGAATCCGCATCGATCAGTGATGGTCTAAGGATCCGGATCTCGTTGATTGGAGATCTAGATGAGAGAAAAGCTTTGCTCGTGCTGCTGAGCTCTAATCAGCTCCAGATGGCCTCCAGACCACTCTTCTTCAAACCTGCAAGTTATTGAAGGCTCGAAGAGAGATATCCTCGGTCTGTGATTATTTTCAAATAAAAGAAACAAAGACAAATGGGGAGAATGGATCGGGTCTATGCGTTAGTGAAGGTGTTCGACCCAAAACTTCGGATCTGATCTGGGGACTAGATCTGATGATCAGATCGTGAAGAGAAGGTGCAAAAAAAAGGACTTCGTGATGAGGTGAGTTGATGGAGTGAATCGAATGCAAATCAGGGATGACGGACCTCCGATCACAGTGATCGGAGATCAGATCTGAGAACTACTTATACCAAATCGAAATCAACCCAAACTGAACAAAATTGAATGCAAATTGAAAGAGAACTAATCTACAGTTAGCTATGGTGGGAATGTGGTGGTTTTCGCCTCGATTCGACTGCAGAAGGGCCGAAGAGACTGCTCGCGGCAGAGCTCTGATGACTCAACGGCGGAAGGTGGATCACGCCAAACTCAACCCTCTCACGCTCCTGCTCGAAAGGGAATCGACCTCTATCACATATCAATCACGTATGTAACTCAAGCTCGGGGAAATGGTGAGAAAAACGGATCAAATGGAAATGGGGAACCTGGAGCATAATTTATAGGCAACAGGAGGAGGCAAAATTCAAGAGGATGGAGCACACGAACCGAGGCGAGAAGGGAAAAGTTTAATCGGGTGTTGATCACGGATGTGGATCACAGGTGTGTGGAGGTTAATCGGGTGAAAAGATCGGGTCAAAATGTGTTGGAAATCGATCAGGAGAATTGGATGAATATAGGCAGGCCAACATGTATATTCGGATTTAGAAGAAGGGGTCTGAGTTGACCCGAGTCAACAAACAGGTTGGACCAATCACGACCCAGCCCAAATAAAGACGATGAAAAAACAAAAGTATTGAAAAAATACAAATAAATTAAAATAAATTAGAAATTGAATTTAAATTAAAAACTTATGAACATCAAAAGCGTTTATAAATAAATAAACTATTTTTAAATTATTTTTAATAAAATAAATAATGCAATGGTTAAAATAATTAAATACATGTATTTATAGGTATAAAATACCTATATGCATAGCATACATAATTTTAATTATTTATTTGTACTAATATATACACCATTTTATATTTTTTATTTACAAAATAATTAGAGGATTTTAAATATATTTGTATTTAATTTTTATGAAATTATTTAATGAAATAAATAACTACACTTATCTACAATATAGCTACATTATATCTATGGAATAATTTTGTTATTTTTATCTGTATTTTATATAAATAATATAAAATATGTACAAAACATTAAAAAATACAATATGTCCAAAAATAAAAAGAAATAAATAAATAAGTACAATACACAAATATAGATACAATGGCACTCCAAAACGTCGACTTTCACATCTTAATTCCAAATTTTATGAACTTTCATTTTAAAACTTATTTTATTTTAAACACAATGAAAGTGAATTTGATTCATTTTGAGTTCATATGGAGTAGATATTGATCTTTTAATTATGGTTTTACAGCTTTTTCATAGTGTTGTCCATTTTATTCTGTACATGATTTATTTTTGCAATTATTTTTATTATTTAAAACATATTTTTATGTACAAGTTTCATGAAAGAAAATATTTTTATTTGGGGTTGAATTAGTGATAAATAAAATTAGGGACGTCAATCTGGGTCTACTCATTGGCTATCCGACCCGAACCTGCCACATTTAAGGACCTGAAACCTGTCCCATTTACTTTTGGACGGGTTTGGGTTTTGAATTGACCAGGGTTGTAAAAGTCGCCCGACTAGTAGGCCCGACTAGTCTAGTCAGTGGGGTGACCGACCAAGTACCGACTAATTCCGACTAGGTACACTAGTCAACCAATTTTTTGCTTGGAGATACCATATTCTTATATGTTTTTCTTTTTTATAAGCGAACTTATTATAATATGCTTAGTGTTATATTTAAATTCAATTACTTTTTTTATTTTATTATGATAGTATAAAAATGTACAAAATCTATGTAAATATATGTATAAAAATGAGTTATATATTTAAAATAATCATAAAATTCAAAACCGATTAAAGTCCAACTAAATCCGATTAGTCGTCCGACTACCGATTAATCCTTAGTCAGTGACCCAACCGACCGAGTCCCGACTACCGACTTTTGCAACCTTAGAATTGACTACCCATGCGAGTATAGGTTCGGGATTTGCCTTGTGGGTACCCGAACCCGAACCCACCCCAAACCTGAATAAAATATATATAGATAGATGTGTGTATTGCATTTTAGTCAAACTAGCCAAATCCATTTCATATCTAATAGGTATCGATCTACATGTATAACATCTGACTCAATTTTCTCCTATTCATCCTTTTATTCATGTTCAACTAACTTTTTGTATCTATAATAAATAAAAACTATCAACCTAAAAGAGTCAAACACTTAACATATATAAACCTTTAATATTTCCTACATATTGCACATTATTATGTATCACCATATTACACGATCTCACTCTATTTCGTCTATCTCCGAAAATCTTGTCTCCATTTACAAACAATTTAATATTTTTCATGTCGAATATATGGGTACCCATTGAGTATACGAGTATCCAATGGGTATATGGGTACTAGCTAGAAATTACCCGTTTAATAAATATGCGAAAATGGGTATCGATTTAATAAATGGGTATGGGTTTGGGAATATTGATACCCGCCCCAAACCCGGCCCGCTGACATCCCTAAATAAAATAGTCCAAGATATGTGCATAATGAACAATGATGAATATGTACATTGTGAAATTCATTTTCTGAGATATTTATAAATGGGAAAAAGGAGCCTACCTCGGCGGGTGCAGGTAACTCCCTACATCCGGCATAATTTTTCATTATTTTTTGATTTTTTTGAAATGAAACCTTGGGGGATTTAGATTACCATGTATCACCATGTTGTCATTCCAAATTCAACTTAATTCGAGACTTCTATCATCTCCATCAAGACTACCAAATTTTAACAGTCTCAGTATTGCTGAAATCGACCATGTCTAGATGAACATGTTAGAAATATTTGTTTTGCGTGAAACTTGAAACACATATTCCCCTTAACATATTAAGTAAATCCCCCAACTTTTATTTCCAAAAAAATAAAAAAATAGTCGAAAAATGGGGCGGGTGCAGGGAGTTTCCTACACCCCAGGGTGCAGGCTCCATGCCCCCTTTATAAATTAAAGATCCTATATCCCCCTACTTTATTCCTCGTCGATTAGGTTAAGTCTTTACCTACTCTCGGGGTCAGGATCATTCTGTAATTTCATATATATAGCCTTCTTTTCTTTCTTTTTCCTTTCTTCTTTATTTATTCATTTTAGGTTAAAATAATGACAATAATACACTATTAACCGATGATGTTAGATTGTTAAGAAATGAGAATTAATGCTATTTACATGTGTTTTGTAAGGGATTTTAAGCTAAAATAGATGAATAAAGATGATGAATTCATGATCCATCAGCCTCCCCACAAATCTCCTTGTAATTCTTAGGTACCATCAATGTATTCAAGAGTCACATATATACCTTGGATTGGTCCATATACACAACTCATTCGTAACGTTGCATCCCGCTCATGAATTTTCAAATCATGTCGAAGCCTCCAGTCGATGTCCACTCCCACATCAAGTTGATGGCATGAAGTTCTCGTCTATATCGCATGGTGCGGGCACACCCTGGCAGCCGCCAAATTGGCGTAAAATGCGGTACGGGTTGCATTCCTACAATTTTTTCATGAAATAAGCGAACTTCCTGGTAGACGTTTGTAAAGTTACCTATACCAACACCTTCATAGAGTCGTTCTTGAATACACTGTTGAAATTGCATGCGACATGCCTAGAACAAAACTACCAGTACGTAAAGGGTGGTAAGAAATCAACATCATTCATTAAGAATTTTATACCAGGTTGATGATCAGAAATGATACATGTTGTAGTATTTGTTTATATGAGTCACTTATGTGGGGAGATGGTTACCACATCCAAGTCTTTAGTCCCACATCTACCAATTGGGAGATGTGGAGACTCTGTGGGGGCTATATATAGACCCCCACACCCATTGTATACAGAGATAAAAGCAATAAACTATCAACCCTTTGAGGCGTTCTCCCGTGGTTTCATCCCGCTCCTTAGGGAGTAGGGTTCCACTTTAAAATTACCTTATTCTTCCATGGTTTATCTGTATTGCTCTGATACGCTTCCGCATTCTTATTTCTAACATGGTATCAGAGCGGGTCGATTCTCGAGGATTTCAAGTTCTTTATTTTTATTCGAGATTCGATTTCAGGGTTTTGATTGAAACATTAATTCACGATTTGTTCAGGGTTCTATGTTCATGAGCCAATTCCATTTTTCTTGGGAAAGTATTTGTTAAAGTTCGATTATTATACTGATCAAGATCTTCAGGCAGCGGCATGAGACAGGGCTCCAAGCCAACAGGCGGCGAAGCGGGACCCCTTGCTTCCTCTCCAACAAGCCTCCAACACAGCACTCTAGCAGCAACAGGATCACCAAGTCATGACCATCGGGCGTTCGGAAGCTCAGAATCGTCCACACAAGTCAACAGGAAACCCTATCCTCGGAACATCAAATCTATTCCAACATCGCATCGCCTCCAACGTTGCATCGCCCTAGGCGCCTGAGCTCCTCCCAAAGCCGCACGGCGAATCCCCAGGCAAAGGCGGCGAAGGTCGCTTCTTCTCATTCAAAGTGGCTCCATCGCACCGCACCTCCATTTAATCCCCTGGCGATGCGAAGCAGACCCAGTTGGCGGTGAAACCCGCCTCCTTCGATATCCAAGTGACGTCGAATAGCAGGGCTCCGCCTCGCGCATCGCACCTCATCCCTCTCCAGCAGGAGGCAGCAAAAGCCGCAGCTCTCCTCTCCAGCATGTCCAGGCGACCATGTTGCTCCTCCGAGGATTACGTGCAGTGGTGCTTATCTCCCATCTGGTTGCGTCGGCAGCACAAAATAAAAAGGAAGAAACCCCAAGAGGGGTAGCGGTCCTTGTAAGATGGGTTCCCGTGACTGGGAACCCTAAATAAGGGACCCTTTGATTTATAAAAAAAGAGAAAATTCCTCTCGTTTTAAGTGCCCAAGTGGGCCGAAAATGTTTTAAAAAAATTGGCTGCAGTTTCTAGACCCTATTTGGGCCAAGCGATTTTGTTCCAAAACAAAGTTGCGTATAAAAAATATGTACGCAAAAAAATGAAAAGAGAGACAAAGCCGATAAAAATGTGAACGGCTTGTTGAAAAAAGAAAGAAAGGAGGTGACGGCTATTAAAAAATTGATGAATGAAATAGCCGAGCATAAAAATTGTGCGAAGAAAATCCGTAAAAATATGATGAAACAGCTTATTAAGAAAATTGACAGCTTATTGAGATTTTTATTTCTCCTCATCTTTATAGTCTTCTCCCAACTTTGTCGATGCCATTGATTTCCGGCGAGTATGGGAGAAAGGGGGACTCGGGGAGTATTGTGTAGAGTCGCAGGCTTGTCAGATTCTCCAGATTCCATATTCCAGGCCATTCAATCAGACTCTACAATTGTTCAGACCCGACGGTCATCTTTCGAGTCCTCGGTATCAGACATGCAGGTGTATGCGGTCTTTTTTAGATGTGCACATGTTTACCATCTTTTGTGTGGTCCCCATCTTTTCTGTTTCGGTCAGGGTTTCCATATGTTTAATAGGGACTCCAGAGTAGAGATCACATTGCCTATGCCATGTGGGCTAGGGTTTTCAAGTGGTTTAATGGGGACTCCATAGTAGAGTATCATTCTATGTGCCAAATGTGAGGGGACTTCTTCAGACTCCATTCTCAAGCGATCGTGAACTCCGATACGAGATCCTTCCGAGGTTCATATGAGAGAGAACCCATTTCGAGGTTCCTATGCGAGAGACTCGTCTTCAGAGATCTACATATCAATAATTAGCGATGCTCTTTTCGTCCCTTTCAAAGATGGAGCAGTTGTCCACATGTTGTAGTGGGTCAGAGTTCTCCATGTAGAGACTCATTTCAGTTGCAGTGACTCTGAAAGGCACAGTACAGAGCACATGCTCTCCAACGAGGAGATTCAGTTGACCCACACTCCAGCCCGTTCGTCCTCCTCACCTGCAAGGCATGAGAAGCAACATCCTCGACAGCAGCCGACAGTTGTGCGCATTGTGTTGATATTATATGTAGTGTTATGTAGCGTGAGTTGAGATTTCTTTCTGTTTGTCCAAGCTGAGCATTGCATGCTCCAGCTTGAGGGGAGTGGAGTATTTGTTTATGTCACATATGTGGGGAGATGGCCAGGATCCATTTACCACATCCAAGTCCTTAATCACACATCTACCAGTTAGGAGATGTGGAGACTCTGTGGGGGCTATATATAGACCCCCACACCCATTGTATCCAAATAGAAAAGCAATATACTATCAGACCTTTGAGGCGTTCTCCTGTGGTTTCATCCCGCTCCTTAGGGAGTAGGGTTCCACGTTAAAATCCTGGTGTTCAATATTTTTATCATTTTATTTTGATATGCTTCCGCATTCCTATTTTATAACAATATGTGTATGCCCACCACGTATGCCGACTACTTTGATGCGAACCAACCAAAGGAACCATTTCCAAATAGGGTTGGGTTCCTCATCCACTATCCCGAATGCAAGAGGCACGACATGATTATTTCCATCCACTCCACATGCAATCAACAATTTCTGCTTATGCAACCCATTGTACAAATGAGTGCCATCAATGCTTATCAACGACCGACAATGTTTGAAAGCCTCAATGCTAGGGTTGAACGCCCAAAGGAATTGCTAAAATCTACAACAATGGGATTTCCGCGGATCGGAGTATTCTGTGTGTTGGATGTCTATTTCAGACCCTGGAATGGCAGCTTTCAGTGCATGCAGAAGATAAGGCATCTCTGCATAAGACTGCTTACAATCATCGCATATTATTCCAACTGCTTTTCTCCTAGCATCTCACATTTTTCGTAACCCATTGATTGTACAACTCGTGAATACGAGCTCTGTAGCTCGACACTTGAATAGTAGGGTCATCCTTCACCAAGGTTAGCATTGATTTAGCCATGAAATTGCAGTTTAATTGAGGATGATCCTGATTAATAGTTGGGTTTATACAAGTGTGTGGGCTTCACACACCGTCGAAGCTCTTCGATTGCATAGTGCAGAGAATAGACCAAACCAAGGTGGTGGATTCTTTAATCATGAAATTGTAGTGGGCAAGGATATGATGTTTCTTCACAGCATAAATCAAATCATCCATAGTCTTGAATGCTATGCCCTTTCGAAGTTCGTCACCAAAATTGTCGAGCTCAGACTTCTTTCGAAAATCATCCTCAAATGTTGCATGGGTGTCATAGCATCTGACCCCAAAAACATTATACGGGGAATAATTGTTTAGGGAATGGATTCATCAGCTCCTGTCTGGTCATTTACAATAACATTATCATCAAGCACTTGGTCGTTGTCCTCATCCAACTCATCGTCCGTTACACTAGGAATGTCGTCATCCAGGGCACGATTAACTTCTCTCAACAGATCATCGCTCATGAATTCGTGAACTGATGTTGGTTGCGATATAGGGTCATTGATGCTCCAAACGGAAGGACCCAATGAGAAGCAATCCTGAATGTCATCAACAATCAGCATCACATATAAACCCAAATGAAATTCAATAATAATATCAGTAGGTGCCAATTTCCCAACTGTCCAGGCATATACGAAAATGCCTTGTATGTCATCATCGTCCACGATGGATGTTAACGCAGGCTCTTCACATGCCCAGTGTAGGATGCGATGTGACAATTTAATTTGATGATTGTTCTTGTCCAAGTTGAACTTCAAATGAACTAGATTCAACAACTCATCATAGGTAATGCTCGGCATTAACCCAAAACCACGCACATTGGTGTTCGACGAATCACCAATAGTACCCTTCAAATTGAACATGTAATATACCAACTACATTCCAACCTAACATACGAGGGGCAATGGATTTATAAGTACAAAAACAATGGCCCAACATCACAAGAACTTCAATTTTGTGAAAAAATATAATTACATATTAACCAAACCCTAATACCAAAGACAATCTCATTTGTACCTAAGGCTAGGAGAAAGCTAGGGGAGCACCAACGGTGGATGCACGGTAGGAAAGGGAGGCGTCAAAGGTCTCCAGAGGCCTGGAGACAAGGCGTCGGTAAGAGGGAAGCGAGGAGGCAATGCACTGCAAAGAGGAAACAATTGTGGTGGTCTCACTCGAAGAGCCTCTGCATGAGTGAGAAGAGTAATATGGAGAAGTCCCGCATTACAGGGACTTAAGTTTCCAGGAGATTAGGCGTAAGTTGCATGTCGCTTGTGCGACAAGCGTATGTTGCATTTACAGTGTGCGACATCCGGTGTCGCGTGTAGAACATGCGATACTAGTACATTACTAAAGTAAAAAAAGGTGCAGTAACCAAATATTTATGTAGTCCCAAGACACTACTACGGAATTTGCATGTGGAGGAAGAGAATGAATTAATATATTTTATGGGTACTCAACAATGCAAAGACTGAAAGTAATCACAGGAGAGAGTTTGACAATTCAACGGCGTTTGTTAGCCATGGATGTGCAAATGAAAGGGTTGGTAAGATAGGCACACAAGATCATTAGAACTAGATGGAATCTTTAATTGAAGTAATCAAGCATCAGGGAGAAGGTTTTAGAAGACTTATCTTAGGATTTTAATGGAAGTGCAAAGTGCAAACGAGATGTGAAAGAAGGTAGCATCTTATATCCGAAGGGTAGCCAAAGAGATGACAGGCGAGTCAAAGGAAGGAGTTACAGGCCAAAAGGAGGCTTAGTGGTAGAGAAAACTGTCACAAGCTACAAAATAGTTAAGAAGAAAGCAAAACAGGGAGTAAGTCAAGCTCAGTCAAAAGCTCATAAAGTTTTGTACGATAATCTTGACTCTAAGGAAGGCCATAAGGATATATTCAGATTGACCAAAGCAAGAGAAAGAAATATCAAAGATCTTTCTCAAGTGAGATGCATTAAGGATGAAGAAGGACACGTACTTGTTACTCAGAATGATATAAAGACTAGATGAAAGCAGCATTTCCATAAATTTTTCATTAGGGAAGGAAATGGAGAGACCACTTTGGGAGATCCAGCTAATAGTGAAAGTTACTTGAATCGTGCAAGCTATAGACTAATACAAATGAAGGAAGTTGAGGAGGTTTTGAAGGTTATGAAACATAGGAAAGGTGTAGGACCTGATAACATTCCTATAGAAGTATGGAGAGTTCTAGGGGAACGTGGTTTGACTTGACTCGCAAATTTATTCAATGTTATTTGGCAAAGCAAGAAAATGCTAGAAGAATGGAGGAGAAGCATCGTAGTGCCTCTTTATAAGAATAAAAGAGACATTCAAAATTGTTCGAATTACAGAAATATCAAGTTTATGAGTCATAATATGAAAATTTGGGAACGTGTGATCGAAAGAAGGTTGATGGCAAGTTTCCAAAGTAAAAGAAAACCAATTCAGATTCATGTCAGGTCGCTCCACTATTGAAGTCATCCACTTGTTATGGAGAACAATGGAGATTTATAAAGTTAAAGGAAGAACATCCATATGATTTTTATTGATTTAGAGAAGGCTTACAATTCTATCCCACGGGATAAATTGTGGAGAGTTTTGGAAAAGAAACAAGTACATGTCCTGTATATTAGCCTTATAAGGATATGTATGAAGGGGCTTCATCTTGTGTAAGGATCCAGTCTAGGAAGACTAACAATTTTGGCATCAATAGTCTGCATCAAGGTTCAACGTTGAGTCTGTTCCCTTTTACTTTGGCATTATGGATGAGTTGACTAGTCACATTCAGGATGAGATACCTTGGCGTATGCTATTCGTAATGATGTTGTGATGATTGACGAGACTAGAGATGGAGAAAATAATAAGCTTGAGGTTTGGAGATATGCATTAGAGACTAAAAGATTTTATATAAGTAGGGCTAAGATTAAATATACGGAGTGTATATTTGATGGAAGCAGTGGTGAAGGAATTGAGGTGAAAATTGGTGATGATAACATTCGGAAGAAAAAATCTTTTAGATACTTGGGATCTATTTTGCAACATGATGGGAAAATCGATTGAGATGTTACTCATTGAATAAATGTAGATTGGCTAAAATGGAGAGGAATCACTATTGTTCTATGTGATAAGAAAAATCCTTTGAAAATCGAAGAAAATTTTTACAAAGTGAACCATAGACATGTGCAGAGAAGAAATTAGCATAAATGAAAATGCTAAGGTGGAGTATGGTTATACACCTAAAGAACGGATTCGGAATGATTCGACAAAAAGAACTGTTTGTGTAACTACAACTGAGGATAAAATGAGCGAAATCGCCTGATGCACCAATTAGGAGATGAGAGTTTTGGAATGTTGAGCCGGCTAAGAGAGCGTGAGGAAGGCCCAAGAAGTGTTGGAATAAGAGTATCCGAAGGGATCTTAGATTTTGGATCTAAGCTCGAGAATGACCCAAGATAGATCTGAATTGAGGCAAAGAATCTATGTAGCCGACTGATGAATCGATGATTCATTAACATCATGCCTGCATTTTGTCTTAAAACCCTTAACAAATGCATGTAAATATCCATTAACTTCTACTTTTTTAATGAAACCCTACTCATGAATAAAAATGCACTTTTATGCATTAAAATCATGTAAATAAATAAAAAATAAAAATCAAGAAAATAAAAAGAAGGCAAATTGTAGATATGTATATATGTACAATGTGACTTAGAAAATAAATATAGCTGAAAGATATATTTATAACCTAATCCCCGAGACCAAGACAGCATGGATTGGTCGACAAATAAATAAGTAGGGGGAGATAAGGAAGAAAACAAATAAAAATAATTAATTTCACACTTCACACATTCTTCATTAATTATCCAATAAATACCAAAACTTCAAAGATTTTTAATTAATTTATATGAACATATTTTTCCACCAAACTCTTTTCTTAATTATTTCTAAAAATGGATAAGAAAAATATAAAAATAAGTTAAAAATATTATCTTGTATTATATGCCAAGAAATCCAACTTGTAAATTGTCAAAATCCCAACTTCCAAACATCATAACTTTCTCATACGAACTCTAATTTCACTTTACTCACCATTAAAGTCATAAAATAATATTCCTTAATTAATGAAGGTGATTTCACTAAAATCGAAGTCTGTTTGCAAAAAGTCGATTTTGGGACCTAACCGCAACTGGATTTCTAGGCTATTTATTTTATCTCGAACACAATAATTGTTGTTTTAATGATTTTATAATTTCTAATTATTTTCTTGATCTTGTATTTTAACCATAATTTATTTTTTTTGAATAAGAACCATAATTTATTTTATAATTTTTGGAGCTTATTTATTATTTTAAATAAATCAAAATCCTGATTTATAGGTATAAATGAATTGTATACCTCATATTTGTATTTATTAATATACTTAAATTAATTTATTAAAATCTACAAAAATTCGTATACACTTTATTTATTATCCTAATAATTAATAAAATATAAAAATGACACACTATGTATTAATTTATTAAACTAAAATCTAAAACTTATTTATTAAGTATTATTTATACTTATTTATTAATATAATATTTATATTTCGTAAAATATTTATTATTTATCAAAACTAATTATACCATAATTTAGATTATTTAATTATCTATATTTTTGTTTTTATACCTATTTAAAATTCCACTAGTTATTATTTATTTCCTATTTATTACTCTATTTATTGAATCTGACCAACCAGGTGTTGACACGTGTCAACACATGGTTCATCTTATTCAAGAAGGCCAGGTTGTTCGTCTGTTCTAACCTCCTAACTTCAACAAATTCTACCTGCCATTCCTTAACCACTATACCCAATCTACACCCTCGATCTTCTCCCTCTAACAACCATCACACACGTTGGCCCTTGATTTGGACTTAACCTTCCATGGATTTGTCTATAAAAGCTCCCCAATTCGGCCACTCCTCCTAACTCTTCCTTAACTAACTCTTTCCAGAAACCTACTGGCCGATCCACCACTTTCACCGTCGTCCTCCGCCTATCTCCGGCAGTGACAGGGCCAAAGGCATGCTTCACATGGAAGAGTGGTCATCGAAGGAAGGTTCCAAGGCTCCATCTCAGCCTTGAATCGCCACAGCCGCAACGTTCAGCTCCGGGAAACCGCCCCGTCGAGCGACGACCAATAGAATCATACATCCTGCTACCCCAGGTATTCCACCATCTTTTGCCTTTTTATTTCTCGAATCTCGTGCCTTGATTAGCGTCATTAAGCGTAACATTAGCTACCTTAATCATCCATCGTAGATGCACAACCCAACTTCCATTCAAAGTCGTTACGAATTCACTCCAAATCGATATCCCTCGTTCTTGTGTTTCCATTGTTGCGCATATCCTGGAAATCTTATTTGATTTGCAATGTCAAAATTTCTTGGCCAATTCAATCGCGAATCGAGCACATAAATCACAATTTGCAGGTCTTGTTCATCACTGGAGCATTAAATCGTCGTCGGGAGCCTTTAATTATCGATGAAAGATCAAGATGATCAACTTCCAGGTGGTTGTTGAAACTCCACCGAACCAGCATCTTCTTTGTCGCCTAACCGCCACCATCCGCCAACCTTGGAACCGCTCACCCGCAGGCGAGCTCGGGAGGTGTAGGAGACACCCCTCTGGCCCTGCAGGACGCCAAAGCTTCGTATTGATCGTCGAGGAGAATTTAGAGAAGACACCAGCTTCATCAAGCGCGCAGCAGGTGAAGAACAGCTCAAGAACACCAGGAAGCACAGGCTGGTGACACGTGTCCAGATCAGACGGATCAGAATTGCCCGCACATTCTAATCTTCATCGTTGATTTCAAAACGGTGTGAAAATTGCAACATAAACTCGACCAAGCCCAGATAATTCCAACCCGCTCTAGAAGTTTTCTAGAATTACATTTAGGTCCCCGCGCAGGGACCTAAACAACAACAAAGCTTGTTCCCACAATTAAGTAGGGTCGGTTACATGGATTCTTCGCCTCCATTCAGATCTGCCTTGGGTCAATCCCGGGCTTATATCCAAAAAACTAATATCCCTTCGTATAATCTCTTTCCAA
This sequence comes from Ottelia alismoides, assembly GCA_037367405.1. Classification (NCBI taxonomy): domain Eukaryota; kingdom Viridiplantae; phylum Streptophyta; class Magnoliopsida; order Alismatales; family Hydrocharitaceae; genus Ottelia; species Ottelia alismoides. The sequence goes on along the minus strand of JAZKJV010002499.1, from coordinate 316,430 downwards.
CACTTCTTGGGTCGTCCTCGCCCTCTCTTAGCCGGCTCAACATCCCAACACTCGCATCTCCTAACTGGTGCATCCATTGATCTTATTTGCAAATAACCAAACCATCTTAAGCGATTTTCTCGCATCTTATCCTCGATCGGAGCTACACCAACTTTCTTTCTGATTGCATCATTCCGAATCCGATCTTCACGTGTGTCCACACATCCACCTTAGCATTTTCATTTCTGCAACAGCCATTCTCTGCACATGTCTATGGTTCACAGGCCAACATTCAGATCCATAGAGCATAGAAGGTCTCACGGCTGCTTTGTAAAACTTTCCTTTAATTTTTAAAGGAATTTTCTTATCACAGAGAACAGCAGAGGCTCCTCTCCACTTTAGTCAGCCTGCATTTATTCTATTAGTAACATCACCATCAATTTCCCCATCCTGTTGCAAAATAGATCCCAGATATCTAAAAGAATCTCTCTTCCGAATGTTATTGTCACCAATCTTCACCTCAATTCATTCACCATTGCTTCCATCAAAGGTACACTACATATATTCCGTCTTAGCCCTACTTATATGAAATTCTTTAGTCTCCAATGCATGTCTCCAGACCTCAAGCTTCTCATTTACTCCATCTCTAGTCTTGTCAATCAACACAATATCATCAGCAAATAACATACACCAAGGTAGCTCATCCTGAATGTGACTTGTCAACTCGTCCATAATCAAAGTAAAAAGAAATGGACTCAAAGTTGAACCTTGATGTAAACCAATGTTGATGTCAAAATAGTCAGTCTTCCCAGACGGAGTCCTTACCCAAGATAAAGCCTTATCATACATGTCCTTTATGAGGTTAATGTATAGCACAGGTACTTGTCTCTGCTCCAAAACTCCCAATATCTCTCGTGGGACAGAATCATAAGCCTTCTCCAAATCAATAAAGATCATATGGAGGTTCTTCCTTTTAGCTCTATAAATCTCCATTGTTCTCCTCAGCAAATGGATGGTTTCAATAGTTGAGCGACCTGACATGAATCCGAATTGATTTTCTTTTACGTTGGAAACTTTCCTCAGCCTTCTTTCGATCGCACGTTCCCAAATTTTCATAGTGTGACTCATCAGCTTGATACCTCTGTAATTTGAACAATTTTGAATGTCTCCTTTATTCTTATAAAGAGGCACCACGATACTCCTCTTCAGGCATTTTCTTGCTTCGCCAAATAACATTGAATAGATTCGTAAGCCAAGTCAAACTGTGCTCACCTAAAACTCTCCATACTTCTACAGGGATGTCATCCGGCCCTACACCTTTCCCAAGTCTCATGACCTTCAAAGCCTCCTCTACTTCCTTTCTTTGTATTCGTCTATAGCTTGCACGATTCAAGTAACTTTCACTACTAGCTAGATTACCCAAAGTGATCTCTCTATTTCTTTCCCCAATGAAAAGTTTATGGAAGTACTGCTCTCATCTAGTTTCTATGTCCTTCTGAGTAACAAGCGCGTGACCTTCCTCGTCCTTAATGCATCTCACTTGAGAAAGGTCTTTGGTCTTTCTTTCTCTCGCTTTGGCCAACCTGAATATATCCTTCTGGCCTCCTTAGAGTCGAGATTTTTATTAAAAAAAACTTCATAAGCTTTTGACTTAGCTTCGCTTACAGTCTTTTTTGCTTCCTTCTTCGTTATTTTGTAGTTTGTAACAGTTTCCGTTGTTCTATCCTTAAACATAGCATTAAAGCATCCTCTTTTAATTTTTAGTCTCTCTTGCACTCCTTCACTCCACCACCAAGCCTCCTTTTGATCTGGAGCTCCTCTCTTCGACTCGCCTAGTATCTCTTTGGCTACCTTTCGGATACAAGATGCTACTGCCTCCTACATCTCGTTTGCACTTCCGCTACAATCCCAAGATAAGTCTTCTAAGACCTTTTCCTTGAAGCATGGTTGCTTCAGTGGAAGATTCCATCATCTAGTTCTAGTGATCTTCGGAGCCGTCCTTTTCTTTACCAAGGCTTTTATTTGCACGTCCAAGATTAACATGCGATGTTCATTTGTCAAACTCTCTCATGGGATTACTTTGCAGTCTTTACAACACAACCGATCTCTTCTCCTCAACGCAAAGTAATCTATCTGTGTTCTAGTTGGCACACTCTTATAAGTAATTAAATGATCCTCCCTCTTCTTGAAGAGAGTGTTGTTTGCTATGAAAAGATCATATGCCGTTACAAAATCCAGAATGACTTTTCCCTCTTCATTTCTATCCCCAAAACCATGTCCTCCATGAACACTAGCATATCCTGAAGCATCTTTTCCCCGTGCAAGGACCTAAATATAATAATTTTAGTTTTATTTGCAATTCAGTCCCTGGTAGGGACCTATTTGTAACAGAATAACTTCTTTCTTTTTGCACTTATACCCCTGTACTGTAGGACTATTTTGGACCTCATTTTGACCTTGTTTTTTCTCGAATTTTCTAGGGTATTTACACAACTACCTAGCGACATTTCTTGTAATGTTTCGTTGATTTTCATCGCATATTTTTCTCGATTCAATTTTCGTAAAATCATGCCAGATTTGAGTATTTTCTTGAGCTCTGTTGTAATTTCAAGAAGAAGAATAAATTCTCGAAATTCTTTTATTCCTCGAAAACCGCAGTACGGTTATTCTGCCTCCTTGAGTTCGACCCAGGGGAACTTACCTGAATAAAAATTAGTTTAAGGGATTAAAATAGGAGAGAATATTATTTGTTCATCTTTTCTCTATCTCCCTCTCTTATTTTAATCCTGATTTGTGTTTGATCAACGCGACTTCTGTCTTCGCGGTTTTTCTACAACCGACAACTCTATATTTTAACTGTCAGTTGAAGCCGCGTTATCACCGACCCTACTTAATGTGGGAAAAGGCTTTGTTGTTATTGTTGTTGTTGCTCGCGTCTCTATTTATAGGTATAATGAAATATATTGACATGGAATAAAATCAATATAGAAGAATAAATATCTCGGAGTATCTCATAGCGTATCCCAAGACCTTTTATGATCTCCATATAATATTTAAGGATTTAAAAGGACATAGAAGATACATAACTTCTTTCACACAAATAAGACGAGATGTATTCTTTCAAATACCTTCAACATAAACTTTGCAATTGAAATCATCTCCAATAAACCAATGTAGATGTAGAAAATTGAGTCTGGACATGCGTAGCTTCATCCATAAGACTTCTCACACTTTTGCCACCACTAGCCTATACATCGATGTCAATAACGGACGAAGACCATCTATTCTCATCCTTAGTAGCACCAATATCACTCTAGAATCAATATAAGATTCCTATTTATAGAAAAGATCCTCACTCTAGTCACATGTGATTTCTCTAATTCTCTTAGTTCCCAATTGTGTCTGTTGCAGCAAATCTAACCATTTGGCTCCACCCATGATTCTCCACAAACCATTATCGCAATTATCAGCATTGTTTTTTACATTAACAACTATCTACCCTCCCCAAACCCAATTCCAAAAGATATCCGACAATCACTACTCTCTTCCTGAAATCACATAGACCCCTAACATTTCAAGATAGTATTTTCATTTCATAATAAAAAGAAACACCTTAGCTAACAAGTTCCAACAGCAGCAGTCGATTCCTTCATCACCATAGAAACCTGAGGAGATGGGGATGTGAAAATTTATAACATTGTTGATTGCAACAAAGTAGCTACCTCCCACCAAGGCCTTAAATATCGGTTTCGGTCACCATTTCGGTATCGACCAAAACAGAATTTCGATGGAATTTCGGTGGAATTTCGACCGAAATTTCGGTCATTTCGGTCATTTTTTGTACTACGACTCCCATATTTCGGTCATTTTGGTCATTTCGGTCGAATTTCGATTTCGACTGGATATCGATATTCGACAGAATTCGACCGAATTTCGCTGAAATTTGAGGCCATGCCTCCCACACTACAATTTGTAGACCCTCAATTTGTTGCTTTACCATCCTACTAGTTGGCTAACACCTGCTGAGATTGCCTTATTATCGTCCTTTAGTTACATCTACTTCTTGCTCTAACCCAACTCAAGTTGGCCCCCCGAGCTTAAACTCATGGTTTCTCCTTTTGGTTGCATCTTGGTGCAGTGATGATAAGGGATCGTATGCGATCAAACGACATTCCAACTTTTAAGCCTCCATGCTAACGAAGAACCTGGGGTTGCGGACTACCCCAATCCTCGCCTCAGAAGAAAAATCGATGAAGCTAGTCCTAAATCCTCACCTAGGTCTCTCAATATATATGCTTGCCCGAGAAGCTCGGTATTTTTCCGGTTTAACGACGGATTGGCTCCAAATAAGAGGGCTCAATTAAAACAGATTCCATCTATTCTGATTATCTTGATAACCATGTATATTGCTCGTACAATAGCCCAATTTACGGAAAAGCTCGACCGAATTATCACCCCCCCCCACATGACAAATGAGAAGTCGAGTCTCACATTACACCTTGAGTTTTCTCTAAGCTCATTTACTCGAAGGTTGCAGAAATCGGCAGTCGGTCCGTCGGGTCACTAACTAAGTATTATTAATCAGCAGTCAGACGACTAATTGGATTTAGTTGGTCATTAGTCGATTTTGAATTTTTTAAATTATTTTAAATATATAATCATTTTTTATACATATATTCTTATATATTTACATAGATTTATACATTTTCTATACTATCATAATGAAACAAAAGAAGTAATTGACTTTAACTATAACATTAAGAATATTAGAAAAAATTTGTTTTTTAAAAAAGATTTTTTAAAAAAATAATAATAATGGCCGACTAGGCCTAGTCGAGTCGTCTACCCCCCTCCCCAAACTCGACTAGTCAACCAACTTTTACAGCTATGGTCGCTTTGTCAGCCGAATTTAGACCTCCGATGATTCTCCCGATGAGAGGCTAAACGACCTCGCCTCTCTATGTGGAAACACTATGCCCTTTGTGAATATAACGAAATAGAATGCAAAATCAAGAACAAGATTGAAAACTTGGATTTACGTGGAACCCTACTCCTTAAGGAGTAGGAGAAAATCGTGAGAGAAAGACTTACAAGATTGGATATTCTATTAGATACTCTCAAAGACTATAAGGGTGTGGGGCTTTATCTATAGCCCCATCAACTCAACCAAGTCCCACCAATTAGCGATGTAGGACTAAGCAAATAATGGCCCCATCTAATCACATTCTAGCACTCCCCCTCAAGCTAGAGTTCAAGAACTGCAACTTGTTACAAAAGAAAATACTCAATACACCTTCACTTGATACATCATCTAAGGATCTGTGAGACATGTTCGAAGTAGTCGTTGCTGAGAGGAGATTCATGCAGAGAAGATAGCACCAGAAAAGACCCGCGTCTGGGGTAGATGCTTCATGAAAACAGTTGAAAAGTAGTAGATGGGTTGGAGAGTTAATCTTCATGCAATTGATGGGCAGTAATAGTTTGAAGCATTCTCGAGCAATAATAGGAGTCCGTCTGAAAAGTTAATATGAAGCATCAAATGTAGAATGGTCCTCTCCCATATAAAGATCTCCAAAGTGGGTCTCTCTTATAAAGAAAGTCTGAAGAAACACCTCTCTTATATATATTATATATGTGGGGAACTCAAACAGTGAGTTTCTCTTACACAGAAACCTCGACAAGTGGGTTCTCGCAAAGTGAGTTACGTATAAGAACCTTGAAGATGAGATCTCCTTATAGGGGTCACGAGCGAAAAATGATGGTCGTGAGATAAAATTCCATTCGATGATATCAAGTACAAAAATAATATGCCCTACTATTTCAAACCCTCTTTCTCTTGTACTTGTCAAAAACATAAGGATAATTGACCAAGTTCGAGAGAACAAATAAGGTAAACAAAAAAATCATATTCTCTCTTTTTTTAAATGTTCATGCTTTTTTTTGGACGTTTTTCTCCTTTCTTTTTCATTCTTTTCTTCTTTTTTATATTTTTTCATCAACCACCTTTTTCCAACAGCTTTAGGCTCTACCAATATTTTCCTTCGGGTTGCTCGACTAAGGCGTTTCCCATTTTTTCCCTTTCTTTGGATACATATAGATTCTCGTCGGCCCAACACGACCTTCTCTCTTTTTAATCCAGACACAACCCTATAGGCCTCATCAAATAAAACATAGCACAAGAACAATTGGCCCATTAGGGGAACATGTATCCTTTCATCTTCGATATTTAGAGTTCTAATGGGAACCATCACTTTGAACCTACGGCAGTGGAGTCGATCTCGGTAGGTAGGGTGATATGCGAAGTGAGGATCATCATTGGGTAGCAAAGGCGAATCTGTGGTGTTGGAGCAGCAAGCCCCAATAGTGGCGATGAGGTACCAGCAGCAAGTCTTGACAGTTCCTCCTCGGATGCTTTTGTTGGATCCCTTGATTAAAGGCATTGGCGTCTGATGAGACTCTTGATATAGCAGTACGAGTGACCCCAATCTCCCACCATGTGCTCTTGCTATCAAGCACCGCAATTGCGTACAAATGTGCCTTACTTAGCTAGAGGTGATGATGTGAGCAAGTTAATGTCGCTGCTCAAGAGGAGAACTTGATGTTATGCGTAGACATTGGAGGATCTGAGATCAAATGGCTAGAGGGGTTGGAGGATCAGCTACCGATGGAGTCTGCTTCGCATAGACTTTTGTGTTTTATTCAAGAAAGATTAAAGAACAAAAGGATTGTCCATATATTGCCAATATTGCAAGATTGCTCCTTGTTAAGACAGCTAGCGCTTGTCGTGTCTGTCGGTGGTGAGGGTCAACTTGTGGTGTCAATCTTCTGTTACTTAGGTACCGGATTTGTATGATGAAGAATGCAGTATCGGACTCCCAGCATTTGATGCAACACAAACCTTTTTTAATAGAAAGAGGGTGGAGTCCCTGAGTTGGGATCCACTGCAAAAAAGCTATATTCAACAACAACATAGCCTTTTTCCACATTAAGTATGGCCAGCTACATGGATTGTTTGCCTCTTGGGTCATTCTCGAGCTTAGATCCAAATAAGTAAGATCCCTTTGGATAGTCTCAATCCAACACTCGTAGGCCTTCCTCGCCCTCTCTCAATCGGTTCAACATCCCAAATCTCACATCTTCTAACCGACGCATCAGTCGACCTCCTTTGCAACTGGTCAAACCATCTTAAACGGTTTTCTCTCATCTTATCCTCTATCGAAGCAACACCAACTTTTCTTATGATCACATGATTATGAATCTGGCCTTTTCATGTATGATAACACATCCACCTTATCATTTTCATTTCTGTTATTGGCATTCTTTGTTTGAGTCAATGCTATTGCCGTTCTTTACACATGTCAATGGTTTACAGGTTAACATTCATATCCATAGAGCATCGCATGTCTTACGACTGCTTTGTAATGATTTCCTTTAATTTCCAAATGAATTTTCTTATCTCATAGAACAGCATAGGCTCCTCTCCACTCAAGCCAACCTGCATTTATTCTATGAGTAACACCTCCATCGATTTCCCCATCATGTTGCAAAATAGATCCCAAGTATCTAAAAGTGCATTTCTTCTGAATGTTGTCGTCTCCGATCTTCGCCTCGATTCCTTCACTATTGTCTCCATCAAATGTGCACTCCATATTTAGTCTTAGCCCTACTTAGACGAAATCCTTTTGTCTCTAAGGCATGTCTCCAAATCTAAAGCTTCTTATTTACTCTATCTTTAGTCTCATCAATCAACACAATATCATTGGTGAACAACATACACCAAGGTATCTCATCTTGATGTGATTAGTCAACTCGTCCATAATCAAAGTAAAAAGAAATGGACTCAAAGCTGAACTTTGATGCAAACCGACGCTCATACCAAAGAAGTCAGTCTTCCAGACTGAATCCTTATATAAGATGAAGCCCCATCATGTATACCCTTTATAAAGTTAATGTATAGGACAGGTATTTGTCTGATGCCCCTTCTCCAAAACTCTCCACAATATCTCTCGTAGGACTAAATCATGTCTTCCCTAAATCAATAAAAATCGTATGGAGGTCCTTCCTTTTAGCTCTATAATCTCCATTATTCTCCTCGACAAGTGGATAACTTCAATAGTTGAACGACTATGCATGAATTCGAATTGGTTTTCTATTACATTAGAAACTTGCCCCAGCCTTCTTTCAATCACACGTCCCAAATTTTCATAATCATCAGTTTGATACCTCTGTAATTTGAGCAAAAAAGTTGGATTAATTTATAAAATTTAGGTTACATGCAACCATGTCGAACAAAGGGCCCTACAATACTCCCACACATTCTCAAAGTAAAACAGCTGACCAAAAAAAGTTAGTTCATTTCTAGCATGCCAGATGACCCAAAGAAGTACGAAAGGAAATATATTGCCTTCATGTGAGTTGCCTTACATCGCCCAAATGGAAGCCCAAAACAAAATACTGCTCTATGCATTAAGTCATGAGATCTACACCCCCCCAAACCAGAGCCAAACTTCCGCATCTAAAAAAATGGCCCATGTCCTCTTCCTCGTCCTCGCATCTCCCACACACTGAGTCACCAATATGTAAAATCTTGTCCCGTCGCACCTTCGTAAATAGATGTAGATGCTTAGCAAGCCATAAGAACACCTTTAATCTTAGTGGAATATTACTTCTCCAAATAAATCTAAGAAGAGTCCGTCCACCCTCAAAAAAGTGAGTCTTTCATAAAAACCCTCGATCCAAAGAAAGCGATCCCTCCCATGTATCAATCCTTCAGTCCCCTCCATATCACTGAGCATGACAAAAACTCCTCCAGTCTCTGGTTTGAGAACCCCATCGTGAAAGAGGAAGCCCAGTTGCCATGAGCCCAAACTTGACTCACCACTACGTCATGATCCACCACAGGAGCAAAAAACCAAGGATAATGCTCTCCAAGAACCCCATCCCATGTCCAGTCATCCACCTATAAACGAAACACCTCATCGTTGCCCAAGACATGTCTCGAAGTTGTGCCTAAAAGTGAAATAGCATTCTGAATGCCCTGGTAGAGGGAGGACAGGGCATATATACTGCTAGTCGTCAAAGGCCCACGTGTATCATAAATGGTATGCATCAGACGGCAAACAATACCATCAACATTGACGCACAGTCGTCGAATCCACTTCGCAAGGAGAGCCTTGTCCATGTACTCCATGAGGAGAAAGATGAGAAAACGTAATGTGTTTATTTTATTAAAGAGGTATGTGGGTTCTTATATAGATCGGAACCCTAGAGCACTCGCTAACGGGAAATTACATGAAAGTACTCTAAGGGGTTACAACTAAATATAAGAAAACAAAGTCGTCTCTAAAACTCCCCCTTAAGTTGGAGCATATCTGTCGATCATGCCCAACTCGGAGATTATCCACGAGAGGCGTTTCTTTGATATCGCCTTCGCGAATACGTCTGCAAGCTGAAAATCGGTGGATACGTGTGGAGTAGTGATCTTCCCTCCTCGTACAACATCACGAACAAAGTGGCGGTCAAACTCAATGTGCTTGGTCCCCTCATGGAAAACAGGGTTCCTCGCAATGTATGTAGCAGACTTGTCACAATACAGAGGAACAAGAGTACTAACAATAGTACCAAGTTCCTATATTAAAGAGAGTAACCAAGTAATCTCACAGGTAGCCTAAGTCATCGCCCTATATTATGTCTTTGCACTCGATCTGGAGATCCTTGCTTCGTCAACTGACAAGATTTCCACCAACCATCATAGCATATCCTGTAGTGGAGCGACGATCCCCAAGTGAACTAGCATAATCTACATCAGCATAAGCAGATACATCAGTATGGCCATTGACCCCACAGAAAAGGCCTTATCATGGTGATTCCTCCAAGTATTGTAGGATTAGAAATTTAGAAGAACATCCTACCAATGACTTTAAAGTGGTATGTCCACATACTGGTTAGCTCTACTCACAGCTTAAGATATATCTGATCTAGTGACGGTAAGGTAAAGCAGTTTGCCAATTAGGCTTATATATCGTGTAGTGTCTTCAAATGCAGGATCAGCTGAAGTAGAGCGCTTCTTCGGGTCTGCAAGGACACCAGAAGGCTTGCATCCAAGTAGTCCAGTCAGTTAGGATGTCTAAGTAGTACTTCCTGTGTGAGAGGTGAAGTCCCTCTGTAGTACAAGGAAGTAGCGGAGTTGGCGAAGGTCTTTCGTGATGAAGACCTTCTGAAGGAAAGCCTTGGTCTCTAATATGTCTTCATCATCATCATATGTGACAACCATATCATCAATGTAAACTACAAGTATGACAATAACAATGGGTCGTCGTCTAACAAAAATAGAGCAATTAGATGTTGTTTTCTGGAAAGCCGAGAGTGTTGGTCTCAGTAGTGAGTCTATCAAACCATACTCGAGGACTCTGCTTTACGCCATAAACGGCTTTATGAAATCGGCACACACACTTCTCCTCGACTTCATAACCTAGAGGATACATCATGTAAACCTCCTCCTCGAGATCTCCATAGAGGAAAGCATTTTTCACATCAAGCTGAAAATAGGCCATACCTTATTGGCAGCCACTGAAAGGATAGTGCGAATAGAGCTCATCCTTGTTAATGGGGAGAAAGTCTCGAAGTAGTCAACCCCATAAGTCTATGTAAATCCTTTCGCAACCAATCATGCTTTCAATTTATCAATGGATCCATCAGATGATTGTTTGGTCGTGAAGACCCATCTACATGCCACTGGTCTAATTCCCATGGGATGCGGTACCAGGTCCCATGTTCCCCTAGATGTGAGAGCATCCATTTCCTCATTCATCGCCTGTCGCCAGCCATAATCATGTAAAGCATTGTGATGATCTCTGGGAACATAAATAGTTATGAGAGCATCTGCATATCTCTTGTCAGAGCATGATAAACTAGTAAAAGTGAAATGAGACATAGGGTGAAAAGTACATTGCTTCTTTATTCTGCGGAGAGCTATGGGAAGCTCCTGAGGAGCATTCGGGGTAGCAGTGGTGGAAGCACTTGAAGATGGCATGTCATCTTGCAAAAAAGGAACAGGTAAAAGCACAGGAGCAGGTGTAGATGTATGCTTGTGCTTATAAACAATTGTTGGTGTGAGGAAGATCCAAGGGAATATCTATGACAGACAGGGAATATATGTGACAGACTGTGTAAAGGAACTAGTCTGTTTAAAGAAGGTAACATCCAAAAAATATAGTATCAATGCCCAATAGGGTCATAATAGGACATGTAACTCTTTTGAGTGTGGGAATATCCAAATACGTTTTATCGCCCTAGGTGACAGCTTATCAGCAGCATGGAAATTGTGGACAAACATCCAAAAATTCTAATAAATAGCGGAAGGACGACTCATTGGGATAGAGTAATGTGAAACAGTGAAAGGAATGGACCACTTTAGAATCGAAGATGAGACCATGTTAATAAGATAGGCAGCAATAAGAACAGCATCACCCCAGTAGGTCTTCGGAACCGTCATCTAAGTGAGAAGGGACCAAGCAATGTCAAGCACATGTCTAAGTTTCCATTCCGCTACCCCATTTTGCTGAGAGGTATACGGACAAGATGTTTGGTGGATAGTTCCCTAGGAAGCAAAGAAAATTGTCGTCATATTGTGTGAATTACAAAGCATTATCAGTGCGAAAAGTTTGAACACAAGTAGAGAATAAAGTTTTGATGTATTGAAAGAAATTCTTGGCAATTTTATTGATATACAAGCGTTCCTTTAATAGATAGATCTAGGATCGACTATAATAATCAACAAAAACAACAAACTATTTGTGTCCACTTTAAGTACGAACTGAACAAGATCCCCATATATCGTCATGAACATGAGAAAAAGGAACTTCAAGATGGGGTTTAACACGTGCAGGAAAGGATGCTTGATAATGTTTCTTGAACTGACACATCTTGTACTCAAAGGGCTCCAGCATAGAAAGTTCAAGGAACAATCATGGAGATAGCCTTGGCGAAGGGATGTCCAAAGATAAGGTGCCAGAGTAAAGGATCATCGGAAATAGATGCAACGCCAACAAAAGTGGAATCAAAAGGAATGTAAAGATAGTAGACGGCATTCTTCTCATATCCCCCACCAAAAATCTACTTCGTCCAGATGTCCTGAAAATAACAACAGAACTCGTCAAAAATAGCCCAACAATTAAGCTTAGTATGTAGCTTCTAAACAGATAATAAGCTAAGAGGAAATGCAAGGGCAAAATGGACTGCAGTCAGTCGGAGCTTGAAGAACTCTATAGTACCAATAACGTTAACAGGTGAACCCTGCAACCCGAACCGTCTTCATAGAAGTAAAGGGTTGAGAGAATGTAAGTAGATCACATTCTCTGGTCAAATGCACGGATGTCCCTGAGTCAATAATCCAAGTAAGGCCAGAAGCAGAAACAGAGTTGGCTACTATACATGAAGTTGTAGCCAAGCTAGCAGTAGGAGCAGGTGTAGTACTGTCACCGGTGGAAGTGCTGGAGTTTTGTAGAAGCTGCCTGAAGCAAGAGTATTCTGAAGCGGTTAAAAATGCTTTTCTTCCACCAGAATGTTGACCAGGTATGTCCTCTGCAGTCAGGGATGCAAAAAACGGTCTAAACGGTCGTTTAAATGATCGTTTAAACTATGCGGTGCTCGATCGCATCGTTTAATCAAAGCAGGGCCATATACGAGTGGACCGCATAAACAGTCTTAAATGGCATTTTAAGAATATGGATCTACTTTTTTCAGAGGATCACCATTATCCATGAATTTTTGGATTCAAGCTATGAAATGTAATGGTTCATGTTGTCTATTTTGACATTTGGCTATGAATTCTCGTTATTTATGTTGGAGAAAATGAAATCACATCTTATTCACGAGACCCTAGGGCTCTCTTATATAAGAGAAAGGCCATGGGTTAATTACATGAGAGGTACATAAAGAAAATGAAACAAAGAATAACCATAAAATGTTACAACTTGGAATAGCATCTCTGGAAAGGGCCTCTAGTAAGGTCTTTGGTGAATATATCCGCAGTCTGATCTCCATTAGAAACATGGAAGGTGGATATGAACCTCTTCTAGATCATATCTCTGGTATAGTGGCAATCCACCTCTATATGCTTTGGTGCGTTCATGGAATGCAGGACTATTTGCAAGAAAAAGTGTTGCGTGATTGTCACGTAGAAGTTGCATGGGAAGAGGTACATCAACTGCAAGATCATTCAAAACCGACCTCACCCACATCATCTTTGTGCTTCCCTGAGCCATGGCCCTGTATACGGACTCTACACTGGATCTAGCAACCAATGCCTGCTTCTTACTTTTCCATGACACGAGTGAGCTGCCAACAAAAATAGTGAAACCAGAAGTAGACTTCTTGTCCCTAGGGCATCCTACATAATCTGCATCTACACACGTTGTCATCGCAAAAGAAGTACCTTTGTTGAATATAAGACCAGTACCTGGTGAAGACTTCAAATATATCAAGATCATATAGATAGCATGTATATGAACCTTCCTGGGTTGCTCCATGAACGGACTCACCTTGCTTACAGCAAAGGATATGCCTGGCCTGGTGATAGTGGCATAGAGAAGCTTTCCAACAAGCTCCCTGTATCTCCTCTTATCTACTTTCTTTGTGTCTTCATCATATAATCTTATGCCCGGATCCATAGGGGTAGTAACAGGCTTGCACCCTGTCATTCCTAAGTAGAAGGTATGTCACAAACTTACTTTAGGTCGTCACAAGACCCCGCTGGTTTCGGGCAGACTCTAATCCAAGAAAATAACGAAGACTACCAAGGTCCTTGGTCGCAAACTGTTGACCTTGGAATTCCTTGGCAGCCTAAATGCCCTGCTCATCATCACCCGTGACAATAATATCATCAACATAAACCAGAATAACAACTGTACCTCTCTGTGTCCTCTGGGCAAACAGTGAATGATCCACAGTAGATCGCACAAACCCTTGGTTCTCAATCAATTCTGACAGCTTTTGGTACCAAGCTCTTGGACTCTGCTTCAGGCGGTAAATTGCCTTATGAAGCCTACAAATCTTCTGAGACTCCCCCTCAGCAGCAAATCCTAGTGTTTGCTGCATATAGACCTATTCCTGTAGATCTCCATATAGAAATGCACATTCACATCAAGCTGGTACAGAGGCCAATCTCTAGATACAGCAACTGACAGAAGTATACGCAATGTCGAATGTCTGGACACTGGTGAAAAAGTATCCTGATAGTCTACCCCATAAGTATGGGTGAACCTCCTCACTACCAACCTCACCTTGTAGTGAACCATACTGCCATATGCCCGATGCTTGACTGTAAAGATCCATTTGCATCCAACAACCGATGCACCTGGAGGAGCAGAGACAACACTCCAGGTACCACGAGACTGCAAAGCGGCCATCTCCTCCTCCATGGCAACGCGCCAACTACTATCCTACATGGCTTCCTAGTAAGTGTATGGGATAGCAATATTCGATAGTCCCATGACAAACCTCGTGTATTCCTCTGAGAGATGCTCCAAGGAAACATGAGCAGCTAGAGGATAAGTGGCACATTTACGACACTGCTTCCTCAAAGCAATAGGAACATCAAGATCATCGTCCTCTGTTACCACCTCCTCCTATCCAATATCATGAGTTGCACGCAAATCACCAGTGCCATTAGTAGAAACAATGTGTACGTACTGAATGATGGGGAAGGTGCATGAGCAGAGGGGCGAGTGGTGGACCTGCGAATGTAGAAACGTGGTAGGAACTAAGTCAGGGTAGACAGAGGTGGAGGCGACAGGGGGAGGTGGTGGTGGAGGTGACTGAGACTCAACTAGAGGTGGTGGTAGTGGAGATAACATGGGTGGGGGAACAAAGATACCTTCTCCAGAGTTGGAGTTAGACAACAAGTCATCTATAGGAGAAAAATACATAATAGATTCAAAAAACGTGACATCAACACTCACATAATATTTTCAACCTACAAGATCATAACATATATACCCTTTCTGAGTACGGAAATAGCCAACAAACACACACTTGACAGCTCTTCGAGAGAGATTGTCACGGCCAGGAGTAAAATTGTGAACAAAGACCACAGAACCAAAAACCATGGGAGTAAGAGAGAATAGGTTCTTCTCGGGAAACGTAACCAAGAAAGGAACCTTTTCGCCAAGAACCGTGGATGTCATGCGATTCACAAGATAACATGCAGTCAGAACCCATCGCCCCAGAAAGAATGAGGAGCTCGACTCCGAATCAAAAGAGTCCTCATGACATCAAGAAGATGACGGTGTTTGCGTTCAACAACACCATTCTGATGTGGCGTGTAAGCACAGGACGTCTGATGAACAATACCAAAAGATCTCAGAAATTCAGATAACTGCAAAGTAGAGAATTCTAAGGCATTGTACGTGCGAATAAACGTCACATTATCAGAAAAAATATTCTTAATATCAATAAGAAATGATCGAATGACAGGACCAGCTTCAGACTTAATCTTTAACAAAAAGACCCAAGACAATCTAGAAAATCATCCACGACAACCATATAGAACATATTTCCCTGATGATCAGGAACACGACTAGGACCCCAAATATCAAAGTGAAACAACTCAAACAACTGACTACTGTGATGACTCTAGCAACTCGGAAAAGAAGACCGATGGTGCTTCCCAAACTAGCATGCCTCACACTCCAAGGCGGTGCGAGGAGAGATCTGAGGAAGAACATGACACAGCTTCTGTAGAGGAAGGTGTCCAAAGCAAAGATGCAACATATATGGAGAAACAGGTCCATACGGAATGATAGCAGCACCAGCACAAGGAAGCTGGACCAGTCTGTAAAGTCCTCTCTGCTCACGGCCACATCCAATCACCATGCCCGTGAGTATGGCCTGAAACACAAGGGAAGACGGATCAAATATGGCACGGCAATTTAGATCTTTTGTAATCTGACTAATAGACAAAAGATTCATCTGAAATGCAGGAGCATGTAAAACGTTCTGTAGACACCTCGAGGGAGCTAAGAGAATCCTCCCCTGACCAATGATAGGTAGATGAACCCCATTAGCAATCATCATTGATCTACCAGGAGGGACAGACATGTAAGAGTTAAACTGATCTCGATTGCCACACATATGATGCGAAACTCCGGAGTCGACAATCCAATCTTTCACATCTGAACTGCTATAACAGGTAAGAGCATAAGTAATACCTGGCGCACTCATAGAGTATCTGGCAGTCACGGCGACATCAAACGATCCTGCAACTGGAGTAGTTGGTGTAGGCATCATCTCTCTCAATCTAGTAACAATGTCATCAAATCACACATCATGAGACGGAGCTGGAGAAGGCTTTGTATGCTCAGCTACACGAGCAAATGCAAGGTACCCATGCTTCAGATCACATGTCTCCTCCGAATGACCTGGATGGTGGCAGTGTGAGCATGGGTCACGTTGACGTCCTCCACCTCAACCACAGGGCCCTCGCCCGCAAAACTGTGAAGTACCCCCTCTGCCACGAGAAGCAGCCATAGCAAAGGGAGTCGGGGTTGCAGTTGTAGATGTAGTAATCCTGCTCAACCTCTTGTATGCCTCCTCCATTGGAGGTATCGTCTCACCAGTAAGAAGTTGAGTATGTGTTGCATCGTACTCAAAGTCAAGTGACGACAGAAAGACATCTGTCATTATGGCATTATGGTATGCATGTTGTTGCTCTGTGTTGGTAGTAATAGGCATAAAGTTATGCAAACGCTCAAACATGCCATGAAGATGCGAGAAGTGAGTATGAAGTGGTCGACCATTCTGCTTGGTCGAGAAGATGTCATACTGTAGATGTAGAATCCTGCTCTCATTTTTGGCTTTCCCATATGTGGCAGCCAAGATGTCCCACATAGTCTTAGTCGTAGGTTGATTGATAATGTCAATGGCAATCTCCGTGATGAGCGTCCCAGATAGCCAGATCCTTGCATAGGCATCATCTTGCTTCCACGAAGCATTTGCCCAAGTCTTGTCTGTTGACCCAGGTTCTGTCAGAATGTGCTCCTTGTTATGGCATTGCATGAGGGTGTGAAAATGCATGGACCACAACTCGTAGTTGGTCCCAGCTATCTTGACGATGGGAGTCGAGCCTTGAAGGCACCGGACGATGAAAAAACGTTACCATTATTGTCCGACATGATAAAAAGAATGTCAAGCAGATCAAATCCGAAACAAGATCGGGTATTAGACTATTGTGATTGAGTCTACACAATCATATGGAGGAGTGGTTGTATATGTAGACTCATACAACCATCCCCTGCAATCATTGAAGAAGTCTAGGGCTGGAAGACGCGATTTAGGTGCCTAAAATCACAAACTTTGGTCGAAATCAGACCGTATATTGCGGGAAGCAGCAGCCCTCGCTTCAGGGATGCAGCAGCGCACGACCGCAAGCACATAGGCGATGGCCCAAGGCGGTTGGTTGTGGCATGGTGGCGTGCAGCCGGCTATAGCGACCACCTGAGAGTTAGCCGCAACCCTTGGGTAACTGTGGACGGGTTGCTGAAGCCGGCGGCAGCTGGAGGGTGCTGCAGGTCGGGCGACAAGAGGGTGCCTCTGGTGGATGGATGGTGCCGCAGGGGCAGGCGGCGAGAGGGTGTCGCGTGCTGGATAGCCGGTCGACCAGTGACAGTGGGAGGAGAGAAGATTTTGGGGGCTAGCGGATAGGGTTAGGGTTTTGATAAGATATGGGAATCTCGGTCTAGGATCGTTGCTCCGATACCATGTTGGAGAAAATGAAATTACTTGTTATTCACAAAACTCTAGGGCTCTCTTATATAGGAGAAAGGCCCCGGGTTAATTACATGAGAGGTACATAAAGAAAATGAAATAAGCCATAACCATAAAATGTTACAACTATCTCAACAGTTTATGTTATCTATTTTGACATTTGGATGAAACATTCCTTGAATTTGACAATATTTGATCTATATTGTGAATCTGTGATTATATTTTTATTTATTCTTACTTTTTATTAATTATATATGTGTAATGATTTTTACTAATGCAAAACTGCAGAACTTGTTTAATTTCTGTTTGAACTCACGCATATCATTTAATCAGTAATTAATGACCCTACCGACTAAATACCCCATATCGCTTTTTGCAACCTTGTCTGCAGTATCATAGGATGTCTCATAAGATGGTGTCTCATAGGCACTGTTAGCATTGGACTGTGTATGCCAAACTTTGCCCAACAGTGCTCATACGGATGGTTTTGATGCCCACAATGGATGCACGATGGATACCAAGAAGAAGTAAATCATGTCCATGGCCATGGCCAAAGTCGCGTCCACGCCTTGAGTCGCATCCACGACCACGACCAAAGTCATGGCCTCGACCTCCTTGGAAGTTCTATCGCCCGCTATTCCCGAACGATGCATAATGAGTAGAAGTCTTTGCATATGGTATGGTAGAGGACGTCCAACCGATATCTCGAGTTCATGTAGACGACCAACGATGGTCACAATCAATGGTAGGGTATCAGCCGTCAGAAGCTGGTCCTTCATAGGCATGTACCGTAGATGTAATACAGAAAGGAATTGGTAGACCTGCCATTCAGATCGCTCTCATATATGTTTATCACAACAAGCTGGCTGAAAAATCAGAAGCTCCTCAAAGAGGCAAGTTAGAAGCATGTAGTACTCGACGAGACTAGAGTCTCCCTGAGTAGCAGACCAGATCCGCGTATAAATATCTGAAAGTCAAGACTTGGTTGTCTTCTGAAAGCAAATTCATTCTGGATTCTCTTTTTTTTAGACCAAAAGAGAGGGAAGTAAGCGTTGGTGCCCACCCCAGTATAATACTTATTTAAGAAAAAAGAGGGAAATACAAGGAAATTACAAGAGCCATGAGGCTACCAGCTGTTTGTAGTGCAAGCTTACATTCTCACAGTAAAAACGATGACCAGAAAAAAGCGTATTGTTACGGGCCAGCCAAATAGCCCACAAAACCGTCGTCGGAGCAATACTCTCGTTTCTTTGGTGACCATGCACCCCAAGAAGCTAGGACCAGAAGGAATCAAGATCTTGTAAATTAATCCAGTTCAGATCCACCTTATTCCAAATAGACGAGGAAACCTGGCAGTGGAGAAAGAGATGTTTGGTCGTCTCAATAGCAGTATCACAAAGAATACATCTGTCAGACAACTGCTCGAAAAGTCTAGCACAACGATCCCGAGTCATTAGCTGCTTCCGTCTCAAAAGCCAGAGAAAGAAACCCACCCTCTAGGGGACCCCCAACGACCAAATAAGCTCGCAATCCCGCGGAAAGGGAGGGTGGAGGCCTATAGATGGTGTCGTAAGCCTTCCGAATCGAGAAAGGTGCACGCCTCCAAACCCAGTGGTCAATGCCTGAGGACGGACGTCCCACCTGGCCCAAGGAATCTAACAGGCGGAGCAAATCCTCCAAGCACTGCTCTGAAAAAGACGCTCTGAACAGTGGCATCCAATTCCCATTATCCCAACAATCCATGATCCAAGCTTGTAGAGGCTGCTAAAGCAAACAGTCTTGGGAATGTCACAAAGTGCTCCACCATCTGTCCAATTGGTCTTCCAAAATCTGAACGTGGCTCCGTCACCTAAAACAGGGCTGAACAGCTCATGAAATCTCGGCATGACCTTCAAAACTCCCTTCCAAAAAGCAGATTGGCAAGGACCATGATGCAACGTACCAGGGCTCTCGAGGGACACATCATAGAGACATCGAATCAATCGACAGCAAACACTATCATCCTTTCCCCACATTCTGCTGACCCATTTGAGCAATAAAGCCTCATTGTTGTTCTCCAAGCTCTTAATCCCAAGACCGCCCTTCTGCTTTGGTTGAATGATGGACTCCCAGTCGACAAGATGAATGTCGTGCCCCTCTTTTCCAGATTTACTCCATAAGAACCTTCTCATCAGACGTTCCATCTTTCTCCTAATCCCCACCGGCATAATCCGGGTTCCAATGAAGAACACTGGTATCGCAGCAAGAACAGCTTTAATCAGAACCACCCTACCACCCTGTGAAAGCAAAGCTGCCTTCCATCCTGACAGTTTTTTTCATCTTCTCCATCACAGGCAGCCAGTCCGAGAGCTTAAGTTTGTCTCCGAGAGAGGGAGGCCAAGGTATCGAATAGGGAGAGACCCACTAGCCGTGTGTAACTCCGCAGCACAAGCAGCAGCTTCTTCATCATTCAAGCTAAAATGGACGACAATGGATTTGCAAAAGTTGATCTACAAGCCAGACATCTCGCCAAAAATCTCCAGGATAATAGCCAGGTCGTTCGCCTCATCCTTTCCACCCTCCAAGAAAAGGATCGTATCATCCGCATATTGCAACAGTGAGATCTGAATATCCCCACACGAGTATCCCTTTATAACCCCACCTCTCTGAGCCCGATCGATCATGCAAGCTAGGACATCCAGCGCAATAACAAATAGTAGAGGGGCAAGAGGGCAGCCCTGCCTGACTCCACGCTGAGGCTGAAAATAGCCCCCTGCGGACGATCGTAGACAAGACCGAGAGGCTCGAAGCGGTGATGCATCTTTTCATCCAAGAAACCCATAGCTCCGGGAAACCACGTCGATGGAGAGCGGAACAAAGAAAACGCCAATCCAAAGTGTCAAATGCCTTAGCAAAGTCCACCTTCCACAGCAGCGCCCTAGTATTGTTTCACTTCCAATCAGAAATGATCTCTAAGGCCATCACAATACTATCACCGATATGACGCCCAGGGACAAACGCAGACTGAACATGAGAGATCAGATGGTTAAGTACTCTACTCATACGAATAGCCAAAACCTTCGCCACAATCGTGTAGATCCCAGTGGAAATGACGATCGATCTGTATTCCTCGATTCTCTCCGCTGCCCCACTCTTTGGGAGAAGAAAAATCAAGGCTCTGTTAAGTCTTTCAAAGCCCGCGTTGCAACGACAAAATTCCTCCAAAATCTCCAGGACCGCGTCCCCCACCACACTCCAGAATTCTTATAGAAAAAAATCAGGAGCCCATCCGGTCCCGACGCACTATCTGCATTTAAGCTTCAAACGACCGATTTAACCTAATCCTTCGTCACCAGAGACGTCAAAGAATCCGCCTGCGATTCAGAAAGCCTGGATGCCCCTATACCATTCCATCTCCATCTTCTAGACTCAGCTCTCCTAGAGAACTCACGAAAATGACCGGCAACCGCGGCTCCCAATTCTCTGTCCCACTCAAGCATGTTGCCATTCACGATCATTGAATGAAAGGTGTTAACTCGACGTCTCCCGCTGGCCATCCTATGAAAAAAAAGTCGTGTTTGCATCTCCCTCCTTAAGCCAAGAGATGCGTGACTTCTGCCTCCATTCTGTAACCAATTTTCTATCCTCATGAGCAATTACCTTAAGAGCGGCGGCGCGCTGACTCGTCTTAGCCGCATCGAGCTGCCTGTCATCCTCCACCCTATCTAGCCTTTGGATCTCCAGCTCAGCGGCCATCATTCTGCCTGTCATTCCGGATTCTCTCACATCACCTTTGCAGAGTCTTTGTAGAGAAGATTCACCGCAATATTTGGATCGACATATTGATCATCCAAGTGATAATCTGGCAATTGTCTGCATACCATGTGTCATAATCCTTGTCCATCTCCATGAGCAGATCCTTGGTGCGGATATGATTCTTACGCTGACCAACAATGAATACCTTGAATGATCAAGACCAAAGTACACATACCCTTCAATTTGATAGAGGAGCCATGTACCATCACAGAAGAAGTCGGAAGTTGAGTATAGGGACTTAGTCTCAGAGGATGCCATCATGATCGTGAAGGTCAAGAAAAAGTGACGTAGAAGAAGATATTGATGTTTCGATCAAACATATGGGTGGCCTAGGTCACCGTTGTAGGAACCACAGAAAGGTTGCAAATAAGGCTTCAACATCAATGATGTTCGGTAGGGATGCAGCAGCGACGATGCTCGATATTGCTCGGTAGTGGCGATAGCAATGGCGGTGCTACACACAGCCGGGTGGCAATGCACTGCTCACGGCAGGGCTACAAGCACACGAGGTTGTGTTGTGCCTCACGTACAAGGAGAGATTTAAGGCTGGTGGCGGCAATGCATCGTGCGTGATGGGAGAAAAAAAAACGATTCTTTAGACGTACCTGAGGGCTCTCTTATATAGGAGAATAGCCCTAGGTTAATTACATGATAAGTACACTGAGCAAGAAGAAATTGAAATAAGTCATACAAAGTACGATATTTTATCTTAACACTCCCCCTCAAGCTGGAGCATATATATCTATCATGCTCAGCTTGGACCAACACTTCTGAAAAGGACTTCATGCTAGAGCTTTGGTGAAGATATCTGTTGTTTGTTCTCCTGTAGACACGTGAGCAGTAGATATGAGCCCCTTCTGAATCAGATCTCGAGTGTAATGACAATCTATCTCAATATGCTCCGTTCGTTCATGGAAAGCATGATTATTTGCAATGAATAATGCAGCTTGATTATCGCATAATAGCTGCATAGGAAGAGGAACATCTATAGAAAGATCAGTCGACACCGATCTAACCCACATCATCTCTGTACTCCCTTGAGCCATGGCTCTATATTCTGATTCTGCACTCGATCTGGCAACTACAGTCTGCTTCTTGCTTTTCCATGAGACAAGTGAGTGACCAACAAAAACAGCAAATCCTGAAGTAGACTTTCTGTCCGTGGGGCACCCTGCATAATCAGTGTCTGCACACGCTGTTACTTCCAATGAGCTGCCCCTACTGAATAGGAGTCCTGAACCAGGTGAGTTCTTCAGATATCTCAAGATCATATAGATTGCATCCATATGAGTCTTTCTGGGACACTCCATAAATTGGCTAACCTTGCTTACTGCAAACATAATATCAGGTCTGGTGATAGTCACATATAGGATTTTCCCCACAAGCTCCCTGTACCTCCTGCTATCGACTTCTTCAGTGTCATCATCATCATACAATTTCACATTTGGATCCATAAGCGTCATGGCTGGCTTGCATCCAGTCATACCTGTCTCAGACAGTAGATCCATGACAAACTTCCTTTGGGTCATTACTAGACCCCGATGATTCCTGGCAAATTATAATCCCAGGAAGTAAGGGTGCCAAGATCCTTGGTCACAAATTCTTTGCCTAGGAACTTCTTGGCTACGTGAATGCCTTGAGCATCATCTCTTGTTACAATAATATCATCTACATAGACAAGAATGGCAATTGTACCTCGTTGTGTCTTCTGAACAAATAGAGAGTGGTCCGCAGTAGACCTCTTGAATCCTTGTTGCTCAATCAAGTCTGACAGCTTTTGATACCAAGCTCTAGGACTTTGCTTAAGTCCATATATGGCCTTATGTAGTCAGCATACCTTCTGTGACTCCCCCTCAGCAGTAAACCCAGGCGGCTGCTGCATGTAAACTTCCTCGTGAAGATCCCCATATAGAAATGCATTCTTCACATCGAGTTGGAATAACGGCCAATCACGTGAAACAGCAACTGCTAGTAAAATGTGAAGCGTCGAGTGTCATGCCACTGGAGAGAACGTGTCCTGATAATCTACCCCATATATCTGGGTGAAGCCACAGGCTACCAACCTTGCCTTGTAGCGATCTACAGTTCCATCCGCATTATGCTTGATGGAAAATATCTATTTGCAGCTTACTATGGAAGCACCCTGCAGAGAAGGAACAATAGACCATGTCCCACGAGATGTTAAGGCTGGCATTTCCTCTTCCATCGCCTGACGCCACCTATTGTCTTGTAATGCCTCCATATATGTTATGGGTATAGTAGCCACTGAAAGGCCAACAACAAACTTCTTGTGCTCATCTGAAAGATGATCCAACGAGACATGCGTTGCAATTGGATATTTAGCACATTGATGACGTGGCTTCCTCGGTGCAATAGGAATATCCAGATCGTCCTCCACAGAGTCCTCTACAGCAGAGTCATCCTGTAAAACTCCAGGTCCATCAGTAGAAACCGTGTTATCATGACATACCTCAGGCGTACTGGACGATGTGGACGGATGATGAGCAGAAGTGCTAGTAGAAGACCTGCGCGTGTAAACAATGGGTAAAAATTTCGACTGAGGTGGTGGTGGTGGTGGTGGCGGCGGCGGTGGTATTGGTAGTTGAGTTTGATTTTCTGGATCGGCTGATGAGGTAGACGGAGGTAGAGGAACAACAATATCATTTGCATTGTCAATCGATAACCTGTCACCTGTAGGAGAGAAATACATGATAGACTCAAAGAAAGTGGCATCCGCACTTACATAGTATCTCCTATTTGTATGATCATAACAGCAATACCCTTTTTGAGTACGAGAGTACCCAACAAACACACATTTGATAGCCCTTGGAGAGAGCTTATCACGACCAGGAGTACAATTATGCACAAACGCAACAGACCCACAGACACGAGGAGTGAAGGAGAAAAGATCCTTCTCGGGAACACAATCAAGAAGGGGACCTTTTCTCCTAGATTAGTAGACGGCATTCGATTCACCAGGTAGCATGCAGTGAGAACCGCATCCCCCCAAAAGGAGTGAGGGACATGACTATGGATCAACAAAGTCCGAGAGACATCAAGAAGGTGACGATGCTTGCGTTCCGCCACATCATTCTGTTGCCACGTGTAGCTACAGGAGGTTTGATGAAGAATTCCCTTTGAGCTGAGGAAATCAGACAAATGCAGTGTTGAAAACTCTAAAGCATTATCTGTTCGAATGACTTTGATAATGGTAGAGAAAATGTTATTCACTTCCAGAATGAATTTTCTTATAATAGCACCTGCTTCAAATTTTTGTTTTAACAAGAATACCCAAGATAATACAGAATAATCATCAACTGCAACCATATAATACCGATGTCCCTGAATATCAGGTACACGACTCGTACCCCAAATATCAAAGTGAAAAAGTTCAAAAGACCGACTACTGTGACGACTCGGACGAACAGGAAATGACGACCTATGGTGTTTCCCAAGCTGACAAGCTTCACAATCTAATGCAGTACGGGTAGATATCTGCGGCAAGACATGACAAATCTTCTGCAGAGGTAGATGGCCAAAGCGGAGATGCGAAAGGAATGGAGAAGTAGATCCTGAGGGGATAGTAGCAGCGCCAGCAAATGATGGTATAGCAAGTTTGTACAAGCCTTTCTGCTCACGGCCACCAACAATCATCCTGCCAGTCAGTATGTCCTGAAACACAAAAGTAGAGGAGTCAAAGATGGCACGGCAGTGTAAATCTTTTGTAAGTTGGCTAATTGATAAGAGGTTCATCTGAAAATCTGGTGCATGTAAGACATTCTGAAGACTCAACGAAGATGTCAGGGTGATCTCCCCCTGACCAATAATGGGTAATCGAACCCCATTGGAAATGACCACAGATCGTCATGGGGTAAGCGCTCTGTAGGGAGTAAACTGTCGTTTGTCGCCGCACATATGATGAGAGGCTCCGGAATCCATAATCCAGTCTGTCAGGTCTGAGCAAGTAGTACTGGTAAGTGCATAAGGAGTACCTGATGAGCTAGAAGATGCTCTGGCCGAAGCTGCCGCATCCGTTGATCCTGGAGACGAAGGCGAGAGTGTAACGATCATATCTCGAAGGCGGGAGACGAGATCATCAAAGCGAGCTGCTGGAAGAGGTGCAGTTGTAGACTCAGTCTGCTCTGCAACTCGTGCAGAGGCCGGAAACCCATGCTTGTGGAAACGCGTCTCCTCTGAGTGGCATGGTCGATGGTAGTGAGTACAGGGGCCACGGTGTCTGCCTCCCCCTCTACCACGAGGTCCACGACCCCGAAAATGTGATGCTCCTCCTCTGCCACGAGTGGCAGCCATAGCTGTAGGGGTAGGTTGGGCTGTAGATGCCGATGTAGTAGTAATCCTACTCAATCTCTTGTATACCTCCTCCATTGGTGGAATGGACTCACCATTCAGAAGTTGAGTACGAGCAGCATCGTACTCGGAATCAAGGGAGGAGAGAAATACACCAGTCATTGTAGCATTTTTGTAAGTCTGTTGTTGTTCTGTACTGGTAGT
The DNA here is from genome assembly GCA_037367405.1 of Ottelia alismoides. Taxonomy (NCBI): domain Eukaryota; kingdom Viridiplantae; phylum Streptophyta; class Magnoliopsida; order Alismatales; family Hydrocharitaceae; genus Ottelia; species Ottelia alismoides. The sequence goes on along the minus strand of JAZKJV010002499.1, from coordinate 290,381 downwards.
GATCGGCATGAAGCTATGCAGTCTCTCGAACATGCCCCGTAGGTGAGAGAAATGTGCATGTATAGAGGCTTCCCATTCTATTTTGTAGAGAAGATGTCGAACTGTAACTGGAGAATCTTGCTCTCATTATTGGACTGCCCATACGTCGCAGCCAGGATATCCCACATAGCGTTAGCTGTGGGTTGGTTCACAATGTCATTTGCAATCTCCGTAGTCAGCGTCCCAGATAGCCAGATACGGGCATATGCATCATCTTGCTTCCATGTCGCATTTGTTCCAGTCTTGTCCTCCGACTCGGTTTCTGTCAGGATGTGCTCCTTGTTGTGGCACTGCATAAGGGTGCGGAACTGCATGGACCATAGTTCATAGTTGGTCCCATCCATCTTGATAATAGGGGTTGGGCCTTTGAAGGCACCCGAGGATGTAAATACGTCACCCTTGTTGTCTGACATGATTGTTGACGAGCCGAGGACCGACTTAGATAACCAAGTAGGCGGTCTACAGAATCGTATGGGGGGAAGGTTGCATGTGTAGACTCATACAACCATCCTTAGGCCTTGTCGAGGCGCCGACCCTAGTGCTGTGCCTTCTGGAGAGATCGGCGAGACCCGCGGTGGTTGTGACGACACCTAGGACCCGCCGGAGGGCAACACGATGTCGCTATGGCCTCGGGGAGACGCGATGCAAACCTGTCAGTAAGTGCACGGGGCCCTCAGATGCTGTGCGCGGCCAGCAGGGTCGATGCGGGGCCGGTGGGGCAGCGCGTTGCTGCCTAGGGAGGCGGGAGGGCGCTTGGAGTGCTGCTGGACCGTCGCAAGAGGCGGGAGAGGGCGCCTGGGCGGCGCAGGAGTGCGCCTGGAGAGGCGGGGTGGCTCCTGGCGCGGCGCCATGCGAGACCGCCTGGGCGGCGCCTTACGCCTTGCGGAACTGCCAGGAGAGGCGGTGGTGCGTCTGGGCGACGCGGGTGGGCTCCCTGGGCTCGGGGTTGTGCCGTCGGGGCCCCGGAGTTGCTGGAGAGAGGCGCAGGGGAGGCTGGCGGCGCTCGGGGGGGCGGGTGTGGATTAGGGTTAGGGTTTTGGGTGGTGGTAAACGAAACCCCGGTCTAGGACTGCTGCTCCGATACCATGATGGGAGAAAAGAAAACGATTCTTTAGACGTACCCGAGGGCTCTTTTATATAGGAGAATAGCACTGGGTTTACATGATAAGTACACTGAGCAAGAAGAAATTGAAATAAGTCATACAAAGTACGATATTTTATCTTAACAGTGCGTGAGGGGCGGGTGGTGGCAGCGAGATCTAGGTCAGAACACTGGTCTAGGACCGTTGTTCTGATACCATGTGGAGGAAGATGAGAAAAGATAATGTGTTTATTTTATTCAAGAGGTCAAGGGGGTTCTTATATAGACCAGAATCCTAGAGCACTCGTTAACGTGTAATTACATAAAAGTACCCCAAGGGGTAACAACTAAATATAATAAAACAAAGCCATCTCTAACACTCCACATCCTGAACCCCCAAGCCCCCATTTTCTTTGGTTGATTGACAGCTTTCCAGTCAACCAGGGGAACCCCCACCCTTTCTCTTGCTTCCCATCTGCCCAAAAGAACCTCCTCATCAACGATTCAATCCTCGCATGCGCCACCCATTGGCAGTAATCTGGTAGAACAGAAAAAGAATATAGGAATGTGAAATATACAACAACAACAAAGCCTTTTCCCACATTAAGTAGGGTCGGCTAGGAATGTGAAATATAGGAAGAGAAAAATATAGCAAAGTAAACCTTTGAAGAACAAAATAAATTAATAAAAAAACAATCTCGAAAACGATCGCAAAATCAACTTGCTCTAATACCATGCAAAAATAAAGAAATAAATGCAGAATCAAGAACAAGAACAAAAAAAATAGATTTACGTGGAACCCTACTCGCCAATGTGCGAAATGAAACCACTGGAGAGTCATCGAGCTGAATATTCTATGAGAAAATCTCAAAACTTACAAGGGGTGCGTGACTCTATTTATAGCCCCACCAACTCAACCAAGTCCCACCACTTAGCAATGCAAGACTAAAAAATGAGGGGTCCTATCAAAACTCTTACTATAGCACCATTAACGAAGTTGGCATCTCAGCATTGTAGAACTCCTTGCGAGTCCACGGGATTTTTTGAGGAATTGCAACTTCGCAAAAATCATCTCTCTGATGCCAAGGCTCCATCATGCAGATTAGTCTCCAACAAACCGAGGGTTTATCAGCAAAAGTTTTGTTAGAGTTATTATATTTGCATTTATGGCTGTAACCCTTTAAAGGTATTTATGTATTTTTCCTCTTCTACTCTCTAGGGTTTTATCCCTATATAAGAGACCCTAGCCCTATTGAATAAACATCTCATTCGTTTCTCTTCTCCACATGGTATCAGAGTGGTCCAAGACCAGAGCCTAATACCTAAAACCCGTCGTCACCACCAGCCCTCTTTCCTTGTGCGAACCCTTCTCTCATCAAGGGGTCCCACGCAAGGCAGTCCAAGCCCCCAGCTGCACCAGCCGCCACCTCCAGCGGCAACTAAAGCAAAGCCCAAAGCTCCAGCAACTCCGATCGCGCCTCATATGCCGCCGACACCGCCCGGAACCCCCTCCAGCAGCCCCTACTACACCTCCAGCACAATCGGTACCGCCCATCAATCCTCCTAGACTTCTGACCTGCTGCACACAACACCTTAGGTATCATCTTCGGAGTCGAACGAGCCTCGGAAACCCCTGATCTGTTGTGAAAGCAATTTTTTAAACCACTATCACGTCCAAAAGTGAGTTCTATGACACTTCTCAGCAATTGTTATGCATCCTTAAGTCAAGCACAAGATCTTCTTTCTTTTCTAGGACCACCATGACATCTTTTCTACCGAGACAAAGCCCTTGGCCTCGAATGTTATGGCACAAAGTTTCTCTCAAATAAAATTATGGCACAAGGCACTACTATCAAACTCAAGGGCACAAAAAATTACGCGCTTTGTTCTCGATCTTTTATGGTGTTCATTGGTGGTCAAAGAAAACTTAACAATCTAACTAAAAATCCTTTAGATGAAAAGGACAGAGAGTACGACAACTGGTAAACAGACAACTACTTGATTATCAACTGGATGACCAATAGTGTTGAGGCTCACATTGCCCCCAAATCTCCTTTACAGAAATACAACCAAGGAAAAGTGAGAGGAACTCGAGTAAACATACTCCCAAAAGAAGATGAAGTGATGCCTTGCAGACAGCCATGTTCCTTTGTCTGTTCGGAGGGGGATCTCTATTTTCCTTACTTTACCCTACTAAGTCTTCTTTTCTCATACCTCTGCGAATTTTTGGTTGTATTGCCTTTGTTTATAACTTTCATGCTGCTGACAAATTATCCTCTCGTGCCATCAAATTTGTCTTTGATGGGTACTCTCGTAATCAGAAAGGCTATCGCTTCTATGATTTTGTTGGGTGTTGATACTATGTGCATACTGATGTCACCTTCTTTGAGCAGACAAGCTATTTCACACAGACTGTGAGTGACATTCCTCTGGACCTCCCTCCTCCACCAATCGTCTATACTTGCCAGCGTACCTCTATACCTTCTACACTAGTGTATGTACCTTTGCATGTCCCTTTTATGCAGGATGATATGACCACTTTGAGTGCTCCCACCACCGCTGCCTCGGATGAACCTGAGGAGCTTCTATAGCTATACGCAAGCAAAAAAGGCAATGTACGTATCTCCCCATGTCACATTTTACTTCTACTGATGGTTTATCTAGTTGTGACATGAGATTTGCAAATGCTATGAATGTTATTTCTGTTCCAAGAGATCATTTCAATGAAATGCAGGATCATGGTTGGCGACAAGCCATGGATGAGGAGATGGATGCACTTACCTCCCGGGGCACGTAGGATCTTGTGTCGTGCCTTTCGGAAGTTCGCCTTGTGGCTTGACGATGAGTCTTCACGGCCAAACAGTCACCTAATGGTCCTACTGACAAGTTGAAAGCCAGATTAGTTTCCAAAGGTTTCACCCAAACCTTGGGGTTGATTATTTTGAGACCTCCCCCGTTGTCCTATACATTAATCTCATAAAGAATATGTATGATAATGCTTTATCATGTCTAAGGACCCCGTCTGGGAAGACTAACTATTTTGACATCGACATAAGTTTACATCAAGGTTCAGCTTTGACTTCATTTCTTTTTACTTCGATTATGGACGAGTTGACAAGTCACATTCAGGATGAGTTACCTTGGTGTATGTTATTTGTGATGATATTGTGGTGATTAACGAGACTAGAGATGGAGTAAATGAGAAGCTTGAGGTCTGGAGACATGCATTGGAGACTAAAGAATTTCGTATAAGTAGGGATAAGACGGAATATATGGAGTGCACCTTTGATGAAAGCAATGGTGAAGGAAATAAGGTGAAGATTGGTGACGAGAACATTCGAAAGAGAGATTCTTTTAGATATTTGGGATCTATGTTGCAACATGCTGGGGAAATTGATGGAGATGTTACTAATAGAATAAATGCAGGCTGGCTAAAGTGGAGAGGAGCCTCTGTTGTTCTCTGTGATAAGAAAAATCCTTTAAAAATTAAAGGAAAGTTTTACGAAGCAGCCGTGAGACCTGATATGCTCTATGGATCTGAATGTTGGTATGTGAACCATAGACATGTGTAAAGAATGGTTGTAGCATAAATGAAAATACTAAGGAGGATGTGTGGACACACACGTAAAGATCGGATTCGGAATGTTGCAATCAGAAAGAAAGTTGATGTAGCTTCGATCAAGGATAAGATGCGAGAAAACCGCTTAAGATGATTTGGTCATTTGCAAAGAAGATCAGCTGGTGCACCAGTTAGAAGATGTGAGTGTTGGGATGTTGAGCCGGCTAAGAGAGGGCGAGGACGGCCAAAGAAGTGTTGGAAAGAGATTATACGAAGGGATCTTAGTTTTTTGGATATAAGCCCAAGATTGACCCAAGTTAGATCTGAATGGAGGCGAAGAATCCATGTAACCGACCCTACTTAATTGTAGGAAAATGCTTTGTTGTTGTTGTACCCGTTGCCAGAATGGGGTCGATACGAATCATTCTCTCTGTTGTTGCCAACAAGGCTTGGCCCATTTACCAACTTGATGTGAAAAACGCCATTATGCTGAGACCTTGAGGAAGAGGTCTACATGATGCAACCGACGAGGTATGTAGTTGAGGAGGAGCATGTATGTCGACTACGCAAGGCTATTTATGGCATGAAGTAGAGCCCCAAGGCATGGTTTGACATGTTCACTACAGATATCAACACACTTGGCTTTCAGAGAACAACATTTGACTACTTTATCTTTGTTAAATGATGGTCTACAGTCACGATCATTCTGTTGTCTATGTTGATGATATGGTTGTCACAGGAGATGATGTAAACAATATTCAGGAGACCAAGACCCTCCTCCAGAAGATCTTGTCATGAAAGACCTCGGTCAACTTCGTTATTTTCTTAGCATTGAGGTAATACTCACTACAGAGGGGCTCCATCTTTCACAGAGGAAGTATTGCCTCGATATTCTGACTAAATTAGGACTACTTGGATGCAAGTCATCTGACATCCCTACAGACGTGAGAAAACATTCAACATTTAATGATCCAACTTTTGAGGATGCAAGGGAAAATTGATCTCTCACATTGTTACTAGGTCAGATATATCATATGTTGTGAGCAGAGCCAGCCAATATATGGAGAAACCTCTTTGCAGTCATTGGCAGGATGTTCTTTTGATCCTTTGATATTTGAAGAAATCTCCCGAATGTAGACTCTTCTATGGGGTGAATGGGCACGCTAATATCTCTGCCTATACAGATTCTGAATATGCTATCTCTCCTGAGGACCGTCAATCCACTATAGGATACGCCATGTTTATTAGGGACAACATTGTCACTTGGTAAAGCAAGAAGCAGACAGTGGTCTCTAGATCCAGTGCGGAAGCATAATACAAGGCAATAGCTCAAGCCACCTGTGAGATCATGTGGCTTGTCTCTTTCCTAATAGAACTTGGCATGTCAGTGGCCACTCATGTACCCTTATACTGCGACAACAAGTCTGCCACATACATCACCACCAATCCAGTTTTACATAAGCAGACAAAACACATTGAAGTCGATTACCATTTCACTCATGATGCAGTACGAGGAGGACAAATCAGCACTCCACACATCTTCCACTGAACTTCAACTTGCAGACATTCTCACAAAGGCTCTTCCAAGGAAGTGCCTCGTGTGTATCCAAGTTGGACATGATCGACAGATATACTCCAACTTGAGGGGGGGTATTAGAGTTATTATATTTATATTTATGTCCGTAACCCTTCGGGGGTATTTATATATTTTTCCTCTTGTACTCTGTAGGGTTTTCTCTCTTTATAAGAGACCCTAAATCCTATGGAATAAACATCTCATTCATTTCTCTTCTCCATAAATTGCACGTACTCACTAGAAACGCCATGTGCAACCATCAACTTATCGAACTGAATGGAGTCCCCACCGATGAGGAACATATATTTTCTCGGGCAACCTCCAGGAACAATCGAGGGTCCTTGTCCAACATGGTGTAGAAATCAACCACCATAACTCCAAGAAGTGAGTCCCCAACACCACTCTCCACCCCTATTTCTCTATCGGTTGGATTTGTTCATCCACTGCATGTTTTATTAACCACATCCCAAAGGGTGAATGCGCAACAGTCTTTTCAACAATGGCCGTGTATGTCGTAGAAGCACAATAATGTGGCTATGCATCTCCTTGCAAAATGGTCTACTCCACTACAAAAGCATGGTGCGTTTGCTTCTGGACCCTCCCCTTTCCATGTCAAATGAGCAGGATGGTGTTGATGTTGTCTTCACCCTCCACCTAGGCTATCGATTCAGGGGTGTTATAAGATCTGCAGTTTACATGCCATCTAATAGGGTCTGTGAGCTTTGTTCTGCATGCTCTCAGATGTATAAGACCAACATCAGTTTGTCACTGCCTATGTACATCAAAAGGAAACCATAGGGATAATGTGATCATTATCCATGTTAACAACATTATACTTGTTAGCAGTTACATGCATGGTAGAAGTGAGGCCAAGAAGTACTTATAGGAGCGCTTCATCACCAAGGATCACATGACTCGGAAATTTTCTTATGATTAAAGTCGTCGGGAAAGCAAGGTTGTCCTCTATCAGCAAAATTACATCGCAACAATGCTACAGGATATTAGCATTTTGGAGCTGCATATATCTCTATGGATCGCAAGGATCATTTTTACAATGAGAGTGCAAATACAGTGGATGCCAAACAGGAGGTGTTTGGTGGAAAGCTTCTCTTCCCATATCTCCCTAAAATTTCAAGAAGATAAAGACAGCTTATAGAGAAGCAAACTAAGCTTTACAAGGATGTTACCATGGTGACACTGCAAACCTAAAGTTTTCATTAAGCACAGGGCTCCGATATATCAAAGGAAATTCTCTTGATGCGGTAAGCTACTCAAATGCATATTATACAAGTACTTAGCCAACATAAAGTCTACCGTCCAATTTTAAACATTTATTGGTGGTGATCCAATTAATAAACAAGTAAGAAGTAGAGTGTCATCTCTTACTCAAGTGGAGAATTGGAAGACATGGTTGTGGCCCAGACTATGGTAAACTTTTTGTGGATATAGTATGTAATTTTGAGCATCCTTGACAAAGATGTTGGATCAATACAGCCGTAATGTGACAACCAAGTTGTCATGTTCAATAGCAAGTTTCACATGGCTCACAATCGAACTACGTATATAGGGGTCAGTTGCCATTACATATACATACATCTCCACGGTCTATGCTTCATCTAAAGATCATCTTGTGGATGTGTTGACAAATCCACTACCATGTGTATCACTTGACCAATGGATGTCCAACCTGGCATTTTTGACACTATTGCCTCAAGGGGGTGTTATAATTGCTTGAGAATATTTTTAGGAACAATTGAGAACCCATTACAAGTACTTAATTTCTAGTTAACCCTATTTTGGAATTCCTCTTAAGAATCCTTAATACTTTTTGTACAATTTGCTCTTCCATAAAGACAGCACCCTTGCAATAAAGACTGCTGCATCATATTTACAAATTCGTCTATTTCGCCTTTGAATGGGAAATGTAGAAAAATAATGCAGTTAGGCAGCTCCGTACCCTCTCACAAGCAGATTGATGATACTACAAATAAAAAGTAAAGCAACCAACAAGAGACAAGCATGCATGCACACTTACCATCTTCATCTACCACGTGCAAGAATTGTCTAGTTCCACCACCAACTCCAAAATAGTGTTTCTTCCCTGCCAAGTAGACCACTCCATGAGGAAGCCGCAGGCACTAAAATAATGAGAATTTTTCAAGTCAAAAAACAACCATGTCAATTAGAAAGGAGAGTGTGACAATTGAGAGCATATGTAATTATGATATACCTTCTTAGTAAGTTCATAGAGATGTTGAATAGATGATATAGAATAGAATGTTTCAGCCATCAATATAATATCATAACCAGAGTGTATCATGTCCATTTTAGCTTTTTGGTCTTCATCGTTATTATCCAAAAGTAGATGGTGAATTTCCCTCCAATCGCCCGCAAAAAAACGAGCATTGTAAGATACAGGTGTTTCCTTATTCTCCTGGCCCTTTCTCACCAACATTTTTCCTCCGATGTTGTTAACTTGCACATTGGGAATAGTGAGACAGCGAAGGACCTCGACATTGAAATCTTGGAAATGGACAGCAGTTGCACCCTTCAAAGAACAAGTAGAGTACCCAGAATTAAAAAAATTAACGTCATATCATATATTATTATTTGTCTTGCCATTTCACCTCCATACCTGAAGGCTAGCAAATATTCCTGGAAGGACCATGGCCACATCCAAGAGAAAAGGTTTGAATCTTCAAGTGATTAAAAAAATGTTGCCATCTAAAAATTATAATATGCACATTCATCGTGAAGGAAAATGAAGTATGACACATTTTGTAAAACAAACGTGTTGAGTGATATATTGGAAGCAAATTAGATATAAGTTCATGAATTTTACCTCCAATAACAATGCGCCCATGACCTTTCATGAGATAGTGATTACTAAATGTAATTTTTTATACAGTATCAATCACAGAATTGACCAACAGTGTTTACAAAAATTGCTGTAAATGAACCTTCATTTCCCCTCAACAATAGGGAAATGCCGCATTTCAGTTTTCCAGAGGAAAGAAATACTTTGTTGTTCAATAGATCTTCTCAAAAAAAAGGATTTTTACCCGGCATACCCTATAATCTTTGTCAATTACCTCCACGACCTTTGAAACATCATAATTCCTCCCTCAACCCTGTAAACTTGCTCCGTCTTACCCCACGAACCTTACCGGTTAAATTGACACATCTAGAGTTAACTTCCTGGGGTTAAAAACGAGTTAATCTAACCAATCCACGATCGGATGGCTAGAATTAATCAAGAGAAGAAAAAAACCTCTCTTCTTTCTCCTCTAACAGCTTTCCCCCAACTGCACCGCCTCTTCCATCTCTCCTCCCTCGATGAGGGCATTGGCTGGAGGAGGTGTGCGCGGGATGGCTTCAAGCAGGGCGTGGTTGCGGGAGGGCTCCAGTGGTGCGGGGGGCTCCGAGTAGGGGAAGTGAGGGGGCTTCGAGTGCCGGAGGGGTGGAGGGGACCAGCCTTGGCGGAGTTGCGGGAGGGCTTCGAGCAGGGTGTGTAGGGGGCTGGAGAGGGGGGCTTCGAGCGGCGGGGGAGAAGGGGAGCCGGAGGGCTTCGTGAGGCAGGGGAGCTGTGGGGGGCGGGGGAGCGGGCACGCGCCCTTCAAGCGGCGGGGAAGAAGGGGAGCCGCGCGGGGGGGGGGGGGGGGGGGGGGGGTCCTTCGTGCAGCAGGGGAGCCGCGGGGAGCGGCCGTGCGGATTCGAGCGGCGGGGAAGAAGGGGAGCCGCGGAGAGGGGGTGCTTCGAGCGACGGGGGAGCAGGGGAGCCGTGGGGGGCAGCGGGGTTGCAGGAGGGCTCCAGTGGTGGCGGCGGGGGAGCAGCTGCCCATGTGCTGCTGCGACGGAATCAGGGGGTGGAGGGCAAACACGAGGTCGGACGTTGGGGAGATGGAGGGCGTGATGGAGAGGACCTGCATGAACAATTTTATATCAACGAATGATATTTAATTGCTTGTATCGCTACAATGAGTATAATATGTGTTTAAGAGACTGTATATTTTTGTAAGAATATTAGAAATTCACATATTTACAATATTATTATTACTTAATCACAAATTAAAAGTAGCATATATGGTATATTTTGTACATTTATTAAATTAAAATTATCCAAATTTAGGATTTATGATCATATATTATGTCAATATTTGAAGTTTACGGTTTTATGATAATATAATTATGCTTAATAATAATTTTGACATGTATTTTCTATATAAATTGAGGCTTACGCCTCGCCTCGATGATGGAAAACCGCCTCGATCTGCCTCACATTTTTTAAGACCTTGATCCAATTAACTATATGAAATCAACCAAACTTATAATCATACCATGCACTCCCTTTGGTACCTTGATGCCCTAGCCAATGTACTCATCTAGTCATCCGAGAACACCCTCGAAAAAATTGCCTTGTTAAGTCCGAGTAAGATGTTGAAGCCTCACCTCCGGTTGGCCATTGGTGCCTAATCAAGCACCCTAAGATTGTTGATAGCACTAGCAGACAATGCCGGGAAGAGGTGCAATAGATGCAATGGAATGGGTTTGAGTTGTAGGGTAAGCAGGAGGAGGATGCAAAAGTTGAAAGGAATATAGAATAGTGCCAAGGAAAGAGAGAAAAGAAGTGGCATGAAACAAGGAGAGAGAGAGAGAGAGTAATTTGAATTTTCTCAAACTTTTCAATGTCATTCTCAACCCAAATGAACTCTACATCCAACATGAGAATTCTTGTTTATGTTACATCAGACAAATTATGAGTTGGCTCCCCCATGTTATCTTTGCTTATTTCTTGGGGGTTTCTCAAAAGACACTACCCGCTCATCAACAAATGGTAAGTTTGCATTCTATGGGAAATCACAGGCAACTTAAGGAGGTTGTGTTCAGGGAAGCAAACCCATATATACAAAGTGGTAGCATAGTCAATTTGTTTTATGAGAATTTTTAATCTCTTTTCATCAGTCAATTCCATATGACCGCCAACCTTCATTGTTCACCTTTCTTTTTTTCTCAAAAAATGGTGAAGCCTTCTCCCACTTTAAGTGTGGTCGGCTGCGTGGATTCTTGCTCAGATCCATGTTAAACGATCTGACTATTTTTACGATGGTTGTCCGCTACCTAACGAAACCCCACAAGAAGGGAATTGAAACCCTGGTTTTTTTGTAGTAGGCACAATGCACTACCACCAGACCGTTGACGTGGGTATTATGTCGATTATTTCCTTGCTCAAATCTTTTTTCTCAAAAAATAAAGAATATATTAGATTTGAATACGCATTTTCTTACATGTCAACTTGTGTAAATTCTCATCAAAGATCATATTTTTTAAGAAAAACAGTGTCATGATGATTTTTCCAATTCACTTTCATGGAAACGATAATAGTCACATGTGAATGCAACAAACAACCTCCAGTACTCGCTTTCCTTCGAAGAAAAGTCTACCACTCTCCAACTCCGCTTTCAGTGCTTTAACCAGATCCAACGAGCCTTCCCAGAGTTTCAGCCCTCCTGCTTACCATGCCAATGGCAGAGAAAAAGCAACATGAACATGCTAAGAAAGATCTCATCTACATCTAAAATAAAACAAGAACCATAAACAAGACGAATTAACTTCAAAAAATAAACAAATAAAAACAGCAAGGTCAAAAACAAAAGTACCTTCGTATTTCCCCGGGATCAAATCGGAATTGGACACGCCAAAAACATCCCCGGTACTCACCCTGCTCTACCAGTCCCCCGTAAACAAAAACACCCCCATCAAATTCTAATCTTTCCTTGTCAGCATAGCAAAATTCGGTACCTTTAGTAGCGTAAGCCCTTCCGCGACGACAACAGAATCAACACTGGTCTTTACGTCCGAAGATGCCTGTCATTCAGAACATAACATCCGGCCAAAATCAAGACAAACCAGTTCACAGCCAACTATCTCCTGCGACCAACAAGAATATAGATAAGAAGTGCAATCTTCACCTCTGAGATGAGCACTTCGACGGAAGGAGGGGGCGGTGGGAGTTCTTGATTATCATCAGAAGGGGTGTCGAGGAAGCCGAATCTGAAGGGGGTGGAGTTCGACTGAGGAGGGAAGAAAAGTGGAATTTGAGTAATGTGGAGGCCGAATGGAAAAACTAGGGTTTCGGAGAGCTTGTACTAGTTTTGCAAAGTACTACCTCCTGAGGGTTGACAGACATGGACGGGTTCTTCTAAGTTCTAACTCACCGCTTCCTGCAAGAATCCACTCTGTGAAAAACAATGATGGGAAGACGACGAACACTTCTCTTGTGGAATGACTGGCATTCATGCTTTCTTTTCAAGTAGACCGGGAAAAAGTATTCTTTTAGCTAGTTTGGACGAAGCAGGCATTGAAAACATCAAAGTCGAGTTCATGGAAAACGGTTGGTTGGAGGATTAAAATAATTGAAGGTAATATTTTCAGAGGAGTAAGCTCGTAAGTTTTTATTTATTTTGATATTTGGTTGATGAGTTTTTTATAGGGAGGATTTGTTAGAACTATAAGAAATCAAACATAGTACTGCATCAACTTATCACATGTGTGATGGTGCGTTATACGTAGCATGGGCTACTATGAGATAACTTTGGCTTAAGCCTTTTGGACTGTGATTGTGGGATCCAGTCAAGTCCAAGTTAAACAAGTTGTGAGGACCAACAATCATCGATAACAACTCATGTCTAAGATTGGTGTGTTATATATGGTATGAGATCGAGTTCCCCCTAATAGTATAAAAGATTGTCCCAAGAGGTAGAATGACCCCTACCAAAGAAATGTGAAGAAAGGGCTAGCCAAGAGTTCACAACCAGGTTAATCGGATCCTGACAAATTGTATGGACCAGCAATCCTCAATAATAGATCGGGGTAGGGCCTGTGACGTTTACAGAAGTTTTGAAAAAAAATACTTAGATATTGGATATTTATAAATTTATAGATGATAATATAAAATAGCATAATTTTTTGTTTAAATGAATCAAATATTGGTTCCCACGGACATTGGTTGATGGGTGTGGATGGCTCGGATAGTATGACTCGGATCGCTATAGATAATAAACTCAAACAAACACTACATTACGTTGCACTTTTAATCCCAGTATAAGTCAATCCACAAGTGCACAGGTATTTAATGTGGAAACCCTCCTAGGTAAAATACGACTTGAGTCTCTCAACTCGAGCTTCCAACCTGACTCCCACAAGTCTTCCACCAACCCGAGTTGTTTATGCAGGCAACCCAAATGTATTACAACATGAATTGATTATGCGGTCAATTCGAACATATATTGGTAATAGTCCTAACCAGCCAGTGAGAGTTCTTGTTTATTGGTAAGCACCATCATCTAGTCTTTGCTGCTTATGGGCCAGTAGTAGCAGTCCCTTATTTAGGTTTTCAAGGAAGAAGAGAAGTAGGCAAGGGCTGGTTAGCAAGACAAGCAAGTCAGTATGAGCAAGCGCTTTACCGGCATTCAGAATATATAGATAGCTTCAAAAGGGGGGTAGGGGAAGTGATACCTTCCTTAACCTTTCGGATTGACCAATGCACCCGCGGAGGACCTGATGAACATGACCATCTAGACATGGTGCACATGACCTCAATATCGGAAATAAATATGCAATAAAAATATAAGGTAAAAAATAAAACGATCTTATAGAATGAGGAGAGTGCTCGTAAGAATTCATCGCAGAACACCATAGTTATAGGCGTGAAGACAAACAAAAAATAGCTATTGAATCTTTCTTGGAGAGTATGGAGTGGAAAGCATATAGAAGAGATCTTGTTGCTCTTGTTGTGTGTTTTAAAATGAGGTACATGGTCTTATTTATAGGGTTAGAGTCCCCATAGCTATTGAAGGCTGAAATGAAAAGGGGAAAATTCTTGAAATGCCCTACTCGAAAAAGGGTTTTTTATCAGTTGTGCCCTCATGAGATATTGCAATATCAGTTATGCCCCTTCATTTTTTGGAATATCAATTGTGCCCCTTACTTCTTGCACTGTTATCGCTTGTGTCCTTCCGCTAGTTTCACCGCTGATGAGTTGAACTAAGCCATGGTTTATACAAACCATGGTATAGTTAAGAGGGACGTAACAATAAAAAAATCCAACTCCTTCTCCAGCCCATCCTCCCCACCACCACCACACCTTCCTCCTCCTCCTCCATTACCCCATCCTCCTCCTCCAGCCCCCTGATCCACCGCCCCTCCTCCTCCTCCACTTCTGTCCCATCGTCCTCCTCCAGCCCCCTGCTCCTCGACCCCTGCCTCCTCCTCCACCAGCCCACTTCTCCTCGGCCCCATCCTCTACCTCCTCCATCACCCCCTCCTCCTCTTCCAGCCCTCGTCTCCTCTGTCCCCCTCCTCTTCCAGCCCTTGATTCCTCCGTCCCCCCTCCTCTTCCGGTCTTATGTGCTCCTCCATCCCCTCCTCCTCCTCCACTAACCCCTCCTCCTCCACCGTCGCCTCATCATCTTTCTCCAGCCCCCTGCTCCTCCGCCCCTGCATCTTCATCCACTATCCCTCCTCCTCCACCAGTCCACTGCTCTTTCACCCCCTCCTCCTCTTCCAACCCTCGGTTCCTTCGTCCCCCTCCTCTTCCAGCCCTCTGCACTCCCCCCAAACCACCCGCCAATCGTCCTCCTTTACCCCATCCTAATCCTCCACCCTATCCTCCTCTGTTGTCCTCCTCCTCCACCCCATCCTCCTCCTACAGAGCCTACTCCTCTACCCCTCCTCCACCCCATCCTCCTCCTACAGTAGATAATATTTGGTTTCCTGAATTGTGAAGAAGAGAATCGATTAATCATGGAAGGTCGGATTTGACAACAACATATGAGGATTTGATTTGAGGTGGTTTTGGTTTTTGAAGATGGTGATCAGAGACAAGGAGGACTGAATAGGTTGATAGGGCAATATTCATGGAGCATAAATAGAGAGGGATTGAAATGAAGATAATATGGGGATTCGATTGGAAGATTTAATGAAGATTTAATGAAGTTTTCAATTGGATTTAGATGCAATATTAGAGGAGTTTGGGAAGGACCCCGGCCTAATTGGATGGTATCCAATGGAATCGAAGGAGGCAGGGAAGAGGGGTAGGAGTTGGGAGATGATGTTGACCAGCAATCCCCTGCCCCCTCCTCCTCAGCCGATTGGAGGAGGATGAGGGGTTGGTCTGGGAGGGGGTCGAAGGAGGAGGAGGGACTAAATGGATTGGGCCGATCGGAGGAGGAGGGGGTGGTCAGGGAGGGGTAAGAGGAGGAGGGCTGGAGTGAAAGAAAGACTTTTCAACCCCTTTGTTATCTAATCCCCGTCATGTCCCCAAAGTTAACATTCATTTGCGTTAGGGATTGATGACAACAAACCAGAGGGGTACAAGTGATCATTGTGGAAGACTTCAGTGGTAGAACTGATATTCCCAAAAAAGGAGGGGCATAACTGATATTGCAACATCTTAAAGGGGAACAATTGATAAAACCCTTCAAAAAATGATCAAGAAGTGAAAATGATGATGTATAAGAATTTAAAATTATGATCGATCGGTTAAAACTTGGCGATTAATTAAAATTCAAAAATACGATCGATAAATGAGAACTTGATGATTGGTTAGAATCCAAAAATATGACCAATCAATGAAAGCTTGATGATCGATCAGAATTCAAAAATAGGATAGATCGGTGAGAACTCGATGATCGATCAGAATTCAAAAATCTAATCGATCAATGAAAACTTGATGATTGATCATTATTAAAAAAAGGATCGATCAATGCAAACTGGATGGTTGATCAGAATTCAAAATAGATGATTGATCAATGAAAACTTGATGATCGATCAAAATTTAAAAATATGATCGATCAATGAAAGCTTGATGGTCAATCATTAACGAACCGCTTTTAGTCTATGCCAATAATGTGGAATTTTAGTACGGCTTAATGCAAGCCGGTCAGAACCGAGCAGTCTTTATGAGGAATGCCTCAGCTAAAATCTCCTGGATAAGTCCAAGGTCGAACTCAGGGATATGGGCTCTCAATGTGATCAACTAAATTCGAACATCTATCAAGTGATAATTATATTGTCCAGGTAAAAAAATTCACAAAACGATGCTAGACATAACATATGAAACACAATGCATTTGTATTTTGATTTCTGTGCATGTTAATTAATGACAAAATGCAACAAAATACAAGTAAATAAACAATATATATACAAGAATATAAATATGTCCTTAAATTGTTCCGTGAATTGAGAATTACATAAGAAATCAACTTCAAGATTAAATGGATATATCAAATAGATCAAAGTTTCATCATGAAATTAAATAATTATATAACACATTACATCTCTATTTAATTTGTTATCCTTCAAGTCGAATTAAAGAATAAGTAATGTCATCAGATATATAATAAACAAGCATCAAATTGAGATGATTTCATGTGAAACGGAGGTCAAATGCTCGAGATATTGTAAAATAAGTACAAAGGCTTAACTGAAAGAAAAAATGCGTAAAATATATACAAAAAGATCACAAGCAGATCATGTTAGGGACATATTTGTAAATAAATAAAGCTGCAATGCCTTATCTACTATTTTTTCTCATGTAGGGGGGTCATTTTATAATGTGCATAAGTCAACAGGGTGTCAATGTAAATGACCCATGTCGTGTACGTGAAGCACACACCGTCTGGACCTGGATGCAATTGTGAAGAGTCAACAGGCCTTGATTGCAATTTGCCCAGCCTACCACGTGCTATGCACGTGCGGGCCAGCTTAGCTTAGGTTCGGATGACTGTAGGTGCCTCGGGCCACGTAGTTCGACTAAGGAGCCTCGAGAATGGCTCGATCCCACCGAGCATGGGGATACAGGACTGAAATAGCCAAAGGTCAGAGGAGAGAGTCGTGTGTGCTCACAAGGTGAGCTGCACAGTCGTTGAAGTGACCTCTCACAAGGATCTCTAGCTAAATTCAACAATCAACCCACAATAATTCAATGAATAAAGCAATGCGAAGCAGATGTGTATGGAGCAAAATTTTTATAACCCCACAATGAATGTGTATAGTGGACAAGCATATAGGGGTTGAACACATGGAACAAGGGATGTAGCATGAATTTATTTAGAGATAAATAAATAAATAAGGCAAATGTGTGTATAAAAATATGCACAAAATCAATCAATGTTTTTGTGGGTTTTAAATTAAATAATTCTATACATACATACATACATACATACATATATATATATATTTTTTATTTTTCATATTTTCAATTTATTTTTTATTTAATAATATATAAATAATATAGATATATAAGAATATATATATATAGGTACATAAGGTGGTATATATAATAGAAGTACTATATAGTATAA
The DNA here is from genome assembly GCA_037367405.1 of Ottelia alismoides. Lineage (NCBI taxonomy): Eukaryota > Viridiplantae > Streptophyta > Magnoliopsida > Alismatales > Hydrocharitaceae > Ottelia > Ottelia alismoides. Next base: position 272,763 of record JAZKJV010002499.1, on the reverse strand, counting down.
TATATAATAAATATACAAAAATCAGAAAATAATAAAAAAGAATAGTCCTTTTTAATTTTTTAAATGCTTAAAATATATTTAGAATAGGTGTAATTAATAATAATAATAATAATATAGAATACAAATAAGTATAGTATTTAGATATATAAAGACTATATAGGGTTACTATTTATAAATATAGATAAAAATAGTCAAAAAGATCCAAATAAAATCTTTTTATATTTTCAAATATTTTCTATTTTATTGAATTTTGGGTAATTTTTGAAATTTTTTGTATTTTTAAAATCAGAAATAAAGCAAAACAAGAACTTTTTAAATAGGTCAAACTGATTTAGAATTTAAAAATAGCAAAAGGATTCAAAATTTCTCAAAATCAATTTTAATACACATATATAGTATATAAAAATATGGGACAGAAACTAATGTTTTTAGTATTTTTGAAAATATTTTATAATTTTTAGGGTTACCACGAGTTTGCTAATTTCTGGGGGTTCTTCTGATTTTTTTATGCTTTTTTGTCTAGGGTCACAAAATAGGCTAATAAATTGTAGGGATTTTGTTTATAATTGTTCAAAAGGGGTTTATATTTTTTTGTATTTTTAAGTTAAATAGGAAATAAAATAGTTCTATTTGATTTTTAACAAATAATAAATGCATGCAAAATAGCAAAAATAATTATAGCTGAACAAGCAGCAATTCATGCACATACACATATTTTTGCATATTTTTTTAAAGTAAAGGACATGTTTTTAATAAAAAAAGAAATGCATAAATAATTTTAAATCATGTTGACATGGGTGTATTTGTAATTAAAATAACTTCCAAGGGCACGCGTGCAAAATATCCAAAATTTTCAACTACAACTTGATTTTAAAGTACTAAATAATTAATACAAAGATGGGGTATGTTTGCAAAATACCCAGGCTGCCCCAGCACCGATCCAATCCATGATATCCAAAATGCACCAGGGTTCCAGTGTAAAATTCACACAAATTTTTATACTTAGTTAGTAATTTAAAGAACTATTTAATAAAGACAATTGGGCAATTGACCGGGGTCTGTTTTAGGGGGTCGTGATGAGGTTGAAATGACTGGGCACCATTACTTGGTGGTCAAATGGAGGATGGACTTGCAATTTTACAACTCGAAGCTCATCGATCGAGCCATTGTTTTTACGCCACGTGGCTGGATGGAGGACGACAACGGTTCATTTTGATCGCACGACTGCGATTAGGCCCAGCATGCATGATGCAAGAACTCGCAAGAACATCGGCTGCCCGAGCTTCAATGTCTTCTTTATACGTCTTTCGGCGATGGCTTCTCGATCTAAATATGGAGCCAAACTCCTTGGGGCTTTCCATACGTGCAAGGCTACTCATATGAAGTAGATGAAGCTCTGAGGGCTCAGACTTCTTCTGAGCACCTGGAGCTGCTCCGGGAGTTCCTATCGATTCCAGAGGAGTCTTCGAGCCCTTCTCCTGCACCAAAAGGTTCCTAGGGTCGCGATGAGTCACCACTACCAAAAAGAACGACAAAAGAACAGTGGATTTGGAATGGAGATGGGGCTCCGACAAGGGGTGGCAGAAGGAGCCTCGACTCCCATATCCATGATGGATCTGGGGGAAACAGATGGAGGATACGATGAAGCAGGTGGAGAGTGTTCGAATGGGGTGGAATTTGGGGTTGATTAGCAGTCGGATCACAGGGAATCGTCCTGGATCTCGAGCTCCCGGCAATTTGGGGATTTTCAAAATTATGACTAATAACCAGATTAAAGCTAAATTAGATGCGAGAATTACATCTAGGTGCGAAAAGATACCTAAGATAGGACAAACATGCCTCGACTCGACCTGAGTTGAGGAAGGTGAACTGGCTGGAGGGCCTCCTCCAGCGAGTAACGACATGACTGAGATTGGTGAAATACGACCATCTTCTGATCCAGCAGTATAACAGCTCCAGCTGTAGAGCTCGTGCTCCTCTATCGGAGCACTCGAGAGAAGATAGGGGCTTCAGCTCCTCCCTTAAGCGATTCTCCACCCAATCCACTACTCCACCCCCAGATCAGCTCCAAAACTCATCTCCTCCACACTCGATCTACCTTTAGGTACCATCTTCTTCCTCATCTTTGACCCTTCATTGCCAGATCAGAACCCAAAGCTCCAACTCTGATCAATTCGCTATCATCCTCTATCGCGACCCCGAATCTCGGGCCGTCGGATCCTCCCATATCCGGATCTGGTTACTCAGCAATAATTTATTCAGCAATCACAACTAACATTTAGAAACAGACTACAAGTAAAATACTCAGAAGGAAGTATTTCAACACTTTGCCATTCACAAAATAAAGTTTACATGATCCATTGTCCCACTACAAACCTTTACATGTACATCAGCTTGAAGGAAATACACAGAAATATTACTAACCACCTTATAAAGAAAAGCTATTGTGGCTGGCTGGATGTCTAGTGTGTAAGCTGGATGGATTTTTAAAGTCCTTGCGATGGATCACCGATACCTGTTCGGTTTTCCATAAATCACAGGATAAAAATTAGCGAATGCCAAGTCACGAAGAAGAGAAATGCAAACAAATTGTGTAATTTTTAAAAACTTGTTATCACAAAAGTTTCATTCCTTCTCATTAATTTAAGTCATATTCCTTTTCTATTCCACGTCAGGGATTAGTCCAGGGAAACCCCACCATTCTTGGACTCCGAAGCTGTGGACCCTTCGAGATTGAAGATTGTGTTGATCTTGGTAAGCTTATGCCACCGCACGTCGCCTCAACCAATCCTCCAATACTACACTGACAATTTCCTTTTCTTTTATTAATCAGGGTCTCAAACCGTCAGCCTGGAAAACAAAGGAGCACACATTCCTCGAAGACTCGGTTGCTTAAAACCTCAGGAAAACATTTAATTATATAACCTAGCGGCTTTAAATACATGCTGTCGTGACCCAGCCCCTATTGAACCACTCGTGCCTCCATATGGCACGACCACATCTTCCGTTGTTCAACTCGAATATATTGGCTCCCGGTACCAGGCGTTGCAAATCATTCATTTCGTGCGCACTTATCATAACAGGGCAACTGTGTACCACCTACACAGGGAAACACCAATACGGGTTCCTTCCGAAGAACCTACAGGTTGCATGCCCGACCTGTAGTTCTACTTCTAGTCATCCTTAACGTGACTCACGACCTTTTTCAGGATCCAACATAAAACACATCAATTCCCATGATGTAATTCCTCAATTCAGCCTTATATTTGCATAACTATAAAATATTGAGTATAGACTTACACATATATTAATTCATATATTTATATACTCATAATTATGCTCATTTTAACTTCCAAACCCTAACTTTCCAAACCATTGCATCGATTCGATGCTTAGACCTTATTTTAGTTGAAGTCACAAAGCAACTTTTCATATTTTCTAAAAAATAACCAAATTAAGGTTCTTCGTAGTAAAGAACGTAAAATCAGAAATTTCAACGATCTCACATGAAAACCCAACAGCAAAAGGAAGGATTTCATTACCTAATCAAGCTCTCTCTCGCGTATGCAATGCTTTATCGTATTTCGTTTTCAGAAAGGATGATTTAAGACTCCTGAAACGATCGAATTCATTTTCGTATCAAAAACGCTAAGAACGTGTCAAGAATGCGAAGAACGAACGAAGAACACGAAGAACGCCAAGAACATATTTTCTCTTGAAATTTCGGCAGAGCTTCCCCTTATATGGGGTGATATTTTTAGGAAAATTTTGGCAGAGTTTCCCCTTATATCGGAACATATTTCTCGGAAAATTTCGGCAGAGTTTCCCCTTATATCGGGACATATTTCTCGGAAAATTTTGGCAGAATTTCCCCTTATATCGGGACATATTTCAAAATAAAAACGAAAAGAGTTTCCTCTATAAAATCAATCGAGAGGAAAACAACAACGAAACTGAAAGAATATAATTAAACTGCAAGCGATGGAGAATCGGTAGACACCACGCGTCGTAGGTGAGTGAATGCATGACGAATCACAGGGTTCACTAACATGCACAGCCGCCCGCACCTAAGTAGGGTATTACATGGATTTATCCATCAAAATAACTATAGAAGCAGAAAAGAAAGAATAATAAGCAATGGAGAATCGGTAGACACCGCGCGTCTTAGGTGAGTGAATGTGTGATGAATCACAGGGTTCACTGATGTGCACAGCCGCCCGCACCTAAGTAGGGTGTTACACATATTTCTCCTCTAACCACAACAGGAAACGAATCGGAAAGAAAGATGAATCAAGAACAAAACTTGGAAGAAAAGAGGATGAATAGAAAACCTAGATTACAAAGCAAACTAAGAGAGGATCATACTTTCCTCCTCCTCGTTCTCCCGACAGCGCTTCTCTAGCGCTCTTTTCCCGCCTCCCACTCCTCCTCCCGACCTCTCAACCCTAGTCCTTGGGTATGGTGGTAGTGGAAATCGTAGAGAATGAATGGGTGGGGTATTTATAGGCTCCAGAAAAACGCTAACCATGGTTAGAAAACCATGGTTTAACGGCCCATGGTTTTGGCCCATGGGTTTGGCCAAAACTTATCCCAAACTTGGGGCTTAAGTTAGAACATTCAAGATGATTCTAGATTCACTAATGACGCTTAATTAACACTAATCATGATTAACTTTCATTAATCGTAATTTAACTTTCGCGGTTTACGCTTATCTTTTGCTAACTATTGATTAGTGTTGCTAATGATCATTAGCAGTTTTCAATCTGTCATTAGTTTCTTGAATCACAATTAATTAGTCTTAATGACAGTCATTATGGGTTAGTGATTTCTTAACTCTCCTTACTTCTCTTTCTTCCGAAAATCATAACAAATTGAAACAAAGTCTGATTCACACGAAACAAATTCCGTTGGTTTTCTCTTGACGTGTCGGATCTTATGATATAGGATTCGAGAGATGCCAAGTTCATTGCTTTACATCCTCCTACCCCAGCTCTCCTCTATTTTCTAGACCCCCAGCTCTGGCCTCCACGGTCTGGAGATCATCTCCTACTCCCTCGCCCATTGATGGAGCTCCATTCCTCCTTCTCCCCTTTATTTGGTCGTTGACCATCTATAGGTCAAGCCTCTGAAACTCCTTCTGGATCACACATCCCTCACCTCCTCATGCCCCTTTGCTTGGTGCTTTATCGATGACTAGAGGACTGCTATGATCTCTGATGAGCTTTAAGAGCAGGAGATTGCGACCACATGAACCAACCTCAACTGTTATAAGAGGTCCTCAGTCAAGGAAGAAGAATAAAGAGAAGGAGAGGATACACTATAGTCTCCGCTCGATTAGGCTCTCTCCTCTGCATCTGAGCTATTGAGTCGCGAGCCCCAGTGATTGTCTGATCGAAGAGGAGCACACACTCGAGATTCATCTTGAGCCTCATCTCCAAGCCTAAAGCCTCGAGCAGCCTCGAAGCGACAGGGTCACACCACGTAGAGGCCTGAGCTGAGCCACCGCCCGAACCACAACGCCCCCACGCGCCACACATGCTTTGTGGGGACTTTTGTGCCGACGCTCCAGCTTCTCCAGGAATTACAGAAGAGCCTAATCATGTGCATCACGTGCGTGACTTGGGATATTTTATATGGATGCCCCTAGAATTCTTGGAAATTACATGCATGCCCTTTATGGGGCAAATTGTAGAAAGACTCCCAACTGCTTTTGATAATGAAAGATAAGTCCCTACTAAGGCTATTTTGGTGACAAAACTTCATCTTTTTTATTGAAAATAAGCCATGAACATCTTTATTTCATAATTCTCTCATATTTTATCCAAATTTTACATATTTTATGTTATTTTAAAGCTCGTTTCATGCTTTATCTTTTTAAATCATTTGGGAACAAATTAGAGGTATATTAGATTGTATTTTTTTGTTGATGATCGAATTCTCTTATGCAGGCTTGGTTTGGCAAAAAAATGCAACTACTTTTGGGGATACTTAATCTATTTCTACAGGGGCCATATTGAGAAGGCTGAAATATTAATTTCCTTATTCTTACAAGGGAAAGATTTTTCTTAGAGTAATTTTCATTACAAGGAAAAAGGAGTGGAAGTTTGAAATTGACATGTGATATAAATCATTTTATGCAAAAGTTGATCTCTATAGTTGCCAAAATATTTTATTGATCATTATAGCATGCATTTTGGAGTTCAATAGAAAAATATTTAATGAATTAATTTCTGTAGATTTGGGATTTATTTGAGGATTCCGGTGATCATATTATTAAGGATTGAATTCATAATCACATCTCTATCTCTCTACTCTCTTTTCTCTATGTTTCTTGGTTTATCTTTAGCTCTCCCTCGGTGCTTTATTTTCTGACCTAGAATATTTCTATTGCATATATTAATACATAATTTACTGAAGGATGTTGAGAATCCTCAAGCGCATCACGGAAACGTAACGATCGCATCTTATGCGATCGGGGCGACTAGTCGCACTAGTCGCAAGGTGCAGCGGAAATTAAAATTTTTAAAACATGTGATGAAACCACATGATCACAAGAACATTTCTTGGATCGTTTCATCAAACCACAAAGTATTAGAAATACCTCTCGAAGGGTGGTTGCGATCACGAGATCTCTAAAGCAAGAGATCCTCCTGTCTCAAGTCCGATCCACGAAGACAACACTTGCGGGCGTGATGATGAGACGCATGACTCCCGCAATCCTCGATGAAGATCCAAGCCTCAAATCTCCTGATTTCATCCAACAAAATCCATCGTCTTCCTCTAAAGCAAGCATCCCCAAAGAAGATGGAGATCCTCAAGTAGTCGAAGGCGAAGGCGAGAAGCTCTCTCGCTCAACACATAGATGGACGACCACCTTAGATAGAGGGAGAGAGAGGACGAGAATGAGAGAGAGAGAGGAAGAGTATGCGTCTACTCTTGTGTTGTGTTGATGTACTCTCAAGGGCTAGGGTTGCCCTCCTTATATATTAGTTTGGGATCCAATGGATCTCAATCCATGGCATACATAGATCTAACAGCTAGGTTGATCCATGCATCAATCAACAACCATGATTGTTGTTGGTTAAAAACCAACAACATTAATTTATATTAAATTAAATATATGTTGCATTATTATCAACACAATTTAACTTTAACATAAATTAATTATTAAGAGATAAGAAGATAACAAAAAGGGAGACAACAAATCATCCCTAAAAAAATAGGGGACATCACCTATGACTAAGTCATTATTGACGCCACCCCTTTTGGTGGTGATTTGTCTCCTTTTTATTTTATCATATTATTTCTTAATAAATTGCAATAACTTTTATTGCAATAATATCCACCAAATTAATTCCAAATTAATTTGTGAATATTTCAATCATGCCATTGAAAAACATGTGAATCATATTCACAACCCAAACTAATTTGTAAATTACATTTCCAATTTTTTAATTAATGTGAATCCAATCCACATTAATAATTAACAAATGCTATTTACAAAAATTCTCTTTCTGTTATATACTATAAATCACATTTATAATATACACATATATTATGGATAATACTATCCACGATCTGCTTATCCTTGATAATTAAATCTCATTTAATTATCTTGGATAATCATTCTCACAATATGAATCTCATTCATATTATACTTGATAATTAAATCTCATTTAATCATCAAGACCTTCTTTCTTGGATACAAAATTCATCATAGGAATTATTCCGGAACCCCTTCAAGAATAATGTGCTTTCTCCGCAGATACTTGGAGATAAGGACATGGCGATTGCATTGTTCCACGTATAGTGTCTTGGATGTTGAGATTTCATCTCAAATCCATATCTAACGGACCTCCCACAGATGCTTGATTAAATCAAGCCCGTATACTTAATCTTCTCATTGCATCTGAATCACATTCAGATCAATGTCCAATACTTGGACTAAGATCAAGTTACTTCTCTAGTGAGAGGAGTCACTAAAATCCAGATATGTTTCATCACTCCCCCGGACTAGAAGCGTCATGGTTATACAATCGTTTATGATCACATCACCCTCAGGTTTTCCCAATACATGCACATCCTGCATACTGGAAGACCAATGATCAACCTGAAGATGAAGATCAATTTTACACTGTCTTCTTCAGGGTTTGATCACCAAGTTTCTCAATCTTGGTCATTGGGATTTGGTATCTATCATATGCTTTCCCAAAGCATATATCATACTTTCAAATTCTTGTCATGCTTCCAAAGCACGACGACCATGCATGGAATTTGATCGGTCCCAATACCTCACGAGTGAGCTCATGTCTTCTGGTTCATAAGTAAACCTGTATGATCCCTTTTGAGAGATCGTATTACTCATATGCCCTTACATGCACACCAGCTCGCCGGTGTATAGACCTTGGTTAGGTCATCAACCTACTGGTCTGCCAAATATACACACTCAGACATATAGTAACACATCTGTCTTCGGTCAAAGGATGTGTGCCTATGCTGTGACAGCATTCAACATAGGACTTAGGTTATCTCGATCTCGTTAAGTCAACCCTTTAACCTAACTAATCTGACAACTCTGAATCACTATTCCCATGCAGAGGATCTGCATCAAGAGGTCGATCAGATATCAACCTATGTGAGAAAGGATTGACATCTCCTACTCAGGCTGGAGATCATCTCTTAATAATCATTTGACGGTGCTTGATGAGCCCTCTATCTAACTCTTTAGATATTCATCCAAACACCAGCCTCTATGATTCAATTATTGAATCAACAGCTATATGATCATCAAGATGGCCATGGTACATAGCCCTAATTGTACGGAGGGACCTATTATGCAAATTATTTATTCTTCATTTCAGATCAGGGAATGATATGTGCAATAACATTTATTGCATAATTGCTCGTCGTGGGCTCGCATGTCCAATAATCTCCCACTAGCCCAAAGAGCCATTAATGGGCTAATCATTTAAACCCACACTCATGTGACAATCATAGGCTGTTTAGAAAATAGCTAGGTAAGTTGGTCGGTCACTATGTTCCCGCGAGACTACGCCAAGTCCTTTTACGGCACTTGCATATCCCCAGTAACAGTGCTAGCATCCGATACGAATGTTGCATCTTATGCAACCAATACTCAATCTCGATAAAGCAATTATAGTGTCCTTGATACTGTTGTTCAATAATTATTATAACCAGTATTTCCATAATCCTTATCAGAATACCCTTATTCCTGGAGATCACTATCTCTAAAGGTATCCACAGTTAAGACCTTTTTAGATCTCTATCTATAAAGTCTTAAGCTTTTGAAGGTATGACTTTGAGATCACTATCTCAAAAAAAATATTGTCATCTATGAAGTTTTTGTTATTACTACAATCAAGTGTTTTCTCTGCATAGTTGGATTAGCAACACTTTACTACTCCTACTGCATGGCAGATATCTGGCTTTTGTACACATCTAGCACACACTTAGCTTCTCGTAACTGATGCACAAGTGCAAGCAGTTATAGCATTCACTTCCTCAACTCTTTGAGGTGCTATCCCTTTAGATAGGTCAGTACCAAATCTTAAGGAAAGGAAGCCTTTCTTAGAATTTTCATAGTCCACGTGGACCAACCAGGAAAAACCCTGGGAAATTATTTTGTTAATTCAATTAAAAATAGAAAATGGACGAATAAAATTTTGGTTATTAAATAAAAAATATTTTTTTATTTTATAAACTGTTTTATGGTGATTTTTAATTGTTTTTATGAGGTGTATTTTCACAAGTTGCTTTTTATAGCCTATATAGGTATATTACCTATATATTTTATTATTTTATTTTTATTTTGTGATTTTAATTAATTTATTTTTTTATTATTTTATAAAATTATGGAATACTTTTATACACTTAGAAATATTTTTAGTTTATTTTTATGAAGTGTTTTGGATATTTAATAAAATAAAAGTATAAAGTATACATGTATAAGTATAGGTATAATGCTTATGTATAATATATACAAGTATTTTATTTTGTATTTCTTTTATGTGTTTATTCTGATTTTAATATACAAATATATTGTAAGTAATATTTACAAAATTATAAAAATATAAAAATACAAAAATAATGAATAAATAAATTGAATATTTTAATCAGTACAATTATACAAGTATGGTCCAAAACTTAACTTTCAAACCGTAGCTCCGCCAAATGCGAAACCACCGCCATTAAATAGCTTATTCTAAACTATATACAATTAAAGGTGAGTTTGATGCATTTGGAGTTTTCATTTGTGAGATACGGGTCTGGGAAGTTGGGATTCTGGATTTTTATTCAGACCATAACTTTTTATCTGTACATTATTTTTGAGTGAAACCAATTTTGTATTTTTATTTATTTAATTATTAACAACTTTCATGTACAAAGTTTCTTTATTTGAGGTATAAAAAGTGGAACCAAAAATAGGTCCCAAAATGAATGAAAAACATAGGTATTTTGACTGTATTTTTACACTTATCTCCCCCTACTTTATTCCTTGTCGACCTATTCATCAAGATGCCTAGGTCTCAGGGTTTTGGGTCATAAAATATTTACAATATTTTATTCTTTTTTCTTTTCTTTTATATATTCTATAATTTTGGCTTTAATTATAGTATTTTATACACTATTTGGATGCACATGCATGAATGCTAAGATGATGTATTTAATGGTATTTACACGCATTTGCTAGGGTTTTTGAGGCCAAAATGATAGAATAAATATGATGAAATGTGGATTCATCATGGCCCACCAGAGGTGGTGGAACGACGATTTCGTCTCGTTGGAGGCTTCCCCAAGCAGCTAGAGGTTGGGCCGTCACCACCAACCGTCCGGAGTAAGGTCGAGGATGATTCAAACGGGTCAAAAACGGGTTCGAAGGAGGGAGGAAGTCTGGGGGGTCATTTTGAACAATGGTCGAGTGGGCTCCTTGATCGAGGAAGAGGAGACAAACGAAGGCGATCTTGGAGGATCCAAGTGGCCATCTTGAATCACGGATAGACAAGGAGAAAAATCCAAGAAGGCTTCAATGCCCGAGGAGGAAAGATGCGAGCCCCAAAAATTCGTGAAGATGGGTCAAAATGGATTCTGACAAGGAACATGCTGGGGTCAGAGAGTTGACCGCGGGTCAACTCTCCAGCCCCCTTGGTTGGTCCACGTGGACCAACCAGGAAAAAGCCTGAAAAAAATGCTTTAAAAAATCTTTTTAAAATAGTAAATGATATTATTATTATTAGATTATTAAATAAAAAATACTTACCATTTTATGAGTTATTTTATTATGAATTTTATTTATTTTTATAAGATTAATAATTACAAGTTTCCTTTTATACCCGTTATAGGTATATACATCTATATATTTTATTAATTTATTTTTATTTTTTATTTTAATTTATTTATCTTTGTTTATTATTTTATAAATTTATAAAATACTTTTATGCACTTAATTATATTTTTATTTTATTTTTCTGATGTGTTTTGTACATTCAATAAAATACAAGTATACATTCTACATGTATAAGTATAGGTATTATACCTATGTATTATATATAGGTATTTTTATTTTATGTATTATTTGGGTTTTTATTCTGATTTTAATGTACAAATATTTTATAAGTAATATTTACAAAATTATAAAAATATAAAAATACAAAAATAATGAATAAATAATAAATTGAATATTTTAATCTGTACAAGTATACAATAGGGGTCCAAAACTCAACTTTCAAACCGTAGCTCCGCCAAATGCGAAACCACCACCATTAAATAGATTATTTTACGCTATATACAATTAAAGATTTTGATGCATTTAGAGTTTTCATTAGGGAGATACAGGTCTGGGAAGTTGGGATTCTGGAATTTTATTCAGATCATAACTTTTTATCTGTACATTATTTTTGAGTGAAATAAATTTTGTATTTTTCTTTATTTAATTATCTACAACTTTCATGTAAAAAGTTTCTTTATTTGAGGTATGAAAAGTGGAACCAAAATTAGGTCCCAAAATGAATAAAGAATGAATTAAAAAGAATAGGTAGCTGGCCCTTATCTCCCCCTACTTTATTCCTTGTCGACCTATTCATCAAGATGCCTAGGTCTCAGGGTTTCGGGTCATAAAATATTTACAATATTTTATTCTTTTTCTTTTCTTTTATTTATTCTATAATTTTAGCTTTAATTACAGTATTTTATACACTAATTACATGCACATGCATGAATGCTAAGATGCTGGAATTAAGGGTATTTACACGCATTTAATAGGGTTTTTGAGGCCAAAATGATAGAATAAAGATGATGAAATGTGGATTCATCATCCCCCTATACTTTACCTTTGCTAGTCCCTAGCAAGCACTTATGTAATAAGTGCGGAATGAAGAAAAGAAAAAGAAGAAAGTGGATTTAGTTTAATTATCAAACTTATCTTCACAAAATCAAAGTTTGGAGCTTAAGTCGAATCTTTGGAATTTTAGTGTGGGCGGAACCTTAATGAGAACCGAATTTGAAATCCAACAGTCCTTGAGAATCCCAAAACTCTGTTCAAGTCTCCTCAATAGCCATGTCAGAAATATCTCAACTCATACGCAAACCCTTACGACTATGAATCTGACTTGTACAGTGTAAGTGATGGTGGCTCTCCCCAACTAGAATGATAAAAAGACTGACCTCTCCAGTATGACAACCCAATGATTCCCCAATCCAACAACTCCATCCTCGAGGAGCGGGGTATTCCCTTCTAAGTTCAAGTGGCAACCAGCTCAAGAGGAGGGGGTAAAGAGAAGAATGGACGGTAGTCAGTGTAGCTACCTATCCTAGGATGCAAGACTAATGTAGTCAAGTCATCCAGCTGCAGGCTCACATATTTGACTTTGGAACTCAAGCTTGCTTATTGACTTTACAACATATGTACATACTTTGCAGGCATTTTATTTTTGTACAGGCCTGACCATTTTTTTTGATACTATTCACAATAGCATTTACATAAGGAGTTTTTCCTCTAGAGCCAGTAGACTATCCCTCTTTTGAAGCTTTATTGCAACCCACACTCTCCTGTCTTTAGAATTCCTCATCACTGGACGGGTTGGGGTGCACTTCCCTCCCTAGAGGAGGACAAGTGTTTCCACTTGTGTGCGTCTCATACCGGCAAATCCAATCCCCTCACCACTCCAACTGAGTTGAGCCATGTGAAAGGTGCAGGTGTCCAAGTTAGGTCATTATCAACAAGAGTCGTGCGTGTATTCCGAAATACTCTACTTAGGCAGTCAAGAATCCATTGAACAAAGTCTCGTGATCCTCAAAGAATTAAGTCAACTAGACCTGAAGTACCTCAAACCTAGTTCATATAAGGTTCCTGTTATTAGGTAGATTTTAAGGTCCAATCAAGCTCCATCTCCCGGATTTTACTTAGACTTGTTCAACTATCAAACTCAATCCGAAAAATGCTCATGCTATGCAAATGATATGCAGAATGTAGAATTTTTTTTTGTGATGCAATTTTCAAAGATTTGAACTTTTTATGGATTTTGAAAAGATGATGCATATGCATTTTTTTGTATTTTTCAAAAAGATTTTTCAAATGTTTTTGGATTTTAGTTTTACAAATGTTTTGGGATTTTTGAAAACAAAGAGTTTTGGCTAACAACTAGGTAAAATATTTACACGGCGATGCTTCTTAATATACAAGAAGTGGATTTTAAGAATTTACAGGGTAAGTGCTCAATCTTATAGTTATATATATACTGGATTTGGTGTGATGTATATATTTCTCAAACTTATTGACACAGGTTTTTCAAACAATTTTGAAAACTATAGTCCAAAATAATTTTCACACATATTTTTACAAACATGTACACCACCTTTGAAAATCATTTTGCAAAGGTTTTCCAAATAGTATAAATAGATTTTTCCAAATATTTTTGCAACCATTTTTCAAATCATTTGCAAATAATTTTTCAACATTTATTTCACACAAAGAAAATAAAGTTTACAAACTGAAATATTTTTACAAAGGTTGAAAACATGTACAAAACGTTTCAAAATAGTTTTCAAAAGATTTTTCACAAAGATTTTCAAACTATTTTTCTAACATCTTGCAAAAAACATTTTCACCTGATTTTATTAATCAGTAGTTACAAAAAGAATTTGAGGAATAATAGCATCTTTTTAATTAAGAATTTTTAATGATTTTAAAGAATTATAGCCATATTTATTAAGAAAATACGAAAGTACGAGTTATGGCTAAAGTATAGTACGTATATACGGCCCCCCTATACTTAGCTTGAGCTATGTCCTCATAGATCAGAGAGAAAAGAGAAGACATAACTCGTACTAAGTATAGGCAAGTATAAAGAATAAATAAAGAAAGAAATGAATGAACGAATGAGAAGTTGTCTGTCCCCCTATAATATAGGATCAAATAATCCTAAGTATAGCAGACTGTACACAATGCTGGGAGGGTCAAGTGTTGGGAATGAACAGATCGTACTCCGACTGTCTCCCCCTATACTTAGGGTAAGATATCCCTAAGTATAGACAAGAAGAGGAGACAATGGAGAGGATCGAAAAGAATAGAAATACTCGGGGTGCACACCCTCTATACTTAGGACAAAGACGTCCTAAGTGTAGAAACTGACAACAAGGGGCGACACCTTTTTACAGATAAGAAAATACAAAGGAAATGGAGAAAGAAGAAAAGAAGAAAAAAAGAAAGAAATCAACATATGAAAGAAGAGATATGGACAAATGGTCTATACAGCGGAAGATGGAAGTGATCACCATGTATGAGATGCAATGATATGAATCAGGGAGTACATCTCATACCAGAAGAATGGGGGCAACATCACAGGTCGGCGGATCATGGTCTAGATATGCTTCAGGCGCTGACCGTTAACACAGAAGGTAGAGGAAGATGACGGTTCGGATATGTCAATACTGCCATTGTCATGTACCCTCCTGGACCACATAAGGACCTTTCCACTTGCTCTGTAATTTCCCTGGGAATAATTTCAGCCTGGAATCGAACAACCATACACGCTGATCTGGCTCAAACTGTTTATGGCTGATATGGGAATCGTGACATGTCTTCACTTTTTCCTTGTACTGTAGGCTGCTAGAAAGGCGTGTTCTCTCAGTTCCTAACAGGGCTGCCAACTCTGCTCTCCTCTGTTCTCCTATACTCTCGGGATCCAATAATAACTCAGTGACTGCCCAAAGTGACTTGTGCTTTATTTCCACTGGCAGATGGCACGGCTTGCATAGACAAGACGAAAGGGAGATGTCCCTAATGGATTCTTGAAGGAAGTCCGATAGGCCCACAAGACCGAGTCCAAAATCTGTGACCAATCCTTTCAGTCTGGGCGAACAACCTTCTGTAGGATAGTCTTGATCCCCCTGTTCGATACTTCGGCAAGACCATTAGTCTGAGGGTGATACGGTGTGGCAACACGATGGTTAATGCCGAACTCGTCTGCAAGGGCCCTAACCTTATCATTGATGAAGTGAGACCCCCCATCTGAAATCAAGACTCTAGGTACCTCGAACCGTGAAATGATATTTTTCCTCAAAAATTTACACACAGTTTTAGCATCTGCGGCTCGGGCGGGGATGGCCTCAACCCATCGGCTGACATAATCTACAGCGAGCAAAATGTGCTCAAACCCCTGACTCTTAGGAAATGGGCCCATGAAATCAATCCCCCATACATCAAAAACCTCACAAAAGTGAACGGGTTGCATGGGCATCATGTCTCTCTATCCGCAAGTACCCATCTTCTGACAGTCAGTACATCTCTTCACGAACTCATCTGAATCCTTGAAGAGAGTAGGCCACCAAAGGCCGGATTGAAGCACCTTCTGTGCTGTCCGTCTCCCAGAATGATGTCCTCCTGCCTCAAACTTGTAGCAGTATGTGAGGACGCTATGTTGCTCTTCTTGAGGAATGCACCTCCTCCAGATGCTGTCCCCTCCTTCATGATAAAGGACGGGGTCCTCCCAATGGTAAAACTTGGCCTTCGCTAGGAAGGTCTCAAGTTTCTGCCTGGGCCAACCTTGTGGGACCGTCTTGGCAACAAGATAGTTTACAATGTCGGCGTACCATGGGAGCGAGGTGATAGCCAAGATCACCTCATCTGGAAATGTCTCGGTGATAGGTGCGTTGGGCTCAGATTCCTCAAGGTTCCCCAAGCGAGAGAGATGATCTGCTACCACATTCTTAACTCCAAGCTTATCTCTAATTTCAATATCAAACTCCTGGAGCAGAAGGATCCATCTGGTAAGGCGTGCTTTGGCATCCTTCTTGGCCATTAAGTACCGGATGGCGGTGTGATCAGTAAAAATAGTCACTCTAGATCCGAGAATATATGATCTATACTTATCCAAAGCAAAGACTACGGCCAGCATCTCTTTCTCTGTCACAGTATAATTCCGCTGAGCGGCATCCAAAGTCCGGCTGGCGTAGTGAATGGCAAACGACAATCCATCCCTCCTCTGTCCAAGCACAGCCCCAACGGTAAAATCAGAAGCGTCCGTCATGATCTCGAATGGGAGAGACCAATCAGGTGGCTGAAGGACAGGAGCCATGACAACCATACTCTTGAGAGTCTCAAAGGACGCAAGACACTTATCATCTACAATGAACTCGATGTCTTTTGTCAACAAATCAGTAAGCGATCGGACAATGCGACTGAAGTCCTGAATGAACCATCGGTAGAAACCGACATGCCCCAGAAAAGACCGCAATTGACGTAGATTGGACGGTGGATTGAGTTTTCTAATGATATCCACCTTGGCCGGATCGACCTCCATGCCCCTGTTGGAGATGATATGACCAAGGACCATCCCTTGAGTCACCATGAAGTGACTCTTCTCCCAAGACAAGACAAGATTGACCTCAATGCAGCGCTGAAGCACCCTGTCTAGACAGTCAAGACAAGCATCAAACCTGTCACCATAGACCGAGAAGTCATCCATGAAGACCTCTAAACAGTCACCACCATGTCCGAGAAAATGGACAACATGCACCTTTGGAATGTCGCTGGGGCGTTACATAGACCAAAGGACATCCGTCTGAAAGCATATGTCCCAAACAAACAGGTGAATGCCGTTTTCTCCTGGTCTTCGGGCGCAATGGCCACTTGATTATAACCAGAGTACCCGTTAAGGAAACAATAATGACTCTTCCCAGCTAGCCTCTCGATAATCTGATCAATGAATGGCAGTGGGAAATGATCCTTCTTGGTAGCCTGATTCAATGGTCTGTAGTCCACACAGACCCTCCAAGAAGTGGGTACTCGGGTAGCGATCTCCTCTCCAGACTCACTCACAACTGTAATGATACCCGTCTTCTTGGGTACCACATGTAATGGACTAACCCACTTGGAGTCGGAGATGGGGTAGATAAAATCAGCGCTCCACCACCTTGATATTTCTTTCATGACCACATCTCGAAGATTCAGGTTCAGCCGTCGCTGGAACTCACGCGAAGGCCTAGCATCCTCCTCTAGATAGATGTGGTGGGAGCACAGAGCCGGACTAATCCCCTGGAGATCATCTATACTCCATCCTATCGCCTTGCGGTTTCTTTCAAGAACCTCCATCAGATGAGATTCTTGTTCTCCAGTCAAACCTGCTGAGATAATGACTGGGTGCATATCTGGCTTGCCCGCAAGGAATCTATACTTCAGCAACAGCGACAAGGGTTTCAGTTCTGGACAACTGGGAGGTGGCAGATCTGGCTTCTGATATGTCTGTGTAAAAGCTACCAGGTCTGCATGAGAGAACTCTCACTGCGAATGAACATCTAACGAAGGGAACCCTGCTGAATCATCTGTGCACTGTACTGGCTCATACTCCGCCCTAGCTGTTGGCTCGGAAGGAATTAGACATGGCAAGTATTCATCAAAATCATCCCAATCAATGTCTGAATCCCAGGGATCTGAACTAGATGAACAAGATGGACATTCTGCATCACTCGTCCCACAACTGTGATGAATCGACGATTCATCATCTTAATATCTTGATCTTAGCAAAATCCATGAGTAAAATCCCAATTAAATGTCGATAAAATCGATAAACTAACAAAATATCTCTTGAAAATAAAACTCACTAATTATTGTATATTAGATTGTATAAAATAAATTAACACTAAAAAGCCGCAAATTAAAGGAGTTTTTCACCTATAAATAGTCCAAAACTTCATGAATTTTTAATAATTTCATTTCAAATCCTTTTTGCCTAGTTCTTTCTCTAACTTGTTTATAAAAATATAAATAAAAATATAAAAATACAAAATAAATTTTACCTCAAATAAATGCTCCTAGATCCCAAAGAGAAAAAGCTGTAAAGTCCAACTTCCAAGCCAAATTCCCGCTCTGTCTGAACTCCAAATTCATCAAACTCACTTTTAAAGTTCAAGTTAGAAAATTATCTATCCGACGGAAGTGGTTTCATTAAAATCGGAGCTCATTTGTAAAAGTTGGGTTTTGGGACCTAGATGTACATTGTATATTATGTATATGTTCATTCTTTCTTCATTTTTTTATTTTATTTTTTTAATTTATTAAAAATACAAAAAAATCATGGTGGTGTTGTATTTTAATTTTAGTATTTTATTGTATTTTCTTGTTGTACATAGCTATTATTAAAAAGACAAAAAAATATAAAAAGAAAAGCAAACAAAAAATATGTACATGTTGTATGTATTTACTTGTAAATTCACCACTATTTTTTCCCTCTTTATTTTTGTTGTATTTAAAGTAGCATACTTTATATCATTATTTATTTATTTATTTTTTCCCATTCTCTACAATAACTTCCATTTTCCTCCATTAACCACCAAGTCTTCATTTAACCTCCATTCCACTCCACCATTTTTTTAACCTCCCATTCAACTCCATCATCTTTCTAACTCCCATTCTTCTTCTCTTTATATTCATATGTACATCCTCATTTTTCCCCATCCGCCATTCTAATAGAAAAAGGAGAGAGCTTGGAGTGTGTTGTTGGTGACAGCGGCGAGACATTTTCCTCAAGCGACGACCTCCTTCAGGCGAGATCCGCGAAGCTCCGCTCCGCGTCACGAGTTCCCCATCGAGCTCGCTTAGCTTCTCCGATTTTCATTTCGCCAATCGGATCGAAGCGACGACAGGAGTCCAGCGTAGCTGCTCCGAAAATCCGGTGGACACCAGATAAGTTATCTTTCTACTTTTCCTTGTTATTTATTTTATCTCACATTTTGTTTATCTAGTTCACCACAATCGTATTTTTCTATTCACCATTTCATTACCATCCCCAATTTGTCATCTTTCCATTTTTAAATATCCATATTTGTTTCCTGTTTTAAAAAATATTTAAAAAAAACTAATAAAAAAAACATTACAGTAAAAAGAATAAAAAAAACAAAAAAAATAAAAAAAAAAGTTGCAGGTGACGGCCGCCTCCCCCCTTCTTCCACGGGCAGGCGGCGCTACCCGCCACCTCCACGCCAGCAGCTCGCCACCCCCACCGCCACTTCAGCGCCGCCGCGGCCACGCGCGGCGCCGCCGTCGTCGCGGGCCGCCCCGCTCACTGCCACTTCCGCCCTCAACTGCCGCCACTGCCCCTCTCATCCGCGCACAGTTGCGGCGCAGCCGCCCGTCAACATCAGCTCCCTCCGCGCCCTCCTAGCCGCCCCTCCGCCCGCCATCACGCCGCCTCCGACGTGACCCTCTTTGGGTTCTTCCCCACCTGGAACCCACGAAGAAGAAAGGTCCACTTTTTCTTATTATTTTATTGTAAAAATTGCAGAACCTTTTTTTATAGTTTTTGTAATTACGCAATGGTCCCTGTACATGTTTTATTGTAAATATTATTTTTTCTGATTTTGCAAGGACAACCCCGTGTTCATGCATTAATTTGGACCTCATTTTGGATCTTTTTATTTAAAATATAGCATTGTGTCGAGCAACTTATTCTCTGCCATCTGAATATTTAATATATTTTTTGTGAGATATTGTTAATTAATTAAAATGGTTCAACTGAAATATTGTATATTTTACCCAATCTGGACTCTTAAATTTATATCTCACATACGGTTGCTCTCAAAATTCCACAAAAATTATATATGATGCCTTGATATGTGATGAACTTACTGCCCAAATTTCATCTAAAATGGAGATGTCTTGTGCCTGGAATAATTTATAGAGTGAATTTAGTTTTTGATTTATGATTAAATCCACGTATATTTTTTTTGTGAAATTTCAAATCTCCTGGATTCTACATGAAAATATCAATTTGAGATAATTTGCTCTCTGACTAATTTGATAACATGGATTTAATAGAAATTAATTACTCATTGCCACTCTGTTTTCACTAAAAAATCCATAAAAAATTCATAGGTTGTCAAAAAATTCTAAAAATATTACTGTAGTCTCTTTGAATCATGTTTTCATTCCAGTAATTTTTTCATAATTTTTGCTTACTATTTGTGTGAGAAATTGCGAAAAAAACCCATAAAAAGTGTACATTTTTATTTATTGCATTTTAACCCTGAAAATTCTAAAAAATATGTTTTGCATTCATCATTGGATTAAGTTTACTGAAAAATATAATTTAGCTTAATTGAATTAATCTTGCATTAAATTAAATTAGGCTAAGTTGTATGCTTTCGTAGTTTCTTAATTCAACCACATTCGCATTTGGCATTTCTATTTGCATTAAAAAAATCTGAAAAAATACGCATTGGAAATCTAGATCTATGTTTTTAAATTAAACCCAAGTTGTTCCTTTGCCTCCCTGTGTTCGACCCCGGACTTGCCCGGGATATAAATTAAAGCCGAGACACTCTTCATGGAGATCTTCTCTCGGTTCTGACCGAATCGCTAAGTACACGTGCTACAACGTGACCTAATTAAATATCGTATTTAGCGACCCGTCAGATGGCGCCGTTGCCAGGGAGGCAAACGGCTTAGGGACTAATTTAAAAATTTGGATTTAGTTTTCCATTTACTCGGGTAGTCTGACCCCCGAGCCACTTGTATTTATTCCATTTTTTGAAATTATCTTTCCTTCTCATTTTTTGTATATATTTTATTTTTGAACTCTCTAACATAAATCTTATTTTCCTCGCGAGGGTCTGGTGGACTTGGAGTGCATCGGAGGTCGACGGACGTAGCGCGCGTCGACTGCTGAAGAGCGAGGAGAATTAATTTATTTTCGAGAGCATTTCTTTTCATTTTTGTAATTATTGTGTTGTAATAACTTAGGTAATTCGCTCTTTCCAGCGGCTCTTGTTTGAGAGCTCCCGTTTGTATCTGGACTGGACTTTGGACCCGCTCGTGGTCGTGTGGTTGATTGACGTAGAATAAGACTTGCACTCGCGGCTCTTAGAGCATTTTTATTAGATTATCTTGATTGCTTGTGCTTGTAATATTTAGGTCCACACATCACATTTAACGAGACACACTTAGACCGCTGGGCTATTAGTCAAATTTAACTTGTTCATCACTCACTAATAGAACTGCCTGTCTAGGAACAGTTTTCTCGTTTGCATTCATATAGTTTAAAATCTCAATTCTGCCTTGCATCTCGCATGTAGAGCGCGAGGATCACTGTAAGTCTTCTGAACTAGGCATGCATCATTGATTTCATTATTTGCATCGATTTTTCTCGACTCCCTCCCCTTGGTTTTTGAAACTTAGGTTAAAAGGAAATCGGGACCGATCGTTAGGCGTGCTTTGTTTGGTGGACTAATCAAGTGATAACCAAACTTAAAACCGAGACTGCTAATCAGAGTTGACAAAAAAAACTGATTAAAACTAACACTTGTTTTGGGAGAGCAAAACCCTCATTGCATGCTTGGCTAATTGTGATTGTTGAGAGGTGAGGACGCATCCCTAGGATAGTACCCAAAACCTACTTTTTAGCCTTACATAATTGGATTTATATCTTGATTTATGACCTCATTAAAACTGAAAAGATAAACGGCCGGACTTTTGCGACCATCACTGTGTTGAGTAGGTGAACCCAGAGGTTGCTCTTGTGTTTGTTTGTTTTGTGTGTTATTCGGTGCACTTGCACGATTTCTTCCTCGATCCGCTTCATTCTCCCATCTCCCTTCCAAGATGTCAGAATTTTGGTCATCATATCCAAGTCACCCTTCTTCGACCAGATTTCGGTCATCTCCACCCACTTATTCCTCCTTATACCCATACACCGACCGCAAAGTCAGAACTCAGACTGACTTCTCCACTTCTTCGTCCTTCTCACCTACCCCACATTCTTGCACCCCTGACCCACAACCACCCTGGATTGACTCGCTATATTCTCGTCCGCTTGCTGGAATCAAGGAACAAATCGAAGAGCAAGCGACTACTGAGATGAATGATTGGCATAATCAGTTGACCCCACATACCTCACTTTCACCTCGAGTTGGGACAGAACAACAATTTCCATATACACATCCCGACTTAACCTTAGGGTACAACATGGTCGACCAGACAAATCGAATGAAGAGGACTGCTCCGTAAGATCTTCCTGACTTGATTGACCTGAGTGATAGAGACCACATTGACCAACCTTCATATCACCCATTCGGAGAGCTGACATATACAGGGGATTGGATTCATGCGACTAATTTACAGACCCCCTGTCTACTAACTCCACCAGATGAGGCTCCGACCAACATCTGCCATACAGATAGGTCATACTCAACCCAGTATTACACGCCTGAGTCAAGATGTGTTGAGTATAAGATCTCAAGTTCTCAACGGTATCCTCCAACTGAGCAGACTTCTCTCATGATGTGTCATGAGAACTTATTGGAGGATGACATTTGTAGACCGATCAAGAATCCAGGTAGAAATGTGGATCATGAATTTCGCGGATTGGATTTTAAAAACCTGGAAGACACCGTATTGACCGCACATCATGTACAACTGGAGTCCCTTCTACCTCCCTCTTCTACTAACCACTTTCCCTCCAAACCAGAGTCTGTACATTCTCCTAGTCCTCCTTCACCTACCAAAAAGATCAAAAAAATTTAAAACTCAGAAAATACCATAAAAATTGAAAAAGGAAAAGATCTAAAAAAATTGGATCCTGCGGTTAGGGAAGCATTGGATAGAAAGTTGATTTTTGAGCTTCCCTTAATAATGGCCATTGAGCACTTTCCCGACCTTAAAAGATTTGTGAGAAGTAAATTGATGCCTAAAAGGTCGGGCAATAAGAAAACAAGGACTGAGATACATATAGTGTCTATGGCCACATCTTTGATGATAGGGATAAAAACCAAGAGCCGCAGAGTAAAACGGTTACCTAGATTTGATTGTGAAATCAAAGATACCACATTCACCCATGCAAGAATCGATGATGACTTACCGATTAATATCCTCCCAACCTCCGTGTTTGCCAAACTCAAACTCGGATCTGCCAAGAAGTCAAGAGAGATCATTCAGTTGGCAGATCAGACCATTAAACGATCGTGAGGAACCATTTCAGTCATCGTCACTTTCCAAGGTGCTCTACTGGAGATAGACTTCAGGATCATTGACATTGAGCACCAAGGAGAGTTCACCCAGTCTCCGATCATTCTTGGGAAGCCGTTCTTAGCCTTGGCTAAGGCAACTATAGATTGTGAGACTCGGGAGATCGATTTCTCTGCATTGGGAGCACTCCGACCTCACCCGATCTTTGAGGACATACGATATTCCAAGGTAACCCGTAAAGTTGCAGACAGTCGTGACCTTCGAGAGACAGTTGAGTCCCATCTCTCTACTACACCTGAGATACCGACTGTCCAGTCGACCATTGGTTTAGAGACTTCCTACAACCACACACCGCCTACTGCTTGCACCACCACCGCGACAGCTTCTAGAGAGGACTCGCGACCAGAAGCTATCATTGAGTCGGACATGACCTTTGTGGATTGCCTTGATCATTTCGATGATCCGACACAAGAACCCAACAATGTCAAGCCAACTGAGAACACTGTGCCTTATCAGAGACGTGTGCTGACCCTGCATGAGTATTACAATGCATACGGTGACTCATCTGATGATGAACCTCTGGTCAGAACCTCACACACACCAGATCTAGGACATACACCAAAGGAGACAACTGGGACCAAATTGACCAATCTTGATAAATCGGTTGCTCCATCCTCTAGTCGGTCATCTGGTATGAAGAAGACGGGTGTTGATTCCTTGAGGTGTTCCCCCAAACTCCTTAAGACGTATCAATCTCCTCTTCCTCTTGATGCTTCAGGTTCTAGAAAACCGACTAAGAAGGTTACCTTCGATGTTTCAGAGAAGGAACTTTCTGAGGAGTCCTCATCAGGTCCGGATGAGGTGATCTATATGAGTGAGCTCAGTTCGGCTGTTCTAAAGCCATACTTGAGCAAGCAGCCGTGTGTCGACCCCCGTTGGACGTTCCCCACACCTCACTATTATTCTTCGGAGGACGATTCTGACAGCGACACATGTGTATACTACCCACCCCATCGCTCCCGCAAGCAGGTCCGTCACAAACCTTCTTGATCCTTGTATATTCTTCCTCCTCCTTGTACATATTTTCCTTCCTTTTTTTTCACATCCCTCCCTCATGATTCGCATCACTCGCCCCAGTTCCGTATCATTTTCATTTTGTGGCTATACTTAGGATGACTAGATCCTAAGTATAGGGGGGTGAGTGACCCGATTTGCTCCTTCTCTTCTTTTTATTTTCTTTTTGTATATTCTTTCCCATTCTCATCGGTCTTCCATTCTTGTGTTCTTTCTAATATTTAGGCTGACCAGAGCCTAAGTATAGGGGGGCCGATGCCCGTTGTGTATTATCCTCATTTTATTTTTCTTTCACTTCTATTCTTTTCACCCACTTATACTTAGTACGAGCTATGACTTTTTGTCACCTAGTGCCATGAGGACATAACACAAGCTAAGTATAGGGGGGCATGTATATATTACATATATACTTTACCCATACCTCGTACTTTCATGTATTTATATATATATTATACAATAATTATGGGGTGGGTAAAAAAACTTTTCAAAAAAAATCCTCTTAAAAAAACTTTCTAAAAAAAGTCTTTTCTTATTTACCTATCTTTTTTAAAAAAAACTTTTTGAAAAAAACTTTTTCTTAAACTTTAAAAAAAATCAATAAAAAAACTAAAAAAAACTAACTAATAAGTTGGTTTAATCCCTGACACAATTCACTTTCACACAAGACCAGTGATGATCAAGAACACTTGGTTTATGAGGTCTTGAGATTTTGAGTTAACCAGCCTTAGTCATTAGGGTCTTTGACTTAATTATTCATATTTCCCTAGTTTGAAAGATTTGTGTGCTATATTGCATGCTTAGTCTCTACCTTAAGAATATGATCAACACCTCACATACATGACTGCAGTTATGATGAGATGAGTTGAAATTTCACTTGAGGAACTGGGATGAGGGATTTGAGTTTGGACTTGATTTGATGATGCTCGAGGATGGGATAAAATCAATGAAGGCTTCATGAAACCTGAGTGTCAGTAGCCAGTATGAGAACATGGTTCTTGTACTATCTCTTGACATTTACCTATGTGCCAGAGTGTGATAAAATAAAAAAAATGTTGATCAGTGTGCGCCAACTCTTGGTAAAAGAGTGGAGCTAGCCAAAAATACTACAAAGCAATGAAATGTCAAAGAAAAGCTCTCACTCCACAAAGTCAATTATCAAAAGAGCTTCCACCAAAGGCGAGCGCTCCCAACCATTTCAAAGTGTCCACTTGGACCACCGCTATTAGGACCAGGAGTCAGGCTTGCACCAAAAAAGGGCTCTGCATCGTAAATGCTACAAGTCTGGGTGTAGAAGGTACGATAGGTACTAAAAAAGGCACACCCCGGTGTACTCCCAGGAAAACAAGTGCAGACGGCTCCAACTTCTCTTGACGGACGCACTGATCAACACCAAAAAAATGCGTTGAGTAATAAGGCACTAGAGAGAATCCTTGTTCCAATGAGAGGGAGAGAAGAAATGACACAATCCTATGCCCTCCATCAACTGGCCTTCCTTCTACACTTTCAAGTCTGACAACTAAAGAGACGGTGGATTGGATGCAAGAAATGATTTATTCCCTAGTGTTGAGGATCAGGTCCATAGGAGAGTCTCTTGGACTGGAACCTAGGGTGACGTTGTGACTCTACTCTTGTATCTGCGGTCAACACTTAAAGTCATATCCCTTATATATATGTATACAAAGAGAGTCTGATGATTAGGGGAATTGGGTACCTTTTGACTAGAGCTTGATTCAGCTTAGAATTTTAGGATCTCTAAAACTGAGAGTTCTTGAACAGATCAAGTCTTGTATTCACATGCACAGTCAGGGGTTAACCCAACTTATTCATTCTTTATTTGCTCGAGGACTAGCAAAGTTTAAGTATAGGGGGGTGATGAATCCACGATTCATCATCTTAATATCTTGATCTTAGAAAAATCCATGAGTAAAATCCCAATTAAATGTCCATAAAATCGATAAACTAACAAAATATCTCTTGTAAATAAAACTCACTAATTATTGTATATCAGATTGTATAAAATAAATTAACACTAAAAAGCCGCAAATTAAAGGAGTTTTTCACCTATAAATAGTCCAAAACTTCATGGTTTTTTAATAATTTCATTTCAGCTCCTTTTTGCCTAAATCTTTCTCTAACTTGTTTATAAAAATGTAAATAAAAATATAAAAATACAAAATAAATTTTACCTCAAATAAATACAAAAATACAAAATAAGTCTTCATCTAACCTCCATTCCACTCCACCATTTTTTTAACCTCCCATTCAACTCCATCAACTTTCTAACTCCCATTCTTCTTCTCTTTATATTCACATGTACATCCTCATTTTTCTCCATCCGCCATTCTAATAGAAAAAGGAGAGAGCTTGGAGTGTGTTGTTGGTGACAGCGGCGAGACATTTTCCTCAAGCGACGACCTCCTTCAGGCGAGATCCGAGGAGCTCCGCTCTGCGTCACGAGTTCCCCACCGAGCTCGCTTAGCTTCTCCAATTTTCATTTCGCCAATCGGATCGAAGCGACGACAGGAGTCCAGCGTAGCTGCTCCGAAAATCCGGCGAACACCAGGTAAGTTATCTTTCTACTTTTCCTTGTTATTTATTTTATCTCACATTTTGTTTACCTAGTTCACCACAATCGTATTTTTCTATTCACCATATCATTACCATCCCCAATTTGTCCTCTTTCCATTTTGTATATATCCATATCTGTTTCCTGTTTTTAAAAAAAATTAAAAAAAAACTAATAAAAAAAACATCACAACAAAAAAAAATAAAAAAAACAAAAAAAATTACAAAAGTTGCAGGTGACGGCCGCCGCCCCCTTCTTCCACGGGCAGGCGGCGCCACCCGCCACCTCCACACCATCAGCTCGCCACCCCCACCGCCACTTCAGCGCCGCTGCGGCCACGCTCGGCGCCGCCGCCGTCACGGGCCGCCCCGCTCACTGCCACTTCCGCCCTCAACTGCCGCCGCTGCCCCTCTCATCCGCGCACAGTTGCGGCGCAGCCGCCTGCCAACAGCAGCTCCCTCCGCGCCCTCCTAGCCGCCCCACCGCCTCTCCGCCTGCCACCACGCCGCCTCCGACGCGCGACGCTGCGCGTACGGCCGTGCGCGGCCGCGCCGCCGCCCGTCGCCCTCTTTGGGTTCTTCCCCACCTGGAACCCACGAAGAAGAAAGGTCCACTTTTTCTTATTATTTTATCGTAAAAATTGTAGAACCTTTTTTTTATAGTTTTTGTAATTACGCAATGGTCCCTGTACATGTTTTATAGTAAATATTGTTTTTTCTTATTTTGCAAGGACAACCCTGTGTTCATGCATTAATTTGGACCTCATTTTGGCATCTTTTTATTTAAAAAAAATAGCATTCTGTTTAGCAACTTATTCTCTGCCATCTGAATATTTAATATATTTTTTGTGAGATATTGTTAATTAATTAAAATTATTCAACTGAAATATTGTATATTTTACCCAATCTGGACTCTTAAATTTATATCTCACACACGCTTGCTCTAAAAATTCCACAAAAATTATATATGATGCCTTGATATGTGATGAACGTACTATCCAAATTTCATCTAAAATGGAGATGTTTTGTGCCTGGAATAATTTATAGAGTGAATTTAGTGTTTGATTTATGATTAAATCCACATATATCCTTTTTGTGAAATTTCAAATCTCCTGGATTCTACATGAAAATATCTATTAGAGATAATTTGCTCTCTGACTAATTTGATAATGTGGATTTAATAGAAATTAATTACTCATTGCCACTATATTTTCACTACAAAATCCATAAAAAATTCATAATTTGTCAAAAAATTCCAAAAATATTACTGTAGTCTCTTTGCATCATGTTTTCATTCCAGTAATTTTTTCATAATTTTTGCTTACTGTTTGTGTGAGAAATTGCGAAAAAACCCATAAAAAGTGTACATTTTTATTTATTGCATTTTAACCCTGAAAATTCTAAAAAATATGTTTTGCATTCATCATTGGATTAAGTTTACTGAAAAATATAATTTAGCTTAATTGAATTAATCTTGCATTAAATTAAATTATGCTAAGTTGTATGCTTTCGTAGTTTCTTAATTCAACCACATTCGCATTTGGCATTTCTTTTTGCATTAAAAAAATCTAAAAAAATACGCATTGGAAATCTAGATCTACATTTTTAAATTAAACCCAAGTTGTTCCTTTGCCTCCCTGTGTTCGACCCCGGACTTGCGCGGGATATAAATTAAAGCCGAGATACTCTTCACAGAGATCTTCTCTCAGTTCTGACCGAATAGCTAAGTACACGTGCTACAACATGACCTAATTAAATATCGTATTTAGCGACCCGTCAAACTGTCAGCCACAAAAGTATCCTCATCCCGGGGTGTGCTCTCCAAGCTCTCAACTGCCATGAGCTGTAAGTATGGTGAATCTGCGGGCATGGCGAGGGATTGTGCTACTGGATCTGTCCAATTGGATTCATCATCTGTCATCACAAAATCACACTGCTGGTGGATGTCTAGCTCTTCCTCTGTCATCTGCTCAATATCACTGGACTGCTCTGAGCATGCTAATTCTCTTGCTCTGGTTTCCTCGATCGTCTCTATTTGTATAGTTTCGCCTTCTACGCGAAAACATACCTTCCCACTATCATGATCGGACACCGCCTTGGCTGTGGCCAAGAATGGGCGTCCAAGTATGATGGGGGCATCGGTTACCGACTCAGGGATCTCCATGTCCAATACAACAAAGTCCACGGGGAATTTCAGGCCCTGAATGGTAACGACCACGTCTCTCAACAACCCCTTCGGCCTCTTAGTCGACCTATCAGCAAACTGAAGGACCGTCCTGCTCCTAAGAAGAGGACCAAACTCGAATCAGTCGAGTAAGGCTGCCGGAAGGAGGTTGATAGAAGATCCGCTGTCTAATAGAGTACGATCAAACTGTTGCTCCTGAATCTCGCATCTGACATAGAGAGCTCCTGCATCTGGTCTCTTGGCTGGCAGTTTGTTCTGAATGGTGCAACAAGTGTCCTGGGTGAGCACATGGATTTGATCTTTGTACCTCCTCTTCCTGCGGACTGTAGTTTCCTCTTTCAAGTTCTTTTTGAAGAAGGGGATGTGCTCAATTGCTTCTTGTAGAGTCAGCTGAATGTGGAATCTATCAATCATCTGGTTGCTGAACTCTACCTGTTGGGTCTTTTTTGGATTTTCTTTCTTATTCCCCTTCGCCAAGCGGAGTGCTTCAGGGAAGGGGATGGAAGGGGCCTCCGCAGATGGAGGACTAGGAAGAGGTCCCTGCGCCTGTGAAGGAACAAAACCCATAGCATGATCATCATTCAACACATATGGATCTAAAGTGTAAACAAAAACCTTTCCTTTATTCATATTTTTATTCTTTTTCTTGTTACCACAGTCCTGAGATACAAAAGGTGGCAACACAACAGAAGGGAGCTCAACAAAAGTGGAAGTGGTGGCCTCAGTACCACCAACGACACCTGTCTTCGCGGCATCAGCACCGCGCTCTGGCTCTGCATCAAAAATGGTGGCTTCAGCACCACCGTCTGCATCGGGTATCAAGATGGCCTCAGTACCGTCATCTGGATCTCCATCATTGGTGGCATCAGCACCACCGTCATCAACATCATCAGCGGCATCAGCACCGCTTCTCTGCTCATCTGGCACTCCTGATTCTGCTTGTGGTTGTCGCTCAGATGAGGCGCCGCCGGCTGGCATCCTACCGCTCCTAGTAGTCACAAAATCAGCATCATACAAAGAAGACATGTCACTCAAAGAATCACTAGGAGAAGTATCCTCTGTGAACTATACCTGCTCAGACTTCCTCTTCAGATTGTTCGGATTCAGTTCAATCTGAGCTGGTATGACGGCTTTTCCCTTGATTAAATCCCTCACCTCCTGCCGGAACTCATCCATGTCCCGCCGGTAAGATGTCTGATGGTCAGAAATCAAGCGGGCGAGATCCTCGAGAGCTGGGTTCTCGAAGGTGGGAACCTGAGAACCGGAAGTGTTCCCTTGCTGGAAATAAGGTTGCTGCTGCTGTTGGTACTAGGTAGGATGGGAGTATGTCTGCTGAGGCAGCTGACGCTGCCTCCACTGCTGTCCCTGATAGGCGGGACGAGGACCATGCTGGTTCTGCTGGTGGGCATACTGTGGCTGCTGCTGCTACTGGCTGTTCTGATATCCCTGAGCCGGAGGCTGCTGCTGGGAAGAGGTGCCACCAGTGGTCCAACGGAATCCAGGGTGATCGCGATGAATCCCAGGCTGCGGGTACCGATCGTACCATATCCCATTGACTTCCATCAATGGCTCCTGCTCGAAGGATGGTGGAAGTAGAACTGCCAGTGGCTGATCCGGCTGATAGACCACCATCTGAGTATCCTGAGATGGTGGCTGCGATGGGTAGTACTGCAATAGCGGGACCGGCTCTGCCTGAATGTGGTTGACCTGGCGGTACGAGGCATAGGGCTGGGTTGAGCTGCTAATGCTAGGATCAGCTTGTGACCTGGGAGGCTGCTGAGAAGACGTTTGTGCCTCCTGGACGCAAAGAATCTGCGTCTTCAGGTCACTCATGCTCTTGGTAATCTGGTCCATCTGGGCCAGTCCTTGCATCTGCTTTTTCTCGAGGATCTCGAGACGGTCCAGCTTCTCACTAATGATGCCCATGTCGGCTGCGGCTGATTCGGCTTGGGTTGCGGCTACCGACGGAGTGTGAGGACCGGCATCGATGCGGGCGATCCTCTGAAATGATCCTGCTCCTTGGTGGGGCTTCTGCTGCGTGTAGACACGGGCTTGAGCCATGACTGTTGAGTTCTCTGCCATCCCTTCATAGATGGCCCAAACGTCGTCTTCACCCTTGGAAAAATAGGACCCACCATAAGAGGTATTAACAAGCCCCTGCAGCTCCGGTGTCAGCCCACAAAAGAAACTCTGAACCAAATTGGGCTTGGATATATCATGGTGTGGACACCGGTCATTGAGCTCTCAGAATCGATCCCAAGCCTCATGGAACTGTTCATTAGGGATCATTATGAAGTTACTGATCATAGCTCTGGCTGCGTTCGTCCGGCCAAGAGGATAATACTTATTCAAGTATGCGGTCCGGAGTTCTGCCCAAGTGTCGACGAACCTCCCCAATTGTTTTAGCTAGTACACGGCTCTGTCAACCAAAGAGAAGGGGAAGGCTATCATCTTGATGGTGTCCTCAGTCACCAGCCTGTCATGAATTGTACTACAGATCATTTCGAATTCTTGAAGATGGAGGTGTGGCTCTTCGGTCGCCAACCCATGAAATTTAGGCAGAAGCTGAATAGTGTGTGGGCGAAGCTCGAAATCTCCATGGATGGGAGGGAGTCGGATCCACCGATGAGTGAGGGAGGCTGCTGGATTGTGCAATTCTCTCATGATGGTCTACGGCGGCCTCTCCTGGTTGGGTTCTCCTCCCTCGTCTGCCACTACTGGTATATCACCTCCACCGCCACTGCCCCCAGGTCTGTTTTCTCGCATCTAAGCTCTCTCTCTCATGAGGTCACCCATAAATACTCCATGGTCTCGGATTTGCCTTTGCATAGTCTCCAGGGATGCTAACAATGAATTGTTGATGGCAGCTTGATCATATAGAAATGGAGGGTGCTCATGCTCATCTGGGTGTTCTCCTCGGTCTGCCATTGCTGGATTCTCTGAAAAGGCAAAAGAACCCATCTCAGGTGCCGTCAAATGCTCTGAGCACTGTGATGCACTAAATTCTGAAACTCTTGGACTGGTGGAAGGAGAAGGGTGGTCGAGGGGGAACAGGGTGGAAGTGAACTCAGGCTCGGAGAGTGGGTCTGGACTCTCCGAGGTTGTCCTAGATGAATAGGGAGGAGTGCTGGATAGCGGTGCCGCCAAAGACGGCCTAAGAGATCTCCGTCCCATCATCTTGATTATGAAGAAGAGCAAGATTAAGAAATGAAGAAGAAAGTGGCAAAATTGCGCACAATTGTGCTGTGTTTTTGATCTTGACCTAAATGCGACTAGCAAATCAAACACAAAGCATAGGGTTCACCAACTCAACACATGAAGCCGTAAAGG
Source organism: Ottelia alismoides (assembly GCA_037367405.1). NCBI lineage: Eukaryota > Viridiplantae > Streptophyta > Magnoliopsida > Alismatales > Hydrocharitaceae > Ottelia > Ottelia alismoides. The sequence goes on along the minus strand of JAZKJV010002499.1, from coordinate 240,136 downwards.
TTCAGCTTTTATCTTTGTAGTTTTTAGCTTGGATTCAGGAAGTTATCTTTCAACGAGTCCTTAGAGCGCTACGCCTATAGGAGAGAGAGTACTGCCAGAAAAGTGTTCCCATACTTGTCCTCCTTCTGTGTAACCTGTAGCATGCACTTTTTAAGGTCCTTGTAACCCTTCCTGGATCCCTACTCAGCCAAAGAAAAGAGGGAGGAAGCCGATAGGCGAAACTGATACTTCGGATCTCGCTCGCAACAGAATCACCCGTGAGCGTGCAAGATCCTACTCGGACGCAAGACGATGAGACAGACACACCCGTGAAGGCGCGGCCTATGCTCGATACTTCAGACAAGGTCGATGCTCAACACAATAGTGAGTCATCAATGGTGACCAAGCCCTACTCGTCTACGTACGATAGTAGTGCCAATACTTCAAAAATCCAGGCGATATACAAGGCAGCCACCAGCTGGGTTTTGGGCTCTAATCCTTACAAAGCCGCTCAACTCACTTGGAAGGAGACCTTCCCATGCAACCTGAATACAAGTGAGGGTGTTACTCTCCCCAAGCAATGAATCCAATTACCAATTTTATTTAGGTCATGTTTTCTTAGCAGACCCTTTTTTAATTTTTTTGGTGTTATCGCTTATTTTGAGTCAATTCAAACAAGCGCCTTACGATTTTGTATTTTCTTTGATTCCTAATTGATCCAAAAACAGAGAGAGAAAAGAGTCGGAAAAGACGTGCAAGTCAGCACCAAGATGGAAATCTCACCTTTGTGCCTATATGATGAATGCAAAGATAGAAAGACTTACAGTGCCTCCAGCTCTCTCCATGCGGGATGCAAAACAGGAATTTTTAAACCTAATCTAAATGCCGATATGCACACAGAAATCGTCCTAAGTAGGAAATTGTTAACGTGAAGAACCACAAGTCAATCACCAATCCTCAATCCTAGAGTCCGGTCTAGGCTCACCCCTCCTCCTCTCAATAAATCGAGTTCAGGAGAAGCGCTTGGCAGGGTGGGCTCGCGGCGCGACGGCTCAAAGATGGTGATCAACTGTTTAATTTAAACTAAGTCCAAACGCACTATAGGTACATGCAATGGTTATTAGGGTGTTTGGACCTAATCTTCTCGATCAAGCAATGCCTAAAATTTAAGGACTCATTCCACAAAAGAAAGGAAAAATAAATCAAAACCAGAAAATGACAGTCAAGAAAATGCGATAAAACCTGCGGTGAACCCCCAGGTGTACAAACATCTAGAAATTAGGCCTGAGTGTCCTGAGTGTCCAAGTGTACCTGTATTATTACAAATTAATAAATGGCTCTCTCTCACAAAAAGCAAAAACTACTAACTATCACTCTCTCTCACTCCTCCTGCTCTCTCCTGTCGGCTTGGGCTAGAAAAGCCGACTCCGCTTCCCAAGGCTGCACTGGATCCCCTAAGCGATCCTCCTCGATCCGCGGTCCCTCGCAAGAAGACAAGAAAGACAATGGTTAGATAGCTCAAAAATGTGAATCAAATACAAGAGAGATAAATGGAGCAATAATGTAAACAAGCAATCACAGCCACTCAAAAATAAGATCTAAACGCTGTTGCTCCCCTGCAACGGCGCCATTTGATAACCAGGGAGATCGAGGGTCATACGGTTTCACAAGGCGAAACTGCAGTCGGTGTATTGACCGCTCAAAAATTCCTAATTAATCAACAATTAACCCTCATTCATCTTCTTTATATTCATCTCTTCATCCACATTTTTTTGCCATCCGCCATTCTAATTGAAAAAGGAGAGAGCTTGGAGTATTTTGTCGGTGACAAGCTGACAACGGCCGAGCATCCTCCTTAAGCGACGACCTCCTTCAGGCGAGATCCGCGGCGACCATCGTCCCCATGTCACGAGCTTCCCGTCGAGATCACACAGTTTCTCCGATTTTTATTTCGCCAATCGGATCGAAGCGAAGACAAGAGTCTAGCGTAGCTGCTCCGCAAATCCGACGAAGATTCAGGTAAGTATTTCCTCTCATTCCTCTTGTTAATTTATTTTATCTAATGGAATTTTTCAAAAAGATTTGATATTTTTTTGGTATCTTCTAATGCAAATAGTAGCAAAAATGCATGTTTTTGATTTTTAAAAAATATTAAAATGCAATGAAAATGAAAAATAAAAATATAGCGTGAATAAGCAAGCAAACATGAGCCTGTGGTATTTTTTTGGTAATTTTTCGAGTTAAGATGATGCGTGAAATAAATGCAAACAACCAATAAAAATCATACACAATGACAAGCAATAGTGGAATTAAAATTTATTATTAACTCTACATAAAAAGGTATATAGGTGTAAGTATGTAGAGGTCGAACACAGGGAGCAGGGCAGGATAGATCAGGCAAAGTGCAAAATGTGAATGTGATGTGATCAATGTGTCTACAATATGCCAATGTTTTTGTGGGTTTTTTAATTTTTATTTTTTTTAATTTTTAATTTTGTATTTTGATTTTTAATTTTCTGTTTTTTTATTTTCTTTTTATATTTTATATATTTTTTCCTTTTTCAATAACTAGAACATATATATAATATAAGAAAAGAGGTGACAAGGTATTTATAAAAAAGGAAAAGTGCTCAAAAATTAGGAAATAAAATGTTTTTGGTCTTTTTATAATTTTATACTGTTTTTGTGATTTTTGGGGATTTTTTAGAATATTTTTGGTATTTTTAAAAGCCACAATACAAGAAAACAATGAATTAACTACTGCCCGAGTTTAAAATGGGAATGAAAGATAGCAAACAGTAACAAAATTTTCCCAAACTAATTTTAAATAAAGGACAATAAAATAGAGAAACTACAGGACCTTAGTTTGCATTTTTAGGAATTGTCTAGGATTTTTTAGATTTTTATGAAGTTTTTAGGTGTTTTCTAATTTTTAGGAGTTTTGCTTTATATTTTTTAGTGATTTTTGGTCTGAAATTAAAACACACTAAAATATGCAAATTAATTTTTTTTGGAATTTTTCAAAACATTTTGCTAATTTTTATGGATTTTCTAATGCCAACATTGTTGAAAATGATTGTTTTTGAAGTTTTATAAATATTAAAATGCAACAGAATTGAAATGCAAAAATATGGCGTGAATGTGCAATGCAATAGGAGCTTAACTTGATTTTTGGGGATTTTTTAGAGATTTATAGATGCATGCAAAAAATAGAGAAAGCAAAAAGAAATTACAAGCTGGCAGGGGCAATTTTGTAAATAGTGAAACAACTAGGAGCTTGTGCGCAAATTGTCCACAAAAATTATAACTGAATAAAATATTTGCTGGACTAGATATTAATATCCAAACCCGCAAGGATAACGTTGCAAGAAACCCCTAGACACGCGTGACAAGCACGTGTGTCTGGAAGGACCAAAACGCAATTACCAGAAACCTTAGGGGCCCAATCACAATTATGCCAAAAAGTTTATAACTTCAACAGAAATTTTCAAGAGCAAACGTAAATAACTAAAATGATCGAGGGTCCGCCGCAAAATGACACGCCTCACGTGCGCAAGCACGTGAGATGACGAAGCTGGGGACCCCGATGCAAATACAGAAAGGTTGGGGTCCTTGTCGTAAATTATACAAATAAAATATAACCTTAGATGAAAGTTTCCGCATTCATTAATAAAAACATAAAATTGCAAGGGTTTTAGGCACAAAATACCCTCGCAGAGGCGCTGGCGGATGGCAGATCATGCGCCACTTAAGACACGTGTCTTCAAGGGGACAGCTGATACCGCTTCTCCTCAGACGGCTCGGATTAGACGATCAGAGTGGGATCTACGGTCCAGGAGAGACAGATTCGAGGGCAGCTGTGAGTTCTGGGGAGCCTTGATGATCGAAAGGCCGAGAAGTGGTTAGGAAGAACAACCCAAGAACTCAGAAAATCCGAGCTTCAAACCGCCCTCCTGACCGATTCCGGCCACCTGGGGAGCTCGGAGAGTGTCCCCTATTGTCCTACGGTGATGTGCTGGCGCCTGGGGGCGTCAAAATGGCAAGGGTTGCACCAGGGCGTCCTCACGACATCGGAGACGAAACGAGGTCGTCGGGTGCTTCCCGCGCGGGCAAAATCGCCCTCCATGCGAGCTTCAGCCTTCGGGCACCTGCAAATTTGTTAAGGAGGGTGAGGGCAAAGTGCCTCACCCCTCCTGGGTATTGCTTGACGCGAAAATGGCAAAAAGGGAACTCGCCGGAGCTTGCTTCGACGAGGTGGAGGTGGAGTGAAACGGGCGAGATTAGGGTGCGCTGAAGTGCGAGGACAATATCCTAAGACTAAGGGAAATAAGGAATTGCATGAATAACACAGAAAAGATAAGAACCTCAAGCCGGGAATTGGCGAGATGAACCTCGATGGCAGCGGCTCACTGGAAGTGGTGGAACGACGTCTTCGTCTCGTTAGAGGCTTCCCCAAGCAGCTGGAGGTTGGGCTGTCACCACCAACCGTCCGGAGCAAGGCCGAGGATGATTCAAACGGGTCAAAAACGGGTTCGAAGGAGGGAGGAAGTCTGGGGGGTCATTTTGAACAATGGTCGACTGGGCTCCTTGATCGAGGAAGAGGAGACAAACGAAGGCGATCTTGGAGGATCCAAGTGGCCGGCGTGAATCACGGATAGACAAGGAGAAAAATCCAAGAAGGCTTCAATGCCCGAGGAGGAAAGATGCGAGCCCCAGAAATTCGTGAAGATGGGTCAAAATGCATTCTGACAAGGAACAAGCTGGGGTCAGAGAGTTGACCGCGGGTCAACTCTCCAGCCCCCCTGATTGGTCCACGTGGACCAACCAGGAAAAAGCCTGAAAAAATATTTTAAAAATCTTTTTAAAATAGTAAATGATATTATTATTATTAGATTATTAAATAAAAAAATATTATCATTTTATGAATTATTTTATTATGAATTTTATTTATTTTTATAAGATTAATAATTACAAGTTTCCTTTTATACCCTTTATAGGTGTATACATCTATATATTTTATTAATTTATTTTTATTTTGTGATTTTAATTTATTTATTTTTGTTTATTATTTTATAAATTTATAAATACTTTTATACACTTAATTATATTTTATTTTATTTTTCTGATGTGTTTTGTTCATTTAATAAAATACAAGTATACATTCTACATGTATAAGTATAGGTATTATACCTATGTATTATATATAGGTATTTTTATTTTATGTTTTATTTGGGTTTTTATTCTGATTTTAATGTATAAATATTTTATAAATAATATTTACAAAATTATAAAAATATAAAGATACAAAAATAATGAATAAATAATAAATTGAATATTTTAATCTGTACAAGTATATAATAGGGGTCCAAAACTCAACTTTCAAACCGTACCTCCGTCAAATGCGAAACCACCGCCATTAAATAGCTTATTTTATGCTATATACAATTAAAAGTGAATTTGATGCATTTGGAGTTTTCATTAGGGAGATACAGGTCTGGGAAGTTGGGATTTTGGAATTTTATTCAGATCATAACTTTTTATCTGTACATTATTTTTGTGTGAAATAAATTTTGTATTTTTCTTTATTTAATTATCTACAACTTTCATGTACAAAGTTTCTTTATTTGAGGTATGAAAAGTGGAACCAAAATTAGGTCCCAAAATGAATAAAGAATGAATTAAAAAGAATAGGGTATCTGGCCCTTATCTCCCCCCTACTTTATTCCTTATCGACCTATTCATCAAGATGCCTAGGTCTCAGGGTTTGGATCATAAAATATTTACAATATTTTATTCTTTTTCTTTTCTTTTATTTATTCTATAATTTTGGCTTTAATTAAAGTATTTTATACACTAATTACATGCACATGCATGAATGCTAAGATGCTGGAATTAAGGGTACTTACACACATTTACTAGGGTTTTTGAGGATAAAATGATAGAATAAAGATGATGAAATGTGGATTCATCATGAGGCCCCGCCTACGAGCTAGGCACATTGTACACAGGTTCGACCAGGTCTTGTAGTTCGACCCTAGCGTCGAGAGAGCGACATGAGTTGTGGGGAAAGCTAGGACAGTCAGTTGGTTGTCAGTGAGGACGGTGTGGGAATTGATCTATGAGATTCCTGGGCTGCGTCATTATAGGGGGCCTGTCAAGCTTTGCCGACTGCTCGAGAAGGATGATTTTTCATGCCAGTACTATAAGTGCAGCGGCTTTGCTCTATCATTGTTGGCCCTTCCCTCAATCTGGGATCAGACTAGCACCATCCGCGGGAATGGAAAAATTAAATGTTGACAATTTTCTGTTAAACTATATCACATTTATAAAGTATGTCGTTGATATAAAAAAGATCAGGATAACATATAAACCCAACTTCATCAAATAGCAAAAGATCCACGAAGCAGATCAATCATCCCCTGCATGAATCACATATCTTTCTTCGATCACCACCATATCAGGTCATCCTCTGTCCAAAACTCATCTCCTGATGGCCTCGACATCTTTCTCTATTCGAGTAGTACCCACGCAAGAACCGCCCCAAGATCTTCAATGACCTGGAGACCCATCTCAGTACCGTATGCATAAGAATATACTACATCTCCAGGTCCTGTAGAAAACATGCCGCATGTGCCTCAAATCTCACCAACTGGAAGAGCTGAGATACATCGTACTTAATCGACTTACAGCCAACATCTTCCGATCATCGTCACGGACTCGACCCATCTAGAGGAAGTAACGAACATCAGATCAATGATGAATACCCATTCATCACTCTATTCTTTTATTTTAGCTACAAAACCTATGCAAAACACATGTAGATAGTTGTAAATAGCAATAATTACCATTCAGCATGCATTGTGTAAATATGCATTATTAGCATGTTTTTGTGCATAAATAAAAGAATAAAGAAATAAAAGAAAAAGAGGGAGATATTTAGAATAAATATTGAGCGACCTAATCCCAAGGGAATGCTCAACATGGGCCTGACTGCAAAAGAACCCAAGTAGGGAGATATAGGGAAGCTCATATGTGTGTACATATACCTGTATATAAATAAAAATATTTTCCTCTAAATAAAACAAAAATGCATTTTTGTGAATATGTATATATTTGTAAATATTAAAATAAAATAAAATTGGGAAAAACAAAACATAAATAAAAATAAATAAAATCCCTTCATCATTGTACATAGAACCACTCCTCCATTTATTTCCCCTTATAAATAAATAAATAAAAATCCAATAAAAATATTTTTTCATCCCATATTTCATGGTGTAAATAAATAAAATAAAAATCACAAAAACAAAAATAAAATAAAAAGAAATAAAATAAAACTCAAAATCCACATTGTATATATACCATGTATGTATATACATAAAAGTATTTATTTCACCCTTGTAAATAATTAATAAAAATAAATAAAAATACCATATTATTCCAAATTTTATTCTATAAATAAATAAAATATAAAATTGGAATAAATTATATAAACATAAATAATTAAAAATCAAAAATCAAAAATACATATTGTATATACCTATATATAATAATACTATATTGTAAATACAGTATTTTTATTTCAAAAAAATAAATAAAAATTACGAAAAAATAATTTAAAATAAATAAACATTTTTCATGTTTTAAGTTTTTCAAAATTAATTCATTTATTATTTTTTATTGAATTATCAAATATTTAATAAATCTTGAATTCCCATTGGTCCACGGGGGATTGTTGACCCCCAGTCAACTCTCCCCCGCGGACCCCCTTCCAGGCGGATCGGGTTTTTGACCCGAGTTCTCATAATTTTCCCCATCTGATCCGCCTTCCATTCAACTAAACCCCGGGTCCTAATCCTCCCTCCTGCATCCGAGATCTACGCCCAGGGATCTACCTAGGGTTCCGAGCTCCGACCACCTCGCCCGACCCCATTCTTCTCGGACCCCTAGAACTATATAGCTCCAGCTCAGCCGCACAATTCACGCCATCTTTGGCGCTACCCCTTCTTCCCAGGACCTCCATCCCCTTCCTCTGAGTAACAGCAGTGCGAGGGTGGTGTCGAAGAGAGGAGAGGACATCGGCACCACTAATCCGGCGACATCTTGCCGCCGTGCGCCGCCTCGAGCTACGCCCGAGCCTCGGGACTCCGACGACCCTTGAGGCGACGACCAGAGCTCTGCGAGCTCATCTACAGTCGACTACACTCATCAGGTAAACCTAATTCTTCCTAGCTTCGTCTGATTTCCGATTACCCCCAAATCGATCCTCCGCCGTCTCCGATCAATTCCACCCACACCACTCGTCGACTCGATCATCGGACGGCACCCACATCTTCGCGAGACCTCTCTTCACGTTCTGCACCCACTCACTCCCCCTGTCTCGCCCCGGAGCAGGTAGCTCGACCTCCCTCGCCGTCGTCTCGCCGGAGGTCTTCACCGCGACTCACCCACGCACCCATTCCACCTCTCACCGGGTCAAGGCACTTTGCCCTCGAACCAGGAGTTGCTTTGAGCGTTTTGCATGTCAGGAGAGGCCCATCTGAGGGCCTGAGCATTCAGGCACATCAGCTCCAGCCCTCCACCATCGCTGGGCCACTCCGGTGGTCGTCGGCTTCATCGGAAGCATCCTTCAGTTGCGGAGCACCTTGGCGATCACGTTCCACCTTTCCGTGGCTCCAGAAGAGGTCTCCACTGCGAGCATTAGGCCGGCGAAACTCGCCAGCGAGCAATTCTTAGAGACCCTCCCGTAGTCGTCCGATCTACCTCCCGCTCCAGATCTGATCAGAGGCGTCTATTTGAGGAGCATCCGACACCGTTTGATCCATCTGGGAGCTGATCTGGACCACACGTATATACGAAGAGGTGCCCCTATATTCACCACCGTTCGATCTACACGTGGCGCGATCATCACCGTCCATGCAGGCGAAGGGTTAGCCGCGTAGTAGCCACCGTCAGATCCTCCACGTGGCAGGCCCTCAGCCGTCAGATCTGAGCCAGAGTCCTTCGAAGAGGCGCAACACCCCTCAGCCGTCCGATCTCACACGTGGCGCACCTCCAGCCCTTGGATAATAAGTGGGGTAATTTATACTTCGGCCCCCTCCTATTTTACATTAACTTTTTAGTCCTGTAAATATTTTTAGTAGTTGTTTTTATTTTGGTTAAATTGCATAGAGGACCTGGATGTTTATAGTATTTGCATATTAGTCCATGTGAGTGTGGCCACGTGCTTCGACACGTGAGGACTTGGTGTTTTTGCAATATATACCCTACAATTCTTGTGTGTTATTGTTTGCATATTTTAAAATAGGAATTGCAAGTAGGTCCCTCCGTGCCTGGTATTGGGATTTTTGCATGAGGGCCCCCGCACTTTTCTATCGTGTTAAGTTTTGGCCCCTGGACATGTTTTTATGACATTTTGGTCCCTGTGCACTGTGAGTCTTTGTTTGATTTAAATAAAATATCAAATCCAACCCAAATCGTGTGAAATTTGGATACATGGCTCCTGCCACTGTGTAAAAATTTCCCTAATTTTTGGGTACGTTTTTGAGGCTTTTTATTATTTTTAAAAATTCAAAGACCTTTGTTTTTCCTTCTGTTCAGTTTATAAAATCCTAAAAAAATAGTAAAAACTTTTTAAAAATCCTAAAAAAATCAAGTTTTGTTTGTTTTTGTGTGTTTGATTTTCTGTGCATTTTTGGCCATTTTTGGATTTATAAAAACCATAAAAATTAAAAACACTTAAAAACTCATAAAAATTCTAAAAAATTTTAGAAAATTCAAAAATTAATAAACTCTTTTCCTAAATTTTCTTTATTGTTTCTATTTTTCATAAAAAATACCTTCAGGCTTGTACATGACCATTTGATATTTTAATTTGGTCTTGGAAGCCTGGCTGGACAACTTGCTTGTGTTTCCGCCTTCTTTTATTTTTAGAAAATTCCATAAAAAATATAAAAATTTAAAAAATTCACTAAAAATAGTAAAAAAACATATAAAATATAAAAATATTTTTGTTTGAATTTTTGGACCATTTTTGAGTATTTAAATAATTTGTAGTTTGTGATTGTTTTTGTCTTTTCATTATTTTCCTTCATTATTAAAAACAAAAAAATGTAAAAATATTTAAAAACCACCAAAAATCGTTGTTTTTATTTTATTTGCTTTCTGACTACTTCGTAGGCCGCGAGGTCAACTCGTGCTCCCTGAGTCCGACCTTGGGTACTACACCAGGCTAATCTCATAGCCAGGGCTACTATTTTTTATTTTCTTGTTTTATCCGTTTGATTGGTGGTCTGTTATTTATTTTTCTTGATCGACCGATTTATCTCTGAGATCCGGGTCGCAACGACCTTAGTTTTATTTTATTCACCTGAGTCTTGGTGAAAATCTCAGCCATCAATCAACCATCATTGTCACATGGAGATAGTGTCGCCTTTGACAAGACCAAAACCCATCTTCAAGTTACACAGAGCGAAAATCTATCTCCAGGTTCCACATGGAGATAGCGGTTGACCTTGGCGGCGATGACGAGCTTCACAACCTCCATGGTCTTCTGGGTGTTCTTGATAGAATCGATGCGCTCGTGGAGGCCACAGTGGATGGAGATGGTGGATGGGCAGAGCGAAATATAATATATTTAAAAAATGTTACAAATTTAGAAAATATAAATCTTGCAATTTTAGAAAATATAAATCTTGAAATTCTGAAAAAAATAAAGCTTGAAAATCTGTAAAATATGAATTTGTCGGTTTCAATTATATTACGTGAAGGAACAAGTTTCATCATTTGAAAGTTATTTTTTTAATCCTTTTCTTTTCTGAGTCATGAGTGTTATGTTGATTCTTATGGATGGGAACACCGGAGAGAAAAATGGATGTGTGTCCTCCTCCACCCCCTTTATCTCTTGGTTTGCTGAGAAGATGTGGAGTGGTGTCGGAGGAGGGAAGGCACAGAGGGGTTGCTGGTGCGGAGTGGAGTCAGAGGAGGTGGATTGGGGGAGGAAAGGGATTTGGTTTAGGTATTAAAAAATAAAATAAAAGGGATAAATACCTATCATTGGATTGATTTTGGTTAGATTAACTAAACAGATTCGTTAGGTCAAAGGTTGAGTTTAACGGAGGGGCATGTATGCAAGGCGGAACAACTATTTAGAGTTCTGAATGTAATGCACAATTATGGAAGGTTATGGGTGTAAAAATGCCTTCAAATTATTGGTCACTTTAGGCCAATTGCATGTAGTCTAATGTCGTATTAGCTCCCGAACACGGGGGCTGGGTCGTGTGTGTGTGTGTGTGTTATGCATGTGTGTGTGCGCGCGTCTGTGCGTGTGTGGGTCGTGCGTGTGTGCGTGCATGCATGCATGTATGTATGTATGTAAGAAAGGGTAAATTAACTCCCTGCACTTAAACATGGCGAAACCTTCTCCCACTATAAGTAGGTTCGACTACATGGATTCTTACTCAAATTCATGTTGAAAGATTCAACTATTTTTTCGTTGGTTGTCGACTACCTAACGCAATCCCCACAAGGGGGGATTTGAACTCTGGTCTTTTGTGCATAGCTGCTACCAAAATGACCTTATGTGCAACATAGCTTTTTGTGTTGATCGACTGGTATGATGCTATAATGGGCAATTAGCTGAAGAAGTTCATGAAATTCTTAGTGCAACCTTGAAGTATATCGTATTACATGTGTGTATAATCTAATGTTAAATAGGGTTTTTATCACTTGTACCCTTCTTAAATGTTGCAATATCAATTATACACTCCCTTTTTTGGAATATCATGTGTGTCCCTGACTTCTTCCACAGTTATCACCTGTACCCCTTGGGTTAGTTGGCTTCCATCCGTGACCCAAACGGACATTAACTTTGATGACACAATGATAATTAAATTTAAAAGATAGGGTAGATATGTTTTTTCCTCATTTTCCTCTTTTTTCAACTCTTCCCTTTGCCTCGTTCCTCTCCCCTGATTGAAAACCATGCTAACCACATCCACTTGACCTCCCACTTCGTTGCTGTATCCCTCCATAGCTTTCTCCTTCGGCCAAAAAAGGCAAATTCCTTAGCAGTGTCCTAGATAAACAAAATTCTTTGTATAAGGTCCAAAACCTTTTAATTCCTTGGATAAAGTAACAAAGCTGTATTTTCAAAATGGGATATATATATATATATATATATACATACATATCACATTTTATATCTGCGCTATCCACATTGTTCCACACTATTGGAGCTTTAAAAATCGAGAGCAGAACTATATTGCATTTCTTGAATGAGATATGTATATCACATTTACATATCGCATTTCCAAAATGCAATACACATATCACATTTTCGAAATGTGGTACATGTTTTAAAACACATTTATAAACAGATGTCGCATTTCAGCTATGCGATATATAACACATTTTAAAAATGTGACGGTTACATTATCTAGGGAATTAAAAGGTTTTGGACCTTACACAAAGAATTATGTTTATCTAGGACACTACTCCAAAACAAAAGAAATTGAACTCCTCCGTACAGATTTGGTGGTACATATAAAAAATGGGCAAAGAACATGGGGTGAATAATTTTGCTTGTGAAATGAAGGCCAGGTGATGACTTCACAGCTCGACAGGGGCTAAAGCTTAAACTTGAACTCGAAGCTCAAGATCCAAGGTGGTGGAGCCATGGAATCTCCTCCTATCGATCTTCGTCACCCCTCGATGATTCTCGCCATCTATCACCATGCGAAGCACCTCGATCATGGCAGCTCTCCACCGCAACACCTGCTTCCGCCACGCCTGCTCCATCCTCTCCACCCTCCACATCACCTCCATTAGGAGCTCCACTAATAAATTGCCCCTTGCCCCACCTCCCACACGGCACACCTTCCTCATCCCCATGCTCCTCCCCCACTGGGACCTTCTTGTCACATCGACCATGGTGTGTACCTTTGGAAGGCATCTCTTCCCCTCTCTCCTATCTCAACTTGATTTGCCTAGAGATGGATGAAGATCAAATCTTTTTTAGATTTCCATTCGTGGGTTCCTTGATTTATAGTTACCCAACATATGCTTTCTATTTCTTGGTGGATTTCCTCAACCAGTAGTTGAATAAAGGGGGCTAGAGGGTAACAAATCCTTAAAATTGGGAAAAGGATAAAAACCGAGAGATTTCATCTCTTGTACGAATAAATATCCAATCTTTGCAGCTTCTCCATTGCTGGGTTAGGCATGCCTTCCTCGGGACCTTGTAGCTTTGATGGAATTTAAATGTGCCAACACCTAGATATTGACGGAGGAAGGAAGAGAGGTGAGGAAGGTGGGGGAAATGGGTGTTTATTCTGTTGGAATTAACGTTGTTGGGTTATTTGATACAATATGATGGTCAATATCAAGTTGTATTAATGTATCTCAATTCCTGGAATTCAATGTTTCAACCTTGTGGGGTGTTGTTTAGTCCCACGTGGAGAGTCAAAACTGGCACTTGGTTTTTATATGGGAAGTTCTAAGACTAGTCTGGAAACAGACTAGACATGACTTTGGACCACCACACCTGCGGGCTCGGGCGCGGCTGCGGCTGCGGCGGGGCGTGGCATGGCGGCGTGAAGACCGAGTCAGTTTTGTTTAACCGTCTGTTTGAATTTGTGACGCCCCGCCCCTCCGACATCGTGATCTTGAATTTGATACCGGAGACTTTGTATTCTTAAAAGTATCTCCAATGAAAGGTATTCAGAGATTTGTTGTCAAGGGCAAGTTGGCACCACGATTCGTTGGCCCTTTCGAGATCTTATCTCATATTGGGAAGGTAGCATACCGAGTAGCACTCCCCCCTCACTTGGCAGGCGTGCACGATGTATTCCATGTGTCAAACCTCCGGAAGTATATTCGAGACCCTCGACATGTGATTAGCTATGAGGATCTCGCGGTTGAACCAAATTTATCTTTTCCTGAGGCACCCGTGCAGATTTTAGACCGGGCAGTCAAGAGGTTACGACGGAAAGACATCCCTTTAGTCAAGGTATTGTGGCAAAGTCAGAATGTTGAGGAGGCCACTTGGGAGCCTGAGGCAGATATGTGACAGAAATACCCCTATCTTTTTGAAGGTATATTCACGAAACCCTATTTCAATCATCTTTAAGATTTTTATGGGTTTCGTTCTCTTTAAGATTTTTATGCCTGAATCTACACCACATTCAAAGCTTATACGTTAAATCCTACGTCTCGAGGACGAGACTTCCTTTAAGATTTTTATGATGTGAAACCCTGAATTTTCTTTTTTCAAAAATCTGGAGTATTTTTGACATCCAAAAAATTCAAATAATCACACCATTACGTAGATCTTGTCGAGATCTTTCCAAAGAGCCCAAGAACACCTAATTCCGATATTCCTAGCTCAAGTTATCGTTGTTTTAAGAATCATAGTCGGGACCCATATATGGATCCGAACCGGATCCGAATCGAGATCCAAATTCACCTCTCCTTCTATAAATAGGAGATGGTAGGCTGCTCTCTAAAAGCCCTATCCACCACCATCCTTCCCTCTCATTGGAGCACCACCACCTTGGCCGGATTTGATCGCCGGAGGACCGTCGTTGACGTCGGAGAAGGAGCTCCGATCGAAGATCCGTGGCCACCATCACGTAGGAAAGCTCGAGGTCACCTTCGTACACGTATTTGCGCTACAATCGAGAGACGGAAATCCCGAGGGAACATCCTCGGAGGTAACGATAATACCCCCTTTTGCTGTTGGGTTCCACGTATTTTTTCCTATACACTAAAATACCTCTAGAGCCTTATGTGTTTGTAACGATGTTATACCTTTCTCTTGTTGTTGATTTCATACGTCTTCGCACCCATACAATCGAACATGTTTAGAGCCATGGTTATTTTTATGATGCGTTTCATGTATCAGTAACGATAAATACCTTCCCCTTGTTGTTGAGTTTCACATATTTTTTTCCTATATTCTTGAACATCCCTAGAGCCATGTGTGTTCTTGTAACGAAGTTATCTTACCTCCTTAATATTGAATTTACATGATTTATCAAACCCAAATTTGTGGTCATTCGTAGAACTGTAAGGTATATTCTGTTTTTGTAATCTTTGTTAAATCCGGGATACCACCATTTAGATATCGATCCGAGTAGTATCCATATATCATAGACTATGTTTCCAACATCTACTTGTTAAAGAATCTTTCCTTGTTTAACTTATTATCCTTGAATCATATCGGTAACGTGGGGAAAATACCGTGAAAAAAAATACCATAACCTCAGGAGAAAAAAAATCAAATCACATGGTGTAGTATATTATAGAGTCATTAGTTAATCTACGAATAGATTATATGGCTATTAAAGAAATATTTGGTTCATGGCACCTCTCATATCACCAAGATGTATAGAGACCTTCGTCAACACTTCTGGTGGGAGGGGATGAAGAGAGATGTTGCAGAACATGTTACTCGTTGCCTTACGTGCCAGTTGGTGAAGGCAGAGCACAAGCGTCCTCCTGGCTTGTTACAGTCACTTCCTGTTCCGTTGTGGAAATGGGAGAGTATCTCTATGGACTTCGTGACATCCTTACCTCGTACAGTAGGTGGATATGATGCCATTTGGGTTATTGTGGACAGGTTGACCAAGTCCGCACATTTCATTCCCGTGAACATGACATGCACTCCGGTAGATCTGGCCAAGCTATATATTCAGCATGTTATTCGCTTGCATGGGATTCCCAAGGAGGTTGTATCTGATAGAGACTCTCATTTTACATCGCATTATTGGGGAGAATTCATGAAGGCCCTAAAAACCGAACTATGTCTTAGTTCAGCCTATCATCCGCAGAATGACGGGTAATCAGAGAGGACAATTCAAACCCTTGAAGACTTAGTCAGAGCATGTGCCATTGAGTGGCAAGGATCTTGGAAGGATCACCTTCCTTTAGTGGAGTTCACCTATAACAACAGCTACCATGCTAGTATTGGTATGGCACCTTTCGAGGCATTGTATGGGCGAAGATGCACTACTCCCTTGTGTTGGCAGGAAGTGGGTGACAAGGGTATTTATTCCACTCAGATAATCGAGGACACAACAAGAGCAGTGGAAACGGCTAGGAAGAAACTATTGACTGCACAGAGCCGTCAGAAGAGCTATGGCTGGATCACGTATCTAAAGTGTTGAGGATGATTCATGCTCATGAAGAGTCTTGGCTTACATTTGTGGAGTTTTCACTAGCAGGTTATGCTGAGCGTTGGTGGTTCGCCACCATGGAACATCTGGAGGATCCCATAACATGGGAAATTTTTCTTGATGAGTTCCGTAGTCAGTTCTATCCTGATCACTGGGTTGAGGATCAGAGGAGGTTATTTGCTGAGCTGAAGCAGGCAATGACGGCCCAAGAGTACCTCATTCGTTACACTGAACTCTCCCGCCACTCACCGGCGACTACTGCTTTTCCCGAAGAGAATTTACAGAAGTTTATCCGAGGACTGCGTGACGATGTGCAACACCAGCTATCTGCATTAGATTTCACTTCCATCAAGGAGGTAGCCGCTAAAGCTACCAAGATGGAGGCAACTCAGAGTCGGCTTCAGGGGATTCCATTACATTTCCAACAACCTCAGCCCGGGAGATCTGCTCGTCGAGATTTCTATAGAGCTCGTATAGAGCGTCGTTTCCACCCAATGGATACCACTCCTACCGTTAGCAGATTTGCCCCTACACCTACTTTGGGGCAGGGCTTGGCGAGTCGTGGTTCTACTTCCTTCCGCTCTTCGACCCACTCGCAGAGTCGTAAGACAGGAGGTGCTAGCCTTGTCTCGGGAGGCTCCTTTTCTCAGCCAGGAGATCGTAGGTGTTTCCACTGCCAACAGCCGGGCCATTTCAAGGCCAAGTGTCCCTTACTTGCCAGCAGCTCAGGCAGTCATCAACCAAGTGCACGACCAACTTTCTCACCCGCAAATTCATATGGATCAGCTTCTCGTCGTGGAGGTCGAGGTTTTCAACGTCCTCCATCATGACCAACCTTCAGTGGTGCAGGTTCTAATGCCCCACCACAGCCTTAGGGACAGTTGAACGCAATCACACAGGAGCAGGCCCACGCCTCAGGAGCTGTAGTGCGAGGTATGATTTCAGTACATGATATATCCTTACACGCCTTATTTAATTCGGGAGCTACGCACTCTTTTCTAGCACATCGCTTAGTATCCAAGTTAGATAAAGAACCAGTCTACGTTCCATCTCCTTACTACATCAAGGGTCCAGGGGGCCAATTATTCATAGTGCGACAAGCGATGGAGAAAGTAGCAGTGCAGATTGGCGGGCACCTAATGCATGCATATCTTTTACTCATTCAGCTAGAAGATTTTGATGTCATCTTAGGTATGGATTGGCTCGAGCAATATCACGCAAGTCTTGATTGCTTCGAGAAGACGGTAGTGTTCCGTATACCAGACATACCTACCTTTCAGTTTGATGGACATGCCTCAGATAGTGAGGTCTTATATGTATTGGCATTGAAGGCCCAACACTTGCTCGATCAGGCTTGCATAGGTTTTCTCGCCTATGTAGTGGAGTTACCTGCTGAAGATCGTATGATTGAAGATGTCAAGATTGTACGAGATTTTCCTGATGTATTTCCAGAGGAATTACCTGGACTGCAGCCAGAGAGGGAGATCGAGTTCGAGATTACTTTGATACCTGACACGCAACCGATCTCCATACCTCCATATCGAATGGCACCGGCCGAACTCAGGGAGCTCAAAGTACAACTGCAAGAGTTGTTGGAAAAGGGATTTATCCGTCCCAGTTCATCACCTTGGGGAGCACCGGTCCTCTTCGTAAAAAAGAAGGATGCGTCTATGCGTTTATGCATCGACTACAGACAATTGAATAAAAGGACGGTGAAGAACCGTTATCCACTTCCACGAATAGATGATCTTTTTGATCAATTGCAAGGAGCAACGGTATTCTCAAAGATTGACCTACGATCGGGTTATCATCAATTGAGAATTAAGGACACAGATGTGCTTAAATCTGCTTTTCGTACCAGATACGGCCACTATGAGTTTGTGGTTATGCCGTTTGGACTCACGAACGCACCTGCCGCGTTCATGGACATGATGAACAGAATTTTTCGTCCATACTTAGATCGATTTATGGTAGTATTCATTGATGATATTTTGATCTACTCACATGATGAGCATGAGCATGAGCAGCACCTTCGTACTATTCTCGAGACACTCAGAGAACACAAGTTGTATGCAAAATACAACAAGTGTGAATTTTGGCTTACCGAAGTAGCTTTCCTCGGTCATGTAATATCAGGAGCAGGTGTGGCAGTTGATCCAGCCAAGATAGAGGCTGTCATGTCCTGGGAGCAGCCCAAGACAGTTACCGAGATACGTAGCTTCTTAGGCCTCGCCGGCTACTACAGACGTTTTGTTAGGGGCTTCTCGCAGCTAGCTCTACCACTTACTCGTCTGACACAGAAGGATGTTCCTTTCATTTGGAGCGACAAGTGCGAGCTGAGCTTTCGTACGCTGAAAGAAAGACTGACCAGTACTCCGATTCTCACCCTTCCGTCAGGCCCCTTAGACTTTACAGTGTATACTGATGCATCAAAGGAGGGTTTGGGAGCTGTGTTGATGCAACGTGGTTATGTCGTGGCATACGCATCACGACAATTAAAGAGTCATGAACGGAACTACCCTACTCATGACTTGGAGTTGGCAGCTATAGTCTTCGCGTTGAAGATATGGCATCACTATTTATATGGGGTCACGTTTGAGATTTTTACAGATCACAAGAGTCTCAAATATATCTTTGACCAGCGAGAGTTGAATATGAGGCAAAGACGATGGATGGAGCTGTTGAAGGATTATGACTGCACTATCTCTTACCATCCGGGTAAGGGAAACGTAGTAGCAGATGCTTTGAGTAGAAGAGCACATACCGAGGGCACCACAACATGGCTACAGACTTGGGATATGCTTGCAACACTTAGTGAGTGGCACCCCTTTGACAGTACTACAGACGCTGTAACTGTACCTACCAAGTATAGTGGACTATGGGATAGGATTGTGCATGGTCAGCAAACAGATCAGAAATTACAAGACTTATTCCATCGATGCCTGAAGGAGGAGTTTGTTGGATTCAGAGTCTGTGAGTCCATATTATGGAAGGGGGGCCGTGTCTGTGTCCCTGATGATGGTGAGTTAAGGAGAGACATCCTAGACGAGGCTCATTGTTCTAGATTATCTATCCATCCAGGGAGCACCAGATGGTATCAGAGCCCGATACTCCATTCTATCTTTGCATATGAGTATCAATGAGAATGGATGTTGTATTTTTCTTTCCATTTTATGCTATTCTCCCGTTGCTATTTATATTTCAAATGTTAATCTATTGTGCATAAGATGGTTTGCTGAGTATCATAGATCATGGGCGTATTTGGACCGTAGGTCCGACGCTCCCGTCCCGTCGGTTTCGGTAGCCGGAGGGGCGGGGCGTCACAGAATTAAGGGACGTGTCCCTTTATCCTCTCACGAAGCGTAACCGCCCGAACGTCTTTAAGTATTTCTTGAAGTCGTGGGCGTGGGTTACGGACATACACGGCTCTCATTCTTACTGTCTCTTCTTTTCCTCTCACGATCTCGAGCTTCATCTACGGATGTGACTTTCGAGGACACTCAAGTATGATGCGCACCGTCGACGAGCGTGGACCGTCAGACCCTGGAAGCGGCACCTCAAGGCCCTGCGCGCCGGTAAAATGGGGGGTGTTGTCTCTCTAAGGGGAGTCCTACAACAGGACGCTTCGGTTGTCATCTCTAACTCTCCTTTTTTTCCCTTCCTATAATATGCATATGTTTTTAAAACAGATATTTTTCTTATCAATAATGATCTGGATGCATACATACGTTGATTTTTTCTGGAAACCTGTTGAAAATCGGATTTATGTATGTGTGTTGATGACATTTTTTACAACAATCTTAGAAAGATCGATCTTTAACGTGATAAGAAAAATGTCGGATTTGAGGTTTCAGTCTCGTGTGGATTTCACTGGTATGCTAGAGAAATTCAAGAACCAGAATTTTAAGCGTTGACAACAATGCATGAAAATCTGGTTGACCACGATTGGCCTGATTTTGATTATGAAAACCGAATGCCCTAAGTTATCTGAACAAAATCCAGATACAGATGCGGTTAAGATGACGGATGCGTGGAAAGAATATGACCGTCTGTGTCATGGGTGCATTCTTACTGCCCTATCGAACGTTATGTTCGATGTCTACGATGCATCCACCAAGATTGCTAAGGATCTGTAGGAGGAACTGGATAAGAAATACAACACAGAGGATCTGGGTATTGAAAAATACTCGGTATACAAGTTACTGAAGTTTCAGATGACTGAAGGCAAATTAGTTTCTGAACAGGCTCATGAGTTTCTGTTATTGCTCCACAGATTAGCTGAGGCAGAAATGAAACTTCCTGAAAAGTTTCAAGTCATGTCAATCATTGAGAAATCTCTCAAGTCCTGAAGGATTTTGGGATGTCCCTAAAATATAGGAAAGGAAAAATTACTCTGGATGATTTAATGGTCTCAGTAGCTATAAAAAAGGAGCATAGGAAACAAAAATTCGTGATGCATGTTGACGTGAACCCTAAGGTCAATGTGATAACCTGAAAGGGAAATAATGTCAAAGGAAAAAATAAGAAACTAAAAGTCAAGGGAAAAATTCAGAAAAAAATAAAAGAACAAACCTTGTTGGCAGTGTGGACAGTTTGGACACTGGAAGAAGGATTGCCCTTCTCTAAAGACCCAACATAAGTCTACGGATGCCGTTCCTCAAGCTCTTGTGCTGACTGAGGGAGGCGGGCCCGATGAGGGGTATGTCTCAGTGGACCCTAAACTCTACTTAGTAAACGAGCCTAATGACTGGTTTGTTGATACTGGTGCAAATGTACACATTTATACCGACAGGACATTCTTTGTGTCTTATCAGGCTTCAGCCAGTGGAACAGTAATGATGGGGAACACATCTGCAGCCAGTGCTTGGGTATGGACGAGTCGAGCTGAGATTCTCAATTGAACGAGTTTGGACTTTGTGCAGGGTGCTGCACATTCCTGATTTTAAGAAGAATGTCTTGTCTGGTTCTTTATTAGTTAGAGAGGGTTTTCAATTAGACTTTAAATGTAATAAAGTAGTTTTTTGCGACATGATATTTTCTTTGGCAAATGATATTTGGCTGATCACGATCTTTTATTTTGAATAAGATGTGGCATTGATAGTTCTGTTAATAATATTTTTGATTTTGATTCCTCTACTTATGTTGTTTCAAATATTGAATCTACTGATTTATAGCATGCTAGACTAGGACATGTGAGTTTCAACTCTATGAAAAGAATGATGAAACTTGACATGATTCATGATCATACTACAGACAAACTCACTAAATGTGAAATATGTGCTAAAGCTAAGTCGCCTAGAAAGCCTTTTCACTCTATGAATAAGGAAACTGAAATTCTAGAATTACTTCATTATGATATTTGTGAGTTTGGTGGCATGACTAGAGATAATAAAAGATATTTTATCACCTTCGTAGATGATAGAAGTAGATACTATTATTTTTATCTACTTAAAACTAAGGATGAAGCCTTAGAAAAGCTTCTTATCCTTAAAAATGAAGTAGAAACACAAGTCGGTAAAATAATTAAACGTCTAAGGTCAGATAGGGGTTGTGAATACACATCTAAGATATTTGATGAACAATGATAATTATTTGGCATAGTTCATGAGGTCATTGCACTATATTCACCGCACTACAATGGAATAGCAGAACGGAAGAATAGGACCTTAACTGATATGGTCAATGCTCTTTTACAAAGTTTTGGGCTACCATCTTACATGTGGGGGGAAGCTTTGAATGCGACCTGTCATATTCTGAATAGAGTTTCTCTAAGGCATAAAGATAAGAGTCCATTTGAACTTTGGAGAAATAGGAAACCGACCCTAAAATATCTCAAAGTGTGGGGATGCTTGGCTAAGGTCTTAGTCTCAGAACACAAGAAAAAGAAGATTGGACCTAAAACAGTTGACACGTCTTCTTGGGGTATCTGGAAAGTAGTTACGCCTTTCGATTCTTAATAATTCGGTCTGAAATCACGGTCATAGATACTAATACTATTGTTGAACTTTGTGTTTCTACCTTTTTCGAGGATATTTTTCCAATGAAAAAGGAATTCCTAAAAATCTTACTAGTGACGTTGCCTCCACATCTGATTCTATTCCACAACAAATAGAAAAGATGTCAAATACGGGGGCTACTTCTTCTGAACCCAAAGAACTTTTGGAGGATGTTGAACATATACAAAGTAAGAGGCCTAGGATTGCCAAGGATTTAGGTAGCGACTTTGTCTCCTACCAAATCGAGGGTGATCTTCCCACGTACAAGGATGCCATGGCTTCTACTGAAGCAAGGCATTGGAAGGATGCCATTAAATCCGAAATGGATTCGATCATTTCAAAGGGCACATGGAAATTGGTCGATCTACCTCTGGGGTCTTCCACCATAGATAGCAAATGTGCATTCAGAAGGAAACTTAGATCGGGCAGATCCATAAAAAAATATAAGGCAAGACTTGTAGCCAAAGGTTTCAAGCAGAAAGAAGGTATTGATTATTTTGATACCTATTCTCCGATTACTAGGATGACTACGATTCGGATGCTCAGTGTGTTGGCCTCCATACATGATCTCACAATTCATCAAATGGATGTGAAGACTGCCTTTTTTATATGATGATCTTGAGGAGGAGATCTATATGGACCAACCTGAGGGATTCATAACATCTGGTAATGAAAGAAAGATCTGCAAGCTTGTAAAATCTCTTTATAGACTAAAACAAGCTCCGAAACAGTGGCATGACAAGTTTGATAACATTATCCAGTCTTATGGCTTTATTGTTCATGAATCTGATAAATGTGTGTACTCTATGATTAAAGGTGATATGTTTGTTGTCTTATGCCTATATGTAGATGATATTTTGATATTTGGATTAAACATAAGGATAGTGGAAGAAACCAAGAGGTTCTTGAGCAGCAAGTTTGAGATGAAGGACTTAGGAGTTGCAAATATGATTTTGGGGCTCAAACCGATTAGATCTATTAATGGGATAGTTGTGTCTCAGTCACATTATACTGAGAAAGTTCTTGAAAAATTTGGCTATCCGAGTTGTAAATATGTATGCACTCCTTATGATTCATCTAAACCTCTCTGCAAGAACAAGAGTTGAGTACCTGTAGCGCAGCTACGATATTCTCGGATTATAGGAAGCTTGATGTATCTTGCGAACTGTACTTGATTTGATATTTCATTCACGGTCGTAAAGTTGAGTAGATATACGAGCTGTTTCGACCGTACTCATTGGGAGGCCTTGGATCGAGTGTTGAAGTACCTCAAGGATACTGCACTTCTTGGACTGCATTATGGTAAATATCCTCCTGTCTTAGAAGGATACAATGATGCAAGTTGGATAGGTCAAATAGAGGACTCCGGGAGTAACGGTGTAACTGGGTATGTATTTACCCTTGGAGGCAGTGTAGTCTCCTGGAGGTCTGTGAAACAGACCATCTTGGCTCGATCTACTTTTGACGCAGAACTGTGTGCTTTGGACACAACAGGTATAGAGACTGAATGGCTTAGGGAGCTTCTCTCTGAGATGTCCATGGTGGATAAGACGATACCTGCAATTTCTTTACATTGTGATAGCATGACTACTATTGCAAAGGTAAAGAGTTCAAAGTACAATAAGAAAACTAGAAGACATATCCAAGTTAGACTTAAGTCTATTAGGAATTTGGTGTCTTCTGGAGTGATTGCCGTAGAATTTGTTGGTATCAAAGATAACACGACAGATCCACTTACAAAGGGACTTGATATATCTTTAGTCCAAAAATCTAGATTTGGGATGGGGCTGAAATCCACTAAGAGTTTACCCGCAGTAGCAACCTGACCTAAATGAGTGGAGATCCCACAAAATAGGTTCAATGGGAAAACAAGCTATATGGGGAACTGATTGACACTCATTACGCAATACTTTGCATGTGAGTCCTATCCTAAGTCGAGTGCCTGAAAGCTGTAGGAAAAGGTTGAGCATTATGTTCTTAGTGGATTCGAGCTTTTATAAGCAGGATGTGAGCAGTGCATCCTTGGAGAATGCCACCTACATGAATATTTCTGTGGGCCACAGATAAAGGATGAGGGTTTATTCTTAACAAACTTATGAAATAGAAAAAGGTGCATGGGCATTAATAGCACCGAAATCAAAAGATTATCACCATAAACTTCACTCTGTTGTTACCACTCAATACCATTACATTAAAGGATTAAAGTTCAAGACTTAGTTCACTTTATTCCTATGATGGTGAAAGGGTATAACTCAGGAAAAGGTTCAAACCAGAAGGTACCTTTACTGAAAGCAGAGTTTGGAAATCCGAGATTTTTGGCTATTTGTGTTTCAACAGTGAATTCGTGGGTGATTGTTGGAATTAACATTGTTGGGATATTTGATATAATTTTATGGTCAATATCAAGTTGTATTAATGTATCTCAATTCTTGTAATTCAATGTTTCAACCATGTGGGGTGCTTTTTAGTCCCACATCGTGGAGAGTCAAAACTGGCACTTGGTTTTTATATGGGAAGTCCTGAGACTAGTCTGGAAATAGACTAGAGAGGACTTTGGACCACCATACACGCGTGCACAAGCGTGCGCGCTCGCCCGCCCGCCCGCGTCGTGCCGGGCCAGGCCGAGCCGGGCTGGGTCAGGCATGGGCTCGGGCTCGGGCATGGGCGCTGCTGTGGAGTGGCGTGAAGACCGGATCAATTTTGTGTAACCGCCCTTTTGAATTCAAGGGACGTGTCCCTTTATCCTCTCACGAAGCGTAACCGCCCATGCATCTTTAAGTATCTCTTAAAGTCATGGTCGTGGGTTATACGAACATACGAACATACACGTCTCACATTTTCACCGTCTCTTCTCTCCCTCTCACGATCTTGGGCTTCGTCTACGGAGGTGACTTTCGAGGACGCTCAAGCACGGTGCGCACCATCGACGAGTTTGGACCATCGGACTCTGGGAGCAGCACGTCAAGGCCATGTACGTCGATAAAGTAGGGGGCGCTGTCTTTCTAAGGGGAGTCCTACAATAGGACGCTTCGGTTGTGATCTCTAACTCTTCTTTTTTTTATCGCATTGTTTGTCGTGATATTTGTTTCTGGTTTTTTCCCTTGCTATAATATGCGCATGTTTTTAAAATGGATATTTTTCTTATCAATGATGATCTGGATACATACATACATTGATTTTTCTGGAAACCTGTTGAAAATCGGATTTATGTATGTGTGTTGATGACGTTTTTCGCAACATATTCTAGTAATTAACTCGTACTAGTTTAACACATTTTCCTTTAAATATTTGATGGGTTCAGAAGTTGGATTGGCGGTTGCGTTGGTGGGGAAAAGGGTTTATCATATCGTGGAAGCTCGGAGCTATGGAGGAGAGGGGGGTTGCACAAAGGAGGAGGAGGGGAGGAAGGGGCTGGAAGGGGAGGGTCGGAGGAGAAGCAGGGTTGCGTGGAGGAGGGGGGAAGGGGATGGAGTAGGAGGGGCGGAGGAGGAGGAGGAGGAAGGTTTGCGCGAGGTCGGAGTAGAGGTAGGCGGAGGAAGGGGCTGGAGGGGAGGTCAGCAGTCTAAGAGGGAGGAGGAAGGGGCTGGAAGGGACGGATGGAGGATGGATGTTGGGTTTGTTTGACTGTTATGTCCTTATTAATCTTCCCATGATTTGAATAAATCATTATTTCATTCATCTCAATGACGGTCAAATTAACGGAAGGGCACAAGTGATAATTAGGTAAGAAATCAGAGGAATAATTGATATTCCAAAAGAGTGAGGGTTAAACTGATATTGCAACATCTAAAGGCACACGTGATAAAAAAACCTATTTAATATATACTTTAATTTGTAGGTTGGGTTGGGCTTTTTCGGCACATATTATGTACTATATATTTGCGGGTTAGTTGAGCTTTATGGCACATGTTAACAACCCATCCGTTTGATAAGTGAGCCAACGAGCAGGCCAAACCAGCTCGACCCATTAATCAATTTTCTTGACATAAGCCTGACTCATGAGTGCCTTGGGCATGTGTTCCCCATCCCACTAGCTAGGTCTAAAGGGAGGGATACCTTCCTCCCCAAAATGCAAGCAATATCAGTAACAGTTCAAAGATATCGCTTATATGGGAAGAGTACCAACCATTCATGGAAGTATGATTACTACCTTTAGATACACATTATTATGCACTAACTAAGGATTCCCCAGGTAAAGAAACACCATTGTAGTTGAAGGACAACTTTTAAAATAGATTAGTTATCTACAAAAATGCATTCCCTCCCTATATAAAGAAATGATCTTTTTTAGAATTTATATATAGAAAAATGATTAGAAAATAGGTATCACTTTTTCATTGTAAGTTCTTGCTATTGCACCCTAGCCTTTAGTCTATATAAAAGGCCTAGGTTATTGAATAAAAATATTATAACTACCCCCCTTTGATGTAGTATCACAACCACCCTACCCAAAATCCACCCACCATCAATCTTCCTGTCCTCAACTAAGGTTGTCGCTATGACCGACTCCAAACACGGGTCTCCTATCCCCATCATGCTTAACTGAGGACCCTAAATAATGCCTCTGCCTAATAGCTCACGCAAGCCTGCCTCTTCGCCCCAAGCATCCTTGCTAAGTGGGATTTCGACATCTGTAGGCTCGCCTTGATCCTCGCTAGCAAGGATTTGGACCTTTGTGATTGAGACAAGTATTAAACTTCAAGATTTGACATCCCAATACACGAGCAAGCTCGGGTCAAATATGATGACTACCAAGTGAGGATATAATAAAGACATCAAGAATTGAATATTCCTAATCAATAGAAGAATTGAATATTCCTAATCAATAAGCCTTCGTGGATAAGATAATGAAGCCAGACGAGTCCGACTATGCTAGATGGTTGAGGATATTCATGATGTACAGCTGGTCACGAGATAGATCATCTTCTTTTTGGAGTCAGAGCCTATCAAGAAGACGGGTAAGAATGCCACATGAGTAGAGGGCAATGAGATGACACACACATGACTACTTATCATCATCCACCCACATATCGATAAAATTTATATACTAGGACTAGATTTAGGATAAAATATGAGTAACAAATACTCATGAGAAAAATATAAGTTGTTTCTAGACCTAGCACGAGGCAAGGATCGAAATATCGATATCATAATGATCAACCTGAAAAGAGAAAATTAAGATCATCCTAGTTCATAAAACAATAAGTAGAATACAAATGCATACTTATATACAAGAATAATGTGTATTTAACACACCAATACACATTATTGCACATATCGTTGTTGTTAATGTTGACTTTTGACAATTGACTATTGAGAGGTATTAGAAAAGAAATGATGGAATTCAAACAATAACAAATTAGAGAAATAAAGGAGGTGTATTTTGTGTATTAGCTTTATATCATAACGCATATTATGTATAAACAAAATGTTGGGCTACATTGGATATCAAACAAACAAGCAAATGGTATAATAATATATAGTTTCTAAAGAACGGCATTCATAATAATCATATTTTCGAATGGATGAAGATGAATTAAAATAGACTAGAAACAAAACTTTCTAATTGAACTAAAGAAATCAATGCCGATTGAAGCACTCCATGGATATGTAAATATGCAATATTATGAATACTTACTGAGTATCAACTGTCACATTAATATAGTGAATGTATAAAATATGTATGTAGACTTTCTGTAATCAACTCTAAAATTGCTTCATCTCCATTGCTAAAAAGGGAGCGAAGCCCTCCTTTCAAAACGGGTCTTGTTGCCAAATCAGCAAGCCTTGGGGAGGGGACGGAAGTCTCGGGGAAGTAACGCCCTAACCCCGAAACAAAACTATAAATCTTAGCGTATTGTTAATATTAGGATCATCTAAATATGTAGTGAAAACAAACAACATTGGTGATATCAATGATATACATAGATACTTGTGAAATATCAACGATATCGATCGATATCCAAGAAACTTTATACTGGAATCCATCAATTTTGAGCTATATGGATCGATATTTTGATATTTTATGAGATATCAACAGATGTCCTAGATAATAATATGCATATGAGTATCCATACCTCCATATCGACAATATATCACAATATATTTAAAACTGGCACGAGGTGATCAAGTTGACCGACCAAGGAAGACACCTTCATTCAGAGATTGATGACTCCCTATCACCATCTAGTGTATTGTTCAGTCAAAAGGCATGAGGAATTGAAACTAATAAATAAATAATAGAATCCTCAGATTAAGATGACTTGGTTCTACTTATGCCAACAAGAAGTACAACTCAATGATTTGTATATATGTGTCCAAATCAGTAGTATCATAGAGAGACTTGTGATATTTTTCCTCTTGCACCTTACCCCAACATATTCTTTCGCCCGTGATTAGCTTTTTCTAGGAAATGGTAATGCGTGAAGCTTGATTCATGAAGTTGAACGAGACTAACTATGCCATATAAGTCAAATGATATTCATGATGTATGAGTGGTCATGAGGAGTGTCTTCTTTGGGAGTGCCAATCTACTGAGAAGTGCAAATATGTTGCATGGGTGAATGGCAATGAAATGGTGTGCGCATGGCAGACTTATCATCATCATCTCGCATATTGCATATGAACAATATATACCATGAGTCTAATAAGGAGATTTGTAATAAATTTGAGAGTCAGATTCTTACACGAAGAATGTATCTCAAGTAAACCTACCACAAGATGATCAAGTTTATGCATGAGGGATAACATTGGCTTAGTTCTACTTGTAGTTAATTCCTCTAAGTACATTTCTCTATTATTTATATGCACATCCAAAAGCAAGATCAGTGTAGACAGACAATTGTGATGTTTTTCTTCTTGAGGCTTATCCCAATACATTCTTTATCCCATGATTAACTTTTGTTTACGAGATGGTAGTTTATGGAGCTTGACCTCTACTTTTGCGTGGAAGGTACACTGATCTACCACCAGATCATAGAAATGGGTTATTCTCAAGTTCACCTTCTGATGGGCACTTCATTTCCCATACATGAAGAGGCATACAACAAGCTCAGTCGACTTATTATACCTTCCACAACTAAGGTTGTGGGTGCACAATCAATTACACTAGTTGTTTCTTTTAGACATTGCATATGTTGCTCCTGCACTTCTTCACGAGCAAGAGCATGGAAAGAGAGCCCATAAACATGATCGTAGAGTCCAGTGCGCCTGCTGTGAAAAGAATGGTCGTACTAAGAAGAACAAAGGTTTTCATTATAAGGAGAGCTCCATGATTGTGATTGACACTTCATGTCTAAGGAGAAGCTTCATCAATAGACTTGGACCATGCCCAGCTTATATATGCCTGACATTGACACTAACACCACATCCTTGGGTATACATCTTTTATTCGATCAAGTGCCAAGAGAGTGGTTGGATATAATCAAAGTTGTAAAAGTGAATCAGTCGATCGGTTCATTGAGGATTAATTGATTGTCGGGTGACTAAGTTAATAGACCATGATGACTTTTTTCCCTTTCTCGAAATTCATTCATAGTATATCTTGGCCTTACTAGCGGACAACGATTGCCTGCTGTAATGGGATAGGCAGCAGAGTCTGCAGTAACTGCTCGAGCCGCTCGATCTTGATCGAATGGTTCGCAAGATTTTGCACTTTTCGTGGGCCCACATCGTGCAAAATCGTGCAAACCGTTCGATCAAGATCGAACGGCTCAAGCGGTTACTGCAGACACAGCACCATAGCAGACGATCCTCTCTACTCACTAGAACACTCGTTGGCTAGTAAAACTCACCTTTGAATAGCTCAAAGAATGAGTGAGTCGGTATGAGTTAGTAGGGTATATATGAGGTATATATATAGGGATAGAGGAAGGCTAAACATGGTAAGAACTCTAAATAAGCAAAGCCCAAAATGACTAGAATTTCTAAGCCAACGATCATTGATCTATCAGATATGCATACATACGGTGTACTTGTGTTATCTAAATTGAGTAAAGGCAACAACTATTTTTTCTCAACATATGCATTAAATATGCACCGATGCAACAATAGTTCAAAGCTAGGCTTCAAAATAGGCAAGTGAACCACTGTAGAAGCAAGTGTACTGGTGCAACATGTTCAAAAATGTAGCGGTCAAAGTAGCCACGAGCCAATGCAATAGTGCAACTTTTGACCAATGAGTTTTTCTAGATGTGGATCTTACGTTTGAAAGCTTTCTGCAACTTTAGTCCAAGCTATATTATCACATACTAACTCAATTAATAAACAACAACTGTGAGTTTTCAAGATCTTCATGTAATGAGTTTTCACTCTTCCTGCACTGCTCTTAAACTAGTACGTGAAATGTTAAAGTAGCCTTTCATCGCCTTTAACTGATCATATACTTTGATCGCCTCCAAGTGTTGTTGTTTCTGCAACATTAATATCACCCCCAGCTCTGATCGCATCCAAAAAGTTCAGCCATACCATTTAACACATACTCTGATTTTTTGTTTTACCTTAATATCACCCCACATTCCCTAACACAAGGAGGGCAACTTTTCATTGCTAAAGTTTTTATTGAAGCAAGTTCAGTATCCTCCAGGTAAGATCCTAAACATGCGCATAGAAGGATAAATGATCTCTCTCTCTCTATATATATATATACAAACACACACACACACAAGGCTTCCTGCCCGTCCAAAGTTCATATGGGGTTTTATTAGTTGCATTAATTGGAACTCTGTTTAATATATATGCTGCAATCTTGAGTGCTTCTCCCCAAAGGGATTCTGGTAATGTAGAATGACAAATCATACTCCTCACCATATTCTTAAGTTTTTATTTCATCTTTCAGCTACACCATTCATGGTCGGTGACCCTGGCATGGTATACCGTGGGACGATACCACACCTTTGAGGTATCTTGCAAAAGGTCCTGAACATTGTTCATCGGAACCTAGTATTCACCCCACGGTCAGATCTAACGCTTCTGATCCTTCTATCGAGTTGATTTTCAATTTCACCTTAAAATTTTTGAACACATCCAAGGATTGAGATTTTTCATGAGTAAGATATAAGTAACCATATCTTGAAAAGTCATCTATGAACGTTATAAAATATTGTTGTCCATTCCAAGCAACCATAGGGAATGGACCACAAATATCTGTATGTATAAGTTCCAAGACGTCTAATGACCTATTAGCTTCAAATCTCCTTTTGTTGGTTTATTTTCCTTTTATACAATTCACACATACATCAATGAAAGCTAAGGGATTTAGAATTTTAGTTGATACAAGCCTTTCTATCCTTGATCTGGATACATGCCCTAATCGTTGTGCCATAATGACGCTGAACACATATTTATAATTTTTCTCTTTATACCTCGTGCAGTAGAAAGAAAGGATTCACTATAAGAGGCAACATTATCCAAGCAATAAAGATGATGAAATTCAGATAAGGAACCAAAACCAACAAGGATAAAGTTCTGAAATAAACTAAGTTTTCCATCACCAAAAGAAATAGAGTAACCAGCTTTGTCCAAAAAATAATTTGAAATTAAGTTTCTATGAAAAGAAGGTGCAACAAAAGTTTCATATAGATCAAGGTAAAAGTCACTCTTCAACAACAATCTGAATTTGCCTATTGCCTCAACATCTGTTGATTCGTCATTCCTCACATAAAATGTACCTTTCATCTTGATTTGGTTTTCGGTAGCTGAGGCAGCCCTGCATGGAGACATAACATGAGTAGTAGCTCCAGATCTAGCCACCAAGTGTTCTATGGTATCGGAGTCAAATTAATTTTCGAATAAACCAAACTATTGGCATGTCTTTCTTAGCACGTCAAGCGTGATAATTTGTTCAATGCTTCTTCGTGTGTCCTTTAGCTCCATAAAGAAACAACCCGTAGCAGATGGTTCCTTATTATATTGTTTCTTATGAGATATTGTGACTGAAACTTCCTTTTCCTGCTTCATTTTCTTTCCCATTCCCTTAGAGGTGCAGGCAAGAGGAGCAATTTCTGTCTTATACTGCTTAAGCCTTTCCTCTTCCTGAACACAGTATGAGATGGGCTCATTTATAGACCAAGTCTCTTTTTGACAGTTATAGCTCATTAAACCGATTGAATGAAGGAGGAAGAGATATGATAACCAAATGCACCAACAAGTCCTTAGAGAGTTCAACTTTGAGTGCTTTTAACTTAGAAGCAAGATGAGACATCTCCATGATGTACTCCCTGAGGTTGTCTTTTCTCTTATATCGCATTGAAATCAAACAAGCCAAGAGTGTATTAATTTCAGCCTTTTTATTCTTGACAAACTATTATTTAATATCAGCAAGGAATTCTTTAGCAGTACTTATTTTCTCAGACATAATGCTCCTGAATGCTTCTGGAATGGCCCTTTCATTATCATCCTGCATATGTGATTTGATCTCTCCCCCTTTTCTTTACCATTCTTTTCATCAGAGGTACTCTTATCCGTAAGTGACAGAGGAGAGTTAGTCCTTATCGCAATGTCAAGATCTATGACCCCGAGAACTATCAACAAGTTATCCTGTCATGACTTAAAATAGGAGCCATTTAACATCGAATCGAATTGATGTTGGTAGTTATGTTGGTGGAATTCATATCTAAAAAGGATAACAAAATTGCTCACATAACTGCAATAAAAAATCAAAAATATTTAATATAAGTAAAATCCCATCTCAATATATCTACCACTCCATTACAGTTTTATCTTTGGATAAAATATAACTTTTGAGTGATATCTTGACATATAATAAATATTGATGATAAAAACATGTCAAATAGAAATTCACCTTTGGATGAATTTAATATTTGCATGATAATCAAACAATCATCATATATTTTAAACTACAATCACATACAAAATTTTGATGGATAACAATTTTTCTTTGGATAAATATGTATTCATATGAATTAATGATGCACAACTATTCATATTTTATCATACATCAATTTCAACAAATTTGACCACTTTGATGACTTATTATTTTAACTGATATATATCAAAATACGTAAGTATCCATTCCTATATTCAAAATCGTTATTTTATTTTAATAACGAAAATGCCATAATGGGAAACTGTGGGTTCATAACCAATCGTAGTATTAAAAACTTGATGACTATTACCAAAACTTACATATACATATATATCAAAAAATTAAGATGTTTATTTCTCAAAAATGACAAATATAATAAATGAGATACATTATAAAAAAGGTTTAATATGCGGTTTTTTGTTGTCAACATAAATAACAATAATCGAATACTAAAGAAATGAAGAGAAAGCAATATCAAAAAGGAAATAGTCTATTCATTCGTCATGATGACAATAATAAAGTTAAAAGCTTTATAAAAAGTAACAATGACATGCAATGTTGATAGCTATGCACTTCCATTCTCAATAATCCATGCATATTAAAGAATAATAATGAAATAGAAGGAATGAAACAAGCATATAAGGAGGAGTGAAACTTGTGTTGCATAGCCGTCATTATCAAAAACAAAAGGATTGAATGTCTTACAAAAGGGAAAATGATGCACCAAAAAAAACCTCCCTCTCTTCTCTATCGCACACAATGAAAAGAGCGCCCCACTTCTTCTCTAAATGCCGATGGGGATTTAAAAAGGGTTTGGTGTGTCGGTTTCTTTTTGGAGACCACGACTCATTCCATAACTACATCTGTAATTTGCATCCCTACCCATCATAGCATGCAAATTACCTTTGGTCTCTATATAATAAAGTCCCATGTAACATAAATACTTTGGTGCTTCAATAGTTACCAAATTTTTTTATCACTTTCTTATATTGGGCCATAAATAAAGTTGACAATATCATCAATTACAAATATATACATGTCTAACTACATCGTTGAATTTAAATTCCAACAGCAATTCCATATGCATCTTTAGCCTCCTCATAACCTTATATGAAAAGTTTTCGCAAATCTTGTAAGATGAAGAGAGTCTTCATTTGTATACTTCAATAATCATACATTTATCTATTAAATATAGGAATGGTGTTTGGGGTATAATTGAACAAAAGTGTATTGGAGGTGGATGACCTGGTATGAAGAATCAACAAAAGGTTTCAATAAGGATGTAAGTATGAATAGACTCTAATATCAAACTTGTTGGAACATCGGAAGATTGGTGGTGGATATGAAGCAAATTAGTTAGAGTGAATAAGGATCAATGTACAAGGTAGAGAACTTTAAATTTTCTTTTCATCAAGAAATTGAAACTTGCATATATGACTGTTACTTTTACAAGAAGAGGACTACAATGCTTACAATAAGAGAAGAAGAACTTACAACACTTGGAAGGGAGATGATACTTTGAGAGACTCTTGTGGTGGTAGTAAATATGTTGCACTTCTTGTTATTGTGATGTGTTGAGGACTTGTTGGGTGATATTTATATGTCATTCAAGAGGGAGAATATATTTTAGAAGAGGGATCTAGAATCCTCTTCTATGCTTTAACTTTAAAGTGGAAATATCTACATATTTTGATGGAAGGTGGAGAAATATCTAGATATTTTCTCCACCACTCTTTATCTAGAATCTTCTTTCTAAGTGGACCTCTCCCTTAATATTATTTGAATGGAGGTCTTTAAGCACATGTAGATTACTTTATCTTTATGTGCATGAAGATTTATATGCCCATGTATATAAAGGGTTATTGTAATAATAATATTTTATGGGTGAATTACAAAGTATATGTCAACGTATTTGTTGTTGGAAAAAATAAGGTTTAACTCCTCCCTTCTTCCCTTTTTTTCTAGGGTTTCGTGGAGGTCTGTGGCTAGCTGCACCTAACCTTCCAGTCGTCGATTGAGAGTCTTCGTCTGTGTTTTAGGTTCCTATTGTGCCCTCTGCTTAGGACATATCTGCCTTCGATCCATGATTCTCTAAAGGATTGTTCCTCTTTTAACATTTCTGAAAATTCTGTTTTATTGTCTTTAATATTGAAACAATGATACATGCCGAGATCTTTCTTTGATGTCGTAGCATGCATGTCTGAGGGATATTAAGATCAAAACATACCATGGATCCGTCATGTTTTGTTTCCTTTGAGTTTTTAATGGTAAGAGTATCAGAATGGAACATATCTCTATTTTTTGAAAGTTATGTTAGATTTTGATATATTTCTTTATTTGCTTTTGAAAATTTCTCTGTAAATTTCTTGATGGAAATAAAGGAGAATGCAATGGATCCTCAATACTTGAAGGAAGTCAATTTGATATGAAGCTGTACACGCTGCATTTTTTACCGGATTGACCTCTGCGGTTTTTTTTTAAATGTGCCATTGATCATCTCTATTTAAAATGAGACTGCTAATTATCTTAGTTAATTGACCATTAATACTTTATTTTCTTGCTTTCTTTTGGATATGAATCTAATAACTATGTTATGCCATTTTGATTATAAGCAAATTATTTGTAATGTTTTGCATACATCATGGAGATCTTAGTGGTATGATAGGTTTTTTTAGATTATTGATTTTTTTATTCCACGTATACATTTGGCTATACATTGTTCATTCTACTTACACGGAAAAATGATAATCTTAAATAACTATGAAGCAGATGAATACTTGTCTTTAATCTTATAATGGCGAGGCAATTTAGGTTGCCTCTTTAGATCCATTTTATAGCCTTACAAGGTTAAGGAACAACTATTGCAATATGAGGAGAAACTGAGCCTCTGTTATAATTATACAATAATTCTTTCATCATTAAGAAACTTGAATTTAGCTTAACTTTTGATGTAATTTATCAAAAAAATATATGTATAATGTGATAATGTCAATAGACTATTCAACTAGGTATGATCAATCTTTGGAGCTTAAATCGGACATGTTATCCCTCTATTTTTGTATCATATCAGGGATGTAGTATAATGAAGGGTAGGTTATAACTTTGCACTTATTGTTTGATTATGTTTGATTAACATTAAATAATTTCAACTATAACTTTGTACTTATAGGTTGACATGTTTAACACACGTAGACCATTCATCATTAGAAGGTAGGCTATAACTTTGTATCTATAGATTAGATACGTTTCAATATCATTGATTTATTTCAACTATACTTTGTTTTTATAGATTGAGTATGATTAATTAACATTAACTCATTTGAACTATACCTTTGTATGTATAGATTGAGTATGCTTAGTTAACATTATTTCATTTGAATTGGGAATTAATTAGTAATAATTTGATAATGATAGATATGTGTCATATTATAATAGTGTCTACCCGTGCGTTGCACGCGTGGAGAAATCATATTGGTGGTCACATCTAGAATAATGGAATTAGTAGTAGCATGAAAATTATCATTGGTACTTATTAATCGCAATGAATATCATTATCCTTACTTAGAGTTCATATAATAATGATGATTATCTAGGGTTGAAAATTTTTATATCAAAAGATAATATAATAATGAATCATAGAAATACTGATTTTATAGCTACGTTTTATTGTAATGCTAACTTGTGAAGACCATATGTTTGCAAGACTAAAATATAAATAAGTATATTGTATTTGTAAATTTTATAGTAAAAAAAATGACCTACAATAATGAATAATTGCAATATTTGTTACCCTATCATCTGATGTTAGAAATATAAAAATGAATAAATTACTCATTGATAAAGTATCTACAAAAATCTGCCAGTAATAGTGAATGCTATAGTTGTTGCAAAAGTTCCATATAACTTTAGCGCAGATTAAAAGAAGATATCAATGAATATTCATTGTTATGCAATTAACTGCTATATATATAAAGATGGATGCAAAATTCATTGTGAATTTAAAAGAGCAAGTGATGACTTGAACCCTTACAATCATGGAGCTTGAACTGCTAGCAAGTCTGTCGTAGCTCTCTCTCCCTCCCTCCCTCCCTCGATGAACACCAAACACCTCTTGAACATGGTTGACACGTGACATCTTTCATATAGATCGACATGTATAACTCCATAATGTTGAATAATATACGCACATTGACTATTATATATCATTATATTTGACATTTGGCTTTGAGAAATATAATATGAAATACTTTTACAAAAACATGCAACATTACTAATATATATATATATATATATATATATATAAACATATTCTAAAAGAAATTATCTTCTTACGAAAAGTAAACTCGGGATATGCATTGAATAGTGTAAAGAAGAAATTATAACGGAGCTTAGAGTGCTTATCAAGCATAGTAAAGTAAAAGTTAGAACTAATTTTGGGTATGAAGCCCTTCTTGCCAGAACTAACTTTGTATCATAATTAAGTCCCTGCATCAGCAATTAACCTATCAAGCAATCCCGTGAACATGATATTCTGATTCGTCGAAGTTTATGTATCATCAAGGTAATACAACGTCCAACTTTCCATCAACATATTTATCCAAATATGATTTTGAGTCGATGAAATCAGAATCTATTGGCTAATTTTAACAAAAGAATGTTGTTTCCTACCTTTTGTCCAGTAATAGAGCATCCTTAGGACACCATCTCCTCCATCTATTCTTAATAACATGCAAAATACGAAAACTGTGATAACAATAGATGGGAAGAAATAGGACATGGATAGCAAGAAGCATCCATATCGAAACAACAATGTAAGGAATGGTATCCACAATCAAAGAACCATGCTAGGGAGCTTCGATTCCGTTCAACAGTGCATATTCTGGATCTATGACGACCATTACATGTTTCTCAATTCCTCTTCATATTCTTTTATTACTCTTTTTTCCTTCCCTTAGTTCCTGATTCCGATAATATAAAGAGTAGTAGGGCACGAATATTGCAAAAATCGGTCAGATCTAATATTGACAAAAAAATACAAACAGATGTTTGTTTTAAACTCTTGGTAATGATTAGGTTTTAAAGTGTACTTGCAATCGACGATTGTCAATCAATAATCAATTAACCATTTTTTCACCTTAAACAAAACCTAACAACGAATACTTTCGAATTAAATCAGAAAACAAATCTAAGTAAACGTTGGACTTTAGTTCTATCAAATTTCGTAGATGGACATTACACACTGATTCTACAGAATTTCGGAAACTAATATTACCTGACTCCAAATGATTCAAGATTTAACGTATATGGTAACATTAAGAGAGTACAGTCCAGTTCTGCTTGTATGAAATTTTATTTGGATGATTGATTAGTATTCCCAGATCAAATCTTACCATTAAAAATTTCAAAGATTCTACTAGCAAACCATGAATGAATTAGTTTTGCCATAGAAAACTTACTATCGTATTCAAATAATGCCAAAATGGGTTAGTGTTCTATGGAATGCGAGGAAGGGACATGAAACTATGGTGGTAGTTCTATGGAATGCGGTTGTGTTCCATCCTGGATTTCTATGGTTGGGAGAAACAAGGAGATGTGATGAAGAAGAGGGTTGCACCCGGATTTACTCGTCATTAACGTATATGATAATAAATTCACAATTTTTTATTAGAAAAGTAATTGAAAGTTAGTGGTTCAGGGTCGACGCCTGGAGCTCGAGCCATCGCGGTGGAGGAAGGTGTGAGCTGTGTTCGTTGGAGGATGAAGCCCAAGTTGAGGTCGTCCCTAGATCTGGAGCCATAGCTTCGGTCTTGTAGCCGTCGTCCACGATGGTGTGGCGAGCAGGGAGGATTTGTAGAGGCGGGCTCAGAGGAGGGAAGGGGGGTTGGTGGCGGGGTTCGGAGTTGGCGGGGGAGATTGGGAGATCGGAGATCCGAGGGTTGGGCATAAGCGGATGTAGATGTCATCAGAGGATGATGTAGCGGCACGGAGGTGGGAATGGGGAAGCGGTGGGAGGACTGGGGGTGGCGTTCTTACATCGGTAGGGGAGGGAGGCGAAGCTGTCAATAGGAGGTAGGGTTTCTTTGGTGGCAGGAGGGGGAGAGGGATTTCTGGAATTGGCGAATCGGAATATCATGTTCATGGGATTGCATGATAGGTTAATTGCTTATGCAGAGACTTAATTATGATTTTGTGAGGACAAAATTGGCATTTATGAGGAAAAAAATAATGGGTGGGGTCAAGACTCCCTGCTTAATACACACACATATATGTGGGGGGCTCTTTCAAATAGGATGCATCCTTCCTGACTTAAGGAAGGCCACCATCTTTTTTTAGAAAACACGAGCACTTTAGTAGAATGTGTATACAATTTGTATTATAATTGCACATCATAAATACAAATTCGAATACAAAAACTGCATATTACAATACAAATATTAAAACTGCACATTGTAGTACAATCTGTATACGTATTCTATTAAAGTCGTCATGTTTTGTACAAAAAAGAGACTGGCCTCTTGAATTCAGAAAGGATCAAGTCCTATTTGAAAGAAATCCATATATATATATATGTTGTGAAAGCGTCATCAATATACATACAAAAATCAGATTTTCAACATGTTTCCAGTTTAAATCAATATATGTATGCATCCAGATCATTAATGACAAGAAAAATATCCATTTCATAAATGTATGCATTTTAGAACAAGGGGAAAATCCGGAAACAAACATCACGACAAACAATGCGACAAAAGAAAAGAGAGAGTTAGAGATCACAACCGAAGCGTCTGTTGTAGACTCCTCTTAGAGAGATAGCTGATGACACAAAAACCCGAGCGACTAAGGTAAAGGTATCTAGATAGGTCGTTGCGACCTCAATCACTCGGATGTGTCAATCAAGAAAAATATCAGACCACTCGAAACAAATAAAATCAATCACGCACGAAGATAGCGGTCCAGCTATGAGTTTAACCTGGTATAGCACCCAGGGTCGAACTCGAGGAGCACGGGTTGGCCAAAGGCCTACGAAGTAGTAAAATGAAATCAAATAAAAGACAAAATATTTTTAATACTTTTTAATGTTTTTTATATTTTTTTGGATTTTTAATATGTGAAGAAAACAAAAGAAACACAAAAGTAAGCACACTTTGGCTAATTATTTAATGTGTCAAAAATCAAGCAAAATTCAAATAAAAATATTTTTATTTTTTAGTGTTTTTTAGTGTTTTTGGTTAATTTTTGGAATTTTTCTGATATGTATTTTATTTCTAAAAATCAACAGTAGCAAAGAAACAAGGTACTGTCCAGCCAAGCCTAAAGTCCCTAGATAAATATCTAAGAACCTCAAAAGGCCTGGAGGTATTTTTCCTGTAAACTAGGTAAAACAAGGAAAATTTGAGTACCAAAATTATTGTTTTTGGGTTTTTAGATTATTTAATAGAATTTTTATGGGTTTTTAGGTGTTTTTAAGTTTTTATGGTTTTTAATCAGTGAAAAATAGCCAAAATTGGCTAGAAAATAAAGGAACACAAAATAAACAATACCTAATTTTTATAGAATTTTTGAGGGGGTTTTTATATTTTTTTGGGGTTTTTAAAACTAGACAGTGGCTAAAATGATGGTTTTGAATTTGTAAAAATAACAAATAAACTCAAAAATGTCCTCAAAAATTCTCAAAAATCCTACAACATGCAGGAGCCATGTGTCAAATTTTCATCGAATTTGGAGGTGATTTGATATTTTATTCAAAAATCACAAGAGGGTACTGTGCACAAGGACTGAAATGCAAATACCCTAAGTTCTGGGGGTCTCGGTGCAAAATACCCAGCAAATCACGCGCGCGGTGCGTGCCTGGGGCACTCAGGGACCTCTATGTAATAAAACTAAGATCAAGGACTAATTGGTAACACGTACCAAAAGTCCGAGGGCCTCAGCTGCAAATATCCCAAAAATAAACGCACAGCGTAATAAAACCATTCACAGGGGCATAAATGCAAATACTAAAAAGATTTCATTCATTCATAAACATCCAGAACTACAGGGGTGTATGATGCAAATAACCCACAAATACACGTGACGAAGCACGTGGCTCACACAGACAGGGGTATAAGTGCAAATAAACTAAAGCTCGTGGTCCATGTGCAAATTAACCTCAAACTAAACTACGGAATTAAATATTTACAGGACTAAAACTAAAAGCATAAAAGCAAAGGGGGCCTAAGACAATTTACCCCTTATTTAACGTCGAGGCCGGATGAGTGACGCGTGGCGAATCTGACGGCTGATGACGAAGGCGCCTTTGTCTTTGAAAACGTCGGCCTGATCGAACGACTGAGGGCTCTCCACGTGGCTATCGGACGGCTGTGGTGCGCTGGTGGACGAAACCCTCGAGTAGCTAACGGCTGAGATCGATCCTCGGGAGATCTGGCGGTTGCTGCAGCTCCGTGGATGGACGGACACGATGTAATCTGGAGCGCCGAGGTCAATCCGACGATCGGCGAGGATCTTGGAAGAACAAGTCGCCGGTGACTTTCGCCGGCCTCGTGCGAGTGCTGGGATCCTCCCCTGCTGCCTCTGGAGATCGGAGAAGGTCCGCGATGAAGCTCCGCAGCTAACGGTAGGCTCCGATGGCCCAGCCGAGCCCTGGAGGGGTCCGGCGAGGTCGGCGGAGGAGAAGCTCCTGGCCCGGATGACTCAAGCCCTCAGATGGGCTCGCATTGACCTGCAAAGGGAACCAGGAAACTCGCGGGTCGAGGGCAAAGTGCCTCGACCCGGTTAGGCGTCGTGGAGGTGACCGGTGGGGCGAGATGGGCGAGCTCCGGCGAAGCGATGGACGGAAGAGCTCGAACCCCAGCTCCTGTGCGAGCTGGGTTGGATGGGGGTATGGAGAATGTGCGCGGAGGGAAGGCGGAGGTGATGATGGACTCCGATGATCGAATGGGTGCGTGAGGTGGTCGGAATCGACGAAACACGGTGGCGGTGCGATTTGGGGCAAAATGGAAATTGAACGGAAACGTGGAGCTACGGGATTACCTGGGTGGTGGAGTAGACTGGGCTGGAGCTGGGGAAGCTCCCGGTCGTAGCCTTGAGGGTCGTCTGGGCCCGAGGCTCAGAGCTCGCACTAATGGCGGAGCTACTCGCCGGATCAGTGGTCCGACCACTCTCTCCTCGCTGCGACACGGCCAACCTGGAGCTGTCACCTCGGGGGTAGCTGTGGAGGTCACGGGACGAAGAATGGAGAGCCAAAGATGGAAGAATTTGGTGGCGGAGCTCGCTTAAGTAGGTTGGGGGGATCCGAAAAGAACGGCTCGGGTAGGGTCACGGTGGCGCGTGGACCCCGAGGTCGATGCCCGGCGAGGGTGTCGGATGTGGGAGGTGTCAAACGGAGCCGGGGTTTAGGTGTTAGGCAATCGGGTCGAGCGGGTATAAATCCGAGAAAAGAGTCCGGTGCTCGAACCCGTGAAGAGTGGTCCTGGGGGGGGTCAGTTGACCGGGCGGTCAACATCCCCAGGGCCAATGGCTGAAGGCCACGTGGCTGAATCAAGAAGTGACAATTACACATAGCTAGGGGCCGAATCAGCAAAAACCCAAAAGATGAAATATTTTTATTTTATTTTTTTCTATTTTTTGGTGATTTTTAATTAATTTTTGGAAATAAAAATAAGGTATTTACAATATATAGCTATATATAGGTATATATACAATATGTAGGTTTTTTATATTTGATTTTTAATTATTATTTTTGTACAATTTTATCCTTATTTTATATTTTATTTATTTATAGTATAAAATAAGGAATAGAAGAGTGTTTTTATTTTATTTTTAAAATAAATAGATATATACATCTATATACATGGTATATGTACAATGTATTTTTGTATTTTTAATTTTGTTATTTTTATTTAATTTTTGTTTTGATTCTTTTCATTCTATTTATTTACAATATATAACCTAGAATATTTACAAAAAGTTTAGAAAATGATTTTATTTATTCACAAGGTTAAATAAATAAAGAAGCATGGTCTATGTACATGATGAAAGGGTATTTTTGAACTTTTTGATTTTTAGCTTTTTATTTTGTTTTTATCTTTTATAAATATGTACAAATATTTACAAGCATATTTTTGGGTGAGGAAAAATATTTATATTTTATTTACATAAATATATATACATGAGCTCCTATCTCCCTCTACTTGGCTTTTATGCGGTCAGGCCCATGCTGAGCCCTCC
Organism: Ottelia alismoides; assembly: GCA_037367405.1. Taxonomy (NCBI): domain Eukaryota; kingdom Viridiplantae; phylum Streptophyta; class Magnoliopsida; order Alismatales; family Hydrocharitaceae; genus Ottelia; species Ottelia alismoides. Next base: position 196,934 of record JAZKJV010002499.1, on the reverse strand, counting down.
CTTGGGTTAGGTTGCTCAATATTTATTCTAAATATTTCCCTCTTTTTCTTTTTAATCTTTATTCTTTTATTTTTGCACAAAAACATGCTAATTATAGGTTTTTACACAATGCATGCTTTTGGTAATTATTCCTATTTACACATATCTACATGTATTTACAAAGGTTTTTGTAGCTAAAATATAAGAATAAAGAGTGATGAATGGGCATTCATCACCCCCCTATACTATACTTTGCTAGTCCCTTAGCAAACACTTATTTGAAAAAGAAGTGAGAAGGAAAGAAAGAAAAAGAAAAAGAGGATGTACATGGATCAAGGTTGATTATTAAACTTGCCTTCATTAAATTGGGGTATGGAGCTTGATCAGATCTTTGGATTATTAATGTGTCGGAACCCTATTTATACTTAAGCTTAAAACCTAACAGCCTCCAAGTTCCACTAATCTATAATCAAGACTCCTCAATGCTCCAGATCAGAACAAGTCATCAATCACAAACCCTGAAGACCATGAATCTTTTCTTGTCCTGTGAATGTGAAGTCTAAGCTCTCCACCTCTGAAATGGCAACTTGACAACCCTCCCCAACAAGGTAACTCTATGACCTCGATCTGGCCACTCTTTCCTCGAGGAGCAGGGTATTCCCTTCTAAGTTCAAGTACAACCGGCTCAAGAAGAGGGGGAAGAAGAGAATGGGTCAAGGCCAGTGTAGCCAAGTACCCTTGGGAGCTTGACCAGTGTAGCCAATTCTCCCTGCTGCAAGCTACAACAGGTGAATCATGAAACCAAGCTTTGCTTATTGCACTTATATACATACTCCGGTGGGATTATCATTTTCTCTCAGACCCACCACTTTTTTGAAGTTCTTTTCTTTTTGCACATTTTTTTTTCGAGTGCATCTATATACATGTGCAGCATATATACAAGGAGTTTTTCCTCTTGAGCCAGTAGACTATCCCTCTTTTGAAGCTTTATTGCAACCCACAACTCCCGTCGTTAGACCTCATGGCAACCGGACCAAGTTGAGACGCACTTCCTTCACTATAAGAAGAAGAGAGGTTCCGCCTAGAAGTACTACCCTCATATGCTACCCCAAGCCAAGGAAGACTGCCTCCTCACCACCTCATCCGTAGAGAGCTCGGTGCATAGTGCTGGTGTCCAAGTAAAGCCATAATCTATATGAGTCATGTGTTGTTGTTAAATGCTCTACTTAGGCTCATTGAGATGACATGTGATCATAGTCTAGTGGACTCAAAGAATTAAGTCACCATGGACCTGACAAGCCTTAAACCTAAGTCCTATAAGGTTCCTCTTAGAAATTAGGTGGATTAAGATCTTAATCAAGCTCCATTTCTCAATTTGATTCCAGGCTAGTTTAAATGTCAACTATCATCCAAGAAAAACTATATACATATGTACAAAAAGATGCTTATTTACACAATATTTTACAATCATGCAAAATTTTTGAAAAATGTTTTGAAATCATGAATGATGATGCATGAAGTGCAAGTTTTGCAAAAAGATATTTACACACATTTACACAAGATTTTTGCAAACTTTTGATTTTCAAAACATTTTGGAAAAATTTTGTACTATATACATAATTTTGATACAAAAATATTTACACAAGCTTTACACAAAAGATTTTTGAAATCATTTTTACAAAAATAGTTTGTACACTAGCTATGTATGTGCAAATAAAAGAAGATTATGAAAAATTTTTAATTTTTGTGATTTTTAGCCATTTTTATTTATTAACACACTCACACAAAGTACGAGTTATGGCTAAAGTATATATGAAATATATACACACCCCCTATACTTAGCTCGAACGATGTCCTCAGAGTCAAGAGCGATGAAGAAGACATAACTCGTGCTAGGTGTAGGAAAGTGAAAAGAAAGGCTATACAAAAAGGAAATGAAAAATCCAGAGGGACTCAGGTCTCCCCCCTATACTTAGGATCAAATAATCCTAAGTATAGCAGGCTGTATACTAAGGGAAAACCTGAGTGCAGAATGTACAGGGTCTACCCCCCTATACTTAGGGTGAAATCTCCCTAAATATAGGCAGCAAAACAGAGGTAGACAGAAACAAAAGAAATACCCGAAATGTCTCACATCCCCCCTATACTTAGGGTAAAGTGCACCCTAAGTATAGCATAATCACAAGATGGGGAAGGGGATGTGGGACTAAGGAATGTGGTGATATGGACATCTGGATCTATATACAGCGGAAGATCAGTGAAACTCAGGCGTGAGATGCATTAGATGTGAGTCAAAGACCACATCTCACGCAAAATGAATAGGGGCAATATCAACGACCCGCGGCTCATGATCTAGAAATGGCTTGAGCCGCTGGCCGTTCACTCGAAAGGTACTCTCAGAAGACAACTCGGATATGTCGATGCTACCATTGTCGTGTACCTTTCGAACCAGATAAGGTCCTTTCCATTTGCTCTGTAGCTTCCCTGGAAATAATCTAAGCCTCGCATCAAACAGCCATACTCTCTGTCCAATCTCAAAATGTTTGTGGCTGATATGAGAATCATGCCACTCCTTGACTTTCTCCTTATAATGTAGGCTGCTTGAGAAAGCTGCATCTCTAAGCTCCTCCAGGGCAGCTAGCTCTGCCCTCCTCTGGTCTCCCATACCATCTGGATCCATGATAATGTCTGTAACTGCCCAAAGTGACTTGTGCCTCAGCTCAACAGGTAAATGGCATGGCTTGCCATATACGAGGCGAAAGGGAGATGTGCCTAAAGGTGTCTTGAAAGACGTCCTATATGCCCACAAGACCGAGTCCAAAAGCTGTGACCAATCCTTTCGGTCAGGGCGGACGACTTTCTGCAGAATAGTCTTGATCTCCCTATTCGACACCTCGGCTAGACCATTCGTCTGTGGATGGTAAGGTGTAGCAACACGATGGTCTATGCTGAACTTGCTAGCAAGTGCCTTTACCTGGTCGTTGATGAAGTGCGATCCCCCGTCAGAAATCAGAACTCGTGGAACCCCAAACCGCGTGATGATGTGCTTCCTCAAAAATCTGCAAACTGTCCTCGCATCAGCGGCCCGGGCGGGGATAGCCTCCACCCAACGACTCACATAGTCTACGGCCAACAGAATGTACTCAAATCCCTGACTTTTAGGGAATGGACCCATGAAATCGATGCCCCATGCGTCAAAAACCTCACAGAAGTGAATGGGCTGCATCGGTATCATATCACGCTGTCCACAAGTGCCCATCCTCTGACAGTCAGTACACCTCTTCACGAACTCATCTGAGTCCTTGAAGAGGGTAGGCCACCACAAGCCGGATTGGAGCACTTTCTGTGTCGTTCTCCTCCCAGAATGATGTCCTCCTGCCTCAAGCTTGTGGCAGTAAGTGAGGACGCTATGGTGTTCCTCCTGAGGAATACACCGACGCCAGACGCTATCCCCTCCTTCGTGGTAAAGGATGGGATCCTCCCAATGGTAAGACTTGGCCTTCGCTAGGAAGGTCTCAAGCCTCTGCCTGGGCCAATCTTGTGGGACTTGCCCAGCAACGAGAAAGTTCACAATATCGGCGTACCATGGGAGTGAGGCGATAGCAAGGATCGCCTCATCTGGGAAGGTATCTCGGATGGGATCAATCTGCTCAGTCTCCTCAGGCTGCTCTAATCGGGAGAGATGATCCGCCACCACATTCTTGACTCCAGGCTTATCCTTAATCTCAATGTCGAACTCCTGGAGTAGAAGGATCCATCTAGTCAGTCTGGCCTTGGCATCCTTCTTTGCCATGAGGTACCTGATGGCGGTGTGATCTGTAAACAAAGTCACTCTAGATCCAATGATATACGATCTGAACTTATCCAGGGCAAACACTACGGCTAGCATCTCCTTTTCTGTGACCGTGTAATTCCGCTGGGCGGAATCCAATGTGCGGCTAGCGTAGTGTATAGCAAATGGCACTCCATCCCTCCTCTGTCCCAGCACTGCCCCTACGGCAAAATCGGAGGCATCCGTCATGATCTCAAATGGGAGAGACCAATCAGGCGGCTGGAGGACAGGAGCCTCAATAACACACTGCTGGAGAGTAGCAAACGACGAAAGACACTTGTCATCGACAAGAAACTCGGTGTCTTTCGTCAAGAGGTCAGTCAACGGCCGGGCAATCCTGCTGAAATCCTGAATGAATCCCCTATAAAATCCAACGTGCCCCAGGAATGACCGTAACTGCCTCAGATTGGACGGCGGTGCGAGTTTCCTAATGACATCAACCTTGGCCGGATCAACCTCCATGCCCCTGTTGGAGATGATGTGGCCAAGCACCGTCCCTTGAGTCACCATGAAGTGACTCTTCTCCCAAGATAACACCAAATGATACTCAATACATCGCTGGAGTACTCGGTCTAGGCAGTCAAGACAGGAGTCGAATCCGTCGCCGTAGACCAAGAAATCGTCCATGAAGATCTCCAAACACTCCCCTACCATGTCCGAAAAGATTGACAACATGCACCTCTGAAAAGTCGCAGGGGCATTGCATAGCCCAAATGGCATGCGTCGAAAAGCATATGTGCCGAAGGGACAGGTAAAGGTGGTCTTCTCCTGATCCTCAGGAGCGATGGCCACTTGGTTGTAGCCCGAGTACCCATCCAGGAAGCAATAATGGCTCTTCCCTGCCAGTCTCTCAATGATCTGGTCAATAAAAGGCAGGGGGAAATGGTCCTTCTTGGTGGCTTGGTTGAGTCTCCTGTAGTCAACACAAACCCTCCAAGAGGTGGGTACTCGTGTAGCAATCTCCTCTCCCGACTCACTGATCACAGTCGTGATGCCCGTCTTCTTGGGCACCACATGCAAGGGGCTGACCCACTTGGAGTCGGAAATGGGATAAATAAAACCTGCACCCCACCATTTTGATATTTCCTTCATCACAACCTCTCTCAGGTTGGGGTTAAGACGCCGCTGGAACTCACGCGACGGCTTTGCCCCATCCTCGAGATAGATATGGTGGGAGCACACTGATGGACTAATCCCATGGAGATCTGCTACGCTCCATCCGATCGCCTTGCGGTTCTTTTCAAGAACCCCCATCAAACGGGATTCCTGCTCTCCAGTCAACTCGGCGGAGATGATGACTGGGTACATCTCTGGCTCGCCCGCAAGGAATCGATACTTCAGCGAAGTAGGGAGCGGCTTCAGCTCTGGAATGCTGGGTGCCGGCAAATCTGGCTGCGGAAGAAACTGAGTGAAAGCTGCAAGGTCGGCCAAATCTGCCTGGGAAAGTGAAAGCATACTCTCGCAAACTGGATCGGGAGAAGGCTGCTCAACTGCACTGTCTCTGGTCTGCTCTGCATCTACCTCCTCCTCCTCTATAGGCTCAGGTGAACTCAGGTCTGGCATCTGATCATAACAATCGGCCCAATCAGACTCTGAATCCGAGGGATCTGTATCAGAATCAGTGGCATCAGTACCACCGGAAAACAAGGTGGCCTCAGCACCACCATCACTAATCATCGTGCTGCGATCAAGGATCGGCTCTGCTGCCTCAATGGTATCCTGAACCAGGTCTGTGCTCTCTAGACTCTCCTCTGCTGTCGTCTCTGCATCAGCTGTATCTGAAAGTGAGAGGGTGGTCTGTGTCTCAAGATCTGCCCAAGCTGCCTCATCATCTGTGATCACAAAATCACAGTCCTGGTGGATGTCTGGCTCTGCGTCTGTCAGCTGCTCTGAATCTGTACTCGCATCTGAGCGGGCTCTGAATCTAGCTCTGTAGTCCTCGACCGTCTCTATTTGTATACTCTCGCCCTCGACGTGAAAGTACACCTTCCCGCTATCATGATCAGTCATCGCCTTGGCTGTGGCCAAGAACGGACGACCAAGGATGATGGGGGTATCGGCCACTGACTCAGGGATCTCCATGTCCAACACTACGAAGTCCACGGGGAATTTCAGGCCCTGAATCGTGACGATAACGTCTCGTAATAACCCCTTCGGCCTCTTGACAGATCGATCAGCGAACTGAAGGACTGTCCTGCTCTGTCGAAGAGTGCCCAACTCGAAGTGGTCGAGAAGGGCTGCCGGAAGGAGGTTGATCGACGATCCGCTATCTAGAAGAGTACGGTCGAACCTCTGCTCACTGATCTGGCATCTGACATACGGGGCCCCTGAATCTGGCCTCTTGGCTGGCAGGCGGTTCTGGATCGCGAAACACGTGGCTTTGGTCAGCACATGGATCTCGGAAGTGTGGTTCCTCCTCCTCCTCCTGACTGTAGTCCTCTCTCTCAAAGATCGCTGGAGAAGAGGGATGTGCTGCAAAGCCTCCTGGAGGGTCAGCTGGATGTGGAATCGACCTATCATACTCTGGCTGAATTCCTCCTGCACTGTCTTTTTTGGATCTTTTTTCTTCCCCTTCCCCATCTGAAGGGCTCTAGGGAAGGGGATCACTGGGTCCTTCTCAGATGAAGGACTAGGAAAAGGTCTAGACGGTTCAAGGACCGGATCCACACATACATCATGCACCACAGTGGGACCAGAAGAAAGTAAACCTTTTCCTTTATTCACAACAGAGTTCTGAGATACAGGAATGCAAGGAAAGACCATATCTCTATCTGTACAAACACCGGTGGCCTCAGTACCACCACGGGCTGGCTCTGCTGCTGCTGCTGGTAGATGTCGTGCGGCATCAGTACCGCGGGCTGGCTCGGCTGAACGGGTGGCATAAGTACTACCTCCTAGATCTGGTGAAGCGGCGGCCTCAGTACCGCCGGTGGGATCAGCATCCTTGGTGGCTTCAGTGCCACCGTCATCGTCCGGAGCGGCCTCAGTACCGCTCTCCTCCTCCTCATGTGGCGCCTCTGAAGTGTCCTCGTGGTGAAGCTCAGATGAGGCGCCGCCGCCTGCTGGGGTCCTACCGCTCCTAAGTGTGACAAAATCAGCATCAAATAGATCCGAAGATGTATCATCAAAGGGGTCACTAGGAGTGGCAAACTCAGTATGTACTACCTGCTCAGATTTCCTCTTGAGGTTGTTCGGGTTCGGCTCAATCTGGGCTGGAATGGCGGCCTTCCCTCTCACCAGGTCCCGCATCTCTTGGCGGAACTCGTCCATCTCCCGTCGGAATGTGTCCTGCTGGTCCGTGAGGAGGCGGGCGATGTCATCCAAAGCGGGGCTCTCGTGGGAGCCCGACGGGTGGCCTCTCTGTGGGTGAGGCTGCTGGAACTGCTGTGGTGGGTAAGAGGGGTAGGAAGGAGGGTGCTGCTGCTGATATCCCGGGTGAGCCTGCTGCTCACGTCTCCATGACTGTCCCTGCTGCTGATAGGGACGAGGACCGAAGGATGATGGCTGGTGCTGCTGATATGCTGGGGGCTGCTGCTGCGGCTGGTGCTGGTCTCTCTGCTGGGAGTACTGCCCTCCCTGTCCTGACGACTGCTGCTGGGGCTGGGTACCACCACTCCCCCACCTGAATCCGGGATGGTCTCGTCGGATACCAGGCTGGGGGCGGTCATACCAAATCCCGTTGACATCCATCAACGGCTCGGCATCGTAGGGGGCTGGCGGGAGTACTGCCAGAGGCTGGTCCGGCTGGTAGACCACCATCTGCATCTCTGGAGATGGTGGGGACTGGTAGGTAGGCTACGGCTGCTGGTATGGACCTGTCTAGGCTGTACGTGGGTGCTGGAGCGCTGGGACGAGCTCCTGCTGCTGCCGGCGTCGCCTCGCGACTGAAGACGGGGCTGAGAAGCCGTCTGTGCCTCCTGGAGACACATGAGCTATGTCTTCATGTCGCTCAGAACCTGTGCCATCTGCTCCATCTGCGTGATACTCTGGCACTGCTTCTTCTCGATCAGCTCCATGCGGTCCAGCTTCTCGCTGATAATGCCCATGTCCGCAGCTGACGACTCTGCCTGTGCTGCTGCGGCTGCGGACGAACTGGATGGACCTGCATCTACCCGTGCTGTCCTCTGGTACTGCACGGGTCCTGGCTGATGTGGCTGGGTCTTCTGAGTATACAACCTGGTCTGAGACATCACCATATAGTTCTCAGCCATCTCCTCGTAGATGGCCCAGACCTGGTCATGGTCCTTGGCAAAGTAGGACCCGCCGCACGAAGCGTTCACCAGACCCTGAAGCTCTGGCGTCAACCCGCTGAAAAAGCTCTGAACTAGGTTCGGCTTAGAGATGTCGTGGTGCGGGCATCGGTCCAGGAGCTCTCGAAACCTCTCCCAAGCCTCGTGGAACTGCTCGTTGGGGAACATGGAGAAGTTGCTGATCAGGGCCCTCGCTGCATTCGTCCGCCCGAGTGGATAGTACTTGTTCAAGTACTCGGTGCGGAGCTGCTCCCAGGTATAGACAAACCTCCCAAGATGCTTCAGCCAGGTGGCTGCTCTATCTGCCAGTGAAAATGGGAAGGCTATCATCCGGATCGTGTCCTGGTCCACGTGGCGATCGTGGACAGTGCTGCAAATCATCAGGAACTCCTGGAGGTGGAGGTGGGGCTCCTCAGTGGCGAGTCCTGAAAACGAGGGAGCATCTACAGGGTGTTCGGGGGGAACTTGAAGTCCCCCACGATAGCAGGTACCACCACCCAATGGTGCATCAGTGTAGATCCGGGGTTGTGCAACTCCCGCATCGGTCTAGGTGGTCCTCCTCCTCCCGCGGCTGCTGCCGCTGCGGCGGCGGCTGCGGCTGCTGCTGGTGCTGCTCGTGCCTCTGCATCCGGTATCTCCTCGGGCTCGCTCTGCTGGTCTCTCTCTGCTCTGAGCCTCTCCAACTCTCGCCTCATCTCTATCATAAATGCCCCCTGATCGCGGAGCTGCTGCTGGACTGTCTCGAGTGATGCGATCAGGGTGGAGTTGATCGCTCCCTGGTCTAGTACAAAGTGCTCTGGCTGACGGGAGTGATCGTCTGAACTGCCGGCTCCGGCCATGTCGACGTCTGCAAAATCAAACGAGCCCAACTCAGGTGCTGTCAAATGTATCAATCTCTCCTCGGGCTCGTGTCTCTCAGGAAGATCAGAAAGGGGGTCGAGGGGGAACAGGGTGGAGTCGTACTCGGGCTCGGAGAGTGGGTCTGAGCTCTCGCGAGCCAACCTAGATGAGGAGGTAGACGCGCCCGAAAGCGGTGCAGCCAGAGGCTGCCTAAGAGACCGTCTACCCATCATCTTGATCTGGTGAGTAAGGCGGATGAGATCTGGAAAAATTATGATCAGAAAACAAACCCCCGGTTCACCAACGCAACGCGAGCTGAAGACCGTGAAAGTTCGGTCAAATTATCTTGTTGATTTTATTTTGGTGAACAAACAGAATATCAGAGCGCTTACGTGACCTGTTGGGAGATCCGATGCTAACCCAACCGACTGGCCCGCACGGAAGAGTCGGTAATCAGTCGGGACTAGCAACGGGGGGCTCTACCTAGGGTGTGGGTCACTCTCTCGCGCATCCAAACCAAACAATGAGGGGGTTGCTCTCCCCAAGACAAAGTTTTTAGGGTGAGCGGTTTTTAGATCAATAATTTTAGCAGTCCCAATTTTATGGTTTCACTTTTTTAATATTTTTCAAAGCAAACAAAAGGCCTAACGAATTTTTCGGTTCTCCTGATTATTAAGTCCAAAACAGGGGGGAGAAGACGAAAAAGCCGATGCGCGATAAATCAATGATGCATGCAAAGTCAGAAATGCGTACCTGCCTCCAGCTCTCTACATGCAATATGATCCGCGCATAAAAGTAAAGACTGAAAAGAAACTAACCTAAATGATGCAGCGGTAAAGCCGAGTCCTAGGCGAGCAAGTCTAGTGAAGAACTGTCTAACCGGTCACCGACCTCCAAGCCAAAGAGTCCGGTCTTGGCCCGTCCCTCCTCTGTCCGACAAATCGGGGGTAGGAGAAAGCACTTTACAGGACGGGCTACGACACGTAGGCTACGGAGGCAAATGAATCGGTTATTTTTATTATTAATTTTAAGTAGGTCCAATTATCGATCTATGGGAACAAATAATCAATTAGGTGTGTGGATCCTACTAATTACGACACATTCACCAGAAAATCCTAAGTCTAGGGGCTCGGGCAAAAACCGCGAAAAACCGGCAAAGACAGAAATAAAAGAAAAAGAAAACCGCGAAAAAGCCGCGAAAAACCGCGAAGGTCCTAAAAGGTCCCCCGAGCACACCGGTGCTCGGCGAAACAGACCCGCTACGGTAGGAAAGTCCAAGAGTGTCCAAGCAGTCCAAGTCCCTGTATTATTACAATAATAATAATAAAAATAAAATAAAAACCTAATCTAACCTCACCCACTCAACTCTCTCCCTCTCGCTCTCTCCTGCGGCTTCGTAGAGAAGGAAGCCGCCTCCAAGTTCCTCGGTTGCACCGGCTCCTCGAAAGTCGCCTCCGCGGTCATTGGGCCCTCGCAAGAAAAAGAGATGAGTGGTCAGACCAGCAAAAATAATCAAATAATAAGGAAAAAGAAATGAAAATTAAAAGTGAGGGTATATATGCAAAAATACAAAATAAAATAATCACACAAAATCAATCAAAAAACAAAAACAAAAGAAAATAAAAATAAAGCAGAATAAAACAAAAAGAAACTATAAACAAAAACCGTGAAAAGCCGCGAGCTCCGAAGAGCCGCGAAAAGCCGCGAAAACAAAGACGAAAATGAAAATAAAACGAACTACTAAGCCGTGCTCCCCGGCAACGGCGCCATTCTGATGACACAAAAACCCGAGCGACTAAGGTAAAGGTATCTAGATAGGTCGTTGCGACCTCAATCACTCGGATGTGTCAATCAAGAAAAATATCAGACCACTCGAAACAAATAAAATCAATCACGCACGAAGATAGCGGTCCAGCTATGAGTTTAACCTGGTATAGCACCCAGGGTCGAACTCAAGGAGCACGGGTTGGCCAAAGGCCTACGAAGTAGTAAAAATGAAATCAAATAAAAGACAAAATATTTTTAATGCTTTTTAATGTTTTTTATATTTTTTTGGATTTTTAATATGTGAAGAAAACAAAAGAAACACAAAAGTAAGCACACTTTGGCTAATTATTTAATGTGTCAAAAATCAAGCAAAAATTCAAATAAAAATATTTTTATGTTTTTAGTGTTTTTTAGTGTTTTTGGTTAATTTTTGGAATTTTCTGATATGTATTTTATTTTCTAAAAATCAAACAGTAGAAAAGAAACAAGGTACTGTCCAGCCAAGCCTAAAGTCCCTAGATAAAATATCTAAGAACCTCAAAAGGGCCTGGAGGTATTTTTCCTGTAAACTAGGTAAAACAAGGAAATTTTGAGTACCAAAATTATTGTTTTTGGGTTTTTAGATTATTTAATAGAATTTTATAGGTTTTTAGGTGTTTTTAAGTTTTTATGGTTTTTAATCAGTGGAAAAATAGCCAAAATTGGCTAGAAAATAAAGGAACACAAAATAAACAGTACCTAATTTTTATAGAATTTTTGAGGGGGTTTTTATATTTTTTTGGGGTTTTTAAAACTAGACAGTGGCTAAAATGATGGTTTTTGAATTTTTAAAAATAACAAATTAACTCAAAAATGTCCTCAAAAATTCTCAAAAATCCTACAACATGGCAGGAGCCATGTGTCAAATTTTCATCAAATTTAGAGGTGATTTGATATTTTATTCAAAAATCACAAGAGGGTATTGTGCACAAGGACTGAAATGCAAATACCCTAAGTTCTGGGGGTCTCGGTGCAAAATACCCAGCAAATCACGCGCGCGGCGCGTGCCTGGGGCACTTAGGGACCTCTATGTAATAAAACTAAGTTCCAAGGACTAATTGGTAACACGTACCAAAAGTCCGAGGGCCTCAGCTGCAAATATCCCAAAAATAAACGCACATGCGTAATAAAACCATTCACAGGGGCATAAATGCAAATACTAAAAAGATTTCATTCATTCATAAACATCCAGAACTACAGGGGTGTATGATGCAAATAACCCACAAATACACGTGACGAAGCACGTGGCTCACACAGACAGGGGTATAAGTGCAAATAAACTAAAGCTCATGGTCCATTGTGCAAATTAACCTCAAACTAAACTACGGAATTAAATATTTACAGGACTAAAACTAAAAGCATAAAAGCAAAGGGGGCCTAAGACAATTTACCCCTTATTTAACGTCGAGGCCGGATGAGTGACGCGTGGCGAATCTGACGGCTGATGACGAAGGCGCCTTTGTCTTTGAAAACGTCGGCCTGATCGAACGACTGAGGGCTCTCCACGTGGCTATCGGACGGCTGTGGTGCGCTGGTGGACGAAACCCTCGAGTAGCTAACGGCTGAGATCGATCCTCGAGAGATCTGGCGGTTGCTGCAGCTCCGTGGATGGACGGACACGATGTAATCTGGAGCGCCGAGGTCAATCCGACGATCGGCGAGGATCTTGGAAGAACAAGTCGCCGGTGACTTTCGCCGGCCTCGTGCGAGCACTGGGATCCTCCCCTGCTGCCTCTGGAGATCGGAGAAGGTCCGCGATGAAGCTCCGCATCTAACGGTAGGCTCCGATGGCCCAGCCGAGCCCTGGAGGGGTCCGGCGAGGTCGGCGGAGGAGAAGCTCCTGGCCCGGATGACTCAAGCCCTCAGATGGGCTCGCATTGACCTGCAAAGGGAACCAGGAAACTCGCGGGTCGAGGGCAAAGTGCCTCGACCCGGTTAGGCGTCGTGGAGGTGAACGGTGGGGCGAGATGGGCGAGCTCCGGCGAAGCGATGGACGGAAGAGCTCGAACCCCAACTCCTGTGCGAGCTGGGTTGGATGGGGGTATGGAGAATGTGCGCGGAGGGAAGGCGGAGGTGATGATGGACTCCGATGATCGAATGGGTGCGTGAGGTGGTCGGAATCGACGAAACACGGCGGCGGTGCGATTTGGGGCAAAATGGAAATTGAACGGAAACGTGGAGCTACGGGATTACCTGGGTGGTGGAGTAGACTGGGCTGGAGCTGGGGAAGCTCCCGGTCGTAGCCTCGAGGGTCGTCTGGGCCCGAGGCTCAGAGCTCGCACTAATGGCGGAGCTACGGCGGAGCTACTCGCCGGATCAGTGGTCCGACCACTCTCTCCTCGCTGCGACACGACCAACCTGGAGCTGTCACCTCGGGGGTAGCTGTGGAGGTCACGGGACGAAGAATGGAGAGCCAAAGATGGAAGAATTTGGTGGCGGAGCTCGCTTAAGTAGGTTGGGGGGATCCGAAAAGAACGTCTCGGGTAGGGTCACGGTGGCGCGCGGACCCCGAGGTCGATGCCCGGCGAGGGTGTCGGATGTGGGAGGTGTCAAACGGAGCCGGGGTTTAGGTGTTAGGCAATCGGGTCGAGCGGGTATAAATCCGAGAAAAGAGTCCGGTGCTCGAACCCGTGAAGAGTGGTCCTGGGGGGGGGGTCAGTTGACCGGGCGGTCAACATCCCCAGGGCCAATGGCTGAAGGCCACGTGGCTGAATCAAGAAGTGACAATTACACATAGCTAGGGGCCGAATCAGCAAAAACCCAAAAGATGAAATATTTTTATTTTATTTTTTTCTATTTTTTGGTGATTTTTAATTAATTTTTGGAAATAAAAATAAGGTATTTACAATATATAGCTATATATAGGTATATATACAATATGTAGGTTTTTTATTTTTGATTTTTAATTATTATTTTTGTACAATTTTATCCTTATTTTATATTTTATTTATTTATAGTATAAAATAAGGAATAGAAGGGTGTTTTTATTTTATTTTTAAAATAAATAGATATATACATCTATATACATGGTATATGTACAATGTATTTTTGTATTTTTAATTTTGTTATTTTTATTTAATTTTTGTTTTGATTCTTTTCATTCTATTTATTTACAATATATAACCTAGAATATTTACAAAAAGTTTAGAAAATAATTTTATTTATTCACAAGATTAAATAAATAAAGAAGCATGGTCTATGTACATGATGAAAGGGTATTTTTGAACTTTTTGATTTTTAGCTTTTTATTTTGTTTTTATCTTTTATAAATATGTAAAAATATTTACAAGCATATTTTTGGGTGAGGAAAAATATTTATATTTTATTTACATAAATATATATACATGAGCTCCTATCTCCCTCTACTTGGCTTTTATGCGGTCAGGCCCATGCTGAGCCCTCCCTTGGGTTAGGTTGCTCAATATTTATTCTAAATATTTCCCTCTTTTTCTTTTTAATCTTTATTCTTTTATTTTTGCACAAAAACATGCTAATTATAGGTTTTTACACAATGCATGCTTTTGGTAATTATTCCTATTTACACATATCTACATGTATTTGCAAAGGTTTTTGTAGCTAAAATATAAGAATAAAGAGTGATGAATGGGCATTCATCAATAGCCCCCCTGACTTTACCGACACACAGGGCCTTGACGTGCCGCTCCCAGGGTCCGATGGTTCCACGCTCGTCGACGGTGCGCACCGTGCCTGAGCATCCTCGAAAGTCACCTCCGTAGACGAAACCCAAGATTGTGAGAGGGAGAAGAGAGGCGGTGGGAATGAGAACTCTGTATGTTCGTAACCCTCATCCATGACTTAGAGAGATACTTAAAACCGTCCGGGTGGTTACGGATCGTTAGAGGATAAAGGGACACGTCCCTTGGAATTCAAACGTGCGGCTGCACAAAACTGACTCGGTCTTCATGCCACGCCGCGTCCACGCCCGAGTCCGGCCTGGCCTGGCGCAGGCAGGCAGGCACACGCGTATGGTGTTCCAAAGTCCTCTCCAGTCTGTTTCCAGACTGGTCTCAGGACTTTCCATATAAAAACCAAGTGTCAGTTTTGACTCTCCACGATGTGGGACTAAACAACACCCCACATGGTTGAAACATTGAATTCCAGGAATTGAGATACATTAATACAACTTGACATTGACCATCAAATTGCATCAAAATATCCCAACAAAGTTAATTCCAACAATCCCCCATGAATTCACTATTGAAACACGAAGAGCCAAAATCTCGGGTTTCCACACTCTGCTTTTAGTAAAGGTACCTTCCGGTTTGAACCTTTACCCGAGTTATCCCCTTTCACCATCACAGGAATAAAATGAACTGAGTCTTGACTTTAATCATTTGATTTAATGGTATCGAGTGGTAATAACAGAGTGAAGTCTACGGTGACAATCTTCTGGTTTTGGTGCTATTAATGGCCATGCACCCTTCCCTGTTTCATGAGGATATTAAGGATAAACTCTCATTTTTTATCTGCGGCCCACAGAAATACTCATATAGGTGACATTTCCAAGGATGCACTGCTCACATCCTGCTTATAAAATCTTGAATCCATTAAGAGCATAATGCTCAACCTTTTCCTACAGTTTTCAGGCACTCGACTTTTCAGGGATAGGACTCACATGCAAAGTATTGCATAATGAGTGCCAATCAGTTCTCCATATAGCTTGTTTTCCCATTGAACCTATTTTGTGGGATCTCCACTCAGGTTGGGTTGCTACTGCGGGTAAACTCTCAGTGGATTTCAGCACCATCCCAAGTCTGGATTTTTGAACTAAAGATCTATCAAGTCCCTTTGTAAGTGGATCTGCCGTTTTATCTTTGGTACCAACAAATTCCACGGCAATCACTCCAAAAGACATCAAATCCCTAATAGACTTAAGTCTAACTTGGATATGTCTTCTAGTTTTCTGATTGTACTTTGAGCTCTTTACCTTTGCAATAGTAGTCATGCTATCACAATGTAAAGAAATCACTGGTATCAGCTTACCCACCATGGGCATCTCAAAGAGAAGCTCCCTAAGCCATTCCACCTTTATACATGTTGTGTCCAAAGCACACAGCTCTGCCTCAAAAGTAGACCGAGCCAAGATGGTCTGTTTCACAAACCTACAGGAGACTGCCCGCCTCAAAGGGTAAATACATACCCAGTTAGACCGTTACTCCCGGAGTCCTCCATTTGACTAATCCAACTTGCATCACCATATCCTTCTAAGACAGAAGGAGATTTACCATAATACAGTCCGACAAGTGCAGTACCCTTAAGGTAGTTCAACACTCGATCTAAGGCCTCTCAATGAGTACGGTCAGGACAACTCGTATATCTACTCAACTTTGCGACTGTGAATGAAATATCAGGTCGAGTACAGTTCGCAAGATATATCAAGCTTCCTATAATCTGGGAATATCATAGGTGTGCTACAAGTACTCCACTCTTGTTCTTGCAGAGGAGTTTAGATGAATCATAAGGAGTGCATACAGATTTACAGCTATGATAGCCAAATTTTTCAAGAACTTTTTCAGTATAATGTGATTGAGACACATCTATTCTATTAGTAGATCTAATCAGTTTGAGCCTCAAAATCACATTTGCAACTCATAAATCATTCATCTCAAACTTACTGCTCAAGAACCTTTTGGTTTCTTCCACTATCCTTATGTTTAATCCAAATATCAAAATATCATCGACATATAATCACAAGACAACAAACATATCACCTTTAACCATAGAGTGCACACATTTATCAGATTCATGAACAATAAAGCCATAAGACCGGATAGTCTTATCAAACTTGTCATACCACTGTTTCGGAGCTTGTTTTAGTCTATAAAGAGATTTTACAAGCTTGCAAACCTTTCTTTCATTACCAGATGCTATGAATCCCTCAGGTTGGTCCATAAAGATCTCCTCCTCGAGATCACCATATAAAAAGACAGTCTTCACATCTATTTGATGAATTGTGAGATCATGTATAGAGGCCAACGTAATGAGCATCTGAATCATAGTCATCCTAGTAAGAGGAGAATATGTATCAAAATAATCAATACCCTCCTTCTGCTTGAAACCTTTGGCTACAAGTCTTGCCTTATATTTTTCAATGGATCCATCCGGTCTAAGTTTCCTTCTGAATACTCATTTGCTTCTTATGGTGGAGCACCCTGGAGGTAGATCGATCAATTCCCATGTGTCATTTGAAATGATCGAATCCATTTAAGATTTAATAGCATCCTTTCAATGCCTTGCTTCAGTAGAAGCTATGACATCCTTGTATGTGGGAGGATCACCCTCGATTTGGTTGGAGACAAAGTCGCTGTCTAAATCCTTGGCAATCCTAGGCTTCTTACTTCGTCTAGGTTCAACATCCTCCAAAAGTTCATTGGGTTCAGAAGAGGTATCCCCCACATTTGACATCTTTTCTATTTGTTGTGGAATAGAATCAGATGTGGAGGCTACATCACTAGTCAGATTTTCAGGAATTCCTTTTTTCATTGGAAAAATATCATCGAAAAAGGTAGCATCACGAAGTTCAACAATAGTATTAGTATCTATGTCCGTGATCTCAGATCGAATTACTAAGAATCGATAGACATAACTATTTTCCAGATACCCCAAGAAGACTGCATCAACTGTTTTAGGTCCAAGCTTCTTTCTCTTATGTTATGGGACTAAGACCTTAGCCAAGCATCCCCACACCTTGAGATATATTAGGCTTGGCTTCCTATTTCTCCAAAATTCAAATGGACTCTTATCTTTATGTCTTAGGAGAACTCTATTCAGAATATGGCAGGCCGTATTCAAAGCTTCCCCCCGCATGTAAGATGGTAGCTCGGAACTTTGTAAAAGATCATTGACCATATCAGTTAGGGTTATATTCTTATGTTCTGATACTCCATTGGACTGTGGTGAATACGGTGCAATGACCTCATGAACTGTGCCAAATAATTTACATTGTTCATCAAATATCTTAGATATGTATTCACCACCCATGTCTGATCTTAGACGTTTAATTATTTTACTGAGTTGTGTTTCTACTTCATTCTTAAAGATAAGAAACTTTTCTAAGACTTCATCCTTAGTTTTAAGCAGATATATATAACAATATCCACTGCTATCATCTATGAAGGTAATAAAATCTCTTTTGTATCCCTAGTCATCACATCACCAAACTCACAAATATCAGAATGCACTAAGTCTAGAATTTCAGTTTTACTATTCACTGAATGAAAAGGCTTTCTAGGCAACTTAGTTTGAGCACATATTTCACATTTACTGAGTTTGTCTGTAGTATGATCAGATATCATGTCAAGTTTCATCATTCTTCTCATAGAATTGAAATTCACATGTCCTAGCCTAGCATGCCATAAATCAGTAGATTCAATATTTGAAACAACATAAGTAGAGGAATCAAAACCAGAAATATTATTAACAGAACTATCAATGTCACATCTGATTCTAAATAAAAGATCATTATCAGCCAAATATCCTTTGCCAAAGAAAATACCATGTTTCAGAAAAACTACTTTATTAAAGTCTAATTGAAATCCTCTCTAACTAATAAAGAACCAGAAAAGACATTCTTCTTGATATCAGGAACGTGCAGCACCCTACGCAAAGTCCAAACTTGTCCAGTTGAGAATCTCAGCTCGAATCGTCTAGACCCAAGCACCTTGGCTGCAGATCTGTTCCCCATCATTACTGTTCCACCGTCTGAAGCCTGATAAGACACAAAGAAGGTCATGTAAGTACAAATGTATACATTTGCACCAGTATCAACAAGCCACTCATTTGGCTCGTTTACTAAATAGAGTTCAGGGCTCACTGAGACATACCCCTCACCGGGCCCGCCTCCCTCAATCAGCACAAGAGCCTTAGGGACGACATCCGTAGACTTCTGTTGGGTCTTTAGAGAAGGACATCCTTCTTTCAGTGTCCAACCTGTCCACACTACCAGCAAGGTTTGTTCTTTGGTTTTTTCTGGAATTTTCTTTGACTTTCAGTTTCTTATTTTTTCCTTTAGCATTATTTCCCTTTGAGGTTATCACATATACCTTATGGTTCACATCAACATGCATCACAAGTTTTTGTTTCCTATGCTCCTCTTCAATAGCTATTGAGATTATTAAATCATCTAGAGAAATTTTCCCTTTCCTATACTTTAGGGACATCCCAAAATCTTCCCAGGATTTGGAAAATTTCTCAATGATTGACATGACCTGAAACCTTTCAAGAAGTTTCATTTCCATCTCAGCTAAACCATGGAGTAATAACAGAAACTCATGAGCCTATTCAGAAACCGATTTGCCCTCAGTCATCTGAAATTTCAAGAACTTGAAGACCGTGTATTTTTCAATACCCAGATTCTATGTGTTGTATTTCTTATCCAGTTCCTCTCACAGATCATTAGTAGTCTTGGTATATGCGCCATAGACATCGAACAAAACGTTCGATAGTGCAGTAAGAATGCACCCATGACACAGACGGTCATGTTCTTTCCACGCATCTGCCATCTTAACTACATATGGATTTGGATTCCGTTCAGATAACTTAGGGCATTCGATTTCCAGAACTGAAATCAGGCCAATTGTGGTCACTCAGATTTTCATGCGTTATTGCCAATGCTTAAAATTATGGACCTTGAATTTATCGGGTATACCGGTAAAATCCAAACGAGATCGAAACCTCAAATCTGACATTTTTCTTATCTCATTAAAGATCGGTCTCTCTAAGATTATTGCGAAAAGCGTCATCAATATACATACAAAATCAGATTTTCAACATGTTTCTAATTTAAATCAATGTATGTATGCATCCAGATCATTAATGACAAGAAAAATATCCATTTCATGGATGTTTGCATTTTAGAACAAGGGAAAAATACGGAAACAAATATCACGACAAACAATGCGACAAAGGAAAAGAGAGAGTCAGAGATCACAACTGAAGCGTCTTGTTGTATGACTCCCCTTAGAGAGACAACGTCCCGACTTTATTGGCACAAAGGGCCTTGACGTGCCGCTCACAGGGTCCGACGGGTCCACGCTCGTCGACGATGCGTACCGTGCCTGAGCGTCCTCAAAAGTCACCTCCGTAGACGAAACCCGAGATCGCGAGAGGGAGAAGAGAGGCCGTGGGAATAAGAACTTTGTATGTTCGTAACCCTCGCCCACGACGTAGAGAGATACTTAGAGTCGCCCGGGCGGTTACGAATCGTTAGAGGATAAAGGGATATGCCCCTTGGAATTCAAATGTGCGGTTACACAAAACTGACTCGGTCTTCATGCCACGCCGCAGCCGCAACCGCACCCAAGCCCGAGCCCGGCCCAGCCCGGTGCGGGCAGGCAGGCATGCGTGCACGCGTGTATAGTGGTCCAAAGTCCTCTCCAGTCTGTTTCCAGACTGGTCGCAGGACTTTTCATATAAAAATCAAGTGCCAGTTCTGACTCTCCACGATGTGGGACTAAACATCACCCCACAGGGTTGAAACAGTAAATTTTAGAATTGAGGTACATTAATACATGTTGATATTGATCATCAAATTGAATCAAAATATCCCAACAAAGTTAATTCCAACAATATATGTGTGTGTGCTCACAACTATGTTACATCCAAGGTTTTAAAAACCGAACCGAACCGACCAGTTGAAACCGTTAAATCAAGAACCTGAGGAAAAATGGTCCAACCACTCAGTTTTTATTCAGAAAATAAAAACCAGTCAAAACCCGGTTGGATCGCTTAAACTCATTTGAACCAATTGAACCAAACCATATGTTTAACCATTTATTTTTTGAAAAAATTAATTCTAATAAATTAACAAAATACATTTTCTTTTAGACATTTTCATAATCTAGTCTCATTCTAACCATATTATAATACCTTTTTATCTCGTCTCCTTCACATATACCAATGACTCATTATCGTTTGTCCCTTCATGCCATATGAGCATTGCCTCTCTCTTCTCACATTGTACATGAGATTTTCCACTTATAACAATAATAAACGAAGAAGACATTGTCATAGTCATACTATGAGAAGCAATAAATTAACAACACTTGTCGTTAACTAGAGTTTAAATAGTTTTAAAGCTATTAACTTTTTACATCATGTATATGTATTTATATAAATTTTACAAAATATGATTATTATGCACTTTTGAGTTTTTTAAGAACATTTATACTCTAACTTTTAAGCAATTTTACTTGTGCTCCTATATTTTCTTTAAAAAATCACAATATCATCTTTATATTGGTATAGAGCACAAGTGTACTAATAAAAGGCCACTATTATTGATTTTGTAAAAATATATGGGACACATGCAATTGTATTGAAAATAGGGGTATAAGTGTTATTGGAAAAACTTGGAAAGATAAGAATAAACAAATTCTTGAAGGATGACGTAGCATTTTTTGTATTTATTTTTTGGGATTTTTACCCGGCAGATCTTATAAACTTTTTAAATTACCTCTACGACGTTTTGCACAACGTAATTACCTCATAGACCCTAAAAATTACCCCAAGAACCCCCACGAGATTCAAACAGATTAGCCGGAGGGTTCATGAGGTAAGAGTTGGCAAGTTTACGAGTCGAGGGAGGAATTATGTTGTTTCAAAGGTCGTAGAGGTAATTGACAAAGTTTATAGGGTCTGCCGGGTAAAAATTTCTTATTTTTATGATATACCAGTCTAATTCGGTTCGACTTGGTTGAATCGTACGAACCAAACCAACAATACAACAGTTTGGTCTTTTCCGATTTCTTTGAACTGCTGATGTCATCACCGGTTCGACCGGTCGGTCCCATTGGTACAACCACAAAAGCCAAAAACCGATACATGTCCGATTTGATGTCCGATTCAGTTTTTAAAACCTTGATTACACCAAAACATGAGCATTTCGTTTCTCATTAATAATGGACATTCTAGGATGCTGACATTGGAAGATTTAGAGGAGATCTCAAATACTACGAGGAGATGCTCTGCATAGCTTGTAATGATTTTTCGAACATAGCCGCTAATGTGAAGGATGTAAGAGGCAGACTTAGCCGTAAGTGTTCACCATTTTCTGTGCGGGTGACTTTAACTCTTGAAGAGGCAGTCTTATGTATCTGTGCGGGTGACTTTAACTCTTGAAGAGGCAGTCTTATGTATCTTCTATTGATAATCAATGCAGACAGTTCTCTTGTTTTAATTAATTATAACTAAATATTTTTTACTGCTACTTTAAGAACTGCTATGCTTTACAAAGCAGAAAGAAAAGTTTTACAAAGTAGTCGTGAGACCTGTTGTGCTTTATGGATCCGAATACTGGCCTGTGAACCATAAACATGTGCAAAGAATGAATGTAGCAGAAATGAAAATGTTAAAGTGGATGTGTGGACACACACGTAAAGATCGGATTCGGAATGATGTAATCAGAAAGAAAGTTGGTGCAACTCTGATCGAGGATAAGATGCGAGAAAATCGCTTAAGATGGTTTGGACATTTGCAAAGAAGATCAACTGATGCACCAGTTAAAAGATGTGAGGGTTGGGATGTTGAGCCGGCTAAGAGAGGGCGAGGACGGTCCAAGAAGTGTTGGAAAGAGACCATACGAAGGGATCTTAGTTTTGTGGATATAAGCCCCGGATTGACTCAAGATAGATCTGAATGGAGGCGAAAAATCCATGTAGCCAACCCTACTTAATTGTGGGAAAAGGCTTTGTCGTTGTTGTTGTTGTACTACTTTAAGAACTGGTAAAGAACTAGTACCACATTAAATACCTTGGACGTTAGTTGCATATTAGTTTAGTCCATGTTCTACCTCTTCTTTTTGTTTCTTACCATCAAAGATACTCGAGCTCAACAAATCATTTTGAGCTAATACCTTTCTGAAACAGTGAAGTTTTCTACAACATGGTATAAAAGAAGGGTTAAATGGGGCTGCCCCCCGTGGGAGCTAGCTTGGCTCCCCCATGTTATTTTGCTCGATTTTTTTATTTTTTTTTAAAAATTTCTTCCGTGAATATTCATCACTATAACCCTATATTCTGCTATTAAAATTTCGTGCGAAACAGAGACTCATACAACCTCCATCCAGACAGTCATTTTTTAACGGCAACAAAATTGTTAAAAACGACCCTTCTGGATGGAGGCCGTAAGAGTCTCTGTTTCGCGTGAAATTTGAATGACATAATATAGGGATATATTGATGAAAATCCACGGAAGAAATTTCGAAAAAAAAGGAGCGAAATGGCGCGGGGGAGCCAAGTTAGCTCTCCCCATGGGGGCAGCCCCATTTTACCCATAAAAGAATCCCACATACAAGAAAATGAGGGGATATTTACATGTTTACCCATATACTAGTGCCTTTGTATACTTCTTATTTACATCTGAAACCCCAGTAAAATGTAAATTCATGGTAGTCCACAAACTAAAATCCAAACAGTAAATCTACCTTTTTTCATCAGAACTTCAACCATTGGAAATCTAACGGTGCAATCTTAACACATGTGAAAACCCCACAAGAAATAAGCTCTAGTCTACCCCCAACCACTTTCTAACTTTCAGATCCTACATATTGCAGAGAATCCAACTTGGATAAGTGAAGGATCCCCCAGCCACAAGAAATAAACATGCTCAAGGTCTGATCTCCACCGCAGATCCACGAGGCGGTATCGTACATTTGGAGGCCGACACATGGATAAGTGAAGGACCAGAGTCGTCAGATTGCCCAACGAGGGTAATTTTACCTCATACCCTTCCAAATCTTGTCTTTTATTTTTGTCCAAAAACTTAATAATACAGTTATATATTTTGTGTAAAACTTGTAATCAGACTATTGATCTTTTGATATTTGCACTTAGCTCCAGTCCACATCACCTCACATGCCCATGCACGTGAGGGGACTCTACATTTTGCACCTAAACCCCATGGATTTCTTATATTTCATTTTAGTCCATTAATTCGAGTTCAAATATTAAAACTTTTGAAAAAATGCAGCTGCCCCTGTAGTTTTGTAATATTGCAATTAAGTACCTATCAAGTGTATTAAATAAAGTATATTTGGGTATTTTTCATTTTTGCCTGCTTGATTTTTGCATATGATTCTGGTTTAGCCCAGAACTTTATTTAATTGTAAGTAGGCCCTTGCCAAGTCATATTTTCTTTTTGTTGATTTTATTTTTGTTAAAAATAGCTCCTGCACCCTAAAACTCTATATAAAATTATGATAAATACCTTATATATTACTCTACCACACATATTTTTATTAAAGTATTTTATCCTATATTTCTATTTATTAAAAGAAGAGAATAGAGTTATTTTTCACTGTCCAACTTAGGAAAATACAAAAAATAGGAAAATATTTTGAAAAATTACAAAAAAAATCATTAGTTATTTATTATTGTATTTTGCATCTATAGACCAAAAATACCTAAAACTAGAAAAAAGAAAATTAATAAAAATTAAAAAGAACTAAAATCCTTACGAAAATTATAAAAAAATCTATAAAAATCCAAAAATAGTTTTTCATTTCTAAAATTTATTTATTATATCAACTATGTACTAAAAATAGTTTTGAAAATTTTAGAACTTAAATTCCAAAATAATCTGACCCATTAATATAAGTCATTGTTTCGATCTTTTAATTCAATGAAAAATCCAAAACAAATAGTAAAAATTACAAGGAAATGCCAAAAACAAAGAAAACCCTAAAAAGGAAAAAAATCATTTTATTTTCCTATTTTTAAGTATTTATAGCTATATATAAATATCAAAGCCCCATTATATGTATTCACTTATATTATTATTATTTATAATTATTATAATTATTAAAAATCCCAAAAAAATCTTTTCTAAACCTTAAAAAATAAAAGGACTGTACCTTAGGGTATTTACTGATTTTATCTTTATTTCTTATTTTTAATATCTATATTATTGGCACACTAACATATATATTATAGTTAATTAGAAAATAGAAAAAAATTAAAAATATAAAAATATAAAAAGAAAATAAAAATTACAAAATTTAAAAAAAAAGATAAAAATAAAATTATATAATTAAAAATCCACTAAAAATGGAAAAATCCCCATAATCCCTCCAAAATACGTGTTGTCTTTTTCGCCAGTTCTTGTTGTTTATTCCTCGTTCTCCCTGTGTTCGGTATCCTATACAAACTTCCACTATAAATCTATATATATGATTATAATATATTTTGATCCCTCGTTTTGATTGATTATTTAACTGCTTGTGTGGGTTGATTGCTGAATAGTTCGGATTTAGTGAGTGGTCGCCTCAGCGACACTCTATCTTCACACTTAGTGAAGATATTTTGGGCCCTCACCAAATCCGACTCTTCACCTATTCGAAATTCTTGTGTAATTATGGATTATCGAGAGTTATTTATATAAATACGAAATTATTCAAAGTTATCATGTAAACATCTCCTTGTCTTAAAGGTCAAAGAAAAAGTCAACATGGTAATGCTCAATCACCACTTCAAATTTGACCTTTTTTCTAGCCTTTAGGATAAAATATGTAAGAACATCCGAAATTTAATAGGTACGTAGAACTATCCATACATTAAATCAATATCATTGTATATTTCACAAGTCCTAAGAAAAAGTAACAACTGCAGCAGGTCTGGCTGTGGATTAAACTACAGCAGAGCAGAGGATACACTCCCATAGTATTGGTTTACGAGCGTGGAATGTAGAGGACCCCTGCTGTAGCGCAGGGGATACGTGGGATGGAGAATAGACACCCCTGATAGAAGGTCCACTATACCCGACCAGGGGGCGTCCATTTTCCATCCGACGATCCCTTACCCTACAGCATAGGTCGACTACAGCAGACGATCCGTCCCCATTGGTTCACCGTTGTACGAATTAATAGTGTAGATCAAATTATGGGTGAATATCTTGCATTTCAATGCATGAGCGTGGATCGTCTGCTGGCCAGCAGAGTCGGTTGTGCATCCGGAGCCGTTCGATCATGTTCGAGCAGTTAGCATGAATTCACACCTTTTTGTGTTCCCGACCATGCGAATTCATGCGAACTCCGGATGCTACGGCAGACAATCCGCTCCCATCAATGCATAGCATAATTACAATCGAAAATAGAATATTTATGGAACAGACAGCTTTTCCACAACACATCTTTATGATAAAAAGACATTACAAATTAAGGACACAACTCTCACACTGTTCTTACGCTCTTTACATTCACACCTCGTCACGATCATGAACAAAAACTAGCAGTCTCTCAATACAATCAGTCCGGTCTCAATACCTCAGTCCCCATACATCTCCGCCGGCAGCCGCGGCTCCGCTACGGCCTCGAGCGGCACCTTCCTGACCGTCGCGAGCCCGAACACCTCCTCCATGCTCACATCCTCCGCCTTGACTCCCTCGGGCAGCCTCCACCGGAACCCGTGCAACAGATTAGCCAGCATCAGCTGCACCATCCTCAACCCAAGGACGTGCCCCGGGCACATCCTTGATCCTGTGCCGAACGGCAGCAGCCCGTGATCCTCCCCGGTCACGTCCGTTGGCTTCTCGAGGAACCTCTCCGGACGGAACTCCATCGGAGACTCCCAGATCTCCGGGTCCCTCATGATGGTGTAGACGTTGATGAAGATCTGCGTGCCGGAGGGGATGTCGTAGCCGTCGATGTTGCGGTGCTCGCGGGACAGGTGGGGGATGAGGACGGGGGCGATGGGGTGGAGCCTCATCGCCTCCTTGACTATGGATGCCAGGTAAGGGAGTTGGGGGATGTCCCCTTCCTCGACCCACCGCGAATTGCCGATCACGCTGTCGACCTCCGCCACGGCCTTGTCCAGCATGTGCGGATGCCGGAGGAGCTCCGCCAATGCCCACTCGACGGTCGCCGAGCAGCTTCCCATGCCGGCGGCGATGATATCCTGAATGTCCATTCAGATGTTTGGATTACATAATGCAAGACGATGAATATCATAATCTAACTAAAAAATACGCCGAACTGCGTGGACTCTATTTACATCAAGAAATTCACGTTTAATTATACTAATTAATCTCAGTCGTCAATAGATAAGGCTATGAAGAGGATCTGCAAGCATATGTACGAGAAGACGTGGGCTTTAGAAGACAATCATTGATTATATGGGACTAGATGTGTAAATAGCAATAAAATATAAAAAAATATCGCATGAAGCATGTTACCTGATCTTTGATCGGGGATATTATATAAAAATAAGTAATAACAATTTATTGGATTCGGATACAATTAAATAAACTCTGACGGATCTGGAAAGATGTAGACCTAAACCTATAGAAGCTTCTTTATTGCAGAGGGGTCCATTTGGCTAAAGGTCATAAAGGCTGGAAAGATCGATAGGCCCATTCTACGTATCTGTCAGATACTTATCGTGATTCGTCAATTCGATGCTATAGATTTTTTATTTAATCAATATTTTCTCTTGATTTTCTTGTCATATTATTATATGTTAATAAAGGGTTTTGTTCTTTGCCACGAGAGGATCCTCTGCGGTACCGTAGAATTTGCATTAAAACCGTGGATCTTTGGATCCGCTCGATCTTGCGGTTCGTACGAATTCACACTTTTTGTGGATTCATACCGTGCAAAATCGTGTGATCCGCTCGATTAAGATGGAGCGGCTTTAGGGTTACCGTACATTCTTTGTTAAATAAACAAAAACCCAAGTACTCGACATTATCACACGTCCAACTGTCTACTTGTTGTCATTAATGAGGGAAATATACTCATGTCAGCAATGATTCGTTTTTTGTAATAGACAGTACAGCAGCATTTATAGGATACTGATGAGGACATGCGAATCGATGGAAATTAAGTGGACGATATTAATAATATACTAAACACGAAAAAAATATAAAAATAATTTGAAACACATATTGACTTAAATATTCGCTGTCAAACATCATGAAAATCGGGTTCTTCATCTACACATTATTTTTTTATTAATGTTTCAACACGAATGATTCTCATCTCCGTTGCAAAATGAAAAAAAACTTGGCATATATTGTATCTTGATTTATCATTTTCTTCTAATATCACCTATCAGTTAATAAGACTGAATTATATTAGACAGATTTTTATATCATGACGTCATATGTTGGACACCGACAACTGTCATGATGTCATCAGTACCATTTATTTAGAAATATTGTATTCTTGTCATAATATACGAAAAAAACACTGCTTGCAAAATTATCACAACCATACAAATGGGACATCACTAAGGCTGGCTATTGAGTCACGACTCGATGAGACAGGCACTGACTCGGCTCGATAAGGGCTCATGAGCTTGCCTCATTAAGCTATTGAGCCGAGCCCGGGCCAGATTTTTAGGCTCGATAGCTTAACGAGCCGAGCTCGTTCGAACCCTGCTCGGCTTGATAACTCAATAAGGGGCTCGATAAGGAATATATATATATATATTCTATTTGTGAAATTGTAATGATGTTTATTTTAATTTGTATTAGTTTTGCAAGAATGGTGGACTATGGGTCTATGTGGTTTATATAATGACAATATTTGGTAGATTATGTTGTAGACTTGGATTTTCTACACTTATCTATGTTAATCTGGATTATAATTAGATAATTAGTAATTTTTATTTTTTTATTAGCAGGTAGAATGTTACAATATATATTATAATTTAACTTTTATATACAACTCGGATGGTGGCTTACTTGTAAGGATGGCAGTCTTCAAAGAGGTAGTTGCGAGTTCGAGCTCAGGTTACAACACTTTTCCACCAAAAAATGGCTATTTTCCTTACCAAGCCCAGACCGGGCCCGAGCCCAGATCAGGCTCGATAACAAGCTCGACTCGAGCCTTATCGAGCCCAAGCTGGCGCGATAAGAGGCTCGAGCCAACCGAGCTCGAGCCCGAGCCAGGGTCTGGCTCGGCTCGTTGAGCTCGATAGCCAGCCCTAGACATCACCATCCTACACGTCGGGTCTAGGGATTCCTTAAACAACGATTATAATTACCAATTATTCAATAATAATCACCATTAAGCTTTTACGTGCTCTTTTTTGTGATTATTTAAACATGTGCAGATCTGAACGCAAGTCCTCAACCAGCCGGTCAAATTGCACCAGTGGGTCAATTCTAAATTAAATATCTAGTTTTATGCATCTTGTCATATACTATAAGCATATTAATTTTCATATTTATTTAATACCCAAAAATAGTCCATTTCCCCATTTTTTTATCACAGCAGAATATACCGTTGAGAATAATGCAGGTGGACATAAGTTACCTGGGCGAAGGCCTTGACGCCGTCCCTCTCGAGCTTCACCTCCAAGCTCCGGTGCTCCATCAGCATCAGCAGCACGTCGACGAGGTCCTCCGGGCCCTCCGGCTTCTGCTGCCGCCTCTCCTCGTGCTCCTTCAGCACGCCCTCCCAGAACACGTCGCACCTCTTGCTCACACCCTTCATCTTCTTCAGGTTCCCCTGGAGATCCATGAATCCCGCCCATGGAACTATATCTGCCAAGTCCGTTTTCCCGTTTAGTTTGAAGAACTCCCCCATCATCTCCGCGAACTCGGCGTCGCTCGGCTTGCCGTACACCATCCTGCACAGCATGTTCAGGGTAGCGGCTTCCAGCGCCTTCCTGATGTCTGCGGCCTGTCCGGAGGCCGCCGACAGAAACAGGCCCCGTGTCAGCGCCCGCATCTCGTCGGTGCGGGCGTGCTGGAACGACTCCAGACGCTGGACGCTGAGCAGGTCCCGCGCGCAGATCTTGCGCGCCTGGAGCCAGTAGGGTCCGTAGGGGGCCCAGCCGATGTCAGTGCGGTTGTAGTTGAGGAGGCGGCCGGATGCGGTGGAGGGACGGGAGGCGAAGGCGTGGTCGTGGGTAGTGAGGAAGAGCTTGGCGAGGGAGGAGGAGGAGACGACGACGGTGCGGGTGGAGCCCATGTAGAGGAGCACGAGGGGGCCGTGGCGGAGGGAGAGGGTGTGGAAGGTGAGGTGGGGGTTGACGGAGTCGATGCGGTGGGCGTTGCCGAGGATGGGGATGGGGCGGGGGCCGGGCGGGAGCTTGGGCCTGCGGCGGCGGAGGGAGAGCTTGCGGAGGATCTGCTTCCACCGGGAGGGAGCCATCGTGGACGGCGGAGGGAGTAGAGGTTGTGCGGGGAACGTGAGGGTGATGGCGTGTGTATATATAAGGAGGAAAATGAGAAGGTGGGAATTTGGTGGATGGGCTATTTATTTAGTATTAACGTGCGTGTCATTTTGCAACCACACCCTCCTCTTTTTTTAGCTGCATTAATTATCCTTCTATTTTGTTACATTAATTAGATTTTCGCACCATGTTACGTTATGAGAATACAACATTTTATACATGTGCATATCACGTGTCGAAATTTAGGAGATGTGTACTGATGCTATCTGCATTAATTATGTATTTAATAAGTGGTAGTTATCTCACTGAAAGGGTGAAGAAGTAATTAACGTGGTGGTGGAGCACCTAAAAGGGACGTTTATCAGTTTCCTTATTAAATTCCATCTGGTTGAAAGTTGTCAGTACATGGAAAGCACTATTAACCTACGCAATTAAAAGAAGAAAGTGATCATGTCTATTTTTAGATTAGTGAAGAGTTCGAATATAATTGCCAGAAAAGATTCACGGATTATCTACTGAAAGAAATATATAAAATTAATTGAATGGACACTACAAGAAAATTAACCTAAGGCAACGAATAATTTAATATTCGTTGCTATATCTTCCGTAGTTAAATATATAACAACGAATATTATTCGTTGCTTACTTCTTTAAATTCGCAACAAATAATGGTATTCGTTGCTATATTCCTCGCAACGAATCATATAACAACGATTATTCGTTGTCGTTTTCTTCTAATCATTGCTAAATATGGCAACGATTGGCGTGAATTTTAACGAATAATTCAATGAAAAAATCATCGTTATATGGACCTTTAACAATGAATATGATATTCATTGTTAATTACAAGTACAAAAGATCATTTGGCAACGAATAATATCCGTTGTTATATCTTTAGCATCGAAAGATATAGCAACGAATATTCAAATTATTCGTTGCCTTCGGTCCAATTTCTTGTAGTGGGAGGCCCGAGACGATTATTGGTGGTGACCTTGATTGAGGTATAACTCGCGACTCGATGCATCATATGATGAGGAATCACCCCCGCATGAAAGATCAATGCATGAGGAAGAAAAATAAAAAAGGATGCGAGCTCTGAAGATGAAAGATTCAGTCAGAATCAAGGCACTAAATCGAGGCGTTGAATGGGTGGTGCTGGAACCAAGGGCGTGAGGTTCAGTTGACTGGAGGGTCAACCGATGCTTCGCTCCCATTGGTCCACGTCAACCCACAAAATGACAAAAAATAAATAAAAATAGAAATAATATAAAAACAAATAGAAATCAATTTTATAAAAAATTTAATACTTGAAAGTTGTTTGTCTTTAATGTACTATTTTATTATGATTTTTATTTATTTATATGAGCTTATTTATTACGAGTTACTTTTTACAAGTGTATTTATATGTATATTGACATATGTATATTTTATTTTTATTTGTATTTTTATTGTATTATTTTATTTTCATATTTTATATATTTATAACTTATTTTTATATACATAAATATATTTTTATTATATTTTAATGATGTATTTTGTATACTTAAATAAATAAGGGTATTAAATATATATCTATAGGTACAATATAATCATCTATGTATTTATATAGACTACTTTATTTTTTTGTTTTCTTTATGGTTTTATTCTATTCTAAATATGTGCATACACTATAAATAATATTTACAAATTTATAAAATCATAAAGTTATAAAAAATATAAAGAATAAAAAAATGAATATTTTATTCAGGTACACTATACAATAGGGGTCCAAAACCTAACTTTCAAACCTTAACTCTAAACTGAATGAAACCACCTTCATTAAATAATTTATCAAAAGTTATATATAATTAAAGTGATTTTGATATATTTTGAGTTCACATGGAGAAGATATGAGTCTGGGAAGTTTGTGTTTTGACTTTTTATTTAGAGTATAATATATACATTGTATATTAATTTTTGTGTGAAAATAATTTTGTATTTTTTTATATGATTTTATCTACAACTTTCATGTACAAAGTGTATTGATTTGATGAATAAATAATAGAGAATAAAATAGGCCCCAAATATGAATTATTGATGAATAAAAGAATGGGAATTTTATTGGATTTTTGGCCCTTATCTCCCCCTACTTTATTCCTTATTGACCAATTCAATTCGACTTGGTCTCAGAATTTAGGGTCATAAAATACCTTTGGCATATTATTCTTTTTCTTTTCTTTTCTTTATTCTATAATTTTGGCATTAAACACTATATGTTATATACAATAAATGGAATAAATAATGAATGTTAATTTGTACAAAATAATGCTACTTACAAGCATGTAGCTAAGATTTTTAAGACTAAAATAATAGAATAAAGGTGATGAAATGGAGATTCATCAGCTCACGAGCCCTTATCGAGCTGAGCCCAAGCCTAGCTCATCGAGCCATGACTTAATAGTCAGCACTAGTTGTGATTGCTCGTCTTGAGTTGCTTTTTTAAACCATGTTCATATAAAAATGATTAACTTATTATTTTAATATTGATATTTTTATATTTGTGTAGTAATTCAAGATGTCTAAGTATTATTAATCACGATCTAAGACTGATGATAAAGGAGTGGTCTAGATCAATCAAAGAATGGTTAAGACTAAGTTTCATTATCCGATGATTAGGTCAATATTAATCATTACAAGATGCCACACATTTCATTAACTCAATGAAATTTCTCAATTGGAAGAACTTGGTTGTTCATCATTTCCTCTCAATGCAAATGCTTGGAATGATAACAAACGCACAACATTAATTGTAGTACTTAGACGTGATCGATTTTCTTGAATTTGCTTGACATCCTGTCTGTGGATTATATGTTCAATATATTGTGCTTTATTAATGAAATTTTGCGTACTTTCTTCAGCCAAATTATGTGTAAAACTTTTGCTTCCCATGTGACTCAAGAACAAAATAATCTTTTCCATTGTTAACTTTCTTCCAATTTAAAAATTCATCAACAACGGAGATATTTATACCTTGCTTTAAATTTGGCTTAGCTGAAAACAGATAGCAAGGAAAGCAAAATGCATCATCTTTGGAAGGTGAAACTCTAACCATGAATGCTGTCTAAACCAAGTTGTCTGAAACTGTCGACGATGTTTCTCATTGCTATTATATGGATAGTTTACCATAATGTGTTGGTACGGTTCCAAATTTAGATAAGTATGTATTATGTCCTCTATTTTATCATGATGATATTCCCATATCATTTTACATATCCCGATCTCATTCTAATGAACCATCAACAGAATTATGTATCTCAACTCATGAAATTTTAGAAGGAGAAAGCCCATCCTCTTCAGAATTTTGAGAAGCAAGTAAATTTTCTTTACTCTTGCTTTCACTCGTCATCTTTGTAAAGTAAGCGGTGATTGACCTCTTTGACGTTGTTGATTTAAAATCACTAAATTATTGTCACAATCTTAAATATAAGAAAAAATAATTACCTTATCCCTAAGCATAAAATTAAAATGGGCTTAGCTGTAAAATCTATTGAGTACAATGATAGGCTTATCTCAACTGACATACGAAGGACTTGGATGAGAATTCAAATTGCTTATTAGTTGTTGTTCATTGCGACAAGAACTGCCATCTTACTTATCATTCTACGTACAATATCATACGTAGTCTACGAACATGTAATTTACCTAAACTATTCAGCGACAAATACGAATCTAACTTAAACATTTTTATTTCTGGATTTTCATTAGAAGTGACATTTAGGCAATTAGGGATGTATACAGATTGGGATACATCTGTATATGATAAACCACCTTATCTACTTTATACATTTTGATATCTATATCCGTATCCGTTGTAAAACGGAAACATATATGGATATCATTTTGATATCCACAAATGTCTATATATACTTTTTTGTATATAAAGATAGTTGTAGATTTATTTTTAACCATGTATAAGATAATTGTGTACCTTCTTTCATCATATTTGGTATAATTTTAATGACATTAGCACATTTAATATAGTTATATCATGCTTATGTCATGTAATACATATATATTTGAGTTATCCTATAGAGTATTCCTAATATTACTCATATTTGATCAGTAAATGTTTTATAGATGTATCTATTTTTAAAGGATATTATAACATAGCTTTAATACGTCAAAATCGGTATTCGCATCCTACTCATACACACACACACACACACACACACACACACACACACACACACACATATATGTATCCGTCGGTTTGCATCCGTACAGGTAGTGATTGATATATAACATTACCAATGGAGATCATTTATACAAGTGTATATCTATCATTACACCTTTCAATCCAATCCAATTTATAATGTAAATTTATGTATTTAACAAACTGGTTGCATCATTATAACATAAGCTAAAATCTATGGTAACTAAAAGATATAAATGAATTTATTGGGAATTTGATGGTGGGAGAACTAAATAGGCATATCTGTAATAGGTACTACGATTATCATCATAAACAATAACAAGCTTATGTGATCAAGTTTTTCATATGCATGTATGAATAATTTAATTTGCATCTATCATTAAACCAAATGAAAAAGAAAAATAATATGAAAAATATATTTAAGTGGAAAAAATACGTACGATTAGTTGCACCTACTTTCAGCTAGTATGGGAGTAAGTACGAACCATTTTCAGCGACCCGTTGCTTGAGGACAGAGTCTTACGTAGTGTCCTCTAAACCTCCCACTTCGCTAAAGAAAAGCGGACTGTTTCCGACTACCCATGAGTCCTCACTGAGAAGTAGCAAATTGTTTTTAGAATCATGAGTCTTAAAGAAACTCTGTGCTCTGGCTTTCACCTTAAGGGTAGTCTGTCACTCACTATCTGGAGAGTATCTGCAAGCCAACGTGGGGATTTCTCTTCCAAAATAAGTGGATTCCTTTACGTTTATTTTTATAGTAAAAATAGAATTAGTCGTCCTGATTTTAATTCTTGATTATCACTTTTTTTTATTTTTTTTCAAAACAACATCTAACGTATTTTTATCTTTTTCCTTTTTATCCTATGTGAAGAAAAACTAGGTTATGCAACCCTAGATCTAATGAGACCTACGGATGCGCAAATAAAAAATAGAAAACCTAATCCAAGTACCTAGCCATGAAAATCTATGGAGAACAATGAGAAAAACATGAGGAAAATCGTGGTGGGTGCCTTGTTCCCCCAAGAGCACGACACCTTATGAAACAAACCCCGAGAGAAAGGAAGTCCGGGTACAAGTCAGGATACCCTTAAGGGGCCCCTTCTACAAAAAGTAAAAATGGGCAAGTGCCCTTCAATTCATTTACAAATGAAATATAGAAAATAAAAAAAACCGGCTTCTCAGTTCTGTCTCGCACCGCTCAAATCCTGCAACACAACTCAAAACCAAAATCCGTAAAATGAAAAAAAATGACAGAAAATAAGATGATGAAAAGGAGAAGAAGAAACCCTAAAATCTAAGGATCTAATAGCTACCTTAGCATTTCCTTCCCGGCAACGATGCCATCTGAAAAAATCACCATCCTACTATTCTAAAATAAGAACAGTGTCGTTGTGTCAGTCAGATGAAATTCACAAAAATTTTATTATTTATTATTTATACTCCTAAACTAAATGTATATAGTTTTAATAAGGGAGTGTCGAACTCAAGGAGGCAAACTGTGGAAAACTAAGGTAAAATAATGGAAAATCTAAGGTAAAATGGTTTCCTAATTTTTATTTATTTAAAGAGAATCTTCTGGATTTTTTTTGATTTTATAAATTTTATGTTATTTTTATGGTTTTAATATACCTATGTAAAAATATAGGTATAGATTTTATATATTTTTATTTCGTTTTTATTCAGTAATTTTTATCTTCTAATTTTGATTTCCTATTTTTATGAATTTTAGAGGTTTTTAATAATTTTTATGGATTTTGAATTTATTTTTTAAAATTGAAAATTATTTTTTATTAAAATTAGGGATTTATTTTTTATTTTAAGAATAGAAAATAGTGGTAAAGTTTTTTATTTTGTTTTATTAAAAAGTAGGTGAAATTACCTTTCAAACATGTTATTGTACATATCTATACGATTTTTATTGATTATTAATGAATTTTTGAAGTTTTTGATGGATTTTGTATTATTTATTGATTTTAATATTTGATTTTTATTTTGTTTTTAATTTAATATGTATGGTAAAATATACTTTAGCTATTTTTTATGATTTTCTAAAAGTATTTTTATATTTTTATGTATTTTAAAGTTTGTTATATTTTTGTATTTTTCAAAATTATTTAATGCTAGAAAATATTTTTTCAAAAATGATTTAATATTGTATATAGTGTAATATTCGTTATTAATGGGTATTTTATAATATTTTTATATTTTGTATTTTATTTAATACGTATTTTATTAATGTAGGATTTAAGATACTGTATAGGGGTATTTATGTATTAGTCTGGAAATATTGGGCTACTTGCGAAATATGGACAAGTAGGGGGTATAAGTGCAAAAATCCTAGACTGCACGTGCAAGTGCACGCACTGCTAAGCTGCTTGACTTCTTAGCAATTTTAATCAAGTCGAGAGGCTTGTTTGCAATTTCCACAAAGATCACGTGATGCTTCACATGCCTGTCCTACCACCTGGGCCTGTATGCAAATAGCAGAAGTTCAAGGGTTTGTTCAGAAATTCACCCGCAAATATCTACAAGTCACGTACGGTCGCGTGCGATCTAGAGCGATGATGCGGTTTGATTCATTGGGCTTGACACATGGCAGAGGTGCGACCCTTGATTTAGATCTGATCGAGCAATCCTACGGCTTGATATGTGGTTTCAATTGACATCACTTGATTAAGCGATGATATTCTCGAATCTCCGAATTGAGGCGTTCGTCCTGAGATTTCTTCGAATGAGCGGTGAAGGAGACCTCGATCAGTGCTTCTCCATGCGATGCGATTCGAGGTGCTCATTTCGCTGAAGGCAACGATGGCGTTCTTTACACATATCCTAGGCAGAGGTAGTAGTTCGAGCACCGGTACATTGGCGGAGCTCATTGCATATCGCAAGGTGAGGCGACGGAGCTCTGCAATTGGAGTTAAGATTGTTTCCAGGTGCACAAGGTGAATCAAGCACTCGATGTTGAAATGCTTTGAGGACTCGATGAAGCTTCGCCTCAGATGGTTGTTATCGTTCTACAGGTGCTTCTCTTTGAGTATGCTTTGAGGAAGGATGTCGATCTGCAGGTAAACCAATGGCTCGTGGTCAGAGCCGCGACCCAGATTGTAAGGAAAAAAGGGGTGAATGAGTGAAGGAACTCTGGTGGATGAGAGAAGGAGTTCCTGGCTCAGATTAGAGCTGATATGAGATGATCAGAACTCGTATCGAAGGTGGAGAACTGGATCAATGGATGAGGTGATCGGAATCGAGAAGGATTTGAACGATTTGCATATTAGAATGAAGGAGAAATAGAGAAATCGATAGAGGAATGGAGGGACTGAGAAGAGAAGAGAGGGGATTGAGAAGAGATTAGAAGGAGGAAGAGGAGGAGATCTGAGGATCTAACCTGGAAATGAAGAATTGGAATGATGCGCCTGTGGGCGGAGCTTGGAGGAACTCCACAGTCGTTACCTCGATGCCTGGTGGAGACAAAGACTGGCATCCGACGGAGCAGAGCTTCAACGCTGGCAGGTGATCATGCCGACCTCGCCCTCTTGCTCGCTCGACAGGGATCAAATGAAGCTGTCACCTTTGGTCTCTCTCTCTCTAGAGCTCACATAATGAGGGTGGATCAAATGGCGGATGAGGATTCTCGGAGAGGGTCACCTCAGCTCACGCCACCGAGTATGGTCACCTGGCGGTGTGTGCAGTCACCGGTGGATGGTTAGGCAACAACCTAACAACATGGAGGTTGGACTGTTTGCCGGAGGAGAGGAGAAGGAAGAAGAAGGGACTGCGGCAGGTGGAAGAAGCAGAACGGGGAAGAAAGGGGAAAGTAGGAGACAGA
Organism: Ottelia alismoides; assembly: GCA_037367405.1. Lineage (NCBI taxonomy): Eukaryota > Viridiplantae > Streptophyta > Magnoliopsida > Alismatales > Hydrocharitaceae > Ottelia > Ottelia alismoides. Next base: position 159,073 of record JAZKJV010002499.1, on the reverse strand, counting down.
AAAGGAGAGAAAAACAAAAAAATAAAAAGTTAATTAATTAATTAAAATAAAAATTAATTAAGAAATAAATAATTTAAATTAATAATTAAAATTAATAAATGAATAAATACTTAGTTAAATAAATAAATAAATACATTAGTAAATAAATAAATAATTTTTTATTTTTTAATAATAAAATATTAATGAAGTATAAAAATAAGAAATGGTATGTATTAGATAAAATAAAAATAAGATACATTGTACATTTTATACCAATAGGGTCCCAAAACCCATTTTTTTTGCATATTAACTCTGATTTTAGTGAAATCTATTTCATTTGATAGATAATTCTATGAAATGAACTTTACAAGTGAGTATGTCAAATTCGGAGTCCATATGACCGTGTTATGAGGTCCGAAAATTAAGGTCACAACTTCGTGGCTTTGAGATTTATTGACATTCTATTTTTAGTTATAATTTTATATTTTCTACGGATTCTTATTAAAATATTTGAACAAGAATCAAGTCAAATGGAGTTAGGAATAATTAAATAGAAAATCATGAAGGTATATAGATATATAGTACATATATACAAAGGGGTTCAAACACCAAAGATCACATGTTTTATTCTAATATTTTTATATTTTTAATAAATAGTATTGGTTATAAAATGAAGTTTAAAAGTGTATTTCGTCATTTTGGTGTTTTCTATAAATATTTATGAACCTTGGTAGTCTGATTTTACGGCTTTTTTGATTCATTATAAATTATTTATACATTAAATAATTTTTCTGATATTTTTATAAAATTATATATATTATTCTAAATAATTTTTGTGAAGAAAATATTTTAATTTGAAGTGATCTTGATGAAAAATAAAATAGGTGAAATATTTAAAAGGTGAAAAATGTGTTAATGTATGATTATGATCTTGATTTTCTAATCTTTTTATAAATTAGGATCCTTACCTCCATGTAGTTATTTATTTTGTCGATCATGTCAATATTGACATGGTCTCCGGGATATGATCAGTATGTATATATTACATATCTAAATCCTTCTTTTCCTTTTATTTTTTTCTCTTTAGGATAAACCACGTGTTAAGTATAAAATATTAACAAATGTAGTTAGAATATTAATTATTGAGAATTAATGAATAATTACATGTATTTTCCCAAAGATTTTAGCCAAAATGAAAGAATAAAGGTAATGAATGATAGATTCATCATTCCCATATACTTTACCTTTGCTAGTCCCTTAGCAAACACTTATTTTATAAATAAGTGAAAGCAAAAAGAAAAAGAAAAAAGAAAATAAAAGGACTTAGAACATTCTTGTTTCTTTAAATAAAATTTGACTTCACCCGAATTCAAGAACTTCGAGTAGGCTTTTGGATTAATAGTTTGTCGGGACCTTATTAGAATTAGGATTTAAGTCTCAACTGCCCTCAAGTTCCACATTATCCATGTTCACCTTAACAACTAGCTCAGATACACCTATCCATCGTGCAAACTATTCAGCTTTGAAGTCAACTTGTACTGTATGTGAAAGATGTTAGCTCTTCCTGCTTGAAGAAGCAAAGAAACTGCCCATCCCAGTAATACACTCCCATTGGACCCTCATCCAGCTACTTGATCCTCGAGGAGGGGGTATTTCCTTCTCAGATCAGATCGTGTTATGTCCACAATCGAATAGAGAGAGAAGAAGGAGAATGGGAAGACAACTAGAGTGTGACCAGTGTAGTCACATCTTCTGTTAAGCTTGACCAGTTTAGCCAAGTCTTCACTAAGTCATGCAAACTTTCTGAAGCTTAGACCATTGTGGTCATGTTTGTATTTGGCGCATTTAGCTTCTTTTTAGTAGAAAATGATTGTTGTACTGCATTGATCTTTTATGATCCGACAGTTATAGAATCTTTTATTTTCGTCCGTTTTTGGGATCTTGGAAAAAAATTGTACGAGCAGATCCTTCCCTCAACCGAAGCTTTATTGCAACCCCACACTCCCGTCTTTAGATGTCTGCACCACTAGATAAGGATGAAAACATACCACCAAAATGGAATGCCCTTCGCAAACCATGCAAGTTGAGCTAAGTGTAGAGTGCGTGAGTTCAAAATTGTTTCAAATGAAGAAGAGTTAAACAAATGACACCAGGTGTCCTACTTAGGCAAGTTTAAGTTGAATTCCGAACACAGTCTCATAGAACCCAAAGAATTAAGTCGAAAAGACCCGAAGAATCTTAATTCCAGTTCCTAATAAGTTCCTTTAGTTAAGTGGATTAAGGCCTAAACCAAGCTCCATCTCTCAGACTTAGCTCCATTCGGTTCAAGAATCAAACTTGTTCTGAAAAAGGCTAATGAATGCAATAATTTTTGTTATGAAGTGAATTTTTCGGATTCAACATTTTATGTAATTTTTAAAGAATTTTGCAAAATTTTATTGAATTTTAAAACTTTTATTTTTTAATATTTTTTGAAAGAGTTAGTGGATTAAATCGATTTACATGGATTTACAAGAATTATGTACATTTTACAAAGAATTTTATACACATTTTATATACATAAGATTATATAGATTTTATACATGATTTTACAAAAGAATTTTATTTACAACTTTTATAATTAATTAAGACTTTCATCCAAGTATTTTACAGCACTTTTTATTTACAATTTTAAGACAAATTTTTTTAATAAATCATATTTACAATTTTCTATCAGCTTCTAAAAATCCAAATATATATACTCATACTTTTAGAGCCATATTATTAAAAATATAATAAAGTATGAGTTATGGCTTCTAAAATCATATATAGAATATACACACACACACACACGACACCCCCGTATACTTAGCGTGAATTATGTCCTAATAGTGACCAAAGAAGCGGCAAAGGAAGACATAACTCGAGCTAAGTTGAGATTGATGAAAAGAATGTTATACTACAACGAATCAAAGCATGACGAATTAAGAAAAGAGGTCAATCGTCTCCTCTATACTTAGGATCACCTACTAAGGATAGGAGACTCAAATATGAAGATGATGGAGGTCAAGAGAATGTACACAATCAATGAATCGGCTTGTCCCTCCTATACTTAGGGTCCAATATCCCTAAATATAGAAAAGAATGCAAATAGTTGAGGGACAAGCGAGAGAGAAGACGATAAATAAAATCGAAAACAATAAAAAATGAGAATGAGCGATATCCCTCTATACTTAAGATAAAGCACACCCTAAGTATAAACAACAACAAGGGTAATAGAACAAAATGATATGAACAACACAATGTCTACACCCCCCTTTCGTACTATATGAACAAGGGACCGTTCACACTATATACGAGCCTTTCCATTTGCTATACGACTCATAAGACAACTCAGATATGTCGATGCTACCGTTGACGTACACCTTTCGCATTATATAGGGGCCTTTCCATTTACTATGAAGTTTCCCTGAAAACAACTTGAGTCTTGCATCGAATAGCCAAACTTTCTGATCAGGCTTGAACTGCTTATGGCTGATGTGTGCATCACGCCATTCTTTCATCCGCTTCTTATACTGAAGGCTATTCTGAAAGCCTCAACTCTCAAGTCTTTCAAGGTTGCCAACTCTGTCTGTCTCTGATTTCCCGCATCGTCTAAACCAAAAATTACTTCTTTCACTGCTCACCATGAACTATGCTGATCTCAATAGGTAAATGGAATGGCTTGCCATAAACGAGCCGAAAGGGAGATGTACCCAATGGTGTCTTGAAGGATGTTCTATAGGTCCAAAGAACTGAGTCAAGAGCTGTGACAATCATTTCGATCTGGCGAACAACCTTCTCCAAGATCATCTTAACCTCCCTATTCGAAACTGCGACTAGATTATTTGTCTGAGGATGATACGGAGTAGCAACCTCGATGGTCTATACCGAACTCGTTAGCTAAGTTCCCTTACCTTGTCATTGATGAGGTGGCTACCCTCGCCTGAAATGAGAACTCAAGGGATCCCAAATCGTGAAATGATATGCTTTCTTAGGAAGTTGTGGACTGTGTTCGCATCAACGGCTCGAGCAGGAATAGCCTTAATATAATGATTTACATAATCTACAGCCAACATAATGTACTCGAATCTTTGACTCTTAGGGAATGGCCCATAAAGTCGATACCCCATGCATCGAAAACCTCAAAAAGGTGAATTGGCTACATCGATTTCATATCTCTATGTCCACAAGTGTCCACCTCCGACAGTCAATACATCTCTTTACGAATGCATGAGCATCCACAATGAGAGTAGGCCACCAAAGATCAGACTGAAGCACCTTCTGTGTTGTCCTCTTCGCAGAATGATATCCTCCAGCTTCTAATTTACGACAATACGTGATGACACTATGGTATTCCTCCTGAGGAATACATCGACGTCAGGAAAAATCCATTCCTTCATGATAAAGGATCGGATCCTCCCAATGGTAAGACTTGACTTTTGCAAGGAAAGTCTTAAGTCTTTGCCTGCACCAACCTTGTGGAACTTTCTTGCCAACAAGAAAGATCATAATGTCAGCATAACATGAGATTGAGGCGACATCAAGAATCGCCTCATCTGGAAAAGTCTCAGCGATAGGTGTATTGAACTCAGAAGTCTCAAGTAATATTAATCGGGAGAGGTGATACGCCACATCATTCTTGACTCCGGGCTTATCCTTAATCTCAATATCAAACTGCTGAAGTAAAAGGATCTATCTGGTAAGACGTGGCTTGGAATCCTTCTTATCCATAAGGTACATGATAGCGGTGTGGTCAGTGAAGATGGTAATCTTAGATCCTAAAATATGGGACCTAAATTTATCTAAGGCAAATACTACATATAGAATTTCTTTCTCTGTAATAGTATAATTCTGCTGGACGGAATCCAAAGTCTTGCTAGTGTAGTGTATGGCATATGGAAGACTATCTCTCCTCTGTCCTAAAACATCCCCAACGATAAAATCAAAGGCATCCATCATGATCACGAATGGGAGAGACCAATCAGGTGACTGAAGGACAGGAATCTCTGCAACCATGTTCTTGAGAGTCTCAAAAGCTAAAAGATATCATCAACAAAAAATTCGGTGTCTTTCTCTAGAAGGTCAGATAACGGCCGGACAATCTTATTTAAGTCTCGAATGGAACGTCGATAGAAATCAACATGCCCTAAAAAAGACCGTAACTGCTTCAAATTGAACGGTGGATTGAGCTTCTTGATGATATCTACCTTGGTCGAATCGACCTCTATGCCCCTGTTGAAGATGATATAATTAAGGAACATCCCCTGAGTCACATAGGATGCCTCTTCTTAGAAAGAACGAAGTTAGCCTCAGCGCACCTCTGAAGAACACAGTCTAGGCTAGAAAGGCAAGAACCGAAATCAACGCCATAGACCAAAAAATCATCCATGAAGACATCTAAAAGACGCCCACCACGTCCGCAAAGATCGAAAGCATGCACATCTATAATGTAGTCGGAGTATTACATAATCCAAAGGGCATCCGTCTATAAGCATACGTTCCGAATGGACATCTGAACGTCGTCTTTTCCTGTTCTTTAGGTGCAATGGCCACCTGATTATATCCCAAGTACCCATCAAGAAAGTAATAATGGCTCTTCCTAGCTAATCTCCCGATAATCTAAATCAATAAACGGTAGAAGGAAGTGATCCTTCTTGATCACCTGATTCAATCGTCTGTAGTCCACACATACTCACCAAGAAGTCGGTACTCAGGTAGCTCTCTGTCCTCATTTATCATTGTAGTGATACCCGTCTTCTTGGGTACCGCATGTAATGGACTGATCCACTTTGAATCAGAGATGAGATAGATAAAATCGACGCTCCACCACTTGGATATTTCCTTCATAACCACCTCTCGAAGATTCGGGTTCAGCCTGCGCTGAAACTCACGAGATGGTTTGGCATCATGCTAGAGAAAAATATGACGGGAGCATAGGGCCGGACTAATCCCAAGAAGGACTGCTGTAAACTCGCGGATCACCCGAGCCGCTCGATCTTGATCGAACGGTTCACATGAATTCGATATTTTTACGGGCTCTTACCATGAGAATTTGTACGACCCGCTCAATCAAAATTGAGCGCAACTCTCATCCCATAACATTGGAAATCTTTACCAACCTCTTTTTTTGCTTGAAACAAACGATTCCTCACAGAACTAGATTGTACGGCATATAATAGTAAAAAGGCTTTTTATATGAATGCTTTTATGATGCGTTAATCTTAATATATTCTTATTCATAGCACATTTTTTACATAATTGAAATGGGGAAAACATGCTGAAATTAAGAGAATCACGATGTTTTCAGCTTTAATATTGTTAAAAAGAGGACACAAATTCGACCATTCTTATAAAAAAAACTACTATGCAGAAAGGGATATTTATATTAAATAAGTAGTCTTATGTAACGTCTTAGACATAGATCAGACATAGATCTTAGCCGTTATTGGACTCAAGTGGACATGTTAGTAACCACCCGAAATGTTTAAGTTTAAGTTGTCAAGTAATGATCCAAACCCACTCAATTATATCGGTAATATCCTTACTGCAATATTGTTTATCACTTATTCTCGGCAATAGTGATGACCAGACAATCCGGGCATTCTTTTCCTCATGTTTCTCTGTAATACCCTTCCACCTCTTGGGTAGCGCTTTCCGAGTAAGGGGGTAACACGTTCTCATACTATTTGAAATCTTCTTGGTCCAAGACCAAGTCTTTACCGTGGAAAATTGGTGCTGACAACTTTTCAAGTTCAGGATCAATTGGATCCGTTGACAAGTACATGTGTAAACGGATCGAACCTGAGCGGACCTATCATTACTTGTTCTTTTTTGACTTGTTTGAAGGATACGTGATAACTACTGCAAACAAAGACATGATGGATGTTCATAGCCACGATGTGACTATTTATCATTTGATAGCTTATCTCGAGATAAAGTTCCCTTAACTTGAGATAACATAAAAAGGTAGGATTTGTAAATTTGTGGGTGTATGTATGTATATCGAACTTTCAATGAACCGAAACTGAGTGAAGCTACCATTTTCAAGTTCGGTCCGTTTATATAAACAAGTCTAAACCTATGTTTAGTTCATGTTTGTTTATTTTCAAATCGAATCTGAATCAGACTTTCAGCGCATCGAAGTTAAGCGAATATCAAATTTGAGAATTTCTTGACTATTCGGTTGACGACCACTCGAAGAGATGAAGTTCAAGAAGTATTAGTCAAGGTTTTTGAAACCGAACTGGACACCAAACCGGAAACTTTGCTGAAATGGTCGGATCGGGTCGAACCATGTAATCAAACCGGTTCAACCGGATGATGATGTCATCATTATTTAAAATCGGATTAAATCGGACTGGTGGAAAAAAGTGGTTGAACCGGCTAATCAAACCAAAATGAAATAATATATATAATATACACTTAATTTACTTGAAATATATGTATATATTTGACATTATACATTATATATATTATTTGGACTAGATGCTCTATAACATGATAATAGTTTAATTATATTTAAAACCCAATACATGCAAAAAGTTGTGTTAGTGTAGTTGGTTAGAAGTGTGAAATAGGTAATAAAAGGTGATGGATTCAACTCTTACTACTAACAAAATTTTTAAATAATTTAAAAATTAAATGCGGTTCAATTTCGATTGAATCTGGTTAAACCGAGTAAAAAAATAAGTTGAACCGGACGGGCCACTTATAACACACTCTATGTTAGATTATATACGGAGTGTTACACTGCACCTAAGTAACAGGAATACCGAAAGTCGTAATATGATTCTGAAGCTGTGTTTATATATCTGTGTATTAAAACAATAAATAAAATTAATTTAAGAAGAAATTGTCTTCTTCCTCCGTGGCGGCGGGATAAGACTGACGTGCCAAACGATATTTGTAAGCTTGTGGTGAAGTAGTCATGGCGACGTGCTCGTTCCAAGGGAGTGGAGGGTGCGACGTTGCTTCCTTCCTCTTCATCTCACGTTCTAATCCCAAGTCAAGAAAGATACACGCACGCCCATAAATTCCCACGAGGTGATCATGGCACTGCTCTAGAAGCTCTCTGGTTGACGTCATTACTGTGAAGGTGACCGACGGATACCGGATGGGTAAGTAGGAATGTGTATAATGTGTTCTTTCTAAGAACAGCGTGGAAAGTTTGATGGCTCGATCGTCAGCTCCCTTGTCCAGGCCAAACAGAGTAGACAGGTGCTGGCAGATTGCATGTTTTCTCCTCTGTCGTCACTCTCTGCTTTGTTCATTGTCAACGCCATCGTGCAAAGCGAGATGCACGTTGGAAGCGACGGAGCTGGAAAGGGGCGTACTCTTTTTTTGGTGTGGGGATTTTCTATGCAGAATGATAGCTTAATCCAACTCAGGGATTTGATGCTACAGCAACCAGTATAAAGCATTCGCCATAGTTGTACGGATTATAAAAGAGAACATGGGAGGTCCCCAGATCCAACCGTAATTCGCAAGCAGCCATAGAGGCCATCTTCTCATCGGAGGAGCAGCCGTCGACCCATCTTCGTCACCTTCCTCTCCAACTAGCCCATGTCGTAGCAGCAATAGCAACACAAGAGCAATGGTCGGAGTCACAATCGAAGAAAACATGGTTCAGACATTCCATAGAGCTCGAGCAACAGTAGTAGGAACTCGGCGCGCAAATCTCTAGCTTTGCGAGACAATCATCGGCACCCATCGTCACAAGGTAAAATTCACAAGACCATGGCAGCCCACGGTACCATGATACCAAGAGGATGGATGAGGTTGAACGCTTCCTCAAAGGAGAATCCCTTGGTGGAATGGGTCCAGACAAGTAAGGGCTAGAGCCCAGTTAATATCTTCTTTCAAACCAAGGAGTCAGATTTAGCCCGAGATACCTCTCAGAAGGAGAAAATCTTAAGGTATTTCTCATGCATAGAGAGGGCTCGAATAGAAAAATCCGATTTGAGGAGCCGTCAAGACCAAGCCATAATCATTGCACTATGAATGATATCTGCAGATCGCTGTCCAAGTCCACCCTCCTCTTAAGGGAGCAAACATTGCTCCAAAACACCATCATGTCGATCGTAGCCTCACAGGAAGTAAACACAAAGCATGTCAATCCTCCTCACTAAGGTACTAGGGATCAGTGTAGCAGCTGCTTAGTAGAGTATCACATCGGCAATGCCAACTTTTATAGGTTGCATACAACCGTTCATGGAAAGTAGCCCTGTCCCAGGCCAATTCGGATCCGACCCAATGGTTCATGTGCGGGGAATTAATATCCAAATACATCGTTTCACTTAGCAAAGATCAGTCATCCAATGATTGCTACAATCAATACCACGTATCCAATCACAACCAATCATAATATGATATATATCTATATAAAACATGAAATAGAAAATGAGATTTAAACTAATTTTCACCTTGTATCTACATCCAAATTCATCAACTCTTATCACACCCTGCAATTTCCTTTCTTATATACTGCAACATTCTTTGAGCCATACTATAAAATTTGTGCGAGTTAAAGGTAGCACAGTAAAGCAAGTATACATGCTACATCAGAGCGAAGAACAGTGTCAAGAACGAGCAACTCAACTAAAGTCAATTTCAGAATTTATTAACAAGTTACAAAATCATCACAAACTCATTCTAGATGAAGTTATCTATATTTTGCCATAAAGATATTTAAAGGCTTTCTTCAATAAATGATGCCAACTTATGTTCACTTCATATCTACTCCAAAGGGGCTGTGCACCCATCAACCCTTTTTTGTGGTCCTTTGCAAGTGATAAAGAGTTGGATCTCCTCTCCTTTTTGCCCCCCAGAGGATTTAAGATTAATAAATATGAGAAAGTTACCAAAAAAATTTCACTTGGTATTATTCTCGTTAGTTTTTATTTTAAAAAAATAAAAAATATACGAGAAAGCGATGGGAGCATGTAAATCACATGCTCCCAGAGAACGAGCTTTTTTTTTCCCACACATACATTCGTACGTATGTGTGTAGAAAATTGAAGAGGATGATTGAAACCGCCTAGGATAGTATCGTCATTTGAAAGTATTCTACAACATCCAAAATGGACGATTAACTCAAGTAACAATATTATCAAAGGAATTGCATAACCACAAAAAAATCTTGGGTCACATCGTATGCCTCCATATACATTCTCATGCCTCCTTTTATCACATCTCTATCATGTGCTCCACCTCCTCTCCTCTCTACCTCTACTTGCCAATATTAACATCGATCATCCATCTTTGACTTGATTCCATCGTCGTGTCCTTAGATCGACAACATCACACTTGTCGCTATCCCTTTTCCTTCGTGCTCCAATCTTGTGGAATTTATGCAAAAAAAGAACAAGGGTAGAAGATATGTTAAGGAAGTTGTCACTTTTTTGTTTGAGTAAATTACATAAAAGTCCACAGACTATATATCAATCCGATTTCATTGTTATACCTGAACTTTAAAAAGTAATAATGTGGTATTCGATCTTTAAGATTTGACTCAATATGGTCTAGGACTACTGAAATTTAGTTGTTCATTCTGTCTTTCTGAACTTAAATCACTTCAAACTTAAATTGAGACGAATCTTAAAGATTGAGTTCCTTATTGACACTTTTTTAAAATTCGAGTATGACACTGAAATTGGGTGTATAGTTCGTGGAATTTTTGTAATTTAGCCTTTTTTTTGCTTTTTTTTGTCCTACCTCTAGCAAGTTGTGTTGTTTTACTCCTATATGGTGTTGTTTTTTTGTATCCTTTCTTAGATTCTCTATTTTGTCTCTTCTTTAGATGCGATGTAATCTCTGACAAATATCCTTTCCCAACGATTTATTAGGAATCATTTGCGGGAAAAAAATATTGTGAAGAGATATCGCTCTATATTCTCTTATTTTGGAATGAAAGATAAATAACTATGTTAGATGTCGCTCTATATTCTCTTATTTTGGAATGAAAGATAAATAACTATGTAAGAAACACCTTTGAGAATCTCATGCCAAATCTTCATTAAACACAACTTAATTTAAGATGCAGAATCAACACAGACATGTTTAAGATTTTAATCAAATCAAATATGTTCGTTTGTTTAATCGAGTTTGTTCAGAGTTTGTTCAGTGATAGTTCGAAAAAGGTTCCAACTTTCTTAATGGACCGGACATGAACATCAAATCCTACTTGTATAGCTTCCGGAAATGAACTTGAACATAGTATATGTTCATTTAAAAATGTCCCAATAACATAAACACACAGACTGCTCGATTCACATTTAGATTTCATGATTCAAATAAAATTTTTATACTATATTTTAGAATAACTCTATAGAAGGTAGGAGTGTTACCATATGAAGAAAGTACCACTACTGAAAACAATGTCTATTAGTGAAACCACCAATAATAATCAATGTTCCATCATAATCACGTCGACAACGGCGTGGGCGCGACATAATCAGTGGCGCCACACAATCGCTGAAACCGTTGGTCGCCACAAATGCACTTCATTTTCTGTAACAAAATGTATTTGCAGTGGTCAGGCTAGAGCACTGAAGATATAACATGGAGGCAATATTTGTGATAGAAAAATGAAAATGCCAAACAAAGTGAAGAAAATATTATTTTTGGCGGTTACTAAACTGTGGCAAGTCTTATGCTACTAAAAAAACTGCACCTGATTGGTGTTGCTACACTTGCCCCTAAAAGACCTAATCTACATCTTGCAAACACTCCAAAAACCACATCATTAAGCCACTGACTCCATATATCAACCATTCATACACAGATATCCTACTAACCCAATCCAAATACTCCAAATACACTCAAGCATACCTAAACCAATACCTTAATCTACAAACCAACCATTCTATGGCAATACCCACCTCCTTTGTGTTGGATTTTCTATGTATTTCACAAACATTTCCTACTTTTTTTAAATAAAGTTTATTTTAGCCAAATTTTGTTTTAGGTCGACGCAATTTCCAATGAGTGCACAAGTTCCTAAAAGACAGTTGAAAAACTACCTTCCCTCTTTTACATCCAGATTCATTGACCATTTAAATAGCTATTTGTGCATTAAATGGATATCCTAGGTAATGCTGGGTGCGACCAACGATACTATGGGAACTCGTTCATCCCTTAATTTTTGGAAGAAAAATATGGCCCCTTGGGGCTCCATATTGATTGACAATATGTCTATATAAAGGGTTGTATCCTCAACCATTTGCATACTACAAAGAACCAACAATATCTTCCAGTTATCCACCTCCATCTATCTTTCACCACTTGTGCGCTCATTGTGGATTCACGACGATGAATTCTTTACTTTATTTTCTCTACAATGACGAGGGCCAATAGACGTTCTACGATGTTCTCTTGCTAGCACCGACAGACATCAGCCAGCTGGGCTTGATTGAATCTAGGAGTCAGGCCTCCATTAAGCTCTTGCATAAGAGCGACGGAATCTGACTTCACGATAACATCTACAGATTGCCTCCTTTTCCCAAGATGACTCTTTGCAACTAAGATTTCTTTATTTTATTTGATCACAATTGCTTGCCTATCTAGAATTAAAATCAACCTTACAAACAGTACATAGATTACTATAGTATTTTCCAACATTGTGAAGTTAGATCCGCAAGTTTCTATCGCCTTTGTTAATTAAACTTCTGCAAAAAATGGATCTTAGAGCAATGATAAGTAGGGAAGATATTTCTAGTCTTAGACTCGAAAAATTTGTAGGATTACATTTCCGTAGATGGAAACCAAAAATGAAATTTTGGCTCTCCTCATTGAGATTGGTTTCTACTAGAACTCCTCTCGAGGAACTTGATTCTCCTATCAAATATGCAGACCATGTCAATTTCATTCTCGATGCTCTATTCGCAATAGGTTCCACTTACAGTGATCCACTTGCTTCTCCTACATCATCTCATCCTAGAATACTTAGAGAAAAAAATTACCTTGTCATGATAGGATTCATTCCGGATTATCCGGTGAGCTTTACGACATCTACCATATGCATCCTATTGCTTTCGAGCTTTGCAGAGCTTTATATGACGAGTTTGGTATACAAGACGAGGGTTTGGAACGATATGCTTTTATCCAGTGGCTTGACAATAAGATGGTAGAAAATAAGTTTGTCTCTGCACGAGTTCTTGAATATCAAAACCTTGTCTCTAAGTCTATTGCTAGTGGTTATAAGTTTGAGGAGATGTACAAGTAGCAGCTCTAATCGAAAAGCTCCCCTCTTCTTAGAAATACTTTGCTAAATCTCTCTGTCACAGACAAGAAAAGATGAACATGTCTTCTCTCGTAAAGCACCTTCAAACTGAAGATCATCGCAAGGCAAAGGACACTAAGTACAATCATCCTGTAAATCTTGTAGAACATTTCAACCCCAAACACAAACCCCATAATTTCCATCACCAAATCCAACTAATCTTTCAAGAAAGGCAAGCAACCTGAACAGAATAATAACACAGATTCTAAGGGCCAACGCATCTGCTACGCGTGTGGCAAGCCGGGTCACCTTGCAAATGTATGCAAGAACCGTAAGCGACAAAAGAAGCAACTTCCTAAGAATACTGAAGTTAATATGATTTCGCGGGGATCGATGCTTCTGAAAGGTTAGAAACCAACTCTATTATCATTAATGTTAGTTCTTCCTCACATGATAATTGGTGGTTAGAGGGGTAGTATCTCACATCTGTTACGATCGTTCTTCTTTTTTCACCTATTAGGCCGATAGTAGTCGTGTCATCTCTTAGGTGATGATGTCTCCGTAAAACACATTGTAGACTTTGGATATGTGGATTTGAAGTTCACGTTAGGGAATGTCTTGAAGTTACATGATGTTTTACATGTTTCTGATTTTAAGAACCTTATTAGTGAAGTTCTAGTTATGTTTCTAGTTACTCCTTATTGAGTCAGGGTAATAAAGTCGTAATCTCTATTTTAGTTCTTATATAGGTGTCGATTACACTTAGTGGCCTTATCAAGCTTAGTGTTAAGTCTTATAATGACTCTTCCCATATTAATGAACATTACATTAGAGATCTTTCTACTACTGTGCCATCTGATGTTTGGCATGCTCGCTTATGACATGTGAACAAAAATACAATGAAGTATATAGTTCACATGGACTTAATCATCAAAACTGATCTAACAAATAATGATAGATGCCAAATTTGTGTGCAAGCTAAATTGTTTAAGAGACCTTTTAGATCAATAGAAAGAAACTCTGTATTACTTGATCTTGTTCATACTGATGTATGTGATCTAAACCATGTTCTTACTCGTGATAATATACGCTACTTTGTGACCTTTGTTGATGACTTTTCCAAGTAATGTTATATTTATTTGATAAGATCTAAAGATGCGCAAATGAAAAAGTTTAAAGATTACAAAACCCAAGTAGAAAATCAAAATGATAAGAAGATAAAAAGGATTAGATCCGATAGAGGGGGTGAATATACTTCATATGAACTAAACCAGCTCTATGAGGAACACAACTTTATACATGAAACCACTACCCTTAAAACCCTCAGTCTAATGGTGTGGTCGAAAGGAATAATAGAACACTGATCGATATGGTCAATGCCATGTTAGTTGAATATGGTCTTAACCAACGATTGTGGGGGGGAGGCTCTCTTAACCGCAAACTATGTGCTTAACTGTATCCCTTTTAAACACATAGATAAAACTCCGTATGAACTTTGGTTTAATAGGAAACTTGCCTTAAAGCACCTTAAAGTATGTGGATGTTTTGCCAAAGTCAAAATCTCTAAAAATAAGAAGAGGAAGATAGGTCCTAAAATCATGGACTCTGTTTTCGTAAGGTATGTAGACCACAATAATGTCAATAGATTTCTAGTTATGAAATTTGATATCCTAGAAACTAAGATCAATTCTATACTAGATATCAGACTCGTAGATGCATTATACTATGAAAACATTTTTCCTCTCAAATCTTTATTCCGTAGACAAGTTGGTGAAGGAACTTCAAATTCTGAAACCCTTGAATCCCCTTAAGATACAACTCCAATTATTGAAGAAGCATAACCCTTAAATCAAGAAGCTCTTGAGCCTCTTAGGGCCTGTTTGCAGGGTTGGGAAGGGTTGGCCCAACCCTGGTTACTATTCACAAGGGTACTTCCTCCTCACAGATTACTATTCACCCACCCCAACCCAGCCCAACACAACCCAGTCCAACCCAGCAACCAAACAGGCCCTTAATGACCTAGGTCGAGGTAAAAGGGCTACAGTGGCTAAGCACTTTGATCCTGATTTCTGTACTCTCTTAGTAGAAGAATACCCAAGACCTATGATGAAGCTATGAAATCCATAGATTATAGTTTTTGGAAGGAAGCAATTGATAATGAAGTAGAATCCATAATGAACAACCACACTTGAATTCTAACCGACCTTCCCGCATGATACAAGATCATTGGATGTAAATGGATATTCAGGAAGAAGTTGTGGGCAAATGGTTCCATAGATAAGTTTAAGGCCGGGGTTGTAGCCAAAGGTTATAAACATAAATAAGGTGTTGATTATTTTGACACCTATGCTCCCGTAACAAAAATCACCACTATCTGTGTTCTTGTCGCCTTAGCCGCGATCCATAATCTTGAAATCCATCAAATGGATGTCAAGACTGCTTTCCTAAATGGTGACCTTGAGGAAGGGATTTATATGGATCAACCTGAAGGGTTTGTAGTCCCTGGACAAGCACACAAGGTTTGTAGATTAGTAAAATCTTTATATGGTCTAAAACAAGCACCTAAGAAGTGGAATATAAATTTGATAAAACTGGTTTATCTGCTGGCTTCACTACTAATGAATCTGATAGATGTATTTATTCTAAATCTTCTGTGAATGGTATTGTAATCACGTACTTCTATGCCAATGACATTTTAATCTTTGGATTAAATTCAATTATTATTTCGGAGACTATCATTTCTTGTTAAAAACTTCGATATGAAAGATTTAGGAATAGCCGATGTTATACTTGGCATAAAATTGAGTAGACCCACTTCTGACTATACTCTAAACCAATCTCACTATGTAGAAAAGATTTTACATAGGTTCGATATGTACCATAACGTGCATGATAGTACTCCATATGGTCCCTCCTTACATCTTAAGGCACATAGTGGTAATCTTGTGGACCAATCTAGATATGCTCAAGTCATAAGAAGCCTAATGTATCTAGCTAACTATTCTAAACCTGATATATCTTATGCTATCAATAGGTTAAGTAGGTACACTATTTGTCCTAACGTTGACCATTTGAAGTTTTAGATATCTTAAGGGTAATGTGGATTACAACCTTCAATACACTGATTTTTCAGTTGTATTGGAAGTCTATACGGATGCAAATTGGATTGTAGACTCTGATAAAACCAAGTCTACTAGTGGTTACGTGTTTCTTCTTGGTGGTGCTACAGTTTCTTCGAAATCCTCCAAACAAACTGATAGAGCGAGATCCACAATGGAGGCTGAGTTTATAGCTTTAGATTTAGCTTATTGTCAGGCAGATTGGCTAAAAACCTCTTAATAGATTTACCCATTATTTCAAAGCTGTTTCTTACTATCTCTATTCACTATGATAGTAGATCTGTCATAGATAAAGATAAACAATCTAAGGGTAATATGGGAAAATGATGTATGAGATTATGGTATGAAGAGGTGAGAGACTTCATTACCTAAAGTATCTCAACCATTTGTGAAATCTGTAGAGAACATTACTGATCCTCTCACAAAGGGTCTAGCAAGAAAGTTAGTACTCAGTACATTGAGGAGGTGGGACTTTTACCCATTAGTTGAACACCACAGTGGTAACCCAACCAATCCAAAATTGAATATCCCATGAGGAATGGTTCAAAGGGACAACTAAGTTGTGCCAGTGTTTGTTGGAATCATAAATATAAGAGTTTTACTCCTGACCTATCCCTATGATGCGTAGTGCTTCGGTGCTATCTTGGAGGAGGAAGAGCTTTGCTCTGAATGGAGTCAAATCATATGTGGCAGGGTGTAGAATCGGACAATACAACCTTGGAGATTCTTACTATATAAGTGTAACCCTAGGTTGGGGTTTATGTGAGTTGGGTATTCTCGCTAGAGCACTCAAGAACAGATTCTTGCAAATGCCATAATGCACACATCGATAGGAACGTCCTCATGACCTCATCTATGTTTGCACGATTTATTGAAATCAGAATCAGAGAGTATGGTTCAAGACACATCTCTCCCGATGTAGATGAATCATTATTAGGCAATGCTCAAAGCCACAAGGTACCTATGCTGAAAGTTATAGTTCAATCGTATTTTATTTTGTTTTAATTTTTCTTTATCTATTAACTTTTACTTTCTGTCTATTAATTAAGGTTTATGAAATATGTGAGGGGAATGTTGGATTCTTTATGCATTTCACAAACCTCTCCTATCTTTTTTTAAATAAATTTTATTTAAACCAAGTTTAATTTTAAAGTTGACACAATTCCCAATTGGTGCACAAGTTCTTAATCCATTTATGATATCAAAGAAATCCATTAAAGACGGTTGAACCCTCTTTTACATCCAGATCCATTGGCCATTTAAATAGTCATTTGGGCATTAAACATGTCTCCTCGCTAATGCTAGGTGCGACCAACGATACTATGGGAACTCGTTCATCCCATAATGTTTTGGAAGAAAAAGATATCCCCTTTGGGCTCCATATTAATTGACAATCCGTCTATATAAAGAGTTGTACCTTCAACTATTTGCATACAACAAAGAACCAACAACATCTTCTAGTTCTCCACCTCCATCTATTTTTTGCTACTTGTGCGCTCATTGTGGATTCACGACGACACATTCTTTACTTTATTTTTCTCAATGACGATGAGGGACAACAAACGTTGCATGTTGTTCTCTCGCTAGTACCAAGAGACGACAACCAGCTAGGGTTGATTGAATATGGGAGTCAGACTGTCATCAAACTCGTGCATAGGAGTGGTGGAATCTGACTTCACGACAACGTCTTCAGACGTGCCTCCATTTCCCATGCTGGCTCTTTGCAACTAAGACTTCATTGTTTTATTTTGATCACAATTGCTTGCCTATCTAAAATCAAAATTAACCTTACAAACAGTACATAGATTACTATAGTATTTTCCAATAATTTGAACCTAAAACCAATTCCCACATATATAATCCTTATTTAAACCTAAAAAAATCACATAATTCCCATAACACTCTCATCTAAAAGATATACTTCTTTATACTAAAAGATTGCTACACATTAAGTGAAGCAACTCGAGCTCTAATGAAATCTCTAATCAACAACTATTCAAAATATGTACTACTTTATACTAAAGAGTCCCACCATATTCACAGTCGAACTCAATATACACAGAAGAATTATTTTTTAATCTCCATCCACTTAACCAAACTAGTCACTTTTTCTCAAGAAATTCGCTAGTTACGGCACCTCGTACAACCCAACATCCATCTCCTCATTGTGATTTTTAAAAAAATCATAATCAGCCAAACAATATATCAATAGCACACACGTATGGCCAGTCCTCTACTTCTGCCTTGGAGAATATAGGTACATTATAGTCCATGGTCCGTCTAACCAATTATAAAACAAATTATTTAAATCATGGTTTGGTTAACAAGGTCACAAGCGTCAAAACAAACCCTATCTCTCCTCCTCTGCAGAACCATTTGCATGACCTCATCCGTTCTTTTGTTTTTGGCGATCTCGGCCGCGTACGATGGAGATGACGTTTGCACACGGCGGGGCACGGTGGTGCTGCTGTTGCTCGCTGGTGAAGGATGCTAGGGGATCTGTTGCCGTTGCTGCAATCACATTGGAGCACACGGTGGGGAAGAGGTGACATCAGCTCATGCAGCTCCCTTTCCCAGTTTACTCCAGATGAGACTAAGCCCCAACGGATCTCTGGCGCTACTGTCGTTGTTGTGCACTGCAGTGGCTCGGTGTTAGTTGTAACACCCATACCCCCAAATATAGTCCACGTCTGAAACTCGCAAGTGTGGGAGTGTGTTATTAAGTAGTGGGGATTACTACTTGACAACTTGGGCTTATAAGCATTTTGAGTGGTTGTCAATGGACCGAATCCAACAAGTTGTCAAGGTCAGTTTTCCTCAATAACGGGTTGGAGACCTAAGATCAGGACGTTACAAATGGTATCAAAACCAAATGGAAGATTAGATGAATTTTATCCAATTCTAGCTTTACTTATAACATCTATTGATGAGGTTTGAAATAGCTGAATAATTGATTGTCACTATTTGTAGATGTTGACCATCTCGAAGCGTAAGAGGGTTGTTCCCTTGGTTTGGTAGCTCAAAATGTCAAATTGGTGAAGACAGTAGAGGAGCTCTCACAATTGATTTGAGATCAATCTGAGCACCATCAGAGTAAGGATAAGGATCAGAGACGTCATGAGAGGCATCTTAATAGAGAAAGGAGACTTTGTGAAGAGTGTAGGGACGAAATCAAATTTGAGAGATTCTTATAGATGAACCTATCTAGATATGAAAGCACAATGGATATTGAAATAGCAGACCGATGGCTGGAAGAAATTGGTAAGTTGTTTAATGCAACTAGATGTCTAGATTATAATAAAGTCTCTTTCGCTACCCATTAGTTGAAAGGCCATGTTAAGGACCAGTGGACTAGTTGCCAGCTTCAAAAATTTGAAAAAGAGATATCATTCCGTGGGATGAGTTTGTTAAACTCTTTCGAGAGCAGTATATTCCGATGCATCAAATTGATTGAGGAGCAAGAGTTCATTAATCTGAAGCAAGGGGATATGAAGTTCCATCGTTTACTGAAGTATGCTCCATACCTTTGTTCAGATGAGTATCGGATGACTCAAAAGCTCATTGAGGGACTTCACCCTACTCTGAGATCAAAGGTTCTTACTAGCATGTCAAAAACCATGGACGATACCCTAGTAAGTGCCATAACCATGGAGCGAGATTTCTTGCGAGGAAGGGAGGAGAAGCCACACGATGATCGGAAGGGCCGATTTGGGAAGTCCAAATCATTTATAAATTCTCAATGATAGAAGCAAACTTCCAATCCAGGGTAAGGAAGCCAATTTCCTGAATGCTTTTTCTGTCATCGGTTTCATCCTAGAGAATGCTATCTTAGGAAGGGTCAGTGTCCAAAATGCGGAGAGACAAAGGGCACTTTGTATGTGACTGCCTAAATCCTAGAAAGTAGTTTGCAGCTTAAGGGCAAGAGCAAAAGCCAAAGGTTCCTACACGAGTCTATGCTCTCACCACTAGAGATGATACTGCTAAGGAGAACAAGGTCATCGAATGTACTCTTCTTATTGCTAATTTACATGCAAATATTCTTTTCAATACTGGTGCAACACATACTTTATCTCTGAGACTCTAGTAAGAAGCTTAGATGTCAAATAAAAAATTCTAGATATTGATTTATTAGTCACCACACTTAATATGGAAAAGTCAAGTAAATATAGTTACACAAGATGTCCCAATAGTGTTGGAAGGTCATGGGATACCCAGTAACCTCATTGTCTTGCATATGACAAATTTCGATATTATCCTTGGAATGGATTGGCTATCCCGATATCATTATATCATTGATTGTTGTAAGAAAAGGGTTATCGTTGCAAGCCATCAAGTTCTGTGGCTCATTATTAAAGGGCATGGCATTGATTCTGAGTGATACATCATATCCGCAATGATGGCATATCACATTCTTCAGAATGGGAGAGAAGGTTATCTTGCAAGTAATACAAAGGTTGAGTCATCAACCATATCACTATCTAATCTGAATGGAGTTCGATAGTTTCCTGACGTTTTTCCATATGAATTTCCTAGACCCCCACCTCAACGACAGATTGATTTCATAATTGAGTTGGTTTCTGGTGTTGAAAAGGACTTTTCGCGGGTCAAATATTTTCTCATAAGGCGAAGACATAGTCGATGTGGCAACCCACAAGAAACCCTACTTCATACAACAATTACCCCACAATAGATATAGCAATGAAAATCAAAATAAATGTGGAGTTAGAATTTATTTATAACTCTACAAATGTATGTATAGATGTAAGTATGTGTAGAGTGTCGAACACAGGGAGCAAACGATAGATTGTGCAAGTGAATGCAAAATTTGTCTCTTTCTTGTCTTTTTATAGTCTTTTTGTGAGGGTTTTTAATATTATATTTTCTATGGATTTTAATTTATATATATTAATTGTTTTTTATTTTATTTATTTTATTTATTTTCTTTTTATATTATCTGATTTTTAATTTTTCTTCTGTTTTTATATATAATATAAGAATATATATAACTATATATACAATTTAGGGTTATATATTTACAAATACTTCTAAAAATAATTAAAAAATAAAAATAAAATGTTTGTGTGTTTTTATATTTTTCTACCATTTTGTAATTTTTTAGATATTTTTACTAATTTTATATATTTTAAAGTAAAAAATCCCAAAATAGGGATTAAATAAATATGCAGAATTGATTTGGGGTTTAAAAATAGCAAAAATCCTCAAAATTTTTCCAAATAAAATTTAAATATAATATATAAAATCAAGAAAATTACAGAACAGAAATCAAATTTTTTAGATTTTTGGTGATTTTTTATTTTTATAAAGGATTTTATAGCTTTTTAATTTTTAGTTATTTTCTTTTTCTATTTTTAGGGATTCTTGTATGAAGATACTAAACATTAAAGTAAACAAAATACATTTTTGGAATTTTTCAAAAATGTTTTATATTTTTTAGTATTTTTTTACTGTAAACATGGACTTCCCACGCTATTTTGATTTTAATAAATAGATAAAATCTATAAAAAGCAAAAATAATTATAGAGCATGAAAGTACATGCTAGCAGGCATCTAATTCTATTTTGTATAATTTTTAAAGCACAGATGATATTTTTAATAACTAAAAAATGCGCATAAAAATTGTTGAACTAGAAAGGGTATTTTTTTCATTTAAAAATAAAGTAAGGGTTTTCTGCAAAATACCTAAAATATTACAACTAATATTTAAATTTCAAAGAATAAATTAAAATACAAAAAGACACAAGGGCCTCTTTGCAAAATTATCACCTCACATGGGACGACACATGAGGTAACGTGGCCAGGACCCAAACATGATATAAAGAAATACATGGGTTCACTTGCAAGTTTGATAAAAATATAAAAGCATACAAAATATTTTACATGACTAGACGATACATAAAAAATGAGGGGAGGGGGATGCAAAATATCCCCTAAAGTACGAAGGCGGACGGCTCTAATCGTCTCATTAATCCATGTGTCAACCTCCCCACACACGATGGCGGTTCAGCTACCGACGATAGAGATTAGAACTTAAGATGAAGCCGTGAATGGCAGTCCTGGTGACAGCAGGAGGTGACCCGAGCTCTTGGCGTAGAGATTAGTGTCAAATTGAGGTCCGACCCGTTGCTCGCCTCATGCTCCGTTGCTGCTCCGGCGGGGGGCTCTTCACACCGGTAAGCTCCTATCTCTCTCTTCCTTTTCCGTAGTTTTTAGGATAGTGGTACCCTTAGGAGACGTTTCCCGCATTTACTTTCCGCTTTCACTGCTCGATCTAGCTTAAATCCCCTCGTGCATAGTTCACCGGAGCTAAACTCCGGCGAACCAGTTCCGTCGCCTCCGCCTGTCCTTCGACTCAAAGCCCCTTCCATTTGGTTCCACTCTGCCTCCTCATAATCCGCCGTATCTCAGACCCCCTGTTCTTGCTCAGAACAGGCGACCCATGTTCCCTCCTCCGTCGCTCGCCAGAGGGAACCTGTTCACATTACCTCCCACTCATTCTGCCTCCCAGGAGTTCCCCGAACTCTGATTTTTGCCTCTAATGTTTTCCTGTAGGAGAAGAATGAGTACAAAGGCTCTTCGAGCCTCATCGATGTTGCAGGAGCTTCCCCAGGTCTACCTTCGACGCCGGCCTCCACGGAGGCCCCTTCGAGCATCTAGACACACCCATCTGCTGCTAAGGGACCGGGGGGAGTTTTTTGGGTAATCAAAGGAGAAGGAGAAGCTCGGAGCGTGAGGATTTCTGCAATTCAAGCTCATCCAGGTTCTGTGCCTTGCGTGTTCTTCCTGAGCTCCCTAATGCCGTCAGATTTCGGCCGTGTTCTTCACGAAGCGCATGTGACGTATGATCAAGCCTTCCACAACCGTCGGATCGTCATCTACGATTTAATCCATGACATGGGATCGAACCTTCATGGTCCTCCCCGGTGCAACCACATGGATAAGTGAAGGAGGATCACCGTTGGATCGCGCCTCTTGCGTGGGTATTTTGCAAAATTACCCTCGCATATTTTGTATTTACATATTAATACAGAAACATTCTTATACCATTATAATATTTGTATAATATTTACATTTAGGCCCCTAAAATTTCTGTAATGACTTTCTGATCCAAGCCACGTCACCTCACGTAACGCCTCATGTGGGGTGGGGATTTTGCAACGGGACCCCTAGCCTTTTATATATTTACGTTTAGTCCACAAACTTTTTTATTCAGTTTAATCTTTTTGGAAAAATTGCTACTAGGTCCTTAACTTTCTAATATTTACATTTATGCCCTTGCTAGTAATGCATTTTCCTTTTGTTGTCTCTATTTATTTAAAATAGCAAATCTACTCTAAAATATCCCAAAAGTAGCATTGTGTTACTGTTGCATTGTGATTTCACAATATCTACTTGCATTTCATTTTTTGAGTTTTATTTTAATTATTAAAAATAAATTTTTTTATCTTTATCCATGTTTACAATAGATTAACCCTAAAAATTATAAAAACATTTCAACAAATTCCTCAAAAAATATATTTTGTGTAATTTTGTATTTCTGACCTTCAAACCAAAAATCACTAAAAAATATAAAAGAAAACTCAAAAAATAGAAAAACTCTAAAAACCTTCATAAAAATATATGAAATTTATAAAAAAATCCAAAAAATGTGTCTCCTTGTTCTGAATTTTCCTTTTTTTATTATATTTATTTTTAAAATTAATTTGAAGAAATTTTGATCCTATTTTCTATTTTAATCTCCATTTTAATTTTGGATATTTATTTTAACCCTGATTTTGGGTATTTTTGACTTTAAAAATCCTTAAAAATCAGCAAAAAATCCTAAAAAATTGCAAAAATAGTGAATTTTTTTTAAAAACCCCAAAATATTTTATTTCATATTTTTGATTTTTTGTTAATTTTTATACCAACCCTATCCTATATTCCTATATAGCGTTATATATCTATTTAAAGAAAAAAAGCAAATATAAAATATAAATAATATAAAAAGAAAAATATAAAATTAGAAAATTAAAAATTAAAATACAAAAATATAAAATCAAAAATAAAATTAAAAATATATAAAATTAAAAATCCACAAAAATTGCAACTTGGCTAAGTGTTTGAGAGATAAAGTGTGCCTTGATTTCTTATCTTGCCTGCTCTATTCCTTTGCTTCCTGTGTTTGCCCCCTACTTGCTTGCCATCATACATTCTTTGTAGGGTATAACAAATCTTAAATCTTGCTCTTAATTGCTTAATTATTTGTGTGGGTTAATTGTTGAAACAACGAGAGAATTCGAGTAGTCGCCTCAGCGACAGTGAGCTTGAATTGTCAGGCCATTATTTAGCGAGTCCCATCCTTTCGATTTTTCACCTACCCCGATTCTTGGGCATCAATCCATGGATTCAGATTCTCCTTCTTCTGCACGTCTGAGCATCACGTGCATGTACCGATGGGGTGTGTCTAGACCTCAGAGTCCTTCCCACTCTTAGAGATTTCTACCAATGGAAGGTAAATATCATTGTAATTTGCCATCATGATTTCATAATTCTCCTCTTAATACATAATCTAATTTATAATTTTTTAGGGATTTTCTAAAAAGCAACATGGTTTCTAAGGAGATAACAAACATTATTAGGATGCATTTGACTAGCACATTATTTCGATAGTGTTGCATTCCTGCTAGTAAGCAGGAGAGATTGTTTGAGATATTCCTAGTAAGAATAGTTTTTTAAATATTAGATGATAATTTTACAGCTCCTTTAGTTAAATTTATTATTAATATTTTCAGAGTAGGTACCGTTTTACAACTGATTTGAGGAAAGAGGCTTATTGCCGAGCCTTTATTTGTTTGATGGAGAAGAGAATGAGTGATACATTTTTTAACACAAGGATGGACTCAAATATAAGACAAATCACGATGATATGGAATCTGAGGAGATGAAGAGATATCCATCCACATAGTGCATAGAGGAAAGGTATTTCTTATATATAGAAATGTATATTTTTTCATTATTTTATATTCCTTTTATATTTGTTGCAAGTGGATTGATTTTTGTGATGTCTTCATTTCTGATTCTGAGTTTGGAAGAAGGTCGACAACAGGAAGGACAAACGCTAAAAGCAAAAAATTAGGTCGACCAGTGGCTCAAAAAGCCACAATCAGATTAC
This sequence comes from Ottelia alismoides, assembly GCA_037367405.1. NCBI lineage: Eukaryota > Viridiplantae > Streptophyta > Magnoliopsida > Alismatales > Hydrocharitaceae > Ottelia > Ottelia alismoides. The sequence continues at coordinate 133,563 of JAZKJV010002499.1, read as the reverse complement.
ATCTAAGATAGTATTTTCCAAAAAAATAATCTTCTATTTTTATCTCTAACTTGTGATAAATATACGTTTTTACTAATAAATTACATTTCATTTTTAGGCTACTAAGTTGGAAAGATTGTCATCTTTCCAGGACTGGTGGTCTGGACCCACATGAGTGGGAAGGAGGAAGAGTCTCGATGATCAACTCCTGAAGCAGAAGAAATAATGATTAGTATTTTAAATTAATGTAATGTATAATGTATTTTATAAGTATGTGTTATAATTATGTTCTACTTATGTTTCATGATTGATATCTTTAAGTGCAGAGAAGTGGGGTGGGACTCCTGAGACAGATGGACCCCCTTTCATAAAGTTATTTGGAAATCAATATATTAAAACATTCCTGTATTTGACTAATAATTAAACTATATCTAGATTTTTTACAATAAAAAATATTATAAATATTGGAGGAGAGAGTGATGTTCTCGTAATCTGGAAACAAATGCTTGGTGGTCTTTCTCCATACTATGTGGAGGAACATCATCATTCCTATTCTGCTTACGACCGACCATCATATTCACAGCCGCAATCATCACATCAACCAACACCGCATATATAGTCCCAGATGGAGATGATGGTGGAGTAGGTGACCAAGATGCGAGAAGAATTCACGACTTACGTATAAGAATTCTCCTTCTAAGGTGTAATAGATTCATAATTGTTTAATTTCACAGAATTATCTTATATATTATTTACTTATAAGTCACAAAGGTCTGCATCATAATATGAGGAGATTAAATCAGATGATTAGGAGGAGGAGAATGACTCAGGAAAAGAAGCACACATGTATACAAGGTTCACGTAGAATGAAAAAGGAGAAGAAGAAATCAAAACAATGTTTGATTTCAAAAATGTTTAGAACCAAGAAGAAATGATTCGCGAGGTTATTGATGATTACATGTAGAATTTAGCATATTTTTACATTAGTAGGAACTTTTGTGTTTGTTTCATATAGATGATGTTTTTAAATCTATATAACTATTAGAATATCTATATTCTTAATAGCAAGTTCTATCTCTCTTATACCGTTTCACTATATTAGTTATAAATGTTATATTTATAATATGGATTCAAAGTAAAGTTTACGAGTATAACAAGAAGAGGGATAAATGGCATATTGTAGATACTAATTTCAACTCTAATAAACACATGTGATGTTTTCTAAGTAGGATTTACAGGTTCAATGGGATGTCAAAACCCCATCGGACCTGTATAATTTTTTGCAGGTAGAGAGGTTGGGCGAGCACGTGTGCTCGTCGGGTACACTACATGTGCTCACCCTCATGTACACGGGTGAGACCTTAGACGAGCACAAAGTGCACGCCTACAAGGCGGGTGAGCACCTGGCGATCACGTGTGCACACTCGACCGACCTTACGTCTAGCTGATCAGCGAACACAGCCGGGGCGAGCATATGTGCTTGTCCAGGCCCATGGCATACACTTAGCGAGCACTAACATGCACAAGGCGAGTCCTTATATGCACACCAATCGCACCCTTTTTTTGTTGTGTATTGAGCACACAAATAAGGTTGGTGAACCTTAGATTGTATGCCTTGGGTTCTTCTCTACCTCTTAGAACTCTTGGGATGCCCTATCTCCCTCTCTCTCACTCAGGAGAACTCTCTTCATCTATGGGGGTGAAGGAGATACCATGGTAGATAAACTGACGAGGGAACCTACTGACCTATTTATAGAGAAGTATAGAAGGAATCTTGGACCCTAAGCGATAGCTGTGGTGGTAGGTGATATAACCATCTTAGAATGAGAGAAGTTGCTTGGAAGGTTGGTGACCTAGAATGTTTCGTATTCTATCAGAAAGAATAGGTTTTGAGCATATCATTTAGGTGTGTTGACCAAAATCTAAGAAAGATGGTTATGTTTTTCGATTGGATTAATCACAAGCTTGAAATTCCTTCTCCAATCAGGAAAAAATTCAAATTAAAAATGGGTTTCATGAAAATGGAAGATAGTGTAATTATCATTTAAATGATACATATGTTATATAAACAAGATCATTGAATGTATTTTTTGAAACAGTTATAAATATACGTATTTTATACCCATATTATAAGTAGAATTCATTATCTATATTTTATAGAGATTTTTAAACCCATAACCCTAAGTAATTTCGAAATAACATTCATAACCTTGCATAATCGTGAATTATGCTTAGGATCCTGACTAAGTGTGTCGTCTTACACCCATAATCTTATGTTACTTTACTTCATTAGTTCAACCAGATGATTGAGTTAATCTAATCAATCAACGATCTAACAACTGGGATTAACCTAAATAAAAAAAGTATCCCACCCCTTTCTCTTGAGCCAGCACCTGCAATCAACGTGGAAGGCTGCGGCGGGGATGAGGGTGTTGACGGGGGCCTGCAGGGAGCGAGGCGTTGTTGGGGCTTGACGATGGTGGAGGGCAGTGGTGGGCCTGCATGTGAGCGGTACAGAGGAGCGGTGGAGGGCGGCGACAGGATTGGGCAGGCTTGGGGAGCTTGTAGAGGGGAGTTTGTCGGGGGGTGGGTTTGACAAGTTTGCAGAGCGGCGTGGTGTCGGTGAGGGGTGGTCAACAGGGGTTGCCAGAGGTCGACCGACGGGGGGAGTGTCGACAGGGGGAGGGGGGCTTGCAGATCGATGGACTTAGGGTGGGGGAGATCGACAGGGTCCCGGTGGAGCTTGCAGCAGTTGCATGCGGGGTCCAGGGGTGGGATGGGGGGGGAGCTTGCAGTGGGTGGTACACGGATGGCCTGGGCCGTGGTGACCTTGCAGGAGGCGGAAGCTCTTGCGCGTGAGGAGGCCCCTCACCGTGCTCTGGATGGTGACTGCCGGCAACCCCTCCAAAGTGATGGAGAGAGAACACGATGGCATGCTTTGCAAATAAGAATGAGTATTAGGGGCAACTTTGTCTTTTTTTTACGGAAACTGTCAAATATAACGTGCATCTCAAACGGAACATAACATAGGGTTATGCCATGTAAGAGTTAAGCATTACTTGAAGTTTCTCCTGTAATTCGTGATTATGCAGGGTTATGAATGCTATTACGAAATTACTCAAGGTTATGGGTGTAAAAATCCCTTATAAATAACTTAATGAGTTTATATTTTTTTAATTCAAATAATAATTTATGTAGTTAAATATATTTTTATTTCGATAGAAGTATCTTAATGTTGTAATAATTAGGATAATGTATACTATAAATATAATTTACCTATATTTTGAAGATTTAAATTAATCTAGTTTATTTTTCTTAGGTTCTATTTTTGTTTTTTATTTTATTTACAATGTACAAGATCATAAAAAATAACTAAAAATTAAAATCATATCGAAATTATGTGTAGATAATTATATATAAATCCCCTAACTGAAACCTAGTTGTAATTAGATCCCGGAACCCATTTTTGACTGATTATGTCTTCTTAAACTCAAAGCGTTTTTATAAATTAAATATTTTTTATATTAAGCTTTAAATGTGAGCAGATCTTTGTTAGAGACTATATCTGCAAGTTATGGATCACTAAATTTAAGCATATTTATATCTACTGTTTCAATTTACTTGGTATTGTTACAAGCTAGAATTTTGATGTTATTTTTGAATTTTTATTCGCTTTTTTTATGCACCAGTTATAAATAGAATTAAGTGAAAAAGGACTTATAACTAATTCAATAGAAATATTTAAAATTTTCTTATATATATGTCAATTGTTAAATGATGTCTAAAAACAAAAGCTCACATCTATAACCCTAGTATTTTTATACCATTTTTATAAAAATAATATTTATTGTATATAGAAGTTGAAAGAATTTGGACAACTTGGAGTTTTGTAAAAATGATTATGAGCCACGGAAGTTGCCAAAATAGGATTTAGGATCTATATGTTCTTCCCTAGTTTGGTCTCATTTATTTTTGGTGTAAATGGTTGTTGTGAGTGTTGTTATGCACAAATTTAGTTCATTTTTGGGTTCTCTCTTTTTACCATATCTCTCTCTACTTATTAGTTTGTTGATCAAGTTAGGCTAACTTGGTCTCTATTTCTGGGCTAGTCTCTATATATATTTGCATATTTATAACCTTCTTTTTTTAATTTATTTCCTTTCTTAAGATACATTTATATTTTTTTTAAAGTTTCATAAGAAATGTGTGTTATTGCATATTTATATGTATTTTTCATAGGATTATAGACAAAATGAAAGAACCAAAGAGATAGATCTCGGTTTCATTGTGTTTGTTTGTGTGCGCGCGCGCAGGGAAGGGGACTCATAGCGCATGTGCTCATGCATCTGATCTTATACATATGACAAACTTTACTGTTGTGAAGCCTTAAAAAATCCTTGGATTTTATCAAAGCACACCTTGATAGATCTCACAACCTGATAGATCTATTAACCTAATCAAAAAGATTTAAGATACTAAATAGTGTTACCGGAAGACATCGCAGCGTAAATGAAGTGATGAATGGGATTTCCTTCTCCTTCTCAACTCTTGCCCAATGTGCTTGAGTAATGGATCCTCAATCATTCATTAGTTGAGGGAGAGGGGACCCCAATCCATATATATAAAACATGATGGTTACCTATCCATTAAGGTAACCACCAAAAGCAACCTCCCAAATTGATGCATCCTTTCATAATTAATCATGAGCCACAAAATTAAGAAATAAAAATAAAGTTGGCAACTACCATATATGGTAGTTGCATGCATATAATTTCTTACATTCTCCCACTTGGCTCATGTAGTAAATTTGTTGCTTTACATTTGTCAAATTAAGCTCTATTAATATGAATCTTGGCGGCAGATATCTTTTAAGCAGATATATCCTTCCAAGTATTACAATACCAATAGTTTTCTTAACATGACAAATCTTTATGTGTTAATATCCAGATATTAACACGGGTCCTTTCTTTATGTCTGTTCATTAATTGCATGCAACTGAAACAGACAATAAACAATGAGATCATTATACCAAAACTTAAGGTGTACACACATGGATGTATTGATATTATTAAAAGGTACTAGATAGGCCCATTTCAGTTACATGATTGATGAATACACTAGGCGGCAAACCCTTTGTCATAGGATCCGCAATCATGTACTTAGTACCTATATGTTCAATCAATACTAAATGATCTCTAACTTTCTCTTTAACAACAAGATATTTAATGTCAATTCTCATTCCGGCACGCGTATACTTGTTGTTGTTGGCGAAAAATACGGCTGCAGAATTATCACAATGAATCTTTAATGGTCTTGAGATTGAATCCACTATCTTAAGACCCGCAATGAAATTCTTTAGCCAAAGTGCTTGTGTAGTAGCCTCGTGACATGCTACGAATTCGGCTTCCATGGTATTTGATGTGACAAGTGATTGTTTCACACTTCTCCATGAAATAGCACCTCCAGCAAGCAGAAAAATGTATCCAGAGGTAGATTTTCTATCCTCCTTACTTCCTGCATAATCCGAATCCGAATAGCCAATAACTTCTAAGGAATCTGAATGCCGGTAGATTAGCATAAAATCCTTAGTTCCTTGCAAATATCGCAAGACCTTCTTTGCCGCTATCCAATGGTCCATGCCTGGATTGCTTTGATGTCTACCCAACATTCCAACTGCAAAACATATATCTGGTCTAGTGCATGTTTGTGCATACATTAGACTCCCAATGATAGATGTATATGGAATGTCTTTCATCTGTTCCTTTTCTAAATTATTTTGGGGACATTTGAATGAAAAAAATTTATCTCCTTTTACCATAGGTGCTGGAGTAGGAGAACAATATTTCATTCCAAATCTCTCTAATAATTTTTCAATATAGGCCTTTTGAGACAATCCAAGTATTCTATGAGATCTGTCTCTATGAATTTCAATGCCAATGACATATTTAGCATCGCCCATATCTTTCATTTCAAAATTATTAGAAAGGAACATCTTTGTATCTCACAACATCCCAAGATCATTACAAGCAAGTAAAATGTCGTCTACATAAAGGACTAGAAAAGCATATTTACTCCCACTCGTCTTAAGATATATACAATTATCAACAATGTTCTCAACAAAACCAAATGAAGTTATTGCATCGTTGAACTTAATGTACCATTGACGAGATGCTTGTTTTAGTCCATATATAGATTTCCTTAATTTACAAACCAAATGCTTGTTATTGTCTAAAATAAAACCCTCAGGTTGTCGCATGTAAACATGTTCATCTAAGTCCCCATTAAGAAAAGCTGTTTTCACATCCATTTGGTGTAACTCTAAATCATAATGAGCTACTATTGCCATGATTATTCGTAATGAGTCCTTTCGTGATACCGGAGCGAAAGTCTCATGGTAATCTATGCCCTCCTTTTGAGTGAAACCTTTAGCCACAAGTCTGGCCTTATATCTCTCAATGTTGCCTAATGAGTCTTTCTTAGTTTTAAAGACCCATTTGCAACCAATAGATTTCGCTCCTTTGGGTAGTTCTACCAAGTCCCATACTTGGTTTGCACTCATAGAATCCATCTCCTCCCTCATGGCATTATACCATTTAGTAGAATTAATTCCACTCATGGCATGTGAAAATGATATTGGGTCCTCTGAAATTCCTGTATCGTAATCACATTCTTGTAGGTATGTTATGAAATCTGATGAGATTGTAGATTTTATTACCCGACCAGATCTAGTTGTAACAACACCTTGTTGAACATTTGGTGCTATTTCAACTTGATTTTCAGGTAGTGAAGGATTCATCATTGGTTCAACCAAAGGAATATCTTGGTCTTGAGAGACAACAATGTCTTGATGTTGTGATTCATCCAAGATATCATGTTGAATATTTTGCTCCTCCCTTTCTAGTGGTATAACAAGATCTGGTAATTCATCAAGTATGATGTCTTTAATTACCATCCTGCTCCCACTTTTCTCGCTATTTTCCAAAAATATAGCATTCCTTGATTCTACAATACTCGATTCCCTATTTGGACAATAGAATCTATAACCTTTAGAGCCTTCTGGATAACCAATGAAGTATCCACTTGTAGTCTTCATATCTAATTTTTTCTCATGTGGGTTATAGATTCTAATCTCAGCTTGACAACCCCAAATGTGTATGTGTTCCAATCTTGGTTTCCATCCCTTCCAAATCTCAAATGGAGTGGATGGAACTGCTTTTGATGGAACTCTATTTAATATATACACGGCTGTCTTTAGAGCTTCACTCCAAAAGGATAAAGGTAATGAGGAGTTACTCATCATACTTCGAACCATATCCATTAACGTACGATTCCGTCTTTCGGCGATACCGTTTTGATCCGGTTCACCGGGCATTGAAAATTGATGTTCAATGCCTTCATCCTTAAGAAATCGTGCAAATGGTCCAAGTTTTTGTTCTCCTCCAATATACCTACCATAATACTCACCACCTCTATCTGATCTCACAATTTTAATTTTCTTTTCTAATTGTCTCTCTACTTTTATTTGATAATCCTTAAAAGCATTTATAGCTTCTGATTTTTCAAATAAAAGATAAAGATACATGTAACGTGAGAAATCATCTATGAATGAGATGAAGTATTTTTGACCACTAAAACATTCCACAGGAAACGGAACACATATGTCAGTATGTATAATTTCTAAGAGACTAGTACTTCTCCTTGATCCTTTAGCATGTTTGTTGGTATGTTTTCCCTTAACACATTCCACACAAACACTAGAATCAGTAAAATCTAGAGTATCAATTATTCCATCATTTACTAATTTCTTGATCCTTTTAATGGAGATGTGACCTAATCTTTTATGCCAAAGCATTGATGACCGATCACTATTATTTTTTCGCTTTTTACCAACTACATTGCAAACAAGGAGATTGTTTTCAAAATGTGGATGTAGATGTAATTTATACAAATAATCCACTATGCCACCTGTGCCAACTAACTTGTCATTTTTAAACATTTGGAAAAATGTATTTTCAAATGAAAATTTGTATCCAAGATTACAAAGTCTAGATATAGAAATTAAATTTCTAGAGAACTTGGGTACATAAAATACATTTTCCAAATCAAGTACATGGCCAGTTTCCAAAATGAGCCGTTGCGTTCCAATCGCTTCAACATGTGAAGTCATGCGATTTCCCATATAAACGCTTTGCTCATTTTTTAGTGGCATCCTTGTTTTCAAAAAGCCTTGGATGGAGTTGGAAATATGGATTGAAGTACCAGAATCAATCCACCAAGTGTTAATAGAAACATCAATGAAATTAGATTCATGACATACATGACATTCAACAATCGAAACAGAATTTATTACATTGAATTGAGTAGACATGAAAGCAGAACTATCTGCAATAAATCATAATGAGACAACCACAATAAGCAAATAACTCAAGCATAAAACTTAATTCAAAATACTAACTTATTTAATATTTTGAGAAATCAATGCACTATCATTACAAGACTTGCTGTGGCTAAAGAATTGTAATATACAATTGATTTATCTTAATAAATGAGACAAATAAATTTTCGAACATTCATTAGAAATTCCGTACCTGTGGGCATTAGAATAACTAACAAAAAAATATTTTTTCTCATTTAAAAAAATATGTCCAATTAACTCCATCACTTAATGTAAGTATTGACATTGTTATCCTAGATGCTGTGGCTACTCTTGGATAACAAACCAATAATTACTCATTACAAGAAATGATATGCACAATATGAATCGATCAGATGCTGTGGCTACTCCTCCCGATTCAATTATACACACTTATCTGAATACCTTATGATGGAGTTAATCAACCAATCTCCACTATGTAGATGCAATTTGATACCAATAGTTCAAATAATTGAACTTTACCACTTAATGTAATTATTAACATTGTTATCCAAGATGCTGTGGCTACTCTAAGATAACTAGCCAATAATTACGCTTTATCAAAGTAAAACAAATTACAGGTATTGGTAGGATGTTGTGGCTATTCCTCCCAATCCAGTTATACAAATCAAACCAAAATGGCATCAAATAAACTTAATAAAGTAATAAAGAATGGTAGTAAAATGTTTGGCTAGTACACAAGGTGTTATCAACAAGTCCAAACATGACTGGTATAATAATGGTATAAACCACATACACTTCATACCTTTTTTTTTACTAACCACGTGTATACATTAATCAAATTGTATACACTCTGTACAAGTCCCTAACAAATAATGTCATATATTATACAAATCAAAGTGTCAAGATCCGAAAGAAACCTTGATCTAAATCAAAAGGGAAACTTGATATAAATCATCTCAACGGCAATACTAAACAAGGATGCTTGTTCTTTCACCATCAATGTCCATTTGAATGGGAAAAAAAATATGCAGAACCCTATCGCGCAGGCTTTTGAATAAAACTCATATGCGTGTGAATTAAATCACACGGGTGTTGTGGGGTAGTTGGTTACCAAGTCAATCTTATGCATAGGAAGTCTCTAGTTCGAAACTTGATAACACCGATTTTTTTTAAAATGGGCTCAAGCCAAACCCAGAGGACAACAAAATTCTGGGGAATTAAAAAAAACAACGGATTAAAAATACCAATCACATTATGAAATTTTTTTTTTAAAAAAAACTACCAACGGAACAAGTACAGTAATCGGGTTGCCCCTCTTCTTTAACAAGTCTTTTACAAGTGTTATTAAAGACACGTAATGCATGCTAAAAAAAAGTGTAGTCAACATATGGACTATCAAAATAACTTTTATTAAATGAAGCCCTCAAAAAATTTAATTGAAATTCCAACAATAAGAATCTCATAAAGGGATTGGAAACCTGTGTCCAAAAACAAGATCCAACGTTGACGGTGAAAATAAAAAAAATATGGATCCAACAATAAATAAATGATCCATGAATGTTAACAAGGAAAAGTTAGTGTACCGTAACATTAAGAAAACTTAGAGAAGCATTTTTCTTGTAACTCCTCTAAAAAAAACTTAATCAAATGATATTAAATCAAAAGGATGGCAGAAAACGACTGCCATACAAAACAGGATGATACTTGAAAGTTGAAAAAAAATACCATCAAAATATTGATTGCTCTGATACCAATTGATAGATCTCACAACCTGATAGATCTATTAACTTAATCAAAAAGATTTAAGATACTAAATAGTGTTACCGGAAGACATCGCAGCGTAAATGAAGTGATAAATGGGATTTCCTTCTCCTTCTCAACTCTTGCCCAATGTGCTTGAGTAATGGATCCTCAATCATTCATTAGTTGAGGGAGAGGGGACCCCAATCCATATATATAAAACATGATGGTTACCTATCCATTAAGGTAACCACCAAAAGCAACCTCCCAAATTGATGCGTCCTTTCATAATTAATCATGAGCCACAAAATTAAGAAATAAAAATAAAGTTGGCAACTACCATATATGGTAGTTGCATGCATATAATTTCTTACACACCTTTCTATCTTTCTCAGTTTTCATGGTTTTTTTTCACTAATAGGATTCGAACCCATGTCTTTTAAAGTGTGAGCCACTGCTTCTACCACCAGACCATTAGAGGGGTTCTGGGTTTTCATGGTTGAGTGTAAACCTATCCAAAAGCAAAAACTATCGGTCCATGACAAGTAGATGGAATTTATTCTTCCTTACATCCAGCAAAATTCTCAGGAACTCCTATCTAACATTCTTAGAGTACCCCTCTCCTATGTGGAGCCAACTCACCCTAACTCCGGAAGATAAATTAAAAGGGTTGCTTAGTGGTTGGAAATAGAAGGACCTTCATCACCTTCAAATGCTAAAGTCTGTGATCAATGGTGTTCTTCCATTTTGGACGGCTAGCACTCTATAAACCAGGCAGTTCGTGAAGTGAATATCAAGGATGCATGCAGATTTCTCGCAGGGTTATCACATACAAGCTACTGTTTGGGATACCATACGTATTAGCTTCTCAAGGAAGACTAGGCGTATGTTCTTTTGATACCCTTATAATTGCAATGAGTCTAAGTTAGATGTGGCACTGCTCTCCATCAATGATTGGATCTGGCCTGTTTTCTTGACAGCTAATTAAGTAGTTGGATCTTGCTCCCTTGAGAAGCCCGGCATTGGATTCGTTATAAGACTTGCCATTGTAGATGTAGCTGCACCTTTCTCATGGTCGAGTGATAACCAGGGGCAGAACCCGAAATTTCACGAAGGAGGGGTCGGGTATACAATTATTATGCATGCTCAAAAATAGAAAAATCTATGTATTTTTTAATGATATTTTTAAATAGAATTAATATTTTTAAAAGGAACCTCTTTCAATCTTGATAAACGTAGAATTTAAATCTATTATTAATGTTAGAATTTCAAATAGATTGGTATTTTCCGTGGAAATTTTAAAAATTGGATAAATATATTAATTTAAGCCTCTCCGAATCCATCCTAAAAAGGCTAAATTATCAAGTGAAATTTTGAAACAAAAAAGTTCATTGTTAAAAGGAAACAATAAAATTTATTTTATTTATAAAGAGTACTAAAAATAATGGGAGAGATAAATAAACTCGAATACAGTTTTATATCAAATTATTTTAATACTTTGGAAGTGATTGGATAAATCATATAAAAGAAAGTAAAATTGATGGAGATAAGATTCGAATCCTGGTCTTCAAAATAATAACCTTATCACTCTACCACTACCATTTAATAACTCAACAACATTTCTCTAACAACATTAATTATAATACAGTTAAGAAGGAGTCATATTAAAAACTTAATACATTGTATAAGTGACGTATAATAATCATGGGTGAGCATAATGTATACTAGTTCCGCTTGACTCGATACAATTTTATATCAAATTATTTTAATACTTTAGAAGTGACTGGATAAACCATATAAAAGAAAGTAAAATTGATGGAGACAAGATTCGAACCCTGGTCTCTCAAAAAAAACCTTACTACTCTACCACTTGACCATTTAATAATTCTACAATGTTTTTCTAACAACATTGATTATAATACAATTAAAAAGGGGCCGTATTAAAAACTTAACACATTGTATAAGTGATGTATAATAATCATAGAGGGGCCATGCCACCCCCCCCCCCCCCCCCCCCCATGATGTATACTAGTTCCGCCCCTGGTGATAACAAAGGAGTCTTTGAGTCGGCATGCGATCTCGCTAGGTCGCATGCTCCTCTCACCATCTGCTCTGAGGTTGTTTGGAGCAAGAGACTCGTGCGCATGCACTCGTGCTGTTTACATTAGGCCTTCTTGAACAAGTTACTCGTTCGTGGTATTTTCGAAAATAAAAAAAATCTTTTGATTTTTGTTTTGCTCAGATCGGACGATGAAAAATTATCATGTCTGGTTCCCTCGAGATGAGTACGTAATAATCAGCAGGCAAATTCCGACGTCTTCTTAATTTTCATTTTTTAACCTTACATTTGGAAGTAATGCTTTGGGCTCTTTCGAATATAATTTCCATTTTCCTTTTATAGCAATTAATGGAAAATGTACCTTCTAAAAAAATATCTTAGTGATGCAATTTGCACGTGTCTGTGGTATCAAAAGTGGTAAAGAGGAGACAAGTACTGCAACAGACCCATCCTTATCACGTGCAGAAGTCTACAAAAGTCTTGGAGTGGATTTGAAGTGAATAGAAGCTCACGTTATTTATGCTTTGACCAATTACTCTTGTGCCTGGAAATATCTTATATAGAGGAAGGTGTTGATGTTGTTGGATTTGAATGTGCAGAGATACAATGCCTTGTCATTGATAACTCGTTGTGGTTCAAGAGGCTCTATGACTATGGAGTTGGAATCCATGATACGCATTCAACTAAGAGTTAAAAAAATACATAAGGTCATAATGACACTGTCACCCACAACCCAGAGCGTAATCTAAGTTTATAAAGCTAGCTAGTTAGTCTTAAATATAATTTTTGTAACAGTGATCTTTGAAAACTAATTTTTGATAATCAAATGGGCACAAATGTAAATGTCCTAATAAAGGGACTTCGTTGCAATGAAAATCCGACTTTTCCTCTCTTCCAAATTTCCAGTCCGATCGACTTGGAATTCACTCCGTCGATCTAACACAGTAATCTGGACGAATGCAGTCTGTAAAATCCAATTGCGTCTGAACATCGATCAACACTACAAGAAAAATGAGTTGTAGCTACGGAATGTGGCTACGGAAACTTGTGGCCACGATAATTCCGTGGCCACTAGTTTCTCGTAGCCACAATCTGTGGCCAAAGTCTTCATATAAGGGTTGTGGCCACGATAAATTCTGTGGTCACTTGTAGTGGCCACGACATATTCGTGGCTATAGAACTCTCGCGACGAGACTTGTAGCTACGGCTACTGGCCACGACGTGTCGTGACCAGAGCCCAATTCTGTGGCCACAAATCCCATATCCGTGACCACCGTTCTGTAGCCACAACTTGTTTTTCCTTGTAGTGCAAGATCGAGCAGTTCACACGGTAAGGTCTAAAAAGCTCGGATTTCGCGTGAATCGTAATTAGCGTTCTCCCCTATCTTACCGGATCGATGACTCCACTCTCCCCTTAGCGGCATCGATTTTCTCCTCTCCCGCTGTCGACTCTGCTAGCAGTTCTCTGATCTCCTTTCGAAGGTATATTTCTTTTTCTCGTGTCGCATTGAATTGTTTTTTTATGTCAGAATGATTACTTTTTCTCAAATACTTTGCGACTGTTGTTTTGTTATAAAAACTGTTGTGTTTTTTTATACATAATGATGTATCATGTTGATTTTATGCAAACGATTCTATATATCCAATCCTCTAGGTTGATGGGTTTGGACGGGGTCGTCGAAGCGGCGGCGGAGGAGGAGAAGGATTAGTATACGTCTCTATTATATATGAAATTGTGAGAGAGCTGTTGGTATCGTTTTATTGACCCATATGACCTATTTGAGAAGCTGTTGAAAGAATCGTTTCACCAATAATCTGAATCAAGTATTAGTAGCATTTATTTTTAATTTAATATGTTTTATTATTGGTTGTACTGTATGTATATTCTTGTTTGGACGATTAATTATGTATTTTTGAAATCACACTGCAGAGATTGAGATTAGATGAGATGAGATGGATGTTGGGTTGTACGAGGTGCCGTATTAGCGTTTTTCTTGAGAAAAAAGTGACTACTTTGGTAATTAAGTTGAAGGAGATTAAAAAATAGCATGTAAGTGCGTGTTTATATTTTTAAAATTGAATATTTATCAAACGAACACATGTTATGTTCAAGTTCTTTTTCAAAGCGGTCGAAGTAAGATTCGTTGTTCATGTCTGGTTCATTAACAAAGTAGCAAACTTTTTTTAAACTTTTATGGAACAGAATCTATTCAAATACGAACATGTTTAAGTTGATTAACATCTTAATTATGCATGTGTGTATTTTGCATCTTAAATTAACCGTGTTTAATGAAGATTTGGCATGAGATGCCTAAAGAGCTTTTTACGTAGTTATTTACCTTTTATTCCAAAATAAGATAATACACGTGATCTCTCTTCGCAACTTTTCTTTGCGATAAATGATCAATAATAATTCCTTGGGAAAAGATATACACTGAAAATACGTCACATATAAAGACGAAGGGAGAGTCGGTTTGACAAGAGACGAAATAAAGGATCTAACAAAGACAAAGAAGACAACAACCCATAGGAATAGAACAACACAACTTACTAGAGATAGGAGGCCATGACGAAAAAAGAGAGAGACAACGATGGAAAAGAGACGAAGATGTGCGACCCGATGCTGATATTGGCAACTAGAGGCATAGAGGAGAGAGGTGGAGCGCGCGATGGAGATGCGATAAAAAGAGGCACTGGTGCATAGATGGAGGCATATGATGTGATCCTAGCCGCCCACCGACCTATACATGATGGCGCCTTCGATCATCCTCCCCTTACTTATGTGCACATGTGGGATGAGAACAATACCAAGTGTTTTTTTTTGTAACATTCTCGTATTTATTTAATTTCTTAAATTCTCTGAAAGAGAAGCTGCTGTCCTTTTGGAGTGGATTTGAAGTGAATACAAGTTGACATTATTCATGCTTTGACCGATTATTGAAGAGAAACCGGCAGATTATCTTTACGGTAAAATATACAGAGATGTGGTGATGTTGTTGGATTTGAATGTGCAAAAATATAATGCATTGTAGGGGAAGGAAAAAGGTGGAATAAGAAATGAAAATATTTATTCCATATTATCTTTCATGTTACTTGTTGTTGGTTTGTTTTGGAGAAACAGAGTTAATCATAATTATTTTGGAATAAGTGACAATTATTATCGAAATAGGTAATATGAAAGAGAGATATATAGTACTCTTTTTTGTAATTTATATATAGTACTCTTTACTTAAAGGAAAAAAAGATAGCTATTCCAGTAATAGTTGTGGAATAAGAACTGAGAATAATTTTATTTCTTAAATAAGAAATCCCCGAGTTAACTTGATGGACATGATCAACATGCACTATCATATTCATTTTTAAGCGAATATGCACGTATGCATGCTTGTATGTGTGTTCATGTATTTCTTTATGATATGAGAGGGATATAAGTTGTTACTTTTTACGAATACATATACTATTTTCATTTTTAAGGATGTGAATACGATATAGCTACATTTATTGATGGATACAGATATGAAATTTCGTATTTCTGAATCTAAGTGTGTATGTCTTATATACATATATATCGTGTGTTTGTGTATGCACATGAAAAATGTTATGTAATTACATATAATATATGCTTTCATGAGCCATTTTCAAATGTAGACTACTTAATTATTTATTACAGCATTTATTTAATAGTATAATACTTTATTTTCTATCTTATTTTATTTTATTTATAGTTTATATAATTCAGATTGAATCATCTATTTATTTAAATTTTATAAAATATTTCTTCTGGAATCTTGAGAAAGTATGATACTTATTATTTCGTGAGTCAATGTCTGGTATGCCAATGGTTAATGCAGGGCATCGATGACTGAGGAGATTACTACAAACTCTACCCCTTGATGAATGGAAATGGAAAAGTATAGCAAACCTAGTGGTACAGAACCATGAGTCGCCGTGGATAGATTGACCATACCACTTCTTGAATTATAACTATATGACACTGTATTTGTATCCATAATTAAGCATATGGTTGTGATTTTCAATATCTGCAATGTATTCAGTTCCATATAATATATATCTAGATTTTAAAACGGACAAAAATATAGAAACACGTATATTCATATGTGATCGATTATTCTTGATTTTTTGAAAATCAGAACATTGGGATTTCTATTTTTACACTAACGGATCTTTTGAGGCAAACCTCATATAAGAGATCCTATGGCTCATTTTTGGGAAACACAACCAACGAGAAACATTCTATACTCTCAAAGAAAAGAAAGAGTGGTGTTCTTGTGAGATATTCGAGTTCTTTCAACGTTGAATTCTTGATCTCTTTCAATCCCAAGTTGTCGAACTATTGAAGTTGTTTGTGCTCTCTATGCTCTGTTGCGATTGCTATCATTCTCGAGCGGATTATGCACTGAAAGTCTGTAAACTTGTGATTCAAGCTTATTTCTTAACTATTTTTTCTATTCAGCATTTTTGTACAAATGTATCCAAGTTATGGATTCTCTTCTCCATGAGCAATAAAATACTCCTTCGGGAGATTTCCATGGAATGGTTGTATGAGAAGTTGTGCTCCCCTCGATCTGAAGTAGCACTTGATAGTGAAAACAATATTCGCCAAGAGAGCGAAGGGGAAATCCTATAACAAGATTCTAGGTTGTAGCTTTCACTTGTTTGGGTTTCCAAATAAAAATAATTATGGATATTGTGATTTGATTTTCTTCCATATTCATGGTTTGTGGATAATTTTTTAATTAGATATTATTAATGCGATAATTGTATATTGCACAATTTACCCATTCTCTTATGTTGGACTCATGGTGTGAGAGCGGTTTAAATACTTTCGATGTCAAGGATAAGAAAATAAGATTGATGTGACATATTACATATTTTTATTTGGATAAAATGGGGATGTCCCGAGAGAGAGCTAACTTGGCTCCCCCTAGCCTATTTTTCCATTTTTTTATTTTTTTGAAAAATGCTTCTGTGGAATTTCATAACTATATCGCTATATTATGTCATTCAAGTTTCATGTGAAAGAACGAGTCCTACGTCCTCCATCCAGAGGGGGTCGATTTCAATAATTATGCGACCGTTAAAAAATGACTAGATGGAGGTCATAGGAGTCTCTGTTTCGCTCGAAACTTGAACGACATAATATAGGAATATAGTGACGAAAATCCACATATTCATTTTTCAAAAAAAATAAAAAATGGGAAAAATGGGGGTGGGGAGCCAAATTAGCTCCCCCTTAGGGGTAGCCCCATTTTTTCATTTTTATGTTGTGATGAAAAAACTATAGTTTTTGCAAATTCTTGATCAACAAGCAAAACTAAGCCACAATTATTAATATTTCAAAATCATTTTTCATATATATGATCGATCACCTTGACACCCTAATCGACCACCTTTCATCGATCATGATTGACCATATTGTAACCATGATCGATCACCATTGATTGATCATATTGTTATCCATGATCGATCACCACTGATTGACCATACCTTGATCATGTTCTATCATTTTTTGAAATGTTGTTCAATGGTCACATCAGATCGATCGATCGATCTGTTGATCTAATTGATCACCCATGATCGATCAATCTTATTATGATCGATCATTTATTGGTTTTTGCAAATCAGAACATTGGGATTTCTATTTTTGCACACTAATGTCTCTTTTGAGGTCAGCCCTATATAAGGGACCTATAGGTCATTATTTGAAACTCACAACCAACGAAAATCATTCTCTAATCTCAATAGAAAAGAAAGAGTAATGTTCTTGTACGATATTCGAGATTTTCAACGTTTCTTCGCTCTCGATCTCTCTTCAATCCAAAGTTATTTAGCTACTGAAGTTGTTTGTGCTCTCTGTGCTCTATTATGATCATCATCATTCTTGAGCAGATCCTGCGTTGGAAGTCTGTGAGCTTGTAAATTCAAGTTTATTGCTTAGCTATTTTTTCAGTGTTTTTGTACACATGTATCCAAGTTGTAGATTCCTTTCTATGAGAGAGAGAAATAAAATCTTCCTTTGAGAGTTGTCCAAGGAAGGGTATAGGTTGTACAAGTTTGTGCTACCTTCGGTTTCAAGTAGCCCTATAATAGTGGAAACAAGCTTCGTTGAGAGAGCGTAGGAGAAATCCTAGAACATGATTCCATATCATAGTTTTCACTTGCTTGGGTTTCTGCGTAAAAATCACTGTGTATTTTGTGGTTTGATTTTCTTCTATCTCTATTGCTTGTGAATAATTTTTTAATTGGATATATTAATGTGATAACTGTATATTGCACAATTCACCCCCTCTTGTGCTGGACTCAAAGAGAGGGAGATGGAAAAAATTATGGAAGTTGAGAAGGTTGTGAACATCACTGCCATGATGGAGGAAGAAAGAGAACTGCTTTTGAAGGAAGAATATACCATGATGAGTGATGTAGTGGATAGCAAGGAGGCACTTGAAAGCAACTAGGGAATGTTAGAGAAATTTGGAGCTCATAATATTTGATGCTAGATGTGAGTTTTACTGATCATACATTCTTTTACACATTATTTGATAAATTGAGGAAAGGACGACGTGTTATCATTTCTAAATTGGGCATTCTATGACAATAAGAGATGACTAAGTCATCATATACAATATAGATGGTAGAAGTAATGAACTAGTCATCCGATGGGAAAGAACGCCCATTATTTAAGAAAGGCAACTAAATAACTAATGTGATAGGAGCACACAATTATCATTACAACTTGAAAGACATGTTGAATAAGATGGGGATTGAACGTGGTTTAGACCTTAAAATCGAAAGAAGATCCATACCTTAATGTATATAAGTTTTATTGGGAACTTGGTTTTGTATATGCACCTTTTATACTGAATGTCGCTACGATGATTCGCTTACAGATTCATTTAAGGTTATTTTAGATAAAGATGGAGAGGAAGGCGACCTCAAAATGCATGTCTGAAACGTTATAATGTTTCGAGATTTATTTATTCACTTGAAGATTTTTTTAAAGAGTTAGTAAGATGTAAATAATGATGGGATATTTACACCCATATCCCTGAGTAGTTCCGCAATAACAATCATAACCCTGCATAATCATGAATTACATGAGAAACCCCGAATTGTCACTCCGTCTCACACTCATAACCCTCCGTTAATTTAATATATTAACTCAACTATATACGTGAGTTAATCTAACCAATATATGATCTAACGGCTAGGATTAGGCAAAATAAAAAATGAAAGAAAAAAAAATGACAAGCTTGCAGGAAGGGTTGCATGTGGCAGTCAGGATTCTAACTGGAGGATGCGGCGAGGTGCAGCGACCCGAGCTGGAGCTCGGCGGGGGGAGGTGCTTCGAGGAAGGATTTGGGGGCCGGAGGGACTTCGCAGAGCTAGTGGGTGCAGGCGGGGGGAGGCTTTCGCGGAGCTCATGGGTGCAGGTGCCGATGGGGGTTTCTTCGAGAGAGTCGAAGCTCGGCGCGGGAGGGGAAGGACCGAGGGGAGCTTTGCAGGGCAGCGCGGAGTCTTCGAGCGGAAGCGACAGAAGCATGCATCGGGGCTTGCAGGGCGACGGCGGGGTCTTTGAGTGCGGGCGGGGGGGAGGGATGATGGACGCCTCCGAGCAGAGGGGCAGGGGAGGGGCTATCGATGACAGGTGGAGCAGAGTAGGGGCGGGGGATCGGGGGGAGGCTTCGAGCGGACGATGGGCAGACCGGCAGCGGGGTCTTTGCAGGAGGGTGGGGGGGCACATTTTGACCATGGCCTCTTCCCACGCCATCACCCACCGACCACCCACTAGGAAAGGGGACACTAGCACAGTCCTTATTAGATGGGTGCATCAATCAATATAAAACCCTTCTTGCTGGTACAATCTCTTCACTTAGGGCCTCTCAAGAAAACCAGGATAACTTGTTAATTCACTGATGGATCAATAAAGAGGTCGAAGGGTATTCTAGAGAACGTCGTCATTCAGATTCTGGGCATGAGCTTCATTGTTGATTTTGTCGTATTTCCCATGGAGATCTCCACTGATGTGGAGCGCACTGCAATCATCTTGGGATGACCTTTCCTTGTCTCTGCGAGAGTCGTTATTGATTATGGGTCTGGAGAGATACACTTTCGTTCAGGAAATGAAAGCATTTCGATTGAGAAGATCACAACACCCATCACCGACCAGAGACCCACATATGATGAGAGTGTGCATGTGCCAGCTGACCCTGAGGACTATGACCTATCTGCCGATATCAGAGAGGTTTGCTTTTTGACGGATGATACCGAGACCTGAGGATTCATCTTTAGTGAGAAAGACTCAGAAAACATAGACCGTGGAGTTCCCCCTTCTGGTGAGTGATGATGCATTGATGACATCTGCGGTATTTACACTATAGACACCTTAGAGCGGAGGTCTGACTCAGGAGAGACTGCATAGGCCGAATTTGATCTTACTATTATCATTAAAGAATTCATGCATTTTTGTTTTGACCAAGATGAGACTTACCAGGCCGAAACTGACCACACTACTTCCACTAACCAGTTCGTGCCTTCTCATTATGGGATTGCTGAGGACTTTCATCAGGTCGATCTTGATCGGTTTGTGTCTGTTGATGGCCTTGATATCGACCCGCACGTTGTCAGATTCATTCCTCAACGATTATACAAGAAGGTCCGCTTTCTACCTTCTTGATATTTATATATCCACCTCTTTGTATATCCACTTTCGTTTTATTTCCTTCCTTCTACCATTTTTGGCCATCCACCTCACTCCGTGTTTTTGCCTTAATTAGTAAGTACTTTGTCCTAAGTATAGGTGAGGTGGATGAGTTGAGTGTTCTCTCTTTGTTCCGTTTCATCACTCTTGTTTTTGCCTATACTTAGGGATCTTTCACCTAAGTATAGGGGGAGTGATGCGTACATCTACCCAACGTATTTTCATTTTATCTGTTTCTTTGATCCCTTCTCATATCTCCTCTATTGTTGATTCATCTTTCTTTTCTTCTTTTCCTTTTCATTTTTCTCATTCTACCAAAAAAATGTCATTGATGTGCATAGTACGTACTTTGTCCTAAGTATAGGGGGTATGAACCCCGAGTGTTCATTCTTTGATCCCTCACCTGTCCCTCAAATCTTGATGTTCTGTCTATACTTAGGATATTTTACCCTAAGTATAGGGTGGAACAGGCCAAGTTGATGATGTCGTACATTCTCACCCTTGACCCTCCCTGCCTTGTGTACAGTCCCCTATACTTAGGATTATGTGATCCTAAGTATAGGGAGCACGGTCAACTTATCATTTATTTATTCCTTCATATTTTCATTCCTTATTATATCGCTGTAGTATAGACTTTTGTATACCCAGTACGAGTTATGACTTCTCTTTTTCTTTTTGATCTATGAGGGAATAGCTCAAGCTAAGTATAGGGAGGTCGTATATGCTCCGTATATATTTTAGCCATAACTCGTACCTATAAATTTTCAATAAGTGATGAATACCCATTCATCACTCTTTATTCTTATATTTTAGCTACAAAAACCTATGCAAATGCATGTAGATATGTGTAAATAGGGAAAATTAGCAAAAGCATGCATTTTTGTAAATATAAATAATTAGCATGTTTTTGTGCAAAAATAAAAGAATAAAGAAGAAAAAGAAAAAGAGGGAAATATTTAGAATAAATATTGAGCAACCTAACCCAAGGGAGGGCTCAGCATGGGCCTGACCGCATAAAAGCCACAAGTAGAGGGAGATAGGGGCTCACATGTACATATGTGTAAATAAATAAAATTATATATTTTCCTCACCCAAAAATATGTTGTAAATATTTGTAAATATTTATAAGCTATTAAAAACAAGATAAAAATCTAAAAATCAAAAATACCAAAAAGAACCCTTTTACCTTATACATAGACCACCTTCCTTATCTACTTCACTTTGTAAATCAATTTCTTTATGCCCAAAACTTTTTGTAAATATTCCTTTTTATGTTTTGTAAATAAAATAAATAAAAAGAATTAAAACAAAAATCAAATAAAAATTACAAAATTAAAAACACAAAAACATCTTGTATATATACCATGTATATAGTTGTACATAAATAATTAATTAACCCATGTACATAAATAATAAAAATAAAATAAAAATAGCCTCTTATTCCTCATTTTATCTTATAAATAAATAAAATATAAAATGGGAATAAAAATGTATAAAAATAATTAATTAAAAATCAAAAATCAAAATTCAATATAGTGTATATATACCTATGTATAGCTAATATGTAAATACCTTATTTTTATTTCCAAAAATTAATTAAAAATCACAAAAAAATAGAAAAAATTAAAACAAACATTTTTCATGTTTTGAGTTTTTAAAAATTCGGCCATTAAAAGCCCCAAAAAAATCAAATAAGAATTCAATAATTGGCGGGCTCTGATTGGTCCACGGGGGATTGTTGACCCCCGGTCAACACCTCCCCCAGGACCACCAGAGCCCGGGTCTGCTCATTCGACCCGCCTTCTCGGATTTTCCTTTTGTTGACCCGATTCCCATTCACCCCAAATCCGGGTCCGTAATGACCTCAGCACATCCGAGAAGCTCGCCGGAGCTTTATCCTCGAGATCCGCGCTTCAACTCGCCCTACCCGCCACCTCCTTCTCGGACCTGCACGCATATATATTCTGAGTTCCGCCGCACTCTCATTCCATCTTTGGCTCGCCATTCTCTTTCCTGTGAGCTCCACTGTGTCTACCGAGGTGACAGCTCGCGCCGGCCTGTGTTGCAGCGAGGAGGAGGTGACTGACCATCGATCCGGCCGCGTTTAGCAGCCGTGCTCCGACGACCATCCGGAGCTCGAGCCTCGGGAGTTGACGGCCCTTGAGGCGAGGACCAGGAGCCAGCTGAGCTCCACCACAGTCTACCGCACCACTCAGGTAACCTTAGTTCCTTCTCGTTTAATCTAATTTCGAGTTACCCCCAAATCGACCGTTCGCCGTGTTCCTGTGATTCCGGCTACCTTGCGTATCAATTCGATCATCGGAGCATCCCATCACCTCCGCCATCTCCCCACGCACGTTCTTCACCCATTCGTTCAACCCAGCTCGCCCCGGAGCTGGGAGTCGAGCTCCACCGTCTCCGCCTCGCCGGAGCTCCTTCGCCCCACTGCACCGTTCACCGTCACCTCGCTTCCTTGGGTCGAGGCACTTTGCCCTCGACCCGCGGAGCGTTCTGGTTGCTTTGCAGGTTCAAAGGGAGGTGTCTGAGCCTCCCTTACATTCAAGACCGGAGCTTCGCGCCGCCAGCCTCGCCGGAGCCCCTCCAGGGCTCGGCTGGGCCATCGGCTACCACCATCAGCTGCGGGACGAGCCAGCGGATCTTTTCCGACATCCAGCAGCAGCTGAGGAGGAGTGTAGCGCACGCAGGAGGCCGGCGAAGTTCGCCGGCGTCGAGTTCTTTCACCACCCTCCAGAGCCGTCCGATGAGGCCTCCGCTCCAGTTCTAATCCCAGCCGTCGATCTGTAGAGGAGCAGCAACCGTCGATTCATCTGAGGACTCATCTGGACCGTCCGAGCAGAGGGAGAGGGCTTCCACTCACCAGAGCCGACCGATCTTACACGTGGCCCTCTCTCCACCGTCGATCGAGCCCAAGAGCCGAAGGAGTAAAGCGCCATCCATTCCCAGCCGTCCGATCTCCCACGTGGCGCGCATCTGGCCGTCGGCGAATAAAGGGGTAAATATCTTAGGGCCCCCTCTTAGTTTGTCGTTTTATTTTTAGTCCTGTAAATATTTTTAGAACTTTATTTACGTAGGGATATTTGCACTGTGGACCTTGTGGTTGTCGTTATTTGCATGTATGCCCCTGTTTGTATGTGACCACGTGCGTTGTCACGTGTAGCTTAGGGTTAATTGCATTTCTAGTCCTGTAGATCTGGGTTGTTATGAAATGAAGAAATATTTTATGGTATTTGCAGTTGTGCCCCTGTGAGCGTTTTTATTGGACATGTGCGGATTTTAGTGGGCTTTTTGCAACCATACCCCTGGACTTTTTGGTACCAGTTACCAAAAGGTCCAGGAAGTAGGTTTTTATTACCATTTGGTCCCTGTGTGCCCCAGCCACGCGCCACGCGCGTGACTTGCTGGGTATTTTGCACCAGAGCCCCCAGATTCTCGGGTATTTGCACATTGGTCCTTGTGCATTGTGCCCTCTTTACATTTTTGAATAAAATAGTAAATCACCTCCAAATCCAATGAAATTTCGACACATGGCTCCTGCCATGGTTTAGTAATTTCTGTGATTTTTGAGGACATTTTCGCTTTTATTTAGTATTTTTAAAAATTCAAAAACCTACTTTTTAGTTACTGTCTAAGTTTAAAAATACCAAAAAAATATAAAATCACCTCTAAAAATTCTAAAAAATTTAGATATTGTTGTTTGCTTGTTGTTTGATTTTCCAGCCGAGTTTGGTTATTTTTCATCACTTAAAAACCTTAAAAATTGAAAAACCCCTAAAAACCCATAAAAATTATAAAAATTAAATTAAAAATCCAAAAACAATAATTAAGGTGCCTAAATTTTCCTTATTCTATCTAGTTTACAGGAAAATTACCTCCAGGGCTTTTTAAGATCCTTAAATATTTTATTTTTGGGTCTTAAGCCTTGCTGGACAGTACCTAGGTGTTTTAGCATTGTTTGATTTTTAGAAAATAATTTACCCATTAGAAAAATTCCAAAAATTCATCAAAAACAGTAAAAAACCTAAAAAACATAAAAACAATTTTTCCTTAATTTTTGCATTATTTTTGGTGTGCCTAATAATTTGTGCAAGTGTGTTTGTATTTACTTCCTTTTATTTTCTTAATCATTAAAAATTCCAAAAAAATATAAAAATTAACAAAAACCACTAAAAATCACTTTTCTTTTATTTTATTCTTTTTCACTACTTCGTAGGCCTACGGCCAATCCGTGCTCCTTGTGTTCGACCCTAGGAGCTATACCAGGTTAATATCATAGCGGGACCGCTTTCGCATCTTTGATTGATTTTATTTCTCGTAGTGTTCTATTTTTCTTGATACACTTAGTCTACTTGATCGAGGTCGCAACGACCATTTTTAGACCTTTTACCCCGATCACTTAGGCTTGGTTGTCAGAATGGCGCCGTTGCCGGGGAGCACGGCTTAGTAGTTGTTTTTTATTTTTATTTTCGTTTTGTTTTCGCGGATTTTCGCGGCTTTTCGGAGCTCGCGGCTTTTCGCGGCTTTTGTATTTATTTTCTTTTTTGTTTTATTTTGTTTCATTTTGATTTTCCTTTCTTTTTATTTTTGTTTTATTTTTGTGTGGTTATTTTACTTCCATTTTTGCACATATACCCTTATTTTTATTTTCATATATTATTTGATTATTTTATTGGTCTGACCACTTTATTTCTTTTCTTGCGAGGGCCCGAGGACCGCGGAGGCGACTTTCGAGGAGCCGGTGCAGCCGCGAGACTCGGAGGCGGCTTCCTTCTCTACGAAGCCGCAGGAGAGAGCGAGAGAAGAGAGTTGAGTGGCGTGAGGCATTAGGGTAGTTTATTTTATTCATTCATTATTGTTGTAATAATACAGGACATTCAGACACTCTTAGACTTAGACCGTAGCGGGTCTGTTTCGCCGAGCACCGGCGTGCTCGGGGGACCCATTAGGACCCTCGGTTTTTACGCGGCTTTTATCGCGGTTTTCTTTTTCTTTTCTTACTGTCATTTTCCGGATTTTTCGCGGTTTTATTCGAGCCCCTAGACTTAGGATTTTTTGTTGATTGTGACGTAGATCACTAAGGCCCAACACTTAATAGAATATCTGTTCCTATAGAACGTAATTGGACCTTATTAAAATTAACTGAAAAAGTTAGTTTAATTGGATTTGAGACCACGTGCCGTTAGGAGTCACATACAGCGCTGGCAGGACCCGTTGTGGCGGGCACCGAGTGACTCCCGAGATCGGACTCCGGACTCGATTCGGTTGACTAACTATTGTTCTTCACGATCAATAGAAATTGCCTGTTTAGGACTCGGTTTTTACCGTGCATCATTTAGCTTAGTTTATTTTCTGCCTTTTATTTTATGCGCGGATCATTTTGCATGTAGAGTGCTGGCGGCAGGTACACATCTCTTACTCAGCATGCATCATTGATTTTCTCGTGCATCGGCTTTTTCGACTTCTCCCCCCGTTTTTGGACTTAATAACCAGGAGAAACCGAAAAATTCGTTAGGCGATTTTGTTTGCTTGAAAAATACCTAAAAAAGAGAAATCATAAAATTGGGACTGTTTAAAATTATCGACCTTAAAACTCGCTCACCCTAAAAATTTGTCTTGGGGAGAGCAACCCCCTCATTGATTGGTTTGCTTGTGCGAGAGAGTGACCCGCACCCTAGGATAGAGCCACGCCTGAACTTCCGTTAGACTACTATTCTTAGAGTTAGTCGTTCTCCAGTGAGGATCTCTCCGGTACCCGGTAAAGCGGGCCGTGACATCCTTAACAGAGCGGGTTGATCGGGTAGCCGGTAAACGGTCCGCAACCTGTACTGGCTGGGAAAGATCTAGCTTTGGGATTGGGCCAGTCTCTTGGGAGCATCGGGTTCCCAACAGGTCACGTAATCGCTCTGCTATCTTGATTGTTCACCAAAATAAAATAGACAAGATAATTTGACCGAACTTTCACGGTCTTCAGCTCGTGTTGTGTTGGTGAACCGGGGGTTTGTTTTCTGATCGTAATTTTTCCAGATCCCATCCGCCTTACTCGCTAGATCAAGATGATGGGTAGACGATCTCTTAGGCAGCCTCTGGCCGCACCGCTTTCGGGCGCGTCTACCACATCATCTAGGTTGGCTCGCGAGAGCTCAGACCCGCTCTCCGAGCCCGAGTATGATTCCACCCTGTTCCCCCTCGACCCCCTTTCTGACTTACCTGAGAGACCTGAGCCCGAGGAGAGACTTATTCATTTGACAGCACCTGAGTTGGGCTCCTTCGATTTTGCAGACGTCGCGATGGCCGGCAGTTCTGACGATCACTCCCGCAGACCCGAGCACTTTGTATTGGACCAGGGAGCGATCAACTCCACCCTGATCGCACAGTTAGAGACAGTCCAGCAGCAGCTCCGCGATCAGGGAGCTTTTATGATAGAGATGAGGCGCGAGATGGAGAGGCTCCGAGCAGAGAGAGATGCACAGAGTGAGCCCGAGGACCCCGATGAGGCACAGGCACGAGCCGCAGCAGCAGCAGCAGCCGCCGCGGCCGCCGCCGCAGCGGCAGCAGCCGCAGGAGGAGCAGGACCACCGAGACCGATGCGGGATTTACACAATCCCGGCTCTACACTGATGCACCACTGGGTGGTGGTTCCGGCTATCGTGGGGGACTTCAAGTTCCCCCCGAACACCTTGCAGATGCTTCCGAGGTTCCATGGACTGGTTACAGAGGAGCCCCACCTCCACCTACAGGAGTTCTTGATGATTTGCAGTACTGTCCACGACAGGCACGTGGACCAGGATACCATACGGATGATGGCTTTCCCCTTCTCCCTCGCAGACAGAGCAGCCACCTGGCTGAAGCATTTGGGGAGATTCGTGTACACCTGGGAGCAGCTCCGCACCGAGTACTTGAACAAGTACTATCCACTCGGGCGGACCAACGCGGCGAGGGCCCTGATCAGCAACTTCTCCATGTTTCCCAACGAGCAGTTCCACGAGGCTTGGGAGAGGTTCAGAGAGCTCCTAGACAGATGCCCACACCATGATATCACGAAGCCGAACCTAGTTCAGAGCTTCTTCAGTGGGTTGTCACCAGAGCTACAGGGCCTGGTGAACGCTTCTTGTGGCGGGTCCTACTTCGCCAAGGACCATGACCAGGTCTGGGCGATTTTTGAGGAGATGGCAGAGAACTACATGGTTATGTCCCAGACCCGCCTCTACACACAGAAGACCCAGCCACTTCAGCCAGGACCCGTGCAGTACCATAGGATCGCACGGGTAGATGCAGGTCCAGCCACTTCGTCTGCAGCAGCAGCAGCACAGTTAGAGTCGTCAGCTGCGGACATGGGCATCATCAGCGAGAAGCTGGACCGCATGGAGCTGATAGAGAAGAAGCAGTGCCAGAGCATAGCACAGATGGATCAGATGGCACAGGTCTTGAGCGACTTGAAGACACAGATCATGTGTCTCTAGGAGGCACAGACGGCTTCTCAGCCCCGTCTTCAGTCGCGAGGCGACTCCGGCAGCAGCAGCAGCTCGTCCCAGCGCTCCAGCGCCTCAGCGCAGCCTAGACAGGTTCACCTTGTACAGGCGGAGCCGTACCAGCAGCCGCAGCCCACCTACCAGTCCCCACCATCTCCAGAGATGCAGATGGTGGTCTACCAGCCGGACCAGCCGTTGGCAGTGCTACCCCCAGCCCCCTTGGATGCAGAGCCGTTGATGGATGTCAACGGGATCTGGTACGACCGTCCCCAGCCTGGGATCCGACGAGATCATCCCGGATTCAGGTGGGGGAGTGGTGGTGCCCAGCCCCAACAGCAGCCGTCAGCACAGGGAGGGCAGTACTCCCAGCCGAGAGACCATCACCAGCCGCAGCAGCAGCCCCCAGTCTACCAGCAGCAGTCTTCCTATGGTCCTCGTCCCTATCAGCAGCAGGGACAGTATGGGAGGCGTGAGCAGCAGGCTCACCCGGGATACCAGCACCAGCAGCACCCTCCGTCCTACCCCTCTCACCCACAGCAGTACCAGCAGCCTCACCCACAGAGAGGCTACCCGTCGGGCTCCAACGAGAGCCCTGCCTTGGATGACATCGCCCGCCTCCTCACGGATCAGCAGGCGACCTTCAGACGGGAGATGGATGAGTTCCGCCATGAGATGCGGGACTTGGTGAGAGGGAAGGCCGCCATACCTGCACAGATAGAGCCCAATCCGAACAACCTGAAGCGGAAGTCTGAGCAGGTAGTACATACTGAGTTAGCCACTCCTAGCGATCCATTTGATGATACTTCTTCAGATCTGTTTGATGTTGATTTTGCTACGCTTAGGAGCGGTAGGACCCCAGCCGGCGGCGGCACCTCAGCTGAGCACCATCCAGAGGCGCCCCAGGAGGAGGAGGAGAGCGGTACTGAGGCCGCTCCAGTCGATGACGGTGGTACTGAGGCCACCGAGGATGCTGATCCCACCGGCGGTACTGAGGCCGCCACTTCACCAGATCGAGGAGGTGGTACTGATGCCACCTCAGCAGCAGCCGAGCCAGTGAGCGGTACTGATGCCGCTCGACGTCTACCTTCGCCAGCAGCAGCAGAGCAGCCCATCCGTGGTGGTACTGAGGCCACCGGTGTTTGTAGAGAGAGATCTGATGTTGTTTTTCCTCATGGTTATGTATCTCAGGACTCTGTGATGAATAAAGGAAAAGGTTTACATTCTTTTGGTCCCACTGTGGTGCATGATGTATGTGTGGATCCGGTCCTTGAACCGCGTAGATCTTTTCCTAGTCCTTCATCTGAGAAGGACCCAGTGATCCCCTTCCCTAGAGCCCTTCAGATGGGGAAGGGGAAGAAAATTGATCCAAAAAAGAGAGAGTTTGAGGAGTTCAGCCAGAGCATGATTGATCGCTTCCATATCCAGCTGACCCTCCAGGAGGCTTTGCAGCACATCCCCCTCCTCCAGAGATCTTTGAGGGAGAGGACTACAGTTAGGAGGAGGAGGAGGAACCACACTTCAGAGATCCATGTGCTGACCAAAGCCACGTGCTTTGCGATTCAGAACCGACTGCCAGCCAAGAGGTCAGATGCAGGGGCCCCGTATGTCAGATGCCAGATCAGAGAGCAGTGGTTCGACCGTACTCTTTTAGATAGCGGATCTTCGATCAACCTACTTCCGGCAGCCCTTCTCGACCGCTTCGAGTTGGGCACTCTTCGACAGAGCAGGACAGTCCTTCAGTTCGCTGATCGATCTGTCAAGAGGCCGAAGGGGTTGCTACGAGACGTTATCGTCACGATTCAGGGTCTGCAATTCCCCGTGGACTTCGTAGTGTTGGACATGGAGATCCCTGAATCAGTGGCCGATACCCCCATCATCCTTGGTCGTCCGTTCTTGGCCACAGCCAAGGCGGTGACTGATCATGATAGCGGGAAGGTGTACTTTCGCGTCCAGGGCGAGAGTATACAAATAGAGACGGTCGAGGATTACAGAGCCAGATCCAGATCTCGCTCAGATGCCAGTACCGACTCAGAGCAGCTGACAGACGCAGAGGCAGACATCCACCAGGACTGTGATTTTGTGATCACAGATGATGAGGCAGCTTGGGCAGACCTTGAGTCACAGACTACCCTCTCACTTTCAGACACAGCTGATGCAGAGATGATAGCAGAGGAGAGTCTGGAGAGCACAGACCTGGTCCAGGATACCATTGCGGCAGCAGAGCCGGTTCTCGATCGCAGCACAGTGTTTTGTGATGGTGGTGCTGATGCCACCTTGTTTTCCGGTGGTACTGATGCCACCGATTCTGATGCAGATCCCTCGGATTCAGAGTCTGATTGGGCCGATTGTTATGATCAGATGCCAGACCTGAGTTCCCCTGAGCCTACAGAGGAGGAGGTAGAGGCAGAGCAGAGCAGAGACAGTGCAGTTGAGCCACCTTCTCCCGACCCAGTTTGCGAGAGTACACTTTCACTTTCCCAGGCAGAGTTGGCAGACCTTGCAGCATTCACTCAGTTTCTTCCACAGCCAGATTTGCCAGCACCCAGCATTCCAGAGCTGAAGCCGCTCCCTACTTCGCTGAAGTATCGATTCCTTGCGGGCGATCCTGAGATGTACCCAGTCATCATCTCCGCTGAGTTGACTGGAGAGCAGGAATCCCGTCTGATGGGGGTTCTTGAAAAGAACCGCAAGGCGATCGGATGGAGCGTAGCAGATCTCCATGGGATTGATCCATCAGTTTGCTCCCACCACATCTATCTCGAGGATGGGGCGAAGCCGTCGCGTGAGTTCCAGCGGCGTCTGAACCCCAACCTGAGAGAGGTTGTCATGAAGGAAATATCGAAGTGGTGGGGTGCAGGTTTTATTTATCCCATTTCCGACTCCAAGTGGGTCAGCCCCTTGCATGTGGTGCCCAAGAAGACGGGCATCACGACTGTGATCAGTGAGTCGGGAGAGGAGATTGCTACACGGGTACCCACCTCTTGGAGGGTTTGTGTTGACTACAGGAGACTCAACCAAGCCACCAAGAAGGACCATTTCCCCCTGCCTTTTATTGACCAGATCATTGAGAGACTGGCAGGGAAGAGCCACTATTGCTTCCTGGATGGGTACTCGGGCTACAACCAAGTGGCCATCGCTCTTGAGGATCAGGAGAAGACCACCTTTACCTGTCCCTTCGGCACATATGCTTTTCGACGCATGCCATTTGGGCTATGCAATGCCCCTGCGACTTTTCAGAGGTGCATGCTGTCGATCTTTTCGGACATGGTAGGGGAGTGCCTTGAGGTCTTCATGGACGATTTCTCGGTCTACGGCGACGGATTCGACTCCTGTCTTGACTGCCTAGACCGAGTACTCCAGCGATGTATTGAGTATCACTTGGTGCTATCTTGGGAGAAGAGTCACTTTATGGCGACTCAAGGGACGGTGCTTGGCCACATCATCTCCAACAGGGGCATGGAGGTGGATCCGGCCAAGGTTGATGTCATTAGAAAACTCACACCGCCGTCCAATCTGAGGCAGTTACGGTCATTTCTGGGGCATGTTGGATTCTACAGGAGATTCATTCAGGATTTTAGCAGGATTGCCCGACCGTTGACTGACCTCTTGACGAAAGACACCGAGTTCCTTGTTGATGACAAGTGTCTTTCGTCGTTTGCTACTCTCCAGAGATGTGTTATTGAGGCTCCTGTCCTCCAGCCACCTGATTGGTCTCTCCCATTCGAGATCATGACGGACGCCTCCGATTTTGCCGTAGGGGCAGTACTGGGACAGAGGAGGGATGGAGTACCATTTGCTATACACTATGCTAGCCGTACATTGGATTCCGCCCAGCGGAATTATACGGTCACAGAGAAGGAGATGCTAGCAGTAGTGTTTGCCCTGGATAAATTCAGATCATATATCATTGGATCCCGAGTGACCTTGTACACAGATCACACCGCCATCAGGTATCTCATGGCAAAGAAGGATGCCAAGGCCAGACTGACTAGATGGATCCTTCTACTCCAGGAGTTCGACATTGAGATTAAGGATAAGCCTGGAGTCAAGAATGTGGTGGCGGACCATTTATCCCGACTAGAGCAGCCTGAGGAGTCAGAGCAGATTGATCCGATCAGAGATACCTTCCCAGATGAGGCGATCCTTGCTATCGCCTCACTCCCATGGTACGCCGATATTGTGAACTTTCTCGTTGCTGGGAAAGTCCCACAAGATTGGCCCAGGCAGAGGCTTGAGACCTTCCTTGCGAAGGCCAAGTCTTACCATTGGGAGGATCCCATCCTTTACCACGAAGGAGGGGATAGCGTCTGGCGTCGGTGTATTCCTCAGGAGGAACACCATAGCGTCCTCACTTACTGCCACAAGCTTGAGGCAGGAGGACATCATTCTGGGAGGAGAACGGCACAGAAAGTGCTCCAATCCGGCTTGTGGTGGCCTACCCTCTTCAAGGACTCAGATGAGTTCGTGAAGAGGTGTACTGACTGTCAGAGGATGGGCACTTGTGGTCAGCGTGATATGATGCCGATGCAGCCCATTCACTTCTGTGAGGTTTTTGACGCATGGGGCATCGATTTCATGGGTCCATTCCCTAAAAGTCAGGGATTTGAGTACATTCTGTTGGCCGTAGATTATGTGAGTCGTTGGGTGGAGGCTATCCCCGCCCGAGCCGCTGATGCGAGGACAGTTTGCAGATTTTTGAGGAAGCACATCATCACGCGGTTCGGGGTTCCACGAGTTCTTATTTCTGATGGGGGATCTCACTTCATCAACGACCAGGTGAAGGCACTTGCTACCGAGTTCGGCATAGACCATCGTGTTGCTACACCATACCATCCACAGACGAATGGTCTAGCCGAAGTGTCGAATAGGGAGATCAAGACTATTCTGCAGAAAGTCGTCCGCCCTGACCGAAAGGATTGGTCACAGCTATTGGACTCGGTCTTGTGGGCATACAGGACGTCTTTCAAGACACCTTTGGGCACATCTCCCTTTCGCCTCGTGTACGGCAAGCCCTGTCACCTACCAGTTGAGCTGAGGCACAAGTCACTCTGGGCAGTTACAGACATTTTGATGGATCCAGATGGTATAGGAGACCAGAGGAGGGCAGAGCTAGCTGCCCTGGAAGAGCTTAGAGATGCAGCTTTCACGAGCAGCCTACATTACAAGGAGAGAGTCAAGGAGTGGCATGATTCTCATATCAGCCACAAACA
Organism: Ottelia alismoides; assembly: GCA_037367405.1. NCBI lineage: Eukaryota > Viridiplantae > Streptophyta > Magnoliopsida > Alismatales > Hydrocharitaceae > Ottelia > Ottelia alismoides. Next base: position 99,995 of record JAZKJV010002499.1, on the reverse strand, counting down.
TTTTGAGATTGGACAGAGAGTATGGCTGTTTGATGCGAGGCTTAGATTATTTCCAGGGAAGCTACAGAGCAAATGGAAAGGACCTTATCTGGTTCGGAAGGTACACGACAACGGTAGCATCGATATATCCGAGTTGTCTTCTGAGAGTACCTTCCGAGTGAACGGCCAGCGGCTCAAGCCATTTCTAGATCATGAGCCGCGGGTCGCTGATCTTGCCCCTATCCATTTTGCGTGAGATGTAGTCTTTGACTCACATCTAATGCATCTCACGCCTGAGCTTTACTGATCCTGCGCTGTACATAGATCCAGATGTCCATATCAGCACATTCTTTAGTCCCGCATCCCTTTCTGCATCTTGTGATTATGCTATACTTAGGGTGCACTTTACCCTAAGTATAGGGGGGATGTGAGACATTTTGGGTATTTCTTTTGTTTCTGTCTACCCCTGTTTTGCTGCCTATACTTAGGGATATTTTACCCTAAGTATAGGGGGGGTAGACTCTGTACATTCTCCACTCGGTTTTCCCTTAGTATACAGCCTGCTATACTTAGGATTACTTGATCCTAAGTATAGGGGGAAGACCCGAGTCCCTCTTGACTTTCATTCTCTTTTGTATAGCCTTTCTTTTCACTTCCCTATACATAGCACGAGTTATGTCTTCTTCATCGCTCTTGACTCTGAGGACATCGTTCGAGCTAAGTATAGGGGGGTGTGTATATATTTCATATATACTTTAGCCATAACTCATACTTTGTGTGAGTGTGTTAATAAATAAAAATGGCTAAAAACCACAAAAATTAAAAATTTTTCATGTACATATCTTCTTTTATTTGCACATACATAGCTAGTGTACAAATTATTTTTGTAAAAATGATTTCAAAAATCTTTTCTGTGTAAAGCTTGTGTAAATATTTTCTGTATCAAAATTATGTATATAGTACAAAATTTTTCCAAAATGTTTTGAAAATCAAAAGTTTACAAAAATCTTGTGTAAATGTGTGTGAATATCTTTTTGCAAAACTTGCACTTCATGCATCATCATTCATGATTTCAAAACATTTTTCAAAAAAATTTTGCATGATTGTAAAATGTGTGTAAATATGCATCTTTTTGTACATATGTATATAGTTTTCCTTGGATGATAGTTGACATTTAAACTAACCTGGAATCAAATTGAGAAATGGAGCTTGATTAAGATCTTAATCCACCTAATTTCTAAGAGGAACCTTATAGGGCTTAGGTTTAAGGCTTTTCAGGTCCATGGTGACTTAATTCTTTGTGTCCACTAGGCTATGATCACATGTCATCTCAATGAGCCTAAGTAGAGCACTTAACAACAACACATGACTCATATAGATTATGGCTTTACTTGGACAACCGCACTATGCACCGAGCTCTCTACGGATGAGATGGTGAGGAGGCAGTCTTCCTTGACTTGGGGTAGCATATGAGGGTAGTACTTCTAGGCGGAACCTCTCTTCTTCATTTAGTGAAGGAAGTGCGTCTCAACTTGGTCTGGTTGCCATGAAGTCTAACGACGGGAGTTGTGGGTTGCAATAAAGCTTCAAAAGAGGGATAGTCTACTGGCTCAAGAGGAAAAACTCCTTGTATATATGCTGCACATGTACATGTTGTATAGATGCACTCGAAAAAAAAAATGCAAAAAGAAAATAACTCCAAAAAAGTGGTGGGTCTGAGAGAAAATGATAATCCCACCGGAGTATGTATATAAGTGCAATAAGCAAAGCTTGGTTTCATGATCCACCTGTTGTAGCTTGCAGCAGGGAGACTTGGCTACACTGGTCAAGCTCCCAAGGGTACTTGGCTACACTGGCCTTGACCCATTCTCTTCTTCCCCCTCTTCTTGAGCCGGATGTACTTGAACTTAGAAGGGAATACCCCGCTCCTCGAGGAAAGAGTGGCCAGATTGAGGTCATAGAGTTACCTTGTTAGGGAGGGTTGTCAAGTTGCCATTTCTGAGGTGGAGAGCTTAGACCTCACTTTCACAGGACAAGAAAAGATTCATGATCTTCAGGGTTTGTAGTTGATGACTTGTTCTGATCTGGAGCATTGAGGAGTCTTGGTTATAGAATAGTGGAACTTAGAGGCTGTTAGGTTTTAAGCTTAAGTCTAAATAAGGTTCCGACACATCAATAATCCAAAGATCTGATTAAGCTCCATACCTCAATTTAATGAAGGCAAGTTTAATAATCAACCTTGATCCATGTACATTCTCTTTTTCTTTTTCTTTTTCTTTCTTTTGCACTTCTTTTTCAAATAAGTGTTTGCTAAGGGACTAGCAAAGTATAGTATAGGGGGGTGATGAATACCCATTCATCACTCTTTATTCTTATATTTTAGCTACAAAAACCTATGCAAATGCATGTAGATATGTGTAAATAGGGAAAATTAGCAAAAGCATGCATTTTTGTAAATATAAATAATTAGCATGTTTTTGTGCAAAAATAAAAGAATAAAGAAGAAAAAGAAAAAGAGGGAAATATTTAGAATAAATATTGAGCAACCTAACCCAAGGGAGGGCTCAGCATGGGCCTGATCGCATAAAAGCCACAAGTAGAGGGAGATAGGGGCTCACATGTACATATGTGTAAATAAATAAAATTATATATTTTCCTCACCCAAAAATATGTTGTAAATATTTGTAAATATTTATAAGCTATTAAAAACAAGATAAAAATCTAAAAATCAAAAATACCAAAAAGAACCCTTTTACCTTATACATAGACCACCTTCCTTATCTACTTCACTTTGTAAATCAATTTCTTTATGCCCAAAACTTTTTGTAAATATTCCTTTTTATGTTTTGTAAATAAAATAAATAAAAAGAATTAAAACAAAAATCAAATAAAAATTACAAAATTAAAAACACAAAAACATCTTGTATATATACCATGTATATAGTTGTACATAAATAATTAATTAACCCATGTACATAAATAATAAAAATAAAATAAAAATAGCCTCTTATTCCTCATTTTATCTTATAAATAAATAAAATATAAAATGGGAATAAAAATGTATAAAAATAATTAATTAAAAATCAAAAATCAAAATTCAATATAGTGTATATATACCTATGTATAGCTAATATGTAAATACCTTATTTTTATTTCCAAAAATTAATTAAAAATCACAAAAAAATAGAAAAAATTAAAACAAACATTTTTCATGTTTTGAGTTTTTAAAAATTCGGCCATTAAAAGCCCCAAAAAAATCAAATAAGAATTCAATAATTGGCGGGCTCTGATTGGTCCACGGGGGATTGTTGACCCCCGGTCAACACCTCCCCCAGGACCACCAGAGCCCGGGTCTGCTCATTCGACCCGCCTTCTCGGATTTTCCTTTTGTTGACCCGATTCCCATTCACCCCAAATCCGGGTCCGTAATGACCTCAGCACATCCGAGAAGCTCGCCGGAGCTTTATCCTCGAGATCCGCGCTTCAACTCGCCCTACCCGCCACCTCCTTCTCGGACATGCACGCATATATATTCTGAGTTCCGCCGCACTCTCATTCCATCTTTGGCTCGCCATTCTCTTTCCTGTGAGCTCCACTGTGTCTACCGAGGTGACAGCTCGCGCCGGCCTGTGTTGCAGCGAGGAGGAGGTGACTGACCATCGATCCGGCCGCGTTTAGCAGCCGTGCTCCGACGACCATCCGGAGCTCGAGCCTCGGGAGTTGACGACCCTTGAGGCGAGGACCAGGAGCCAGCTGAGCTCCACCACAGTCTACCGCACCACTCAGGTAACCTTAGTTCCTTCTCGTTTAATCTAATTTCGAGTTACCCCCAAATCGACCGTTCGCCGTGTTCCTGTGATTCCGGCTACCTTGCGTATCAATTCGATCATCGGAGCATCCCATCACCTCCGCCATCTCCCCACGCACGTTCTTCACCCATTCGTTCAACCCAGCTCGCCCCGGAGCTGGGAGTCGAGCTCGCCGGAGCTCCTTCGCCCCACTGCACCGTTCACCGTCACCTCGCTTCCTTGGGTCGAGGCACTTTGCCCTCGACCCGCGGAGCGTTCTGGTTGCTTTGCAGGTTCAAAGGGAGGTGTCTGAGCCTCCCTTACATTCAAGACCGGAGCTTCGCGCCGCCAGCCTCGCCGGAGCCCCTCCAAGGCTCGGCTGGGCCATCGGCTACCACCATCAGCTGCGGGACGAGCCAGCGGATCTTTTCCGACATCCAGCAGCAGCTGAGGAGGAGTGTAGCGCACGCAGGAGGCCGGCGAAGTTCGCCGGCGTCGAGTTCTTTCACCACCCTCCAGAGCCGTCCGATGAGGCCTCCGCTCCAGTTCTAATCCCAGCCGTCGATCTGTAGAGGAGCAGCAACCGTCGATTCATCTGAGGACTCATCTGGACCGTCCGAGCAGAGGGAGAGGGCTTCCACTCACCAGAGCCGACCGATCTTACACGTGGCCCTCTCTCCACCGTCGATCGAGCCCAAGAGCCGAAGGAGTAAAGCGCCATCCATTCCCAGCCGTCCGATCTCCCACGTGGCGCGCATCTGGCCGTCGGCGAATAAAGGGGTAAATATCTTAGGGCCCCCTCTTAGTTTGTCGTTTTATTTTTAGTCCTGTAAATATTTTTAGAACTTTATTTACGTAGGGATATTTGCACTGTGGACCTTGTGGTTGTCGTTATTTGCATGTATGCCCCTGTTTGTATGTGACCACGTGCGTTGTCACGTGTAGCTTAGGGTTAATTGCATTTCTAGTCCTGTAGATCTGGGTTGTTATGAAATGAAGAAATATTTTATGGTATTTGCAGTTGTGCCCCTGTGAGCGTTTTTATTGGACATGTGCGGATTTTAGTGGGCTTTTTGCAACCATACCCCTGGACTTTTTGGTACCAGTTACCAAAAGGTCCAGGAAGTAGGTTTTTATTACCATTTGGTCCCTGTGTGCCCCAGCCACGCGCCACGCGCGTGACTTGCTGGGTATTTTGCACCAGAGCCCCCAGATTCTCGGGTATTTGCACATTGGTCCTTGTGCACTGTGCCCTCTTTACATTTTTGAATAAAATAGTAAATCACCTCCAAATCCAATGAAATTTCGACACATGGCTCCTGCCATGGTGTAGTAATTTCTGTGATTTTTGAGGACATTTTCGCTTTTATTTAGTATTTTTAAAAATTCAAAAACCTACTTTTTAGTTACTGTCTAAGTTTAAAAATACCAAAAAAATATAAAATCACCTCTAAAAATTCTAAAAAATTTAGATATTGTTGTTTGCTTGTTGTTTGATTTTCCAGCCGAGTTTGGTTATTTTTCATCACTTAAAAACCTTAAAAATTGAAAAACCCCTAAAAACCCATAAAAATTATAAAAATTAAATTAAAAATCCAAAAACAATAATTAAGGTGCCTAAATTTTCCTTATTCTATCTAGTTTACAGGAAAATTACCTCCAGGGCTTTTTAAGATCCTTAAATATTTTATTTTTGGGTCTTAAGCCTTGCTGGACAGTACCTAGGTGTTTTAGCATTGTTTGATTTTTAGAAAATAATTTACCCATTAGAAAAATTCCAAAAATTCACCAAAAACAGTAAAAAACCTAAAAAACATAAAAACAATTTTTCCTTAATTTTTGCATTATTTTTGATGCCTAATAATTTGTGCAAGTGTGTTTGTATGTACTTCCTTTTATTTTCTTAATCATTAAAAATTCCAAAAAAATATAAAAATTAACAAAAACCACTAAAAATCACTTTTCTTTTATTTTATTCTTTTTCACTACTTCGTAGGCCTACGGCCAATCCGTGCTCCTTGTGTTCGACCCTGGGAGCTATACCAGGTTAATATCATAGCGGGACCGCTTTCGCATCTTTGATTGATTTTATTTGTCGTAGTGGTCTATTTTTCTTGATACACTTAGTCTACTTGATCGAGGTCGCAACGACCATTTTTAGACCTTTTACCCCGATCACTTAGGCTTGGTTGTCAATAAGTATGGCTAAAATACAGTTAATTAAGTGTAAAGAACACACTTGTATAAAATTCATAAAATTCTTTGTATGCACTTGTTAATAAATCAGGTTAAACATAGTTTTTACAACATGTTTGAAAAATAATTTGAAAATCTGTTTGAAAAATCTTTTGTAAATTATTTGGAAATATTTTATAAAATATTTTCAACCTTTATAAAAATATTTTGTTTGTAAAAATGTCTCTTTTTTATGTGAAATAAACTGTTTTAAAAATCTATTTGCAAATATTTGGAAAATGGTTGCAAAAAAAATTTGAAATATATATATATATATAGTGTCTAAAAAATCTTTGCAAGACAATTTTCAAATTGTGTAAATGTTTGTATAAAAAACTGTCTTTTTCTTTTCAAAAAACTATAAAAATTTACAACAAAATTGAACATTCCAAAAACATTTGCAAAATCTTTTTTCAAAAATTGCATAAAATTTTGCAAAGCCTTTTTCAAAAATCAATAAAAAAAATTCAAAAATAATAATTGCATCACAAAAATATTTTTACATTGTACATAGCATTTGCTTGTTTCGGATTCATGTTGGTAGGTGAACAAATCTAAGAAAATACGAAGATGGGAGCTTGGTTGGATCTTAATCTACTTAATCGCATGAACCTTTTAGGAACTGGAATTGAGATACGTCAGGTCTGCTAGACTTAATTCTTTGAGATCACGAGACTTAGTTCAATGTCGTCTTGACTTTCTAAGTAGAATATTTTGGAGCACATGTATGGCTCTTGTTGATAATAACCTAGCTTTCATACATGCACCTTTCACTTTGCTCACCTCAGTTGAAGTGGTAGAGGGATGGATTTACAAGCATGAGACACAAGCTAATGGAAACATCATAAGTCACATATTTGTGGCCATTGTGCCCCAACCCGATCCGGTAACAAAGAGGCCTAAAGACAGAAGTTGTGGGTTGTAATAATGCTTCAAAAGAGGGATAGTCTACTGGCTAAAGAGGAAAAAGTCCATATATAAATTCTGTTGTATATAGTACTTAAAAAATGGAAAAAAAATAAAAACTGCAAAAAGAAAAAACGGGGAAAAAATTAAAGAAAAAACAATTCCTGTCAGAGTATGTATATATTTGTATAGTCAATAAGCAAGCTTGAGCTTCAAAGTCATATGTATGTGAGCATGCAGCCGGATGACTTGGCTACATTGGTCAAGCATCCTAGATAGGTAGCTACACTGGCTACCGTCCATTCTTCTCTCCACCTCTTCCTGAACTGATTGTACTTGAACTTAGAAGGGAATACCCTGCTTATCGAGTAAAGAGTTATTGGATTGGAGAATTAGGGTCAACATGCTAAAGAAGACTGACTTTTACTGGTTCAACCGATGAGAGCTACCTATCACACACTATCCAAGATAGATTCATAGTCATAAGTTTAATGTATGAATTGAATTATTCTGATCTGACTATTGAGGAGACTTGAGCAGAGTTTGTGATTCTTGAAGTTGTTGTGTCCAAGTCTGTTTCCCAATAAGGTTCTGACCGCACTTAAAATCTAGAGTTCTGACTTAAGCTACAAACTTTGATTTTATGAAGACAAGTTCAATAGTTAAAATCAATCCAAGTTCTTTTTTTTTCTTTTTTTTGGTTTATTTTCTCCACTTATTGCATAAGTGTTTGCTAGGTTCTAACAAAGGAAAGTATATGGGGTGATGAATCTCCATTTCATCATCTTTATTCGTTCATTTTGACCTTTAAACCCTAGCTAAATGCATGTAAATATCGTTATTTTGCATAAATTAACATTCATTATTTATTGTATGGATATTATATAAAATACATTATTTAAAGTCAAAATAAAAGAGTAAAGAAATGAAAAGAAAAAGGAATAAAATGACAAAGGTATTTATGGCCTTAAACCGTGAGACATAGGCATCTTGATGACTGGGTTGACAAGGAATAAAAAAGGGGAGATAAGGGTAAAAAAACACAATAAAATCCTCTTTATTTATTTCCCAAAAATTCATTTTTGGGACCCATTTTATTCTTTGTTATTTATACCTCAAATAAAGAAAATTTGTGCATGAAATTTATAGATGAAAATACATATAAAAATACAAAAAAAAAATATTTCATACAAAAATATTACACAGTGTACTTTTTACACTCATAATAAAAAGCCAAAACCAAACTTTAAAGACCCATATCTTCTCCATATGATCTCAAAATGCACCAAAATCACCTTAATTGTATAAAACTTTTTATTAGCTATTTAATGAAGGTGGTTTCATTTAATTTGGAGTTAAGATAAAAAAGTTAGGTTTTGGACCCCCATTGTACTATCCACCTAAATAAAATATTAATTTTATTTATATTTTATGATTTTATTCTTTTATATTTTTATAATTTTAAATATTATTTATAATATATGTATATATTTAGAATAAAACAAAACCATAAAGAAAATAATAAAATAAAATAACATACAAAAATGCATATATGAATATACAATACTTATACCTACATAATAAGTATACATATTTATTTAGGTGTACAAAATACATTAGAAAAAATATATTTATGTATATTAAAATAAGTTATAAATATATAAATTATTAAAATAAATAATACAATCCACAATACAAAAATTAAATTACCTAAAATATAGGTAAATATACCTATAAATGAATCCTTAAAAAGCAACTTGTAATAAATTAAGTCATAAAAATAAATGAAAATCAGATTAAAATACCACATAAAATAATAAATATTTTTATGTTTTACCCAAGAATTAATAAAATCATTTACTAATTTATTTTTATTTTTTTCTTGAATTCTTTTTTTGTTTTGTCTTTTTGCGGATGACGTGGCCCAATCATGGCCCGCCATCCATTGACCTGGGTTAACTGTCTGACCTAGGTCCTAGACATGTCATAATAGCTCATCCCCTCTTCTTCTCGAAATTTTGTTGCATGATACACGGCTCGAGGAGGATCGATCTCTTCATAGGATTTGACCACTATTCATCCATGATTCTCGCCGAGGCCTTGCTTAGGGCTGAATAGCTTCGACACACCCGTGATCCCCCCTCAAACTCTTCCAATTTTTACATGTACAAAATCCATTCCTCCATCTTCCTTGAATTTTTGAATCCCCTTGGCTCCATTTCTTCCCCTCCTGATGCGCCCAATGGCCCAAGCAAGGTGACAACTAGCTCGCCTAGACTTCGCAGGGTCAAGGGAGTGGTGTAGAGGTCGATTCCATCATCTCCGACGATGCTCCATCGTGAAGTCTCCATTTCGCAGCTCTGGCTCTTCGAGGTCCATTTTCTTTGCTTTATAGGTGTAATGTAATCTTAAGTTTTACTTCATGTAATTAATTGTGTATTTTAATTACCATTTTAGCTTAACTTTAGATTTAGCCTTTGTCAGAGCTCTTGAGCCCCGACCATTTCCCCCTCGTGTTTCACCTTGTTTCCGATCACCCTGACTGCCTCACTTCCTTCATCATCCTTTTCTCCACGACTCCATCCCATCTGGACACCCATATCCTCACTAGATCCGATAGTCGAAGTCCACCTCCTCCTCCCTTTGCCAGACTTCACCGCCACCATGAATTCCTCCTCGACAACAGCCAATAAAAGGCCACACCTATCCCCCCCTTGCATTTCGAATCTTTCTAACCATCTGTAGGTCTGGAAGAACGCCATATGAGGGGTTTTGAGATTCAAAACTAGCTCCAGGTGCTTTGACGCTTCAGGCCCCCATCAATGGGGGTTGGACCTCTTTCATGCCTCTAGGAGCTGAAGATCGAAGCCAGCGATCGTTTGCGCATCTGAGCAGTCTATGGGAGCGTAGGAGCGAGGAGATAGGCTCGATCGAGCGAGATCTAGGTAGAAGTTCTTCCCAGTTCGTCTAGACATATCCAGAGTCGTCCGATTGAGGTGGAATCTCATGTAGAGCAGCCACCGTTGGATCAGAGTAAGCCACAACGGAAGAGGGATCAAAGTTTGAATGGAGAGTCGGAGGTGCTTTTGTACACGTTGACGAACTGACTCAAAGAACGAAGAATATCAACCGAATCGAAGGAGCATTCCTCGAGGAAACGTCTGGGCATGTAAGGTGGCTCCACGAGGAGAAAAAGTCACGGAGGGAGCGACATTAAACAGTGAAAGGATTCATCACGAAATGGGGCGAAAACGAGGTCTGACAAGGGGCGCAGGGGCTGGTCAGAGAATTGACCCGCGGACAACTCTCTGACGCTCCTAGTTGGTCCATGTGGACCAACCAGGTAAAAGCCCTGAAAAAAGATTATAAAATTCGATTTAAAATAGTAAATGAATTTTATTAATTTAAAGTTATTAGATAAAAATATTTATTATTTTATGTAGAATTTTATCATGACTTTTATTTATTTTTTTGAAGTTTTAAATTACAAGTTACTTTTTAGGGGCTACATATAGGTATATTCATCTATGAATTTAGGTCTTTTATTTTTATTTAAATTTTTTTTATCAATTTAGCTTATGATTTTATGTAATTATAACTCATTTTTATAGACTTAAATATATTTTTATTTTATTTTTCTGATATATTATATATAATTAAATAAATAGATATATTATTTATATAGGTATACTTATAGGCATTTTACCTATGTATTTTATACAAGTATTTTACTTTAATGTATAAAAAAATTATTCTGGTTTTAATATGTACATATAAATATTTACAAAATTATAAAAATATAAAATTATGAAAATAATAAATAATAAATAAAGTGAATATTTTAATCGTTATAACTATACAATACATGTCCAAAATCTAATTTTCACACCTTAACTCTAAAAAAATATGAAATCGCCTTCATTAAATAGCTTATTAAAAGTTATAGACAATTAAAGTAATTTTGATATATTTTGAGTTTTTATTTGAGAGATATGGGTCTGGGAAGTTGGGATTTTGTATTCTTATTCGGACTGTGTTTTGTACAATGTATATTATTTTTGTGTAAACTCAATTTTGTATTTTTTCTATATTTTATTATCTACAACTTTTGTGTACATTTCTTTATTTGAATTATAAAAGGTAGAACAAAAAATAAGTCTAAAAATGAATAAATAAAAAGGGAATTTTATTGTATTTTGGACACTTATTGCCCCCTACTTTGGTCCTTGTCGACCTAGTCATCAAGATGCCTAGGTCTCAAGGTTTAGAGTCATAAAATATTTTCAATATTTTATTCTTTTTCTTTTTTCTTTTCTTTATTCTATAATTTTAGCATTAAATATATATTTTTATACATAGTTTACACAACAATGCATGAATGTTAAAATGCAAGAATTAAGGGTATTTACATGCATTTACTAGGGTTTTTAAGGCCAAAATGATAGAATAAAGGTGATGAAATGGAGATTCATTACCCTCCTATACTTGCTTTTGCTAGTCCCTAGCAAACACTTATGCAATAAGTGCAGAATATAAAAACAAAGAAAAGAAAAGGAAAGAAGTTGGATTTTAGTTTAATTATCAAACTTGTCTTCATAAAATCAAAGTTTGGAGCTTAAGTTGGACCTTTGGATTTTTAGTGTGGGCGGAACCTTAATGGAAATCAGAATTGAAATCCAACAGTCTTTGAGAATCCCAACACTTTGCTCAAGTATTCTCTTTAGGCAGGTCAGAATACTTCAACTCATATGCAAACCCTTATGACTATGAATCTGACTCGTACAGTATATGTGATAGTGGCTCTCCCCAGCTGAAATGACAAAGAGACTGACTTCTCCAGCATGACAACCCAGTGATTCCCCAATCCAGTAACTCCTTCCTCGATAAGCGGGGTATTTCCTTCTAAGTTCAAGTGATAACTAGCTCAAGAGGAGGGGGTGAAGAGAAGAATGGAAGATAGGTAGTGTAGCTATCTATCCTAGGATGCAAGACCAGTGTAGTCAAGTCATCTAGATGCAGGCTCTCATGATTTGACTTTGAATCTCAAGCTTGCTTATTGACTATACAACATATATATACTCTGGCATGCATTTTATTTTCAATCAGGCCTGCCCACTTTTTTGGAGGTTTTGTTTTTCTCTCTTTTTTTTGAAATACTATATACAATAGCATTTACATAAGAAGTTTTTCCTCTTGAGCCAGTATACTATCCCTCTTTTCAAGCATTATTGCAACCCACGTGTCTTTAGATATCAACACTACTGGACGGGTTGGGGTGCACTTCCCTCCCTAGACGAGGACAAATGTTTCCACTTGTGTGTGTCTCATACTGGAAAATCCAATCCACTCACCACTCCAACTGAGTTGAGCCAAGTGAAAGGTGCAGGGGTTCAAGTTAGTTCATTATCAACAAGAGTCGTGTGTGTGCTCCGAAATACTCTACTTACGTACTCAAGAATCCATTGAACCAAGTCTCGTGATCCTCAAAGAATTAAGTCAACTAGACCTGAAGTACGTCAATTCCATCTCCTATAGGGTTCCTGTTATTAGGTAGATTTAAGATCGAACCAAGCTCCAATCTCTGGATTTTATTTAGACTTGTCTAATTACCAAACTCAATCCGAAAAATGTGAATGCTATGCAAATGCTATGCAGAATACAGAAAATATTTTTGTGAAGAAATTTTCAAAGTCTTGAACTTTTTGTGGATTTTTGATAAAGATGATGTATATGCAATTTTTTTGTATTTTCAAAAAGATTTTGCAAATGTTTTTGGTATTTTTAATTTTGGAAATGTTTTTGTGATTTTTGAAAACAAAAGATTTTGGATAAAATTAGGTATAAATATTTACAAGGAGATGCTTCTTATATGTACAAGAATTAGGATTTTAATAATTTACAGGGGTAAGTGCTCAATTTTATATGTATATACAAATTAATAAAGAATTTTAATGTGATGCATATATTCCTTAAACTTATTTGAAAAAGGTTTTTCAAACAAATTTTGAAAATTATAGTCCAAAATAATTTTTGAAAATATTTTTTACAAACATTTGAAAATCATTTTACAAAGGTTTTTCAAAAAAATTATTTTACACAAATAAAAGGATTTTTGCAAACAAAATAATTTTACAAAGGTTGAAAATATTGAACAAAATGTTTTCTAAATAGTTTAAAATGATTTTTCAAAAGGATTTCCAACTATTTCTTGCGATCCTCAAAGAATTAAGTCAACTAGACCTGAAGTACCTCAATTCCATCTCCTATAGGGTTCCTGTTATTAGGTAGATTTAAGGTCCAACCAAGCTCCAATCTTCGGATTTTACTTAGACTTGTCCAATTACCATACTAAATCCGAAAAATGTGAATGCTATGCAAATGCTATGCAGAATACAGAAAATATTTTTGTGAAGTAATTTTCAAAGTTTTGAACTTTTATGGATTTTTGAAAAAAATGATGTATATGCAATTTTTTGTATTTTCAAAAAGATTTTGCAAATGTTTTTGGTATTTTAAATTTTGGAAATGTTTTTTGTATTTTAAATAAGTTTGAGGAATATATGCATCACACTAAAATTATTTACTAAATTATATATACCTATAAAATTGAGCACTTACCCCTTGTAAATTATTAAAAACCTAATTCCTGCACATATAAGAAGCATCTCCTTGTAAATATTTGTACCTAATTTTATCCAAAATCTTTTGTTTTCAAAAATAACAAAAACATTTCCAAAATTAAAAATACCGATAACATTTACAAAATCTTTTTGAAAATACAAAAAATTGCGTATACATCATCTTTTTCAAAAATCCATAAAAAGTTCAAAACTTTGAAAATTACTTCACAAAAATATTTTCTGTATTCTGCATAGCATTTGCATAGCATTCGTATTTTTCGGATTGAGTTTGGTAATCGGACAAGTCTAAGTAAAATCCAGAGATTGGAGCTTGGTTGTATCTTAAATCTACCTAATAACAGGAACCCTATAGGAGATGGAATTGAGGTACTTCAGGTCTAGTTGACTTAATTCTTTGAGGATCGCGAGAAATAGTTGGAAATCCTTTTGAAAAATCATTTTAAAACTATTTGGAAAACATTTTGTTCAATATTTTCAACCTTTGTAAAATTATTTTGTTTGCAAAAATCCTTTTATTTGTGTAAAATAATTTTTTTGAAAACCTTTGCAAAATGATTTTCAAATATTTGTAAAAAAATAATTTTTGAAAATATTTTTTACAAACATTTGAAAATCATTTTGCAAAGGTTATTCAAAAAATTTTATTTTACATAAATAAAAGGATTTTTGCAAACAAAATAATTTTACAAAGGTTGAAAATATTGAACAAAATATTTTCCAAATAGTTTTAAAATGATTTTTCAAAAGGATTTCCAACTATTTCTCAAACATTTTGTAAAAAATATTTTTACCTGGTTTATTAATCAGTAAATACAAAAGACTTTGAGGAATAATATTCATCTTTTATTAAGTCATTTCTAATGAATTTTAAAGAATTTTTATCCATAATTATTAATAAAAATACAAAAGTACGAGTTATGGCTAAAGTATATACGCATTATATACGACCCCCCTATACTTAGCTTGAGCTATGTCCTCATAGATCAGAGAGAAAAGAGAAGACATAACTCGTATTGAGTATAGGAAAATCTAAAGAATAAATGAACGAAGAAATGAACGAATGAGAAGTTGACAGTCCCCCCTATACTTAGGATCTAATAATCCTAGGTATAGTAGACTATATACAAAGCAGGGAGGGTCAAGGGTAGGAATGAACGGATCGTACTCAAACTGTCTCCCACTATACTTAGGGTAAGATATCCCTTAGACAAGAAAAGGAGACAACGGAGAGGATCAAAGAATAGAAGATCTCAAGGTGCACACCCCCCATACTTAGGACAAAATACGTCTTAAGTATAGAAGAGTGGCAAAAAAGGGCGACACCTTTTTGATAGAAAAATAAAATAGAAATGGAAAAGAAGAAAAAAAGAAAAGAGATGTAGATGGAAGAGGGAATATGAACAACTCGGGGTGCACATCCCCCCAATATTTAGGATAAAGTACATCCTAAGTGTAGTAATGATGAAGGAAATGACACCTTTTCAGTAGAATAAGAGAATAAAGAAGGGAAAGAAGAAAAGTCATTCAAAGATATTTGGATTTGCTTTGTCTTCGACTGCAGCTAAGGAAGTATTCAGCTCATCATCATAAATCACTTGAACAGAGTCAACGACAGACAAAAATGTATCATGTTCAAGATAACGCTTCAAAAACTGCCCATTGACCACGAATGGTTGTGTGACAGTTGATAATTCGGATATCATTATGCTTCCATTGTCACGCACATGCCTCACTGTAAACGGCCCAGTCCATTTGCTGCTCAGCTTTCCTGGAAAGATCTTCAATTTCGCATCGAACAACTGCACCTTCTAACCCAGCTCGAAGGATTTGCGGAGGATATTTTTGTCGTATCATTTTTTAACCTTCTCCTTGTACATCAGGTTGTTGTCATATGCATAATCTCTGAATTCTAGTAATCTGTTCAGGTCCACTTTTCAGTTCTTCCCGGCTTTCTCGGAATCCAAGTTGCAAATATTGATGGCCCGTAAAGATTTATGAATCAACTCAACGGGCAAATGACATGGCTTTCCATACACAAGGTGGTAGGGAGACATTCCTAGTGGTGACTTTTACGCGGTTCTATAAGCCCAAAGAACTGAATCTAGCATTTGAGTGCAGTTCTTGCGATCCGGACATACAAGCTTCTGTAGAATTGTCTTTATCTCCATGTTTGAACATTCAGCTAAGCCATTGGACTGTGGGTGGTATGGTGAAGCAACATGATGTTCTATACAAAATTCATGAGTTAGCTTCTTCACCTCTTTGTTTATGAAATGACTACCCCCATCAGATATTAGAATCTTAGGAATCCCAAACTGTGCATTGATATGATCTCTGAGGAATCGACAGACAGTCTGATTGTCGGCGGTCCGGGCAGGAATAGCCTCCACCCAGCGACTCAAATAGTCGACAGCAAGCAAAATATATGCATAACCCTGGTTGTTCGGAAATGGGCCCATAAATTCGATGCTCCAAGCGTCGAAGACGTCTACTATCTGAATAAACTTCAGAGGCATCATGACTCTCATTCCCATGGTACCGCCCATCTTTTGGCAGTTAGTGCAACACTTGACATAATCTTCTGCATCTTTGAATAATGTAGACCACCAAAATCCACTATGAAGAACCTTTGTTGTCGTTCGTCTGCATGAATGGTGCCTCTAGATTCTTGGTCATGATAGAGCGTGAGGACACTCAGAACTTCCTCCTTAGGAATACACCTCCTCCAGATGCAATCTTCCCCTTCACAAAATAGATATGGATCTTCCCATCAGTAAAAATAGATTTTAGATAAGAATTTGCCTACTTTCAGCTTCAGCCAATCTTGTGGGTTTCTCTTGGACACAAGATAATTCACAATATCAACATACCAGGGGAGTGAGGTGACTGACAGA
Organism: Ottelia alismoides; assembly: GCA_037367405.1. Lineage (NCBI taxonomy): Eukaryota > Viridiplantae > Streptophyta > Magnoliopsida > Alismatales > Hydrocharitaceae > Ottelia > Ottelia alismoides. The sequence continues at coordinate 83,552 of JAZKJV010002499.1, read as the reverse complement.
ATTGTCTCATCTGAAAAAAATTCTATGATTGGTTGCAGGTTTAGCTCAGGAGATTCAGGCTCGGGAAGTCTAGATAAGTGGCCGGCCACCACATTCTTTACTCCAGGTTTATCTCAAATTTCAAGGTCAAATTCCTGGAGGAGAAGGATCCACCGAATGAGGCGTGTCTTAGCGTCCTTCTTTTGTTGTAAGTATCGAATGGTCCAATGATCTGTATAGATGATGACCTTGGACCTGAGGAGATGGGATCTGAACTTTTTCAAGGCAAAGACTACTGCTAGCAGCTCCTTTTCAGTGACCGTGTAATTCCTATGAGCTTCATCGATCGTTCGACTAGCGTTGTGAATTGCGAATGGTACATTATCTTTTCTCTGTCCCAGTACAGCACCAATGGCATAATCTGACGCATCTGTCATTATCTCAAAAGGTTGTATCCAAATTGTTGGCTGCAAGACAGGGGCCTGAGTGATGAGTTCTTTCAACTGATTATAGGCAAGGAGCACCCGATCATTCACAATTAAATCGTTCTCCTTGCCTAGAAACACGATCAACGGCTTGGCCAATTTACTGAAATCTTTGATATATCGTCGGTAAAAACCGACATGGCCCAAGAATAACCTGACCTGCTTAGTGGTTGTAGATGGCTCTAGTTTTGAAATTAAATCCACCTTGGTTGGGTCAACCTCCATGTCACGTTTAGATACAACGTGATCCAGCACAATTCCTTCAGTCACCATGAAGTTACTCTTCTCCCACGAGAGCACCAGATTTACTTCATAGCACCTCTGTAATATTCGGTCTAAATACTTAAGAAATTGATCAAATGAGTCCTCGTAGACCGAGAAATCGTCCATAAAGACCTTAAAAAAATTTCCCACCATGCCGGCGAAAACTGCCAGCATACACCTCTAAAATGTGGCTGGGGCATTGCAAAGCCTGAACGACATCCGTCTGAAGGCGTATGTAGGACTGGCTATTGAGTCATGGCTCGATGAGCCAGGCTCGGGCTCAGCTCGATAAGGGCTCGTGAGCTTGGCTCATTAAGCTATTGAGACGAGCCCGAGCTAGATTTTTGGGCTCGATAGCTTATCAAGCCGAGCCCGAGCCGAGCCCTGCTCAGCTCGATAACTCAATAACAGGCTCGATAAGGAATACATATATTCTATTTGTGAAACTATAATGATTTTTATTTGTATTTGTATTAGTTTTGCAACATTGTTAATGGTGGATTATGTGTTTATGTAACAGCAATGTTGGGTGGACTATGTTGTAGACTTGGATTTTCTACCTTTTATCTATGTTAATCTAGATTATAGTTAGATATTTAGTATTTTTTTCTTTTTTATTAACAAGCAGAATGTTACAATATATATTATAATTTAACTTTTATATACAACTTGGACGGTGGCCTACTTGTAAGGTGGACGATCTTTAAAAAGGAGGTCTCAGGTTCGAGCCCAGGCAAAACACTTTTTCACCAGAAAAACATCTATTTCCTTAACGAGCCTGGACCAGGCTAGATAAGAGGCTCGGGCTCGATAAAGGGATCGGCTCAAGACTTATCGAGCCTGAGCTGGCTCGATAAGGGCTCGATACCACTAAGCTCGAGCCCGAGCCCGAGATCAGTTGGGCTTATCGAGCCCGAGCCCAGCCCTGGCTCGGCTCGTTAGGCTCGATAGCCAGTCCTAGGTGTATGTACCAAAGGGATAGGTGAACGTAGTCTTCTCTCGGTCTTCAGTGGCTATAGCAACTTGATTATACCCAGAGTATCCATCCAAGAAGCAAAAGTATTCCTTCACGACCAATCTCTCAAAAATCTGGTTAATGAAGGGCAACAGAAAGTGCTCCTTCTTGATGGCAAGATTAAGTCTTCTATAATCCACACACACTCACCAAGAAGTGGGTACTCTGGCCGCGATCTCCTCTCCTTTGTCATTATTCACGATGGTGATCCCTGATTTCTTCGACACTACATGCAGAGGACTCACTCATTTGCTATCAAAGATAGGATATATGAATCTCGCATCGCACCATTTCTGAATCTCTTTCATGACAACCTCCCGTAGGTTCGGATTTAATCTTCTCTAAAATTCTCAGGAGGGTTTGTTGTCTTCTTCAAGGAAAATGCTATGTGAGCACAATCATGGATTGATCCCATGGAGATCCGAAGTTTTCCAGCCTATTGCCTTGCGGTTACGTTCAAGAACCTCCATCAGATGAGATTCTTGGTCTCCATTCAGAAGTGCATTGATGATGATCGTGTACATGTTTGGTTCACCCACAAGGAAGGCATATTTCATATTGGAGGACAATTTCTTTAGCTCGGTTGGAGTGGAGAGCTGCCTCGATAGTGACTTCAGCTAGTATAACTGGTGGTGGGTCTGTCATCTGTTCGGTGTCCACCATGCTCAGTTCAGCTTCGATATCAAAAAGTTCACAAAATTTTTCAATAATTTCCTATTCATTACCAGATCCATCCATACTCTATTCTTGGTCTTGAAGGCACATCATCCCCATAGGGATCTCATCAGGCGTATCAGCAAGAACCGCATCTTGGTTGGCAATGGGAAAGTCTATTGCATACTCCAATCCTTCCTTAGGGTAGAGGAATTCATGGATCTCATTATCATCCATTATAGGTCGGTATCTTGGATTTCTGTTAGAAAACTATAGTCTTCAGAATGATTGATTAAAATTGTACATGTCACAGATGTTCCTGCCATTGGTCTTGCAGCGGACATGGTCTCTATCTTCATTTTGCTGTCACTGGAGCCGAAGGTGATCTCTCAAGTACCGTAGTTCATCACAGCATTGGTTGTTTGTAGGAACGGCCGTCCAAGAATGATAGAGGTGAGGAGCAAAGGTGTCGAGATGTTCATATCTAGCACGATAAAATAAGTAAGGAAATGCATCCCTTGAACCGTGACAATTACGTCCTCCAACAAACCTCTGGGCCGCATAACGGATTTGTCCGTGAATTACAGGATCATCTTCATCGGTTTGAGCGGTCGTAACCAAAACTCAGTGAGTAGTGAAGCATAAATTAGATTGACAGATGACCCGCTATCGAACAAGGTGCGTTCGAACTCTTGGTTGAACATTTGATAGCGAACAAGCGGTGCTCTCTTATCTGGCTTATTGTCCAGGAGGTTGCTGATAGCATTGACTGTGGCCATTGTAATAATACGCTTTTCAGACTTGACACATTTGCTTCTGGAATTATGAGAATGAGGCATGCGCTTGGTCCTACATGCCTCTTTCAATCCTTTCTTCACCGCAGGTATGTACTCAATAGCCTTCATAAAGGCATGTTCAAGACCAAATTCTGAATTATCTCAATGATAGCGTGATCAGACAAATCATTTTTCAAAATTTTCATTTTTTGTGTTTTTTCATTGCTTCTGGAAAAGGAATATGTACAGAATCTGAAATAATATCATTCAAAAGATTGTCTATATAATTGTATACAGGTAGATGGCGAAAAGGTATAGAGTCATCTACAATATGTGGACCAAAAAATGCAGGCTCAGTGTCGTGTGCGGGCTTTGGGTCCGTTGCATGTGTTTGGCTTCTTTGCTCTTGTGCTGCTTCTGTTGCACATGCAGGTGCCTCCAATGATGGTTGTTCTCCACCGACTTTGCTGTTGTCTTTTTGGTTTTTTTGAATTTTCTTCATTTTTTTGTACTTTTTCTGTTGGTGGTATTGCTCCAAAAATGTGGTTCGGCCCTTGCGCTGGCTAGACTAACAATTCCCCGTCAGATGCAAGATGTTTCCCCTTCACCATCGCTGATGGTTGGAGTATCCTACCACTCCTGAGAGTAACATCATTAGATAAAAAACAATTCAATTTACATGACTCGGGTTGGGCACTACTGGCTACATGCTCTTTACGTCGAAAATTGTTCGGGTTAGCTTCAACCTAAGCAGGGATGGTTGTTTTCGCAACCATCAGATCATCGATCTTCTGGTTCATCTCAGCCATATTTTTCATTAGCTGCTCAAGACAGGCAAGGGTCGGGTTTACCAGCACAATCTCAGAAGATCCCCCCTACTAGGGTTTCTGATGCTTATATGGCTGGTGAGATTGTGACCAGTACCCTTGAAAAAACTAGTGAGGAGGAGGATTGGAGGAATACTGTGAGTTCTGATAAGGATATTGGGCAGCCGGCTGCTGATGGTAATCTTGATTGCGATATATGGACTGCTGAGAACCATGCTGATAGTTCTACCTACAGGTGTTGCCTTGAGTTGAAGGTTGTTGCTGGTATAAGGGTTGTAAGGGTCTCCCACCCTGTTGCTGGTGATAGGGCATGTTGCCCATGTTCTGACCCATAGAATGTCCATAAGGATGGGTCAGTTGTACCTCATTACTCCAGACACCATTGATTACTTGGATCAGCGGTGGAGGTGGAGAGAACTGCTTGGAATAAGATGGTTGGGGCTCTAGTTGATACACAACCACCAGTGATTGGAACTACAGAGGCTTCTCCAGAACCTGAATGTAGTATACGTGCTGAACGGGTTGGGGCTGCAGTGGACTCGGCTGAGGAATTTGATTTGGTGACGGCTCCTTCTTCTCAACAGACGTCTCGGTAGTGGCAGACACAGAGTTGCACGTGTTGGCATTCCAATCTCGAACAAGTTGCTCCAGCTATTGGGAAATCAAGTCGAGCTTTTCCAAACCATGGGTCCTCTTCTCAATCACTAACAATTTTTCGAGGTCATGCGACCTCTTTTCTATGATATCTACCTTGGACTAATGGCTCCCTATGATGCTCAAGTTGGATCTCTCGTCCTTGTCCTTAGCATGAGTGGCCATATTCACGGGCTTGCTGATGGTGGCGGGCATCTTCATGTATGTGTGTAACGAGGATTGAGCGGCTTCTCCTTTAGCCATCTCCCAAAAAATGTTCCAGACTACGTCCTCATCCTTGTTGAAATGTGAGCCACCGCAAGCGGCATCAACGAGCTTTTAGCTTTCAAGTGTCAGCCCACTAAAGAAGTGTTGCACGAGACTAGTCTTTGGAATCTCGTGGTGGGGACACTTTTCCTGAAGATCCTTGAATCTCTACCACGCTTCATGTATGGTCTCATGGGGTTGCTGACAGAAACTGGAGATACGAGTATGCATCTGGTTCAAATGACCGAGAGAGTAAAATTTGTGGAGAATTGCAGACTTCAACTCCTCCTAAGTCGTGACTACCTTCTATAAGTGATTGACTCAATACAAGGCCTTGTCATGTAGACTGAAGGGAAAGGCAGATATCTTGACTACCCCCAATGGAATATCGGGATAGTGGGAGGTGGCACAAATGCGGCCGAACTTCTTGTGGTCGATATAGGGTTCTTCTATAGTGTTCCCATGGAATGTGGGGAGCAGAGATAGGAACGATAGCTTTAGCTCGAAGTGGGCATGGAATTGTGGAATATAAATCCACTCAAGAATACGACCCGCTCCAGGATTGTATGTCTGCTTCAATGTAGGCTTTGGCAGCGGTGGTCCATTGTCCCTTCCCTCGAAATTTGATCCACCGATGAATCTACATTTCATCATCTTTATTCTATTATTTTGGCCTTAAAAACCCTAGTAAATGCTTGTAAATAGCATTAATTCATGCATTTTAGCATTCATGCATATGTGTGTAAATACTGTATAAAATACGGTTTTTTCTGCCAAAATTATAGAATAAAGAAAAAAAGAATAAAATATTGTAAATGTTTTATGACCCGAAACCCCTAGACCTAGGCATCTTGATGACTAGGTCGACAAGGAATAAAGTAGGGGGAGATAAGGTCAGAAATACAGATAAAATACCTATACCTTTTATTCATTCTTTATTCATTTTGGGACCTATTTTTGGTTCCGCTTTTTATACATCAAATAAAGAAACTTTGTACATGAAATTGTAGATAATTAAATAAACAAAAATACAAAATTGATTTCACAAATAATGTACAGATAAAAAGTTATGGTCTGAATAAAAGTCCAGAATCCCAACTTCCCAGACCCGTATCTCACAACTAAAAACTCCAAATGCAGCACACTCACCTTTAATTGTATATAGAAGAAAATAAGCTATTTAATGGCGGTGGTTTCGCATTTGGCGGAGCTACTGTTTGAAAGTTGAGTTTTGGACCCTCATTGTATAGATGTATTGATTAAAATATTCAATTTATTATTTATTTATTATTTTGTATTTTTATATTTTTATAATCTTATAATTATTACTTATAATAATTTTGTATATTAAAATCAGAATAAAAATGCAAAGAAAACTCAAAATAAAAATACTTGTAAATAAAATACCTAGATACACACCTACATATACCTATACATTTTATACTTATATTTTATTTAATATACAAATCATATCAGAAAAATAAAATAAAAATATAATTATGTGTATAAAAGTATGTTATAATTATATAAATTAATAATAAAAAATAAATAAACAAAATACATACAATAAAAATAAAAGAATACAATATATAGAATAATATACCTATAAAGGGCATAATGTAAACTTGTAAAATACATTTCATAAAAATAAATAAAAATCATAATAAAATAATTTATAAAATAATAAACATTTTTTATTTTGTAACCAAAAAATAATAAATTGATTTACTATTTTTAATTGATTTTAGAAATATTTTTTCCCAGGGATTTTCCTGGTTGGTCCACGTGGACCAACCAGGTGGAAGTTAGCCCGCTGGTCAACTCCCTGGTCTGCACCTGCAGCCTGTCAGCTGCGTTTTTAACCATTTTCTCGGAATTTTAGCGCTCACCTCATTCACATTTTGACCTCGGGCCCTTCTTCACTTTTTCTCCCCATATAACCATGATACACGCCCAGTACTTGCTTTGGTCTTTGGATCGAAGATTTGCTCGATAAACCTCGATCTTCATGCCTCCTCGCCCACTCTCTGCCCATTGTTCTGAAGCTTGTCAGACTGCTTTTTTTGGCGTTTCTCTGAATTACGGAGAGCGCGTCTTTCACCATTTGGCATTACTTCCTTCTTGACTTTTGTTCACCATATATTGAGGATACACGCCCATGGTTGTTTTTGGGGAGTGCATCACTGGAGTGCTCCAGAAGCACCATTCTTTGTGCCCCATCGACCACTCTTTAAAAAAGACCTCCAATCCTCCATTTCAATTTTGAACTCCTTTTGCCCCTTCCTCCTCCCTTCTTTCATGTGATGAGGTTAGAGGGAGGTGACAGCAACCTCACCTCACCGTTAGGAGGAGCGGAGGAGCGGCGTGGAGGCGTATCCACCCCCATCTCCGGCCCTTGGCCGTGAGGTTTCACTTCTTGGTTTTTACAACCAATCGAGGTCGTGTTTCATTTTTGCTTGTGATTGTTTTGTGTGTGTCCTAGATCGCTCATGCGCACTTGCGTCTTTCTTCTCACTTCTCTTGACTTGACCATCGTGCTCTCCCGATCATTTTTCCTTTGTTTCGAGATGGCCGACTGGAGCGTATTTTATTCGGACTTTGCGGATCATTCGTTCACTCCAGCCGGTCCACCTCCTTTTTTCCAGGAGGACTTGCTCCTGACTTTTGTACATATCCGCCTCAGCCACAATATCAGACCTCGGATTTCTATCCACACCCACCTCCACTTCCGTATTCTCCACCTTCACATCCACCCGAGGCCGAGCTGTTGGAGTCACCTTTCATGGAGTCCACCCTTGAGCACTTGACCCAGATGATGGATCATATGAGACAGAGGATTGACCACCTTACTAGTACCAATAAGAGCGACCATGATGTTCACCATTTGATGATATGGGTTCACCCGAGGATTTCCATGAGAGCTTGCAATCACCAAAAATACAAAAATGAGAAAAATCTTAAAACACAAAAAGAGATTGGGAGACTTTTGATCGAGTCAGACTGTGAGGAGAGCTACCATTTGCCAGACCCTTTGTCCACACATACATTCACACCCGGTCCCACCTTTGACCCTGAGGATGCCGCTGTATAGACTGCTCTTGGCATGCCTCGTGTATATGATGATTCCGACTTCCTCCCTTGTATAGAGGAGGTCCAAAAATTCAAAAAATGTTGAGTGAACCCGAAGTGGTGGCCACCATTCATGAGATCATCCGTGCCCCACTTCAGCAGGCCATGACCGATTTATCGGCTCCTCTTCCCAAGAAGAGAAAGCGGAGGAGCAGATCTGAGCGTCACATCTTGACCATGGCCACTTCCCACGCCATCACACACCGTCCCATTCCTCAGAAGAAGAACACTGCCACACCTTTCATTAGTTGCACCATCTCTGACTTTACATGTGATCACACTCTCCTCGACGGCGGTGCTTCGATTAGCATCATACCCTTCTCGTTGGTACAGTCTCTTCACTTAGGGCCTCTCAAAAAAACCAGGATGATCGTACAGTTTGCTGATGGATCAATAAAGAGGCCGAAGGGTATCCTAGAAAACGTCGTCATTTCGATTCAGGGCACGAGCCACATAGTTGATTTTGTCGTATTGCCCATGGAGACCTCCACTGGGGAGCACTCTCCAATCATCCTGGGACGACCATTCCTCGCCTCTGTGAGGGTCGTTATTGATTACGGATCAGGAGAGATTCGCTTCCGTCCTGCTGACGAGAGCGAAGCATTGATCACCGCACCCACTGCTGACCAGAGACCTGCACCTGATGTGATTTCACCTATCTTGGCTGACCCCGAGGACTATGATCTATATGAGGATATCAGAGAGACCTTCTTCATGACCGATGATGAGACCCGAGAATTCCTCTCTAAGGAGGAAAGCTCGGAAAGCATAGACCTTGGTGTGCTGCTTCCTGTGATTGGCGATGTGTTGATGACATCCGCGGGATTTACACGATCGATACCATTGAGCGGAGGGCAGATTTAGAGACTATACAGGACGGACATGCTTTGACTACTTTCACCGATGGATCCGTCCCTGTCCACATAGATGCTGATGAGCCAAAGGCCGAATTTGATTTAGTTGCTTTTCTTCAGAAATTCGGACCTTTTGATGAAAAAGATGATCCAGTTGAGATTATAGAGGACGAACAGAGTTCGACTACTTCCACTGATGAGTTCGTGCCTTTTGGTTTTGACCTGGACGACACCTCGCAGGATGACTCTGATTACACTACTTCCGATGATGATGAGTTCGTCCCATTCCACTTCGATATCAGCGAGACTTCTAAGGCCGGACCTAGCCGTACTTCTTTCACTGATCCGTCTGTGCCTTCACACCCTAGGGCCGCTGAGGACTTACACCCCGTCGACCCTGATCGGATTCCGTCCACTGTGGACCCCGATGTCGACCTGCACCACACTAGATCTATTCCTCCGCGGTCCCGCAAGAAGGTTCGCTTTCAACCTTCTGATCATGTGTACATCCACCTCTATTGTACATCCTCCTTTGTTCATCTCTTTCTATCTCCCGTTTTTACTTGTCCACCCATTCTCGTGTCTGCCTTGCTGAGGACGTACTTTGTCCTAAGTATAGGGGTGGACGAGTCGAGTGTTCATTCTTCGTTTCATGTCATTACTCCTGTTGTTGCCTACACTTAGGGCTTCTTTTACCCTAAGTATAGGGGAGTGATGTGTATATCCTCTGATCTACCCTTCCATCTTCAGATCTCTTTTCTTCTTTCTTCTTTTCTTCTTTTCATTTTCTATCTTCTTTTTGTATCAAAAAGGTGCCGCCCTTGTAGACAGTTTTCCATACTTAGGACGTACTTTGTCTAAGTATAGGGGGGTGTGCACCCGAGTTCTTTCATTCGTTTCGATCCTCTCCATTGTCTCCTCTTCTTGTCTATACTTAGGGATATCTTACCCTAAGTATAGGGGGAGACAATCTGAGTACGATCTGTTCATTCCCACCCTTGATCCTCCCTGCGTTGTGTACAGTCTGCTATACTTAGGATTATTTGATCCTAAGTATAGGGGGACGGTCAACTTCTCATTGGTTTATTCATTCATTTCTTTATTTATTCTTTAGATTTTCCTATACTCAGTACGAGTTATGTCTTCTCTTTTCTCTTCAATCTATGAGGACATAGCTCAAGCTAAGTATAGGGGGGTCGCATATACTGCGTATATACTTTAGCCATAACTCGTACTTTCGTATCTTCCTAATAACATGGCTAATAATTCATCAAAATTCATTAAAAACCTTAATAAAAAGGTGTTTTGTTCCTCAAATTCTTTTTTTTGTATTTACTGATTAATAATTCAGGTGAAAATGTTTTTTGCAAAATGTTTGAAATATAGTTTGAAAATCTTTGTGAACATCTATTGAAAACTATTTTGAAAATGTTTTGTTACATGTTTTCAACCTGTGTAAAAGTGTGTGGTTTGTAAAAATTTCTTTCTTTGTGTGAAATAAAATTTTTGAAAAATGACTTGCAAATGGTTTGAAAAATGGTTGCAAAAATATTTTGAAAAATCTATCTATACTGTTTTGAAAGCCTTTGCAAAATGATTTTCAAATGTGTGTACATGTTTGTAAAATATTTGTAAAAACTATTTTGGACTATAGTTTTCAAAAATTGTGTGAAAAGCTTGTGTCAAATAAGTTTGAGGAATACTAACATCACACCAAAATCCACTATGTATATATGTATAAAATCGGTCACTTACCTGTGTAATTTCTCAAAATCCACTTCTTGTAAATATGAGAAGCACTCCCGTGTACATATTTTAACCTAGTTTTCAGCCAAAATATTTTCGTTTTCAAAAATCCCAAAAACATTTGCAAAATTAAAATCCAAAAACATCTGAAAAATCTTTTTGAAAAATACAAAAAAAGCATATGCATACATGCATCATCTTTTCAAAAATCCATAAAAGTTCAAAATTCTTGAAAATTGCATCACAAAATATCTTCTGCATTGCATTGCATAGCATTCGCATTTTTCGGATTGAGTTTGATAGTTGAACAAATCTAAGTAAAATCCGGAGATTGGAGCTTGACTGGACCTTAAAATCTACCTAATAATAGGAACCTTATAGGAACTGGGTTTGAGGCACTTCAGGTCTAGTTGACCTAATTCTTTGAGGATCACGGGACTTGGTTCAATGGATTCTTGACTGCCTAAGTAGAGTATTTCGGAGCACACGCACGATTCTTGTTGATAATGACCTAACTTGGACACCCGCACCTTTCACATGGCTCAACTCAGTTGGAGTGGTGAGGGGATTGGATTTGCCGGTATGAGACGCACACAAGTGGAAACACTTGTCCTCCTCTAGGGAGGGAAGTGCACCCCAACCCGTCCAGTGATTAGGAAGTCTAAAGACAGGAGGCTGTGGGTTGCGATAAAGCTTCAAAAGAGGGATAGTCTACTAGCTCAAGAGGAAAAACTCCTTATGTAAATGCTGCTGTGAATAGTATTTCAAAAAAAAAGAAAAAAAAAGTTCAGGCATGTACAAAAATAAAAAGCCTGCAAAGTATGTACATATGTTGTAAAGTCAATAAGCAAGCTTGAGTTCCCAAAGTCATATCATGTGAGCCTGCAGCTGGATGACTTGACTACACTGGTCTTGCATCCCAGGATAGGTAGCTACACTGGCTACCGTCCATTCTTCTCTTCACCCCCTCCTCTTGAGCTGGTTGTCACTTGAACTTAGAAGGGAATACTCCGCTCCTCGAGGATGGAGTTATTGGATTGGGGAATCATTGGGTTGTCGTACTGGAGAAGTCAGTTTCTTTGTCATTCTAGTTGGGGAGAGCCACCATCACTTACACTGTACGAGTCAGATTCATAGTCGTAAGGGTTTGCGTATGAATTGAGATATTTCTGACCTGGCTATTGAGGAGACTTGGACAGAGTTTTGAGATTCTCAGGGATTGTTGGATTTCAAATTCGGTTCTCATTAAGGTTCCGACCGCACTAAAATTCCAAAGGTCCGACTTAAGCTCCAAACTTTGATTTTGTGAAGACAAGTTTGACAATTAAATTCAGTCCACCTTCTTCTTTTTCTTTTCTTTGTTTTTATTGTCTGCACTTATTGCATAAGTGTTTGCTAGGGACTAGCAAAGGCAAGTATAGGGGGATGATGAATCTACATTTCATCATCTTTATTCTATCATTTTGGCCTTAAAACCCTAGTAAATGCGTGTAAATAGCATTAATTCATGCATTTTAGCATTCATGCATATGTGTGTAAATACTGTATAAAAAACGGTTTTTTCTGCCAAAATTATAGAATAAAGAAAAGAAAAGAAAAAGAATAAAATATTGTAAATATTTTATGATGTGAAACCCGAGAACTAGGCATCTTGATGACTAGGTCGACAAGGAATAAAGTAGGGGGAGATAAGGTCAGAAATACAGATAAAATACATATACCTTTTATTCATTCTTTATTCATTTTGGGACCAATTTTTGGTTCCGCTTTTTATACATCAAATAAAGAAACTTTGTACATGAAAGTTGTAGATAATTAAATAACAAAAATACAAAATTGATTCACAGAAAAATAATGTACAGATAAAAAGTTATGTCTGAATAAAAATCCAGAATCCCAACTTCCCAGACCCGTATCTCACAACTGAAAACTCCAAATGCAGCATACTCACCTTTAATTGTATATAGAAGAAAATAAGCTATTTAATGGCGGTGGTTTCGCATTTGGCGGAGCTACGGTTTGAAAGTTGAGTTTTGGACCCTCATTGTATAGTTGTACTGATTAAAATATTCAATTTATTATTTATTTATTATTTTTGTATTTTTATATTTTTATAATCTTTTAATTATTACTTATAATAATTTTGTATATTAAAATCAGAATAAAAATGCAAAGAAAACTCAAAATAAAAATACTTGTAAATAAAATACCTAGATACAACACCTACATATACCTATACATTTTATACTTATATTTTATTTAATATACAAATCATATCAGAAAAATAAAATAAAAATATAATTATGTGTATAAAAGTATGTTATAATTATATAAATAATAATAAAAAATAAATAAACTAAATACATACAATAAAAATAAAAGAATACAATATATAGAATAATATACCTATAAAGGGCATAAATGTAAACTTGTAAAAATACATTTCATAAAAATAAATAAAAATCATAATAAAATAATTTATAAAATAATAAACATTTTTTATTTGTAACCAAAAAATAATAAATTGATTTGCTATTTTTAATTGATTTTAGAAATGTTTTTTCCCAGAGATTTCCTGGTTGGTCCACGTGGACCAACCAGGTGGAAGTTGACCCGCTGGTCAACTCCCTGGTCTGCACCTGCAGCCTGTCAGCTGCGTTTTTAGCCATTTTCTCGGAATTTAGCGCTCACCTCATTCACATTTTGACCTCGGGCCCTTCTTCACTTTTTCTCTCCATATAACCATGATACACGCCCAGTACTTGCTTTGGTCTTTGGATCGAAGATTTGATCAATAAACCTCGATCTTCATGCCTCCTCGCCCACTCTCTGCCCAATGTTCTGAAGCTTGTCAGACTGCGTTTTTTTGGCGTTTTCTCCGAATTTTGGAGAGCGCGTCTTTCACCATTTGGCATTGCTTCCTTCTTGACTTTTGTTCACCATATATTGAGGATACACGCCCATGGTTGTTTTTGGGAATGCATCACTGGTGTGCTCCAGAAGCACCGTTCTTTGTGCCCCATCGACCACTCTTTAAAAAAGACCTCCAATCCTCCATTTCAATTTTGAACTCCTTTTGCCCCTTCCTCCTCCCTTCTTTCATGTGCTGAGGTTAGAGGGAGGTGACAGCAACCTCACCTCACCGTTAGGAGGAGCGAAGGAGCGGCGCGGAGGCGTATCCACCCCCATCTCCGGCCCTTGGCCGTGAGGTTTCACTTCTTGGTTTTTACAACCAATCGAGGTCGTGTTTTGTTTCTTTTCTTGTTGTTTAGTTAGCTGCTAGCTTTAGGATCTGTTTAGTGCATTTATTTTACGGTTTAATCGATTAGTTCGCCCAGATTCTGCAACCGAACACCTTGCCGGAGCTCTCGAGCTCCGGCGACCACCATCTTCACCATGCCGCCATACACCCTTTTTTGCTGGACTTGGGACCTTCTACTGTTGTATTTTTCTCTTCTTGCAGGTTCCCAAGCGCCTAGGACTCCGTCAGGGGTCGTTTTTGCTCGCGCCACATCCACCTGGAGCCAACCTCCTCTGCCGGCCACGCAGCGGCGCTCCGGCCATTCCGTGGCCATTTTGTGGGCGTCATCCAATCGAGGGGGCTCCCAGGAGGAAGGTGGTGCCGTCGGAATGGAGGAATCCACCTTGAACGACGAGATCTCGATGTTTCAAGCTCGTCGGGGTCCTGTTCGTTGTTAGTTCATCCTAGAAGCCCCAGCACCATCCGATCTATCCGGGCGAGGGTATTTTGCTCCATTTCCCCCGCCATTTTGTGTAATGTTGATTTAGGACTCAAAGCATTCATCTTCAGTTGTGTACTTATGTATAATTTGCATATTGGCCCTTGAACTTTGCTCTATTTACATTCATACCCTTGTTAGGCCTTGTATTTTTTGTGTGTTTTCCCTATTTATTTCATGCATCTAAAAAATTCTAAAAAATCTCAAAAAATAGATTTAAGCTCCTGCTGCATTGTTCTTTCACTCCAATATTTTTATTTTGGATTTTGAGTCTTTTTAATATTTATAAAAAATCAAAAATACGCATTTTCAGCACTGTTTGCAGTATAAAATCCATAAAAAATATAAATACACTCCAGAAAAATCCCAAAAAAATATATTTTGTGCCTTATAGTGTCATTTAGCTCGAGACCAAAAATCATTAAAAAATACAAAACAAAACTCCTAAAAATTAGAAAAGCCCAAAAACCTTCCTAAAAATCTAAACAATCCTAGAAAAATCCTAAAAATATAAACTCAGTTCCTGTAGTTTCTCTATTTTATTATCATTTATGGAAAATTAAGTTGAGGAATTTTTGACACTGTTTATTATTTTTCATTCTCAATTTAATTTCGGCCAGCAACTTTTATTCACAGTTTTCAGTATTTTTGACTTAAAAAATACAAAAAAATAGAAAAAAAATCTACAAAAATCACAAAAATAGTAGAAAAGTATAAAAATACCAAAAACATTTCATTTCCTAATTTTTGAGCTTTTTCCCTTATTTTTATAAATAGTTTATCACCTCTTTTCTTATATAGTTTGTATAATCCAATATTGAAAAAGAAAATAAAAAAAATGCAAAATATAAAAAGAAAATATAAAATCAGAAAATTAGAAATCAAAATACAAAAATATAAAATTAAAAATTAAATAAAAAATACAAAATTAAAAACCCACAAAAAAATAGAATAAGTAGACAACTTGATCACATTCACACACATTTTGGTGCCTTAGTACCCCGTTCTACCTGTCTGCTCCCTGTGTTCGACCTCTACACATACTTGCACCTATACACATCTTGTTGTAGAGTTATAATAAATTTTAACTCCACACACTTTCACTGATTTACTTGATTGTCGTGGGTTAATTGTTGTTTGAATCGAGATTTTCGAGCGGTCACCGCATCGACTGCGGTTTCGCCTTGTGAGACCGTACGACCTCTGATTTCCTTGTTCAACATCCACCCACTAAAAATTCATCTCCAACACCTTCTGGATTGAACTCTTGATCTGGATCTGGTCCATCCTCTCTTTTGTCATCTCTTGCGTCAGCCCTCCTCCTCAGATCGTTTAACATGTCTTGGAAGGTGGTCTGGGCCAGGGCTTAGTTAGTCAGTTGCTGCTGGATTGCTTGGATGGATGCAAGCAGCTAGCTGTTAACTTCATTCTGTGTTGTGTATTGCCCTTCCCCCCGGATTGACTTCTTCTTCGGGTTGGGGATGCGGTCCCTTTCCTCTCCACTGACCACCATAGATTCTGCTTGGATCTCTGGCTCAAAATTGGGTTCTTGGTCTGACACGGAAGAATGCCATGATCAGTCTGAATTGCAGCACCAGAAGGAGAGAAATGTCTTGTGTTAAGATCAACACAGAACTTTGTTAAGGATGGTGATGTATAAGGAGTGAAATCAATGGGCATCCAAAACGGGCAAAGTTCGGGATAAGAGTAATCCCGATTTATTGGAGAAGACAGGGAGTCTGGAAATCGGGTCGCGGAGTTCTAACCAAGTTCTCGGGAATCGTCCCAAATTATTGTAGAGAGCGGGCGTATGGAACCGATGTGGGTGTCCACGGAGTCTCGACTAAACTGCCCATTCGCTGCCATCTCGGGGATCAAGAGGAAGATCGATGTGGATGAAAGAGACTGAGGTCAATAAGAAACAAATGGAGTGCAAAATAGTAGAATGGATTAACAAGGAAGGAAGCAAAATTACGCTATTGTGCGATAGCGCGATGTTTTTGATCTTGACCTTAATAAAGCTAAGTGATGACTCGGATCTTGCGAGGGTCTAGAGCAATCCACACAAGGTGGGATCACAATGTCGCTGAGGCGACCACTCATGAAACCCGGGTAAATCAACAATTAACCCACAACAGAGATCAAGCAATGAAAAGCGATGCGGAGTTAAAATTTATTATAACTCTATAAAATATGTGTATAGTGTAAGTAATGTAGAGTGTCGAACACAAGGAACAAGGAGGATAAATCGGGCAAAGTCAATGCTCAAGAATGAATGTGATATTTTTGTCTATATAAGTGCAATTTTTTTGCATTTTAAATTTTCAAATTTTTTATTTTATTTTTCTAGATTTAATATTTTGATTTTTAATTTTCTGATTTTTCATTTTCTTTTTTTATGTTTTATATATTTTTTAAAATAATAAAGTATATATACAATAACGAAAAGAGAGATATAATATATATAGGTAAAATAAGCAAAATTTAGGGAATAAAATATTTTTGAGTTTTTTATATTTTTCTAATATTTTTATGATTTTTCAATATTTTTACTATTTTTTTTATTTTTAATGTCAAAAATACTGAAAAAAGTGAATAAAATACAAATCTGGAATTACAATGTAGAAATAAAATATCAAACAGAAGATAAAATTCTCCAAATTAATTTTAAAATAAAGATAATAAAATAAGGAAAATTAAGTAATAGAAGTTAGATTTTTAAGATTTATTTATGAATTTTTCATATTTTTATAGAAATTTTAAGGGTTTTGTAATTTTTAGGAGTTTTCTTTTGTATTTTTAATGATTTTTTGTCTGAAGTTAAAAGATGCAAAAACACACAAAATATATGTTTTTGGAATTTTTCAAAAAGTTTTATAATTTTTATGTATTTTTAATGCAAATAGAGATAAAAATGCAGGTTTTTGAATTTTGTTAATATTAAAATGCAACAAATATGCAAAATAAAATTATGGCATGATAGAGCAACAAAACAGGAAGCTAAGGTAATTTTTTGGGATTTTTAGGGTTTTATAGATACATGAAATAAATGCAATAAACAAAGAGAAAATTCACACTAGCAGGGGTATATTTGTAAATATCCAGAACTACAAGGGCCAACGTGAAATTTGTCCAAAAAATATAACTAATTAAAAATATTTCAGGACTAATCACAAATAATCAAAAAAACCAAGGTTATACGTGCAAATTTCCCACAGACGTACGTGGCAATCACGTGCCTGGTAGGGACCTAATGACAAATAACAAAAACTTGAGGGCTATTCTTGCATTTTTTCCAAAATGTTAATACTTAAAAATAATACAAATCGTGGGGCCACCACACAAAATACCCCGACCCCCACGTGTGCAAGTCACGTGAGGTGACGTGGACAGGGGCCTTGATGCAGATATGAGAACTATAGGGATGTTTTGCAAATTTCACAAAAACACTAAACTGCAGATGAAAGTTTAAGGTTTAACTTTTAAAAACAAAAAGGGCATGGGTAATAAATGCAAAATACCCAGGCGGGCGAGATCCGACGACAGGGGACACTTCACTTAGGACACGTGGTAGCATGAGCGGGCCCGATGACAATTCGCTCGGACGGCCATGATTAGATCCACTCTGATGATCGAACGGTGGGCGTACGTAGGGATCGAATGGCTCCTGTAGCTTCTGAGGCAACCTCGAGATCCAACGGTGGCCAGGGCTGGATGACGAACGCGGAAGAACTTTGCAGCTGCGAAGTTTCCCCGGCGAAATCCTCCCTCTCCGATGCTCCTATCTGCTTCAGAATGGTGCCCGATACTCCTGCAGGTCTTCACAAGGCGCTGGCCGCTCCAAAAAGGGCGGAGGAGCACCGTCGAGCCTCCGCGATGTCGAAGAAGCGGAGGCGTCCCAGGTTCCTCCGGCGAGGTGCCAAAATTGCCCTCCAGGCGTTCTTCTTCCCCAAGTATCTGCAGGATAGTTACTAAGGTCGAGGTAAAATGCCCCAACCCGCCAATAGTCGAGAACAGGCGTCTAAGAGCGAAACGAAGGCTCGTCGGAGCTAAGCTCTGACGAGGGGGTGGTGGAGGTGAATCGATTGAGGAAACGCAAGAAGGAAGGTGGGATTTTGATCCTACATCTACGACAAATAAAACATGCAAAAAAACTAAGGAAAAACATAACCTCGAAGGTGAGTATCACCTGAGGTAGGACCTTGACAGCGAGCTCGCCGGAGGTGGATGGAACAACCCTTCGGCCACCTCCTCGATCAACCCAATGGCAAGAACATGGACCTGTCACCTCCTGGTTCGATGGAGCACGAAAGGCGGAGGGGGAAATGGTCAAAAAGTGTTCAAAATAGAAATGGAAGGTTGAGGTGGTATTTGAATGAGTTGACGAGGTGCTCCAAAGATCGAGGGATATCGAGCAAAACGATGGTCCACAGCCCAAGGAGAGGCTTAGGCGTGTAAGATCAAGGAACGAGGCACGAAAGTCGCGAAGGGTTCGACATGAGAAGATTCAAGATTAGGCCTCGAAAAAATCGAGAAAATGGGAAGAAATACAGGTCTGACAATGGCCAGACCTTGGTCAGAGAGTTGACCGAGGTCAACCAACGGAGGCTTCTGGTTGGTCCGCGTGGACCAACCAGAAAATTCCTTGGCAAAAAGTTTTGTTAATTCGTTTAAAAATAATAAATGATTTTATTAATTTTAGGTTATTAAATTAAAAATGTTTATATTTTATTAAGTGTTTTATTATTTTTTTATTTATTTTTAGAGGTCTAAAAGTACCAAGTTACCTTTTATGACCTATATAGGTATATTCATCTATATATTTTATTGTTTTATTTTTATTTTGTATATTTGATTTTTTATTTTTGTTTATTATTTTATAAATTTATGAATCATTTTTATGGATTTAAATATATTTTTATTTTGTTTTTCTAAAGTATTTTGTACAATTAAATAAATATGTGTATTAAGTATATAGGTATATTTACAGGTATTATACCTATGCCTTGTGTACAAGTATTTTATTTTTGTGTTTTCTTTAGGTTTTTATTCTTGTTTTAATATATACATATATTATAAATAATAATTACAAAATTATAAAAATATAGAATTATAAAAATAATGTGTAATAAAAAAATGAATTCTTTAATCGGTACAAGTATACAATAGGGGTCCAAAACCTAACTTTCAAACTGTAATTCAGAAAAATATGAAACCACCTTCATTAAATAGCTTATTGAAAATTATATACAATTAAATGATTTTGATACATTTCGAGTTTTTATTTGAGAGATACAGGTCTGGGAAGTTGTGATTCTGTTATCTTATTCAGATCATAACTTTTTATCTGTACATTATTTTGTATGAAATAAATTTTTTATTTTTCTATATTTAATTATCTACAACTTTCACGTATAAGGTTTCTTTATTTGAAGTATAAAAAGTGGAACTAAAAATAGGTCCTAAAATTAATAAAGAATGAATAAAATAAAAGGAATTTTTATTGGTTTTTGGCCCCTATCTCCCTCTACTTTATTCCTTGTCGACCTATTCATATAGATGCCTAGGTCTCGGGGTTTCGAGTCATAAAATATTATTAATATTTTATTCTTTTTTCTTTTCTTTTCTTTATTCTATTATTTTGGTTTTAAAAATAATACTTTATACAATATTTACACATTCATGCATGAATGCTAAAATGCAGGAATTAGGGGTATTTACATGCAATTACTAGGGTTTTTGAGGCCAAAATGATAGAATAAAGATGATGAAATGGAGGTTCATCATCCTCCTATACTTGCCTTTGCTAGTCCCTAGCAAACACTTATGCATTAAGTGCAGAAAAAGAAAAATAATGAAAAGAAAAAGAAGAAAGATGGATTAAATTTAATTATCAAACTTGTCTTCATAAAATCAAAGTTTGGAGCTCAAGTCGGACCTCTGGAATTTTAGTGTGGGAGGAACCTTAATGGGAATCGGATTTGAAATCCAACAGCCTTCGAGAATCCCAAAACTCTGCTCAAGTCCCTCAATAGCCATGTCAGAAATATTTCAACTCATATGCAAACCCTTACGACTATGAATCTGACTCGTACAGTATAACTGATGGTGGCTCTCCCCAACTAGAATGACAAAGAAACTGACTTCTCCAGTACGACAACCCAATGATTCCCTAATCCAACCACTCCTTCCTCGAGGAGCGGGGTTACCAGCTCAAGAGGAGGGGTGAAGAGAAGAATGGACAGTAGCCAATGTAGCGATCTATCATAGGATGCAAGACCAGCGTAGTCAAGTCATCCAGCTGCAGGCTCACATAATTTGACTTTGATGCTCAAGCTTGCTTATTTCTATACAACATATGTACACTCCAGCAGGCATTTTATTTTTGTACAGGCCTGCCCGCTTTTTTTGGAGTTTTTTTTGAAGTACTATTTACAGCAGCATGGAGTTTTTCCTCTTGAGCCAGTAGACTATCCCTCTTTTGAAGCTTTATTGCAACCAACACTCTCTTGTCTTTAGAATTCCTCATCACTGGATGGGTTGGGGTGCACTTCCCTCCCTAGAGGAGGACAAGTGTTTCCACTTGTGTGCGTCTCATACCGGCAAATCCAACCCCCTCACTACTCCAACTGAGTTGAGCCATGTGAAAGATGCAGGTGTCCAAGTTAGGTCATTATCAACAAGAGTCGTGCGAGTGCTCTGAAATACTCTACTTAGGCAGTCAAGAATCCATTGAACCAAGTCTCGTGGTCCTCAAAGAATTAAGTCAACTAGACCTGAAGTACCTCAATTCCAGCTCCTATAAGGTTCGTGTTATTAGGTAGATTTTAAGGTCCAACCAAGCTCCAAGCTCCATATTTTACTTAGAGTTGTTCAACTATCAAACTCAATCTGAAAAATACCCATGCTATGCAAATGCTATGCAGAATGCAGAAAATATTTTTGTGATGCAATTTTCGAAGGTTTTGAACTTTTTTATGGATTTTTGAAAAGATGATGATGTATATGCATTTTTTTATTTTTCAAAAGATTTTTAAAATGTTTTTGGTATTTTAGTTTTGCAAATGTTTTTTGGATTTTTGAAAACAAGGATTTTGGATAAAAACTAGGTACAAATTATTAGACAAGGATGCATCTTATATATACAAGAAATAGATTTTAAGAATTTACAAGGGGTTAGTGGTCAATTTTATAGGTGTATATAATAAGTAATTTTAGGTGTGATGTATATATTCCTCAAAATTATTTGAAAAAGGTTTTTCAAACAATTTTGAAAAACTATAGTCCAAAATAATTTTTACAAACATTTTTACGAAGATATACACACATTTGAAAATCATTTTGCAAAGGTTTTTCAAGCAGTATATATAGATTTTTCAAAATATTTTTGCAACCATTTTCAAATCATTTGCAAATCATTTTCCAAACATTTTATTTCACACAAAGAAAAGAAATTTTACATACAAAATATTTTACAAAGGTTGAAAATATGTAACAAAACGTTTTTCAAATAGCTTTTAAAAGATTTTTTCACAAAGATTTTCAAACTATTTTTCAAACATTTTGCAAAAAATATTTTCACCTGATTTATTAATCAGTAAATACAAAAAGAATTTGAGGAATTATCAACATCTTTTTATTAAGGTTTTTAATGATTTTTTAAGTGTAATTAGCTATAATTATTAAGAAAATACGAAAGTATGAGTTATGGCTAAAGTATATACGTAGTATGTGCGACCCTCCTATACTTAACTTGAGCTATGTCCTCATAGATCAGAGAGAAAAGAGAAGACATAACTCGTACTGAGTATAGAAAAAGTCTAAAGAATAAATGAATAAGAAATGAATGAATAAATAAACTAATGAGAAGTCGACCGTCCCCCCTATACTTAAAATCAAATAATCCTAAGTATAGCAGACTGTACACAAGGCAGGGAGGGTCGAAGGTGGGAATGAACAGATCGAGGGTGCATGCCCCCCTATACTTAGGACAAAGTACATCCTAAGTATAGAAGACTGACAAAGGGTGACACTTGTCGGAAGAATAGAGAAGGAGATAAGGAAAAGAAGAAAACAAGAAAACAAGAAAAGAGAATAAACAGATCACAGCTCAGTCCGTCTCCCCCTATACTTAGGGTAAAATACCCTGAGTATAGATAAGAAGAAGAGACAGAAGAGGGTATCATAGAATAGAACAACTTAGTGTGTGCACCCCTCTATACTTAGGACAAGGTGTATCCTAAGTATAGCAAAATCATAAGATGGCGTTGGGGTGGCAGGCATAAAGAAAGAAAGAATGAATGATATGGACATATGGATCTATACAATGGGAGATGGAAGTGATAACCATGTATGAGATGTAGGTGATGTGAGTCAAAGAGCACATCTCATACCAGATGAATAGGGGCAACGTCAACGGTCGGCGAATCATGATCTAGATATAGTTTCAGGCGTTGACCATTAACTCGAAAGGTAGAGGAAGATGATAAGTCGGATATATCAACACTGTCATTGTCGTGTACCATTCTGACAACATAAGGACCTTTCCATTTACTTTGTAATTTCCTTGGAAATAATTTCAGCCTAGAATCGAACAACCATTCACGTTGATCTGGCCCAAACTGTTTATGGTTGATATGGGAATCGTGTCATATCTTCACTTTTTCCTTGTATTGTAGGCTACTTGAAAAGGTTGTATCTCTCAGTTCCTTCAGGGCTACCAACTCTGCTTTGCTATGTTCTCTTATACTCTCGAGATCCAATAATAACTCTGTAACTGCCCATAGTGACTTGTGCTTGATTTCCATTAGTAAATGGCATGGCTTGCCATAGACGAGACGAAAGGGAAATGTCCCCAATGTGTCTTGAAGGAAGTCCGATAGGCCCACAAGATCGAATCCAAAAGTTGTGACCAATCCTTTCGGTCTGAGCGGACTACCTTCTGTAAAATAGTCTTGATCTCCCTGTTCGATACTTCAACAAGACCATTAGTTTGAGGGTGATATGGAGTGGCAACACGATGGTCAATGCTGAACTCATCCGCAAGGGCCCTTACCTTGTCGTTGATAAAGTGAGTCCCCCCGTATGAAATCAGAACTCTAGGTACCCTGAACCGTGAAATGATATTTTTTCTCAAAAATCGACATACAGTCTTAGTATCTACGGTTCGGGCGGGAATGGCCTCAACCCAATGACTCACATAATCCACAGCAAGCAGAATGTACTCAAATCTCTGACTTCTAGGAAATGGGCCCATGAAATCAATGCACCATGCGTCAAAAACCTCACAAAAGTGAATGGGTTGCATGGGCATCATATCTCTCTATCCGCAAGTGCCCATCTTTTGACAGTCAGTACACCTCTTCACGAATTCGTCGGAATCCTTGAAGAGGGTAGGCCACCAAGGCCAGATTGGAGCACCTTATGTGTTGTCTGTCTCCCAGAATAATGTCCTCCTGCCTCAAGTTTGTGGCAGTAGGTGAGGACGCTATGCTGCTCTTCTTGAGGAATACACCTCCTCCAGATACTATCCCCTCCTTCATGATAAAGGATGGGATCCTCCCAATGGTATGACTTGGCCTTCGCAAGGAAGGTCTCAAGTCGCTGCCTGGACCAACCTTGTGGAACCGTCTTGGCGATAAGATAGTTCACAATGTCGGCGTACCATGGGAGCGAGGCAATAGCAAGGATCGCCTCATCTGGAAATGTCTCAGTGATAGGTGCAATGGGCTCGGATTCCTCAAGGTTCTCTAGTCGAGAGAGGTGATTTGCCACCACATTCTTAACTCGAGGTTTATCCTTAATCTCAATATCAAACTCCTGGAGCAGAAGGATCCATCTGGTAAGTCGAGCTTTGGCATCCTTCTTTGCCATGAGGTATCGGATGGCGGTGTGGTCTGTAAAGATAGTCACTTTTGATCCCAGAATATATGATATGTACTTATCCAAAGCAAAGACTACAACTAGCATCTCCTTCTCAGTCATAGTGTAATTCCGTTGAGGGGCATCCAAATTCCAGCTAGCGTAGTGAATGGCTGATGAATCTGTGATTCACCACTCCAAAAGTTAAAAATAGAGCCTTGTTCCTGAGTAAATAGAGGCATATTTCCCTTTATAATGCATAAATAGCATTCATACATGCATACATAAAACATGTATTTTAGCATTCCATTTGCATTTAAATAAGAAGCCAAAATCCCTTGAAAAATATCCACTTATCAAAATAAGCTCTCCCTTATACTATGTACACCTTAGTTAATAATATAAGGAAGAGAGATCGGAACCCCCCTTGTAAAAGCACCAATAAAGCCCTAGAACCCCTGGACCATAAAATGCCCATAGATCCCTCGTACCAACTCCAAAATAGGTCTACTCACTTTCAGGTTAATACATATTAAAAGACCTTTAAAATAAGACTAATTTCATCCAATTTGGAGCTCGTATGAAAAAGTTGGGTTTTTGGGCCTCTTTGTATACTACTTATATGTATATTTGTATCTTTGTAATTTTGTATCATATTCGACCTCATCTCCATTTTTGGTCAACATGAAGCTTGTAGATCTCATCAAGATCTACAACTTTCATGTTTTGAGTTTTTCCAAATTCGGCCTCCTTCTCTCCCTAACTTCATTTCTTATTTCAGCCAATCACAGCCGGTCACGTGGCGCCCTCTGGTTGCGCCACGCGGCCCAATTCCCTTGCCCAAGCCGCCTCTGCTCTCAGCCGTTGGATGACACCCTTAATCCAACGACCACTTGATTACCACGTACACCTCAATTCTACACCGTCTGATCATCCCCAAGACATCATCTGACCCGCTCATTAGCGCCTCGCCCATAGTGCGCCACGCGTCGCACGCTACGCCCTTGGATGATGCACGCCGCCCTCCATCGCAACCGCTCATCCCACCTTGCATCCCAACCCTCCGATCTAAGCCCTGATCTCATCACAGCCGCCCGCACGCGCTTCACCCCATCGCGCCACATGGCGACATCACGACCTTCTGATCAAGCCACCCCAGATGCAATCCACATCGCTCGCGCGCGCTTCGCTCACATCGCGCCACGTGGTCCCTCCACGGCCCTCAGATCGCCTCACCTCGATCTGATCTCGCCCGCTCCTTAGTGATTAGATCTGGGCCGTTGGATCACAAGATCCAACGGCCACGACCTCGTCTCCTACCTCCGGAACCCCTCTCTCCCACGATCTCTACCTTGCGGGAGGGGTTGCCCCTTTCTATTTTCAGCAGCGCTCCCTCCACCATCGACGACCACCATCACCTCCACGTCCTTCCCCACTCTTTCCTTATCCTCGCCAGCCACCTCACTACCCACGTCGACCGCCAGCAACGCTCCACGAACTCCATGAACTTCGCCCCATCTCCATCCCGGGCGTTTACTTCAACCTATAAATACTTGCTCACCGGCCGACTTCAGCCCTATCCGCCACCCCTGAGAGATCCCCCGAGCTCGGAGCGTCCGATTGGTGATAGAGATTGAACGAATCCTCGAGCGAAGATGGCCATCTTCTCCAGTGAGATCCGCGGCGCACCGCTGTGTCGCAGCCACTCCTCCGAGTCGCTGCTTGAGCTCAGGGACTTACCGCCCCTTCGAGCGACGACCTGGACCTTGACCTCGAGCTCCAAACCCCAGGTAATTTCCTCCACCTTCGTTTACTCTTCCTTTCAATTTTCCTTCGATTTCTCCCTTTTTATTCGCCATTCACCGTGATCCTCTCTCCTCGCTCTCACCTCGCCAAGCTCCGCGACGGAGCTCCAATCTTCGTGGTACCCTTCGCACCTTCCGACGACACACTTCGCTCTCCATCAGCTCCAGCTCCACCACTTGGCCAGAGCACCATTGCCGGAACCTCTTTACTCCGCTTTAGGCCTCGCCACTCCATCCTCACCTCTCCACTAGCACGCACGAGCTTCGGCTACTCTTCTAACACCTGCAGGTACCCATCTTGTGCATTGTACGAAACATCGTCGGAGAGCCTATCGAGCTTCATCGCCCGAGAGCTCCGACGCTCCTCTCTCCTTCCTGGGATCACCTGAAGCTTCGCCGGACCGCCGCACGTCTTCTGGGATACCTCCGAGTCCTCAGAGAGCATCATCGACACTAGGAGGGACGGGCGGAGCCAAGGCCACGTCGCCGGAGCCCCGCCATCTCCTCCGCAGGCGGCGGAGGTCCGTTGAAGAAGAAGGCCCAGCCACCGTTCGATCATCTTGATTGAACGGTCCAGAGCCGTCCACGCCACTCGTAATTAGGAGCAGTCGACGACCGTAGGATCGTCCTTGATCCCACGCTCAGGAGTACGCCACGTCGCCCCCTTCCGCGGATTCCTAGCGCCGTTGGATCTATCCAGATCTGATGGCCTCTGATCTCGCCACGCGTCATCACCGCCATCCTTTAGATCGATCTTGATTTAAAGGCCTGCAGCTAGCCACGTCGACGAGGTTCGAGCCTCTTCCCCGACCCTAGGCTCGGACCACCCGAGGCTAGCCGAGCCTCCCTCCAGACCTCCAGGAGCATCCGAGCCAAGCCCCGAGCCTCCGAAGCTGCCCGAGCCTAGGCCGACCCACGTGAGGAGGACGTGCGGCCTGGGCAAATTGCACAGAGGCCTTGGAAGCTTTTCAAATTTGTAAAAAGGTCCCTGTGAAGCAGACCCACGTGAGGAGCGCGTGCCCAGTGGAGAAATTGCATTGATACCCCCAGCATTATAGGTAATTTCATTTAAGTCCCTGTCAGCATATTTCTTTTTATGTAATTTTATTTTCTTGTATTGCAAATACACCCCTGTCTTTGCCTGCATCCCTAGGTGTCATTTTGCATCATTTTGGAGTTTTAAAAATTGCATATTGTTGAGTAACTTGTCCTCTATCTATTGTGCCACTTATTACATTTTTGTAATTGCAGTAGGTTTTTAAATGAATTAATTGGTTGATTTCTGTGTTATTTTGCCCAGTCAGACCTTTTAATGAATAATTAATTCTCTGTAGCTCCAAAAATTCTCAAAAATTCATAGTAGCTCTAGGATAGTTAACTCAACTTTGCATAAAAATTTCATGTCATTTGCACACACATATCGAGGCCTGAATAAATTCTTTAGTGATTTCCTTTATTTAATTTTAATAGGTTCATTTCACATTAAAATTAGGGTTTGTCAATTTTCCTAGATTCCTTATCATTAGATCTATCTTGGATAATTTTTGTTCTTGAAAAAAATGTGATTTGTTATTTATTAAAATTAAATTAGTGAAAATCATCATGCCTGCATGTTTAATTCACAGTAAATTCATCTAGTGTCGAAAAATTCCAAAAAAATTAGGGTAGTTCATTTTCATCCTATTTAATCATCTGGCCAATTTTCATAATTTTTGGACTTCATTTGATTCCTTAATTGATTTAACTTTGAATTGGCTTGCTTGTTTCATGTGTCCTGCGTAGAAATTAAAAAAGACCAAAAAAATAATTCCTTGAAAAATCACACACTTGGAAATTTGCTAAAAATCTATCTAAGGAGACAGATGCCTCCCTGAGTTCGACCTTGGACTTCACCAAGTAAAAAAAAATCTGCCGCTTGAAATTAACTCGAATCTAATTAAAAGTGGTTTTTGATTAGCCCTCTCGTATCCGACTACAACGAACACATCTAATTAATTTGGACATTAATCTGACCGAGTTAACTAAGGGTGTGGGGCGGTTATCAAAATGGCGTCGTTGCCGGGGAGGCACGGCTTAGGTTAATTTTTAGCGAAATTCTGATTGTTTGATTTTCTCTCCCCGGGTAGTCTGACCGCCTGTTTTCTTGTAATTATTTTCTCTTATTTATTTCTGTGTATTATTTTTCTGTGTCACTCTCTGACCTCAATTTATTTTTATGCGAGGAACGTGAGGAGTCGACGGTGCTTCGAGGATCTAGCATTTTAATTTTATTGAGTGAATAGAGAGGCTTTGTAATTTTATTTCATTTTATTTCTTTTTCGCATTATTTCCAGCGGTTCCCGTTTGGGTTCTCGCGTGTGTAAGTATAGTGAAACTGTGTCCCCGTGTGCTGTGTGGGTGAATGTAATTTAGCTTGCACTAGCGGCTCCCCGAGCCAATCTAGGAATTGCTTGTGCTCGTAATCATTAGGACCACACAAATCACTTAAAAGACGCACTTAGACTGCAGAACTTAGCCAAATCAACCTGTTCTTCACGCTAATAGAACTGCTTATCTAGGAGTGGCTTTTATCGCCTGTATTTGCATTTAGATAAAAGTTTTCAATTTTGTTTTGCATCCTGCATAAAAAAAGCGAAGGGATCACTGTAAGTCTCCTGAACTCAGCATAGCATCATTGTTTTATCTTGAATCGGCTTTTCTCGATTTCTCCCTCTGGTTTTCACATTTAATTAAACGGAAATTGGGACTGTCCGATAAGCGTGCTGTGTGGTTGACTTAATCAGTGAGAACTTAACTTAAAATCAGGACTGCTAAACATTATTGACCAGAAAAAAAAGAGGAATAAAATTTGAAAATTGTTTGCGGGAGATTAATCCCCGACCTTGTTTTCAGGCTGAGTGAGGGTACTTGAGTGTGTGTGAACACCTTAAGGCAGATCCCAAATCCCCGCCTTCCATATCACGTTCCGACTGATCCTAGCAAATATCACAAGTCGAATAATTTCAGATTCATTTACTAGTACCAAGTAGCCTCCGCTTGTCTCAATTAGATAGGGTTGAAATTGCGATACTTTGCGACAAGTTGCCGATAACCCCCCGGAGTGAAGTTCCGGCCTTGTCAGCCTCCGCCTGCTTGCAGGTAGATAGGGGTGTGGTCATTGAATCCATCGACTTGGGATAGGAGCGAAGAAAGGAAGGACCGGTGGTATCTTAGGCGACAGGTTAAACAAGGAAGACGCATCCGGCTCTGAGCCGACTTCCCTATAGGCCGCGTAATCCTTGCTATTTTTGCTTGAAAATCGCACTTAAAAACTACAAGATTAATTGGACTCAATTTCGAGTCCTTCACTGTGTTGAGTGTGACACCAGGGTTTTGGATTGATTTGTTTGCTTCAGGTAGGAGTAAAATCCTATCTTCTTCTTCTCGCCATATCAAGATGAGCGACTGGGGAGATCTCAACTCTTTATTCACCGATCTCTCTATGAGTCCCCCACGTAACTCATCCTCATCAGCCCAAGCGCACCTTGGACCACCCAGGACTCATGACCCTCTTGAGTCTTGGTTCCCTCATACTCAGGGTGGTTACTCTTAAACCAACCCTTTCATCTCCTCTGAGCTTACCGAGGAAGATCATCGCCTCGGTAAGAACCCATTCCTTGATGTGTCCTCTGACACCGATCTTAATTCATCCCCAGGACTAGAGGGCAAGATGCCGCCGAAGCAGCCACCACCGGATGAGGACCAACTACGTCAAATTCTCAATCGCCTTGCTGAAGCCGAACAAAGAAATGCAGATCTCACGGCTCGGATGGGACAGATCATAGTAGCAGGAGGTATTGACCGACCAATGGTCGATGCCTACAACCCGGCGGAGAACGAGATACAGAATTGGTTGGCACCAGCGGTTCCCGCCAAAGCATTTGAGCTGAAGCCCCACTTCCTTAGTCTGCTACCGAAGTTCAACGGGAATACCAATGAAGAGCCGTATACCTTCCTCCATGACTTCGAGCTGGTTTGCAACAATCTTAGCCATCCCAATATTGGCCAAGATTATATTAGACTGAAGGCCACCCCATTTGCCTTAGGAGATAAGGCAGCTCATTGGCTGAAAAACCTAGGGGTGATATGTACTTGATGAATCTCCATTTCATCACCTTTATTCTATCATTTTGGCCTCAAA
The DNA here is from genome assembly GCA_037367405.1 of Ottelia alismoides. NCBI lineage: Eukaryota > Viridiplantae > Streptophyta > Magnoliopsida > Alismatales > Hydrocharitaceae > Ottelia > Ottelia alismoides. Next base: position 53,337 of record JAZKJV010002499.1, on the reverse strand, counting down.
AACCCCAGCAAATGCATGTAAATAGCATTAATTTGTATATAATAGCATTCATTGTTTCTTGTATCTATTGTACATTAAATAAGGTTTTTAATGCCAAAATTATAGAATAAAGAGAAGGAAAGAAAAAGGAATAAAATATTGTAAATATTTTATGACCCTAACCCCGAGACCAAGTCCAGAATGGAATTGGTCGACAAGGAATAAAGTAGGGGGAGATAAGGGCCAATGATCCAATAAATACTTCATCCCTTTATGCATTTTTGGCACCTATTTTGTACATAATTATTTATTCATCAAATAAAGAAACTTTGTTCATAAAAGTTGTAGATAATAATGTAAATAAAAATACAAAATTGAGTTTGTGTAAAAATTATACACAATGAACATTTTATGCACAAAATAAAAAGCCAAAATCTCAACTTCACAGACCCATACCTTGCAAATAAAAACTCCAAATCACCCAAACTCACCTTTAATTGTATATAGCATTTCATAAACTATTTTATAAAATTGGTTTCATAATTTTTGGAGTCCATCTGTGAAAGATAGGTTTTTGGCCCTTCTTGTACATAATACCTGATTAAAATATTCATTTTATTCAATATTCATTATTTTTATAAATTACTATTTTTAGAATCTTGTAAATAATGTATATAATTCATATACATATTAGCCTTAGAATAAAACCAAAAAGAATATGTGAAATAAAATAAGTCTATATAGGCAAAATACCTATGAGAAGGATGTACATAAATAAAAAGAGAAAAGCATTCTTTAATTATTTCATTCTTTTATATTTTTACAATAATGTATATATTATATGTATTATTATTAAAAATACAAAGCTAAAATAAAAAAACAAATAAAATCCATTAAATAAATACAATGTATATAATATACAGGTAAAATACCTATAAGTATACTTACATATGCACAAACACATTTATCTAAAAATACCAATAAACTTATAAAAATCAAACAAAAATATCTTTATACTCACAAAAATAAATTATAAATTTATAAATAAGCCAACAAAATAATAAAAGAAAATAAACAAATTAAAAATAAAATACATGAAAATACATGTAAATACATACATGTACATATTATCCAAATAAAACTATAACAAAACACCTCGAAAAATTCAATAAAAATCATAAATAAATACTAGATAAAATAATACACATTTTTTATTTTATAAGAAAAAATTAATAAAATCATTTAGGGCGTCAAATAAATCAATCTTCCTTCAGATTTGCTATTTTGTCTCGTAGCGGCTTACGTGGCCCAATGAGGCGCCGGCCAACGTTGACTCCCAGGTCAACTGTCCCATCCCCCGCCTGGCGTCTCTGAACTGTCTATTCCCCCGATTTCATGCCTTTTTCCCGGGCACACCATCCATCAATCGACAACGCTTCCTTCACAAGAATTGTTCCCTAATCTTCCATGATGCCCGCCGAAATCAAAGATCAACGAGATATTCATTGGATCAGTAAATAATCGCCGGGTAATAAGGCCCCTTGCCAATGTTTATAAATAAAAAGCTCCGCCTTCTTCCTCGAATTTGGCCACTTTTATTCCAACCTAAAGCCTAGATCTCGCTCCTGGATTGTTCCTCGTGACAAGGGGAGTAGCCCAGCACCGTGACTCGGCCGGAGGAAGGAGATTTTGACGCGGTGGAGCTCCGGCGTCCGCCCTGCTCCCTGGAGGCCCCCAGGTATAAGAGCTACCCTTTCTATGCATTTTTAGTTAGTTTTAGATTCTAGCTTTTCATTCCAGTCATTAGAATAGGTTTTGATTAATGCCTGTAGTTTAGAAATCAAAATTCGAAGTTCACCGGAGCTCCGCTCCGGCGACTTCTCCACTGTGGATCTGACCGTATCCGACCGCCCTGTTCACCCCATTTCGAAGCCCAACGCTTTCTCCATCTGTCGCACGCATTTGTTCAACCCAGGACCCTAGGTCCTGGCGAATCGGGGCTCCTCCTCCGCCGTTCGTCGGAGCCCCTCCGCCCATCTCCATTGTGCACCGTAGCTTCAAAACCCCGGGTCGAGGAGCAAGCTCTCTCGCCCGCGGTTCTTCCTGTGCAGGTACTTCGAAGAATCGAGCCCAACTGGACTCGCACGGATCCGGGAAGAGGTTCCTGGGGGCCCCTTTCTTCTCCGACCTCGCTCCATCGACTCGGACCCCCAGGAGCCATGAGACCACCGTCAGACGACGCGGAAGCCTCCCAGCTACGATCAGAGAGCTTCAGATGCGCGGGAGGTGCCCGGAGGAGCCCGAGCTACCCGATCGAAGCTTGTCGGGGGCGAGCTTCTTCCCAGTTCTTCCAGGTGCCTTCCGCACCGTTGGATCGAGAGGGGCGGCCCAGATTGAACGTCGACCGTTCGATGAAGATGTACATCCACCGTCAGATCAGCCAGGAGGTTCTAATCCTGGCCCTTCATCGCCGAACCGATGTCCGCCGTCCGATGGCCGCCACGTGGATAAGTGGCGCCTCCAGCGCCGCAGGATGAAAAGCCTTGTTTAGGGGTAAATTTCATACCAAGCCCCTTACTTTTTGTATTTATTATTTAATGCCAAAAATATAAGTTTCAGTTGTAAATAAAATGTATATTTTGCGGAAGGACCCCCGATGTCTCAAGATTTGCACCTTAGTCCTTCCGTGCCTCACGTGCAGCAACCACGTGAGGCGCGTGAAAATTTGCATCTAAACCCTGCCGGGTTCTTGTATTTATTAAATGATCTTGAAAATAAAAGTTAAAGTGTATTTTTGTTGTAATTTTTGCATGTATGCCCCTGCGACTTATTTTATTTGCAAAAACACCCCTGCCAGGCCATGTAATTTTTGAAGGCTTTGTCTATTTATTTTATGCTTCATATTAAATCGAAAAATCTTGCAAAAATAGACTTAAGCTCCTGTTTGGTCATGCTTGAACGTCATATTTTTAGTTTTGCATTTTGTTGCATTTTTGCATTTATTAAAATTCAAAAACATGTCTATTATTCCCTGTCTAACTTATAAAATCCCAAAAAAATATGAAAATGCCTCGAAAAATTCCAAAAAAATTACCTATGGTGTATTTTGACCAATATTAGTGTCAGTCCAAAAATCCCTAAAAATCTCAAAAAGAAAACCTTAAAAATTCAAAAATACCCAAAAAGTTCAAAAAATATAAAAAATCAAAGAAAAATCAGAAAAATATAAACTCAAGTCCTATTTATGCTATATTTTATTATCGTTATTAGAAAATTAGGGTGGAGAATTTTTGAGGCTGTTAGCTATTTTTAGTCTCTATTTTTGTGACAGCCAGTACCTAGTCCACTGTTTGCTATAATTTAGCTATTTAAAAATACTAAAAATGTTTGCAAAAATACCCAAAAATCATAAAAACCGTAAAAAGCCATGAAAATTCCAAAAAGACCTTTTTCCTAATTTTTTGACTATTTTTGAGTATTTTTGTGAATATTCTAATACCCCCTTTATGTATATGTATCTATATATCCTAAAAAGAAAAAAAAAGAAAAAAAAGATTATATATATGTAATTAGTTATATGTATTCTCATTAATCTTAACATAAAAAAAGAAAAAAATACCTATATATTTATTTTATTATATTTATATATACCTATATATATTACATGTATTAGAAGCTATATACTTACCCTCTATGGGTATATATAATAATATATTTGTATTATATACATATATATATTTATAATATTTAATATATTTTAATAATATTAATAAAAAATAAAAAAAATAAAATAAAAAAATAAAAAAATAAAAACCCACACAAGGATGACTGTGATTGACATATAGGCTATTGCATTTTGTGTTGCTCTCTGTGGTTCGACCTCTACATACTTGTCACTATACATTTTATGATAGAGTAAATAAAGATTAATTCACATTTATTTTTGAGCTTGATTGTTGTATTCTTTGGATTGTGGGTTAATTGCTGGTTGACTGGATGTTTTGTGAGCGGTCGCCTCAGCGACACACTTTTTATTATTCATGGAGACCCTCGCGAACACCCGGTTATCAGATGGCGCCGTTGCCGGGGAGCAATGAGCATAGCCAAATTGATTTTTGTCATCCTTGTATAAAAATTTTGATTCATGGTTCATTTTTGTGTGAGCAGCTATTGTTTTATTGCCATTAATCACCATGCTTCCTTTCTTTATTTATTGTGATTATTTTTTCTCTGCTCTATTTGATTGACTGAGTATGCTAATGCAATCTTTTTGTGACTTTGATGCAAGGGACCGCCACGCGAGGATGGCTTCCTAGGAGGCCAAGGCAGCCGAGCTTGGAGGAGGATGGTCTTCTCTTCTCATGACCATCTGGAGAGAGCACCAAAGCAGCAAAGAGAGGGGCATTAGATAGGCTAGATACTTAGGAAAATTATTTTTGTAATTCATGGTGAGAGAGAGACTATTATGGCATGTAATTAAACAGGACTCTACTCTTCACAATGAGGTCCAGTGCTCGGGTGATTGTTCACCTGGGGGCCTCATCGCGGCTTTTTCGAGTTTTCATCGCCTTCTTTTATTTTGTTTCCCGCAGTTTTGAGCTTTTCACCTTTCTTTTACTTTGTTTTGTGTGCTTGGAGCCCCTAGATATAGGTTGCTTGACTCGGTAGCTAGGTCCAAACATTAATAAGAATGCATGTTCCTATAGTCTACTTCGATTGGATCTAGTCAAACTCAAACAAGTTGTAAATTTGTCTCTTAGCCCTCTGTGCCGTAGCGAACCCTGTAAAGCGCTTTCTCCTACCCTCAATTTGTTGAGCAGAGGAGGGGTGAGCCAAGACCGGACTCTCTTGGGCTAGAGACAAATGAGCAACTTCTGGTTCTTCACGCTAATAGCAGCTTATGTTTAGGACGATTTTGTGCCTTGCATACCGACATGTAGATAGGTTTAAAAATTCTGTTTTGCATACCACATGGAGAGAGCTGGGATGCACTGTAAGTCTTCTAACTCAGCATGCATCATTCGGTTCAATGATGAGATTTCCATCATGGAACCACTTGCACGGCTTTTCCGCTATCTCCCTCTGATTTTGAGCACCTAGGACTTAAATGAAAATCTACAAAAACGTTAGGCGCTGGTATGAAAATAGATCCAAAAAAAAGTGAAAACCAAAAAAAAAATTAAAACCAGGGGACTGCTAAATAAACTTTGACCTTAATTAAAATCTATAATGGACTATCATTGTACCGGGTTCATAAAGCCCTCATTGTTTTCAGGTACCTTGGAGGGGGACCAAAACCCTACTCCCTTGAGCGAGTGCGACCCCTAAGGATAGAAAGCCCAAAACCCAGTCTGCAATTGCCTTGTGTATCGCCTGGATTTCCGAAGTAATGGCGCTTCTATCGTACGTAGGCGAGTAGGACTTGGTCACCAATGGTGACTCTCTGTTGTGAGAGCATCGACCCTGTCCGAAGTATTGAGCATAGGCCACGCCTTCACGGGGGTGTCTGTCTCATCGTCCTGCGTCCGAGTAGGTTCTTGCGCGCTCACGGGTGATTCCGTTGCGTGCGAGAACCGAAGTATTGGTTTCGCCTATCGGCTTCCTCTCTCTTTTCTTTGGCTGAGTAGGGATCCAGGAAGGGTTACAAGGACTCCAAAAAGTACAGACTACAGGTTACACAGGAGGAGGACAAGTACGGGATACTCTTCTGGCAGTACTCTCTCTCCTATAGGGTAGCGTACTAAGGACTTGTTATAAGATATGCCTGAAAACCACAACTCTAAAAATGAAAAGATAATAAATAGCCGAGCTTTTACGGCTTCACATGGCGTGAGTTGGTGAACCCGATTTTGTCTTGTGTTTGAATGGATCTAGATTAAGGTTCAAAGATCAAAGTCCCGCACCTTTGCGCAAATTTTGTTATGTCTTCCTTTGACCACCCCGCTCAACCGAGCCTTTCTACTGTTTTACACTCCTTTTGTTCCTCGTTGACCATCGTATCATTCTTCCAGAATCCGACATTCTCATGTGCTCTGCGAAGTTGATCCATGGATGGTTTCGTCGGGACCATGCCGACACCTACATCGATTCCATGGACTCAACCTCGCCAATAATTTCGAGGCGATTCCCGAGAACCCGATCCGGACTTTGCGGATCGCTCTCCCGACTCCTCGTTTTCTACCTTTCTCCTGGCCACCCAATAAACTGGGATCACTTTTGTCCCGCTATCGTCGTTGTGAATGGGAGTCGATTACAGTCTACATCATTTTTCCATTCACAACATGCTGGGGTTAACCTGAATTCCAGCTTAATCACGACAGCTGAAAGTTAATTACAAGTGATCTGATTCGGACTACCTCATTCTGCAGATAGAAGCCAGAGCGAGCCCTGGAGTCTACTCCGGAGTTCATCTCGTCCGACTCAGACCCTGACATGGCTCCAGGAGGAAAGGGCAAGGGTCAGCAGCCACCCATACCAGAGGGACAGGTGCCAGATCAGAACCAAGTCAATGCACAGCTGCTGGCATCTATCCAGGCCATACAGCAGCAGCTGACTGAGCAGGCCCTGACACAGACTGCTTTCCAGGATATGTTGAATGATGTGATAAACCGCAATGACGGAGGAGGAGGCCGAGGCAGAGGAGGCAGGGGAGGAGGAGGTGGAGGTGGAGAAGGTGGTGATGACCCCAATGATGATCCCGAATTCCCACCACCGCCGAAACCGACACTCAAAGAAACATACAATCCGGGAGACATACAGATGACCGAGTGGATTCTCATTCCACCGGTACACGCTCACTTTGAGCTGAAGCCCCGATTCAAAGCCCTTCTCCCTGCATTCCATGGCAACACCAATGAAGAGCCATACATTCACCTGCAGCAATTCTCCCGCATTTGCCGCACCACCCACTATCCAAATGTCCCCCTGGACATTGTCAAGATGACGGCTTTCCCCTTCAGTCTACAGGATAAGGCCCTCTATTGGGTCAATCACATGGGAAAGGTTGTGACGACCTGGGAGGAGTTGAAATCTGCCTTCCTGCACAAGTACTACCCTCTCGGTCGGCTCAACCAAATGCGAGCCCGTATTAGCAATTTCTCCCAAGGAGCACATGAGTCCGTACATGAGGCTTGGGAGCGATTCACTGATCTTCAGGAGAAGTGTCCCCACCACGAGATCCCTAAGACCAGCCTGGTCCAGCATTTCTTCGGGGGACTCAATATTGAAAGTCAAAGGCTCGTGGACGCAGCATGTGGGGGCTCCCATTTCAACAAGGATGAAGATGTTGTATGGCAGATTTTCGAAGAAATGGCCGAAGGAGAGGCCGCCCTCTCTTCATCCAAGGCGTACCAGAAGCAGCCCCAGATCCTTCAGAAACAAGTCCACATGGCTGCATCAAAAGAAGCAGAGAGAGATGAGAGCTCCAACCTCAGCATCATTGGGGGCCATCTCTCTAAGGTCGACATAATCGAGAAGCGATCACATGACCTTGAAAAACTCGCTGTGATCGAGAAGAGGACCCAGAACCTGGATAAACTCGATCAGATCAACAAGAACCTAGAGCTGTTGGTCGGTACGATCAACTCCGTCCAGTCGGCTACACCATCAGACGCTCCCGCTGAGAAGAAGGACGAGCCGCAACCGCAGCATCAGCCTCAGCCGAGCCAGCAGCCACCGGCAGTCCAGCACGTGTACTACGTGCAGGCGCCCGACCAGGGCCCGCCGTAGCAGCAGATGGTCGTTTACCAGCCAGAGTTCCTTTCCATTCCTGATCCAGTTTTCCCACCACCACCCCTGATCCAAGAAGTTAACGGGGTATGGACGAATGATGCACAGCCGACCCGTCCTCAGGGACAACTCCAGGGTCAGCAATTTGCCAACCGGCAGTACCACCAACCTCAGGGTGGTCGTTTTGGCCAAACCTCTCAACCTCACCAACAACACCAGCAGCCTCCCCAGTTTGCACAACAATGGAGGCAGAATTTTCCTTACCAACAGCCGCAGTACCGCCATCCACAGCCGTATCACCAGTATGCGGCTGCTCAGCCTCAACCATACCAGCAGTATCCACCTCCGTCCTACCAGCAACTTCAACTTCCTGCTCCACCATAGCAACACCACCAGCAGCCTCCCCACTCATCTAACCAACAACAGCGTGGTCTGCACGCTGCATCTTCTGATGTCCCCCCAGCTAATCCCACCATGGAGTGTCTAGCCCAGCTTATTCAAGGGCTAGCGGAGATGACCAAGCGGCTTGATGACCTGACCGCCACTCGCACTACCATTCCGGCGCAGGTCGAAGCCAATCCCAACAATTTCAAGAAGAAGGAGCAGGTAGAATGTGATGTCCAGTCCACGTGTGATAATGATATTAATGTTTATTCTAATGCTGTTACTCTCAGGAGCGGTAGGGCCTTGCCTCCGCCTGCTACCAGATGTGGGGTGAATAAAGAAACAGGTGGATCGTCATCTTCCGCATCAACCGTGCCAGCTCCAGGGGCGGGTGAGGAGGAAGAGGAAGGAGAAGCCAGTCCAGCCGTCGTGCTATGTCATCAGCCTCAGCCAAAAACACAAAAAAATCAGCAAAAAAAACAACAAAAAGAAGCATGTAACAGAAGTGAAGCCGCGCCAGCTTTGGAGGAGCCGCCAGCAGCAGCCGATCCCTCGCCAACCGATGGAGCCTATGCTACCCGTTTTGATCGCCCAGCAGCACCAGCATATTCAGATCCAACTTGTACTCCTTTTTGTAGTCCGGATGTACAACATTCTATGGGCGATGATTTTGATGTAAATAAGAACTCTAATTTTCCTGCCAGTAATGTGAATATTCCTTTTCCGCATGCAATGCAAAAATCCAAAAAAATTGCAAAAAGAAAAAATGCATTGTCTGATCCATGTGTCGTGGACATTTTGGATAAATTGACTGTTGAGATTCCCTTGTTGAAGGTCGTGGAATACATGCCAGCTGTGAAGAAAGGATTGAAAGAGGCATGTACTAACAGGCGTCGCCCAACGCAAGATAACAGACGCCGAGAGGTAGAAAAGCACGTCTTATCCATGGACACAGTTGCAGCTATCACCAACCTCCCCCAGAAAAAGCGAGATACAGGGGCACCTCTGATCAGTTGTGTGATTTTCGATCAGGTCTTCGAGCGTACTCTTCTAGACAGTGGTTCTTCCATCAACCTCCTGCCCTCGTCCATAATGCAAGAATTCGGGCTGGGACCGCTCAAGCAGACACGAATGATCCTTCAGTTCGCTGACCGATCCGTTAAGCGGCCCCGAGGTTTGTTGGAAGACGTGATAGTTACCGTGCAGGAGATGAAATTCCCAACTGATTTTGTAGTCCTTGACATGGACTCGCCTACACCACTGCTCCAGACTCCTATCATCCTTGGCAGACCATTTCTCCGTACTTCCGGTGCTGTGGTTGATTACGGGTCTGGAAAGATCACTTTCAGCTCGAACACCCAGCAAATCACGATCAACATGAACAAGGAGCAGAATGCCGCAGCTGATGAGAGTCAAGCAGCACCAGAAGCAGACTGTGATTTTATTGCAGAAATCAGAGACTCAGAATTGTCACTGGACGATCCATGGACCCGAGAAATCCTCACTCTTGAGGAGGGCTTGGAAAGCACAGTCAGCATATGCTCCGATGATTTATGGGAGACAGATTCTCAGATGCAGGCGCATCTTCTTGAGCATTCACTCCAGACCGAACATGATCAGCTCACCGCAGAACCGTTTGGTACATCACTGGGATCTCAACAGGATGTTGAGGATGGTGACAGTCTCAAGGTACATCCCACCACCAGCATGGTATCTGAAGTGACAGATAAAGTGGACAGAACAAAGCCAGAACTCAAGCCACTTCCTGCAGGCCTGAAGTATGCTTTCCTTGCGAGTGAAGAACACATGTATCCTGTCATCATCAGCAGCAGGCTGAGTCCGGATCAAGAATCTCGACTTTTCGAGGTTCTAGAAAAGAACCGCAAGGCACTTGGTTGGAGCGTATCAGACCTCTGAGGGATAAATCCAGCTCTGTGCTCACACCATATCTATCTAGAAGACGATGCCAAGCCGTCCCGCGAATTTCAGAGAAGGCTAAACCCTAACCTTCGGGACGTGGTCATGAAAGAAATCACAAAGTGGTGTGATGCAGGCTTCATTTATCCCATCTCCGATTCAAAGTGGGTAAGCCCCCTGCATGTAGTTCCCAAGAAATCTGGGCTTACCGTGGTCACAAATGAAAAAGGAGAGGAAATTTCTACTCGGGTACCAACCTCCTGGCGGGTGTGTGTTGACTACCGTCGTCTTAACGCAGCAACCAAGAAGGACCACTTTCCCTTGCCATTTATTGACCAAGTATTGGAGAGATTAGCAGGCAAGGAGTTCTTCTGCTTTCTGGATGGGTACTCCGGGTACAACCAAGTGGCGATCGCCCCTGAGGATCAAGAGAAGACTACCTTCACTTGCCCGTTCGGTACCTACGCCTTCAAGAGGATGCCCTTTGGATTATGCAATGCACCCGCAACCTTCCAAAGATGCATGCTAGCTGTATTCACCGAGATGGTAGGCAGTTTTCTCGAGGTGTTCATGGATGATTTCTCTGTCTATGGTGATAGTTTTGATTCTTGCCTCGAGCACCTAGACAGAGTGCTTCAGAAATGCCGGGAAGTCAATTTAGTGCTCTCATGGGAAAAGAGCCACTTTATGGTCACAGAGGGTATTGTGCTGGGCCATGTCGTTTCCAAACGTGGCATGGAAGTCGACCCAGCCAAGGTAGATGTCATTTCAAACCTTTAGCCACCTCAGTTAGTAAAGAATGTGAGGTCATTCCTGGGGCATGTGGGATTTTACATACGATTTATCAAGGACTTCAGCCGCATTGCCCGACCTCTGACAGAACTCTTGTGCAAGGAGACGGAGTTCATTGTTGATCAGCCGGTTCTCCTTGCTTTCAATCAATTGAAGGAGCTTATCACTCAGGCTCCAATCTTACAGCCTCCCGACTGGACTCTTCCATTTGAGATAATGACCGATGCGTCAGATTTTGCAGTCGGAGCTGTTCTTGGACAGAGGAAAGACAAGGCGCCCTATGCCATTCACTATGCCAACAGAACATTAGATGAAACTCAAAGAAATTATACAGTGACAGAGAAAGAACTGCTGGCTGTGGTTTTCGCCTTAGAGAAGTTCAGATCCTATCTGTTAGGGTCAAAAGTCACAATTTTCACAGACCACTCTGCTATCCGGTACCTACAGCAGAAGAAGGATGCCAAGCCCAGACTGATTCGTTGGATCCTTCTCCTCCAGGAGTTCGATCTGGAAATTGAGGACAAACCTGGAGTTCAGAATGTGGTAGCAGATCACCTCTCCAGAATTGAGCAGCATGAGTCTCCGCTGAGTAATGCACCTATCACAGAAACCTTCCCTGACGAAGCTATCTTAGCCGTGGATGCTCTCCCTTGGTATGCTGACATTGTCAATTACCTGGCCTCGGGGGTAATACCTTCGGATTGGACGAAGAATCAGAAGAACAAATTCATGTCTACCATCCGCTTCTACCAGTGGGAAGATCCTCTTCTATTCAGAGAAGGGGCAGATTGTATTTGGCGCAGGTGCATCCCTCAGACGGAGCAATCTAGTGTCCTTGAGCATTGTCATTCGCTATAATCTGGTGGACAACATTCTGGAGATCGTACGGCAGCGAAAGTAATGCAGTGTGGCTTCTGGTGGCCCTCATTATTCAAGGATGCAGCAGACTTTGTTAAAAGATGTATTGACTGTCAGCGACTGAAAGGGACACTCACTGCCAAAGACTCAATGCCTCTGAAAATCATTCAGATAGCAGATGTTTTCGATGCATGGGGCGTTGACTTCATGGGACCTTTCCCTAACAGTCAAGGTTTTGAGCACATCCTTCTTGCCGTAGATTACGTGAGCCGTTGGGTTGAAGCTATCCCCGCCCGAGCCGCCGACAGCAAAACAGTTTGCCAGTTTCTGAAGAAGAACATCATTTCGCGGTTTGGGATACCAAAGATTCTCATCTCAGACGGGGGTAGCCATTTCATCAACAAAGAGGTCAAAAAGTTAACGAAGGAGTACGGCATCGATCACCGTGTCGCGTCTCCTTATCATCCGCAGACCAATGGCATGGCGGAGTTATCCAATAGAGAAATCAAGACCATATTGCAGAAACTTGTTAGGCCAAACAGAAAAGACTGGTCTCAACTCTTGGACTCAGCGCTTTGGGCTTACCGTACGGCCTACAAGTCTCCCTTGGGCATGTCGCCCTACCGTCTTGTATATGGAAAACCATGCCATCTGCCCGTGGAATTAATTCACAAATCTCTTTGGGCAATTAGTAATTGTAACTTGGACTCACGAAAAGGTGGTCAGAAGAGAAAAGACGATCTGAACAGGCTCTTGGAATTCCGAGACTGTGCATACGATAACACCTTGATGTACAAGGAGAAGGTGAAACGCTGGCATGACCGGCACATCAGACGAAAGACCTTCGACGTTGGGCAGAAAGTGTGGTTGTTTGATGCAAAGTTGCGGATATTCCCAGGTAAATTAAAAAGTAAGTGGACAGGGCCATTCCGAGTGTGTGAAGTGCGTGACAACGGAAGCATTGCGATATCAGAATTGTCCCCTGACGCACAGCCCTTCGTCGTCAACGGCCAACTACTGAAGCCTTACTTGGAGCCCGATGCATTCTTGGCCATAGTTGACTCTATTCAACTAGTGCACTACGATGACATCCCCTCAGCACCTGCAGCACCAAAAGATTCAGACGATGTACTCCAACCATTATTTCTCTGATTTTCTTCTTTTCTTCTTTTCCTTTTCTATTTTCTTTTTCTATCTAAAAGGTGCCGCCTTTGTAGACAGTTTTCTATACTTAGGACGTACTTTGTCCTAAGTATAGGGGGATGTGCACCTAGAGTTTTTTTTATTTCAGTTCGATCTTCTCCATTGTCTCCTCTTCTTGTCTATACTTAGGAGTATCCTACCCTAAGTATAGGGGGAGACAATCTGAGTACGATCAGTATATCCCCACCCTTGACCCTCCCCGCTTTTTGTACAGTCTGCTATACTTAGGATTATTTGATCCTATGTATAGGGGGGACGGTCAACTTCCAATTCATTCATTTCATTCATATTTATTCTTTAGATCTGTCTATACTCAGTACGAGTTATGTCTTTGCTTTTCCCTTTCGATCTATGAGGACATAGCTCAAGCTAAGTATAGGGGGGTCGTATGTACCATGTATATACTTAAAGCCATAACTCATACTGAAAAATAAAATATCACTACAACATAAAATAAAATGTAAAAAGTAGCTTTATAATAATAATTGTGAGTTCCTCAGGCTCATTGTAATTATACTGACTAGTGAGTCAGAAAAGTGTTTTGTACGAAACATTTTCCTTTGAAAAATCTTGTGAAATTTGTTTGAAAATAGCGTGAACAAGTATTCAACGATTGAAAAATTAGTTTGTGTGTAAAACCTATTTTCTTTGAGTGAAAGCAAAAACTTTGTGAAAATTAGTGTGCAAATGATTGTGAAATTTTGATTGTCAAAAATTGTTTTGAAAAATCTATCTATGTTGTATAAAACATTTGTAAAAGGATTTTCAAATGCATGTACATGTTGCAAAATTATTTTGGACTAGAGTTTTCAAAAACCCTTGTGAAAATGATTCTCGAGTAAGTCTGAGGAATCCGCACAAAAATCTCTCATTTGTAAATAAGGAATAAGTCAAATAAAGTTTATAAGAACTGAAACCATATTATACATCAAATACAATTTTTCTTCTTTTGTATCTACTGATTAATAAATCAGATACCTAGACAGTATGATTTGAAAAATAGTGTGACCAGTTTTGAAAAATTTGAGGTGAAATGATTTCAAATGTGTGAAACTGTGTTGATTGCAAAACTTTTCTTTGTGTGAAAGAAAGGATTTCAAAAACCTATGTGCAAATATTTTGAAAAATGATTGTCAAACTTATTGTGAAAATTGTATATATACACATATAGTGTGAAAAATCTTTGCAAAAATAGTTTTCAAATGTGTGTAAAGGATTGCAAAAATTATCGTGTACTATAGCTTGTAAAATTATTTTCAAAAAGCTAATAAGAACAACATTGCAGATACTAGTAAATCAGAAACAAGACACATACAATTCTTTATGTACATACCCAAATAAATTATTTCATTCACACCTGTAAAGTTGCTAAAAATTCCTAAATTTTGAAAATAAAGCCGCACGCCCGTGTAAATAAGTGTATATACTTTTTGAATATTTTCAGTTCATACTTCCTGTGCAGAAATTCTTTTTGTAAAAACATTCTTTGATCCTTTCAAATTTTTGTGAAAAATTGCATCATTCATTGTGCACAGCATAAGCATACCATTCATATTCTTTTTGAGTGAAGCTTGATGATTGAATCAGTCTAAGAAAGTCTCAAATTGGAGCTCGGTTAGACCTTATCGCACCTAATTGCACTGGAACCTTATGGGAACTAGGTTTAAGGTACTTCAGGTCTATACAGACTTAATTCTTTGAGAAATCAGGGCTGGGTTCAAGTCACCTCAGTGGACTAACTAGAACTTTTCAAGACACACGTATGACTCTTGCCGACCGTGATCTAACTTGGATACCTGCACCTTTCACTTGGCTCAACTCAGTTGGAGTGGTGAGGGGGTTGGATTTGCCAGTCTGAGACGCACACGGGTGGAAACATTCGTCCTCGTCTAGGGAGGGAAGTGCACCCCAACCGGATCCAATAGCAATGAGGTCTAAAGACAGGAGATTGTGGGTTACGATAAAGCTTCAAAAGAGGGATAGTCTACTGGCTCAAGAGGAAAAACTCCTTATGTAAATGCTGCTGTGAATAGTATGTTGAAAAAAAAAATAGTCAGGCCTGTACAAAAATAAAATGCATGCAAAGTATGTACAAAGTCAATAAGCAAGTTTGAGCTCCAAAGACAAATATGTAAGCCTGCAGCTGGATGACTTGACTACACTGGTCTTGCATCCCAGGATAGGTAGCTACACTGGCTACCGTCCATTCTTCTCTTCACCCCCTCCTCTTGAGCTGGTTGCCACTTGAACTTAGAAGGGAATACCCTGCTCCTCGAGGAAAGAGCTGTTGGATTGGGGAATCATTGGGTTGTCATTCTGGAGAAGTCAGTTCCTTCATCATTTCAGTTGGGCAGAGCCACTATCATGTACACTGTACAAGTCAGCTTCATAGTTATAAGAGTTTGCATATGATGTAGACTAGTTCTGACCCGGCTATTGAGGTGGGTTGAACCGAGTTCTGTGACTATCGAAGGCTGTTGTATTTTAGAGCCGGTTCCTGACTAGGTTCCACACACCTTCACACCAAGGTCTGACAGGAGCTCCAAATTCAGATTTTGTAAGGACATGCATTGCACTGAAAGCATCCCTATTCACTCTATATTTCTTTCATCTTCCTTTTTCTTTTCTTTATTCTTTTTGCACTTATTGCATAAGTGTTTGCTAGGGACTAGCAAAAGGCAAGTATAGGGGGGTGATGAATCTCCATTTCATCACCTTTATTCTATCATTTTGGCCTCAAAAACCCCAGCAAATGCATGTAAATAGCATTAATTTGTATATAATAGCATTCATTGTTTCTTGTATCTATTGTACATTAAATAAGGTTTTTAATGCCAAAATTATAGAATAAAGAGAAGGAAAGAAAAAGGAATAAAATATTGCAAATATTTTATGACCCTAACCCCGAGACCAAGTCCAGAATGGAATTGGTCGACAAGGAATAAAGTAGGGGGAGATAAGGGCCAATGATCCAATAAATACTTCATCCCTTTATGCATTTTTGGCACCTATTTTGTACATAATTATTTATTCATCAAATAAAGAAACTTTGTTCATAAAAGTTGTAGTAGATAATAATGTAAATAAAAATACAAAATTGAGTTTGTGTAAAAATTATACACAATGAACATTTTATGCACAAAATAAAAGGCCAAAATCTCAACTTCACAGACCCATACCTTGCAAATAAAAACTCCAAATCACCCAAACTCACCTTTAATTGTATATAGCATTTCATAAACTATTTTATAAAATTGGTTTCATAATTTTTGGAGTCCATCTGTGAAAGATAGGTTTTTGGCCCTTCTTGTACATAATACCTGATTAAAATATTCATTTTATTCAATATTCATTATTTTTATAAATTACTATTTTTAGAATCTTGTAAATAATGTATATAATTCATATACATATTAGCCTTAGAATAAAACCAAAAAGAATATGTGAAATAAAATAAGTCTATATAGGCAAAATACCTATGAGAAGGATGTACATAAATAAAAAGAGAAAAGCATTCTTTAATTATTTCATTCTTTTATATTTTTACAATAATGTATATATTATATGTATTATTATTAAAAATACAAAGCTAAAATAAAAAAAACAAATAAAATCCATTAAATAAATACAATGTATATAATATACAGGTAAAATACCTATAAGTATACTTACATATACACAAACACATTTATCTAAAAATACAAATAAACTTATAAAAATCAAACAAAAATATCTTTATACTCACAAAAATAAATTATAAATTTATAAAATAAGCCAACAAAACAATAAAAGAAAATAAACAAATTAAAAATAAAATACATGAAAATACATGTAAATACATACATATACATATTATCCAAATAAAACTATAACAAAACACCTCGAAAAATTCAATAAAAATCATAAATAAATACTAGATAAAATAATACACATTTTTTATTTTATAAGAAAAAATTAATAAAATCATTTAGGGCGTCAAATAAATCAATCTTCCTTCAGATTTGCTATTTTGTCTCGTAGCGGCTTACGTGGCCCAATGAGGCGCCGGCCAATGTTGACTCCCAGGTCAACTGTCCCATCCCCCGCTTGGCGTCTCTGAACTGTCTATTCCCCCGATTTCATGCCTTTTTCCCGGGCACACCATCCATCAATCGACAACGCTTCCTTCACAAGAATTGTTCCCTAATCTTCCATGATGCCCGCCGAAATCAAAGATCAACGAGATATTCATTGGATCAGTCAATAATCGCCGGGTAATAAGGCCCCTTGCCAATGTTTATAAATAAAAAGCTTCGCCTCCTTCCTCGAATTTGGCCACTTTTATTCCAACCTAAAGCCTAGATCTCGCTCCTGGATTGTTCCTCGTGACAGGGGGAGTAGCCCAGCACCGTGACTCGGCCGGAGGAAGGAGATTTTGACGCGGTGGAGCTCCGGCGTCCGCCCTGCTCCCTGGAGGCCCCCAGGTATAAGAGCTGCCCTTTCTATGCATTTTTAGTTGGTTTTAGATTCTAGCTTTTCATTCCAGTCATTAGAATAGGTTTTGATTAATGCCTGTAGTTTAGAAATCGAAATTCGAAGTTCCCCGGAGCTCCGCTCCGGCGACTTCTCCACTGTGGATCTGACCGTATCCGACCGCCCTGTTCACCCCATTTCGAAGCCCAACGCTTTCTCCATTTGTCGCACGCATTTGTTCAACCCAGGACCCTAGGTCCTGGCGAATCGGGGCTCCTCCTCCGCCGTTCGTCGGAGCCCCTCCGCCCATCTCCATTGTGCACCGTAGCTTCAAAACCCCGGGTCGAGGAGCAAGCTCTCTCGCCCGCGGTTCTTCCTGTGCAGGTACTTCGAAGAATCGAGCCCAACTGGACTCGCACGGATTCGGGAAGAGGTTCCTGGGGGCCCCTTTCTTCTCCGACCTCGCTCCATCGACTCGGACCCCCAGGAGCCATGAGACCACCGTCAGACGACGCGGAAGCCTCCCAGCTACGATCAGAGAGCTTCAGATGCGCGGGAGGTGCCCGGAGGAGCCCGAGCTACCCGATCGAAGCTCGCCGGGGGAGAGCTTCTTCCCAGTTCTTCCAGGTGCCTTCCGCACCGTTGGATCGAGAGGGGCGGCCCAGATTGAACGTCGACCGTTCGATGAAGATGTACATCCACCGTCAGATCAGCCAGGAGGTTCTAATCCTGGCCCTTCATCGCCGAACCGATGTCCGCCGTCCGATGGCCGCCACGTGGATAAGTGGCGCCTCCAGCGCCGCAGGATGAAAAGCCTTGTTTAAGGGTAAATTTCATACCAAGCCCCTTACTTTTTGTATTTATTATTTAATGCCAAAAATATAAGTTTCAGTTGTAAATAAAATGTATATTTTGCGGAAGGACCCCCGATGTCTCAAGATTTGCACCTTAGTCCTTCCGTGCCTCACGTGCAGCAACCACGTGAGGCGCGTGAAAATTTGCATCTAAACCCTACCGGGTTCTTGTATTTATTAAATGGTCTTGAAAATAAAAGTTAAAGTGTATTTTTGTTGTAATTTTTGCATGTATGCCCCTGCGACTTATTTTATTTGCAAAAACACCCCTACCAGGCCATTTAATTTTTGAAGGCTTTGTCTATTTATTTTATGCTTCATATTAAATCGAAAAATCTTGCAAAAATAGACTTAAGCTCCTGTTTGGTCATGCTTGAATGTCATATTTTTAGTTTTGCATTTTGTTGCATTTTTGCATTTATTAAAATTCAAAAACATGTCTATTATTCCCTGTCTAACTTATAAAATCCCAAAAAAAATATGAAAATGCCTCGAAAAATTCCAAAAAATTACCTATGGTGTATTTTGACCAATATTAGTGTCAGTCCAAAAATCCCTAAAAATCTCAAAAAGAAAACCTTAAAAATTCAAAAATACCCAAAAAGTTCAAAAAATATAAAAAATCAAAGAAAAATCAGAAAAAGATAAACTCAGGCCCTATTTATGCTATATTTTATTATCATTATTAGAAAATTAGGGTGGAGAATTTTTGAGGCTGTTAGCTATTTTTAGTCTCTATTTTTGTGACAGCCAGTACCTAGTCCACTGTTTGCTATTATTTAGCTATTTAAAAATACTAAAAATGTTTGCAAAAATACCCAAAAATCATAAAAACAGTAAAAAGCCATGAAAATTCCAAAAAGACCTTTTTCCTGAATTTTTGACTATTTTTGAGTATTTTTGTGAATATTCTAATATCCCCTTTATGTATATGTATCTATATATCCTAAAAAGAAAAAAAAAGAAAAAAAAGATTATATATATGTAATTAGTTATATGTATTCTCATTAATCTTAACATAAAAAAAGAAAAAAATACCTATATATTTATTTTATTATATTTATATATACCTATATATATATATTACATGTATTAGAAGCTATATACTTACCCTCTATGGGTATATATAATTAATATATTTGTATTATATACATATATATATTTATAATATTTAATATATTTTAATAATATTAATAAAAAATAAAAAAATAAAATAAAAAAAAATAAAAAATAAAAACCCACACAAGGATGACTGTGATTGACATATAGGCTATTGCATTTTGTGTTGCTCTCTGTGGTTCGACCTCTACATACTTGTCACTATACATTTTATGGTAGAGTAAATAAAGATTAATTCACATTTATTTTTGAGCTTGATTGTTGTATTCTTTGGATTGTGGGTTAATTGCTGGTTGACTGGATGTTTTGTGAGCGGTCGCCTCAGCGACACACTTTTTATTATTCATGGAGACCATCGCGAACACCCGGTTATCAGATGGCGCCGTTGTCGGGGAGCAATGAGCATAGCCAAATTGAGTTTTGTCATCCTTGTATAAAAATTTTGATTCATGGTTCATTTTTGTGTGAGCAGCTATTGTTTTATTGCCATTAATCACCATGCTTCCTTTCTTTATTTATTGTGATTATTTTTTCTCTGCTCTATTTGATTGACTGAGTATGCTAATGCAATCTTTTTGTGACTTTGATGCAAGGGACCGCCACGCGAGGATGGCTTCCTAGGAGGCCAAGGCAGCCGAGCTTGGAGGAGGATGGTCTTCTCTTCTCATGACCATCTGGAGAGAGCACCAAAGCAGCAAAGAGAGGGGCATTAGATAGGCTAGATACTTAGGAAAATTATTTTTGTAATTCATGGTGAGAGAGAGACTATTATGGCATGAAATTAAACAGGACTCTACTCTTCACAATGAGGTCCAGTGCTCGGGTGATTGTTCACCTGGGGGCCTCATCGCGGCTTTTTCGAGTTTTCATCGCCTTCTTTTATTTTGTTTCCCGCAGTTTTGAGCTTTTCGCCATTCTTTTACTTTGTTTTGTGTGCTTGGAGCCCCTAGATATAGGTTGCTTGACTCGGTAGCTAGGTCCAAACATTAATAAGAATGCATGTTCCTATAGTCTACTTCGATTGGATCTAGTCAAACTCAAACAAGTTGTAAATTTGTCTCTTAGCCCTCTGTGCCGTAGCGAACCCTGTAAAGCGCTTTCTCCTACCCTCAATTTGTTGAGCAGAGGAGGGGTGAGCCAAGACCGGACTCTCTTGGGCTAGAGACAAATGAGCAACTTCTGGTTCTTCACGCTAATAGCAGCTTATGTTTAGGATGATTTTGTGCCTTGCATACCGACATGTAGATAGGTTTAAAAATTCTGTTTTGCATACCACATGGAGAGAGCTGGGATGCACTGTAAGTCTTCTAACTCAGCATGCATCATTCGGTTCAATGATGAGATTTCCATCATGGAACCACTTGCACGGCTTTTCCGCTATCTCCCTCTGATTTTGAGCACCTAGGACTTAAATGAAAATCTACAAAAACGTTAGGCGCTGGTATGAAAATAGATCCAAAAAAAGTGAAAACCAAAAAAAAAAATTAAAACCAGGGGACTGCTAAATAAACTTTGACCTTAATTAAAATCTATAATGGACTATCATTGTACCGGGTTCATAAAGCCCTCATTGTTTTCAGGTACCTTGGAGGGGGACCAAAACCCTACTCCCTTGAGCGAGTGCGACCCCTAAGGATAGAAAGCCCAAAACCCAGTCTGCAACTGCCTTGTGTATCGCCTGGATTTCCGAAGTAATGGCGCTTCTATCGTACGTAGGCGAGTAGGACTTGGTCACCAATGGTGACTCTCTGTTGTGAGAGCATCGACCCTGTCCGAAGTATTGAGCATAGGCCACGCCTTCACGGGGGTGTCTGTCTCATCGTCCTGCGTCCGAGTAGGTTCTTGCGCGCTCACGGGTGATTCCGTTGCGTGCGAGAACCGAAGTATTGGTTTCGCCTATCGGCTTCCTCTCTCTTTTCTTTGGCTGAGTAGGGATCCAGGAAGGGTTACAAGGACTCCAAAAAGTACAGACTACAGGTTACACAGGAGGAGGACAAGTACGGGATACTCTTCTGGCAGTACTCTCTCCTATAGGGTAGCGTACTAAGGACTTGTTATAAGATATGCCTGAAAACCACAACTCTAAAAATGAAAAGATAATAAATAGCCGAGCTTTTACGGCTTCACATGGCGTGAGTTGGTGAACCCGATTTTGTCTTGTGTTTGAATGGATCTAGATTAAGGTTCAAAGATCAAAGTCCCGCACCTTTGCGCAAATTTTGTTATGTCTTCCTTTGACCACCCCGCTCAACCGAGCCTTTCTACTGTTTTACACTCCTTTTGTTCCTCGTTGACCATCGTATCATTCTTCCAGAATCCGACATTCTCATGTGCTCCGCGAAGTTGATCCATGGATGGTTTCGTCGGGACCATGCCGACACCTACATCGATTCCATGGACTCAACCTCGCCAATAATTTCGAGGCGATTCTCGAGAACCCGATCCGGACTTTGCGGATCGATCTCCCGACTCCTCGTTTTCTACCTTTCTACTGGCCACCCAATAAACTGGGATCACTTTTGTCCCGCTATCGTCGTTGTGAATGGGAGTCGATTACAGTCTACATCATTTTTCCATTCACAACATGCTGGGGTTAACCTGAATTCCAGCTTAATCACGGCAGCTGAAAGTTAATTACAAGTGATCTGATTCGGACTACCTCATTCTGCAGATAGAAGCCAGAGCGAGCCCTGGAGTCTACTCCGGAGTTCATCTCGTCCGACTCAGACCCTGACATGGCTCCAGGAGGAAAGGGCAAGGGTCAGCAGCCACCCATACCAGAGGGACAGGTGCCAGATCAGAACCAAGTCAATGCACAGCTGCTGGCATCTATCCAGGCCATACAGCAGCAGCTGACTGAGCAGGCCCTTACACAGACTGCTTTCCAGGATATGTTGAATGATGTGATAAACCGCAATGACGGAGGAGGAGGCCGAGGCAGAGGAGGCAGGGGAGGAGGAGGTGGAGGTGGAGAAGGTGGTGATGACCCCAATGATGATCCCGAATTCCCACCACCGCCGAAACCGACACTCAAAGAAACATACAATCCGGGAGACAGCCAGATGACCGAGTGGATTCTCATTCCACCGGTACACGCTCACTTTGAGCTGAAACCCCAATTCATAGCCCTTCTCCCTGCATTCCATGGCAACACCAATGAAGAGCCATACATTCACCTGCAGCAATTCTCCCGCATTTGCCGCACCACCCACTATCCAAATGTCCCCCTGGACATTGTCAAGATGACGGCTTTCCCCTTCAGTCTACAGGATAAGGCCCTCTATTGGGTCAATCACATGGGAAAGGTTGTGACGACCTGGGAGGAGTTGAAATCTGCCTTCCTGCACAAGTACTACCCTCTCGGTCGGCTCAACCAAATGCGAGCCCGTATTAGCAATTTCTCCCAAGGAGCACATGAGTCCGTACATGAGGCTTGGGAGCGATTCACTGATCTGCAGGAGAAGTGTCCCCACCACGAGATCCCTAAGACCAGCCTGGTCCAGCATTTCTTCGGGGGACTCAATATTGAAAGTCAAAGGCTCGTGGACGCAGCATGTGGGGGCTCCCATTTCAACAAGGATGAAGATGTTGTATGGCAGATTTTCGAAGAAATGGCCGAAGGAGAGGCCGCCCTCTCTTCATCCAAGGCGTACCAGAAGCAGCCCCAGATCCTTCAGAAACAAGTCCACATGGCTGCATCAAAAGAAGCAGAGAGAGATGAGAGCTCCAACCTCAGCATCATTGGGGGCCATCTCTCTAAGGTCGACATAATCGAGAAGCGATCACAGGACCTTGAAAAACTCGCTGTGATCGAGAAGAGGACCCAGAACCTGGATAAACTCGATCAGATCAACAAGAACCTAGAGCTGTTGGTCGGTACGATCAACTCCGTCCAGTCGGCTACACCATCAGACGCTCCCGCTGAGAAGAAGGACGAGCCGCAACCGCAGCATCAGCCTCAGCCGAGCCAGCAGCCACCGGCAGTCCAGCACGTGTACTACGTGCAGGCGCCCGACCAGGGCCCGCCGCAGCAGCAGATGGTCGTTTACCAGCCAGAGTTGCTTTCCATTCCTGATCCAGTTTTCCCACCACCACCCCTGATCCAAGAAGTTAACGGGGTATGGACGAATGATGCACAGCCGACCCGTCCTCAGGGACAACTCCAGGGTCAGCAATTTGCCAACCGGCAGTACCACCAACCTCAGGGTGGTCGTTTTGGCCAAACCTCTCAACCTCACCAACAACACCAGCAGCCTCCCCAGTTTGCACAACAATGGAGGCAGAATTTTCCTTACCAACAGCCGCAGTACCGCCATCCACAGCCGTATCACCAGTATGCGGCTGCTCAGCCTCAACCATACCAGCAGTATCCACCTCCGTCCTACCAGCAACTTCAACTTCCTGCTCCACCACAGCAACACCACCAGCAGCCTCCCCACTCATCTAACCAACAGCAGCGTGGTCTGCACGCTGCATCTTCTGATGTCCCCCCAGCTAATCCCACCATGGAGTGTCTAGCCCAGCTTGTTCAAGGGCTAGCGGAGATGACCAAGCGGCTTGATGACCTGACCGCCACTCGCACTACCATTCCGGCGCAGGTCGAAGCCAACCCCAACAATTTCAAGAAGAAGGAGCAGGTAGAATGTGATGTCCAGTCCGCGTGTGATAATGATATTACTGTTTATTCTAATGTTGTTACTCTCAGGAGCGGTAGGGCCTTGCCTCCGCCTGCTACCAGATGTGGGGTGAATAAAGAAACAGGTGGATCGTCATCTTCTGCATCAGCCGTGCCAGCTCCAGGGGCGGGTGAGGAGGAAGAGGAAGGAGAAGCCAGTCCAGTCGTCGTGCTATGTCATCAGCCTCAGCCAAAAACACAAAAAAATCAGCAAAAAAAAACAACAAAAAGAAGCATGTAGCAGAAGTGAAGCCGCGCCAGCTTTGGAGGAGCCGCCAGCAGCAGCCGATCCCTCGCCAACCGATGGAGCCTATGCTACCCGTTTTGATCGCCCAGCAGCACCAGCATATTCAGATCCAGCTTGTACTCCTTTTTGTAGTCCGGATGTACAACATTCTATGGGCGATGATTTTGATGTAAATAAGAACTCTAATTTTCCTGCAAGTAATGTGAATATTCCTTTTCCGCATGCAATGCAAAAATCCAAAAAAATTGCAAAAAGAAAAAATGCATTGTCTGATCCAGGTGTCGTGGACATTTTGGATAAATTGACTGTTGAGATTCCCTTGTTGAAGGCCGTGGAATACATGCCAGCTGTGAAGAAAGGATTGAAAGAGGCATGTACTAACAGGCGTCGCCCAGCGCAAGATAACAGACGCCGAGAGGTAGAAAAGCACGTCTTATCCATGGCCACAGTTGCAGCTATCACCAACCTCCCCCAAAAAAAGCGAGATAAAGGGGCACCTCTGATCAGTTGTGTGATTTTCGATCAGGTCTTCGAGCGTACTCTTCTAGACAGTGATTCTTCCATCAACCTTCTGCCCTCGTCCATAATGCAAGAATTCGGGCTGGGACCGCTCAAGCAGACACGAATGATCCTTCAGTTCGCTGACCGATCTGTTAAGCGGCCCCGAGGTTTGTTGGAAGACGTGATAGTTACCGTGCAGGAGATGAAATTCCCAACTGATTTTGTAGTCCTTGACATGGACTCGCCTGCACCACTGCTCCAGACTCCTATCATCCTTGGCAGACCATTTCTCCGTACTTCCGGTGCCGTGGTTGATTACGGGTCTGGAAAGATCACTTTCAGCTCGAACACCCAGCAAATCACGATCAACATGAACAAGGAGCAGAATGCCGCAGCTGATGAGAGTCAAGCAGCACCAGAAGCAGACTGTGATTTTATTGCAGAAATCAGAGACTCAGAATTGTCACTGGACGATCCATGGACCCGAGAAATCCTCACTCTTGAGGAGGGCTTGGAAAGCACAGTCAGCATATGCTCCGATGATTTGTGGGAGACAGATTCTCAGATGCAGGCGCATCTTCTTGAGCATTCACTCCAGACCGAACATGATCAGCTCACCGCAGAACCGTTTGGTACATCACTGGGATCTCAACAGGATGTTGAGGATGGTGACAGTCTCAAGGTACATCCCACCACCAGCATGGTATCTGAAGTGACAGATAAAGTGGACAGAACAAAGCCAGAACTCAAGCCACTTCCTGCAGGCCTGAAGTATGCTTTCCTTGCGGGTGAAGAACACATGTATCCTGTCATCATCAGCAGCAAGCTGAGTCCGGATCAAGAATCTCGACTTTTCGAGGTTCTAGAAAAGAACCGCAAGGCACTTGGTTGGAGCGTATCAGACCTCCGAGGGATAAATCCAGCTCTGTGCTCACACCATATCTATCTAGAAGACGATGCCAAGCCGTCTCGCGAATTTCAGAGAAGGCTAAACCCTAACCTTCGGGACGTGGTCATGAAAGAAATCACAAAGTGGTGTGATGCAGGCTTCATTTATCCCATCTCCGATTCAAAGTGGGTAAGCCCCCTGCATGTAGTTCCCAAGAAATCCGGGTTTACCGTGGTCACAAATGAAAAAGGAGAGGAAATTTCTACTCGGGTACCAACCTCCTGGCGGGTGTGTGTTGACTACCGTCGTCTTAACGCAACAACCAAGAAGGACCACTTTCCCTTGCCATTTATTGACCAAGTATTGGAGAGATTAGCAGGCAAGGAGTTCTTCTGCTTTCTGGATGGGTACTCCGGGTACAACCAAGTGGCGATCGCCCCTGAGGATCAAGAGAAGACTACCTTCACTTGCCCGTTCGGTACCTACGCCTTCAAGAGGATGCCCTTTGGATTATGCAATGCACCCGCAACCTTCCAAAGATGCATGCTAGCTGTATTCGCCGAGATGGTAGGCAGTTTTCTCGAGGTGTTCATGGATGATTTCTCTGTCTATGGTGATAGTTTTGATTCTTGCCTCGAGCACCTAGACAGAGTGCTTCAGAAATGCCGGGAAGTCAATTTAGTGCTCTCATGGGAAAAGAGCCACTTTATGGTCACAGAGGGTATTGTGCTGGGCCATGTCGTTTCCAAACGTGGCATGGAAGTCGATCCAGCCAAGGTAGATGTCATTTCAAACCTTTAGCCACCTCAGTCAGTAAAGAATGTGAGGTCATTCCTGGGGCATGTGGGATTTTACAGACGATTTATCAAGGACTTCAGCCGCATTGCCCGACCTCTGACAGAACTCTTGTGCAAGGAGACGGAGTTCATTGTTGATCAGCCGGTTCTCCTTGCTTTCAATCAATTGAAGGAGCTTATCACTCAGGCTCCAATCTTACAGCCTCCCGACTGGACTCTTCCATTTGAGATAATGACCGATGCGTCAGATTTTGCAGTCGGAGCTGTTCTTGGACAGAGGAAAGACAAGGCGCCCTATGCCATTCACTATGCCAGCAGAACATTAGATGAAGCTCAAAGAAATTATACAGTGACAGAGAAAGAACTGCTGGCTGTGGTTTTCGCCTTAGAGAAGTTCAGATCCTATCTGTTAGGGTCAAAAGTCACAATTTTCACAGACCACTCTGCTATCCGGTACCTACAGCAGAAGAAGGATGCCAAGCCCAGACTGATTCGTTGGATCCTTCTCCTCCAGGAGTTCGATCTGGAAATTAAGGACAAACCTGGAGTTCAGAATGTGGTAGCAGATCACCTCTCCAGAATTGAGCAGCATGAGTCTCCGCTGAGTAATGCACCTATCACAGAAACCTTCCCTGACGAAGCTATCTTAGCCGTGGATGCTCTCCCTTGGTATGCTGACATTGTCAATTACCTCGCCTCGGGGGTAATACCTTCGGATTGGACGAAGAATCAGAAGAACAAATTCATGTCTACCATCCGCTTCTACCAGTGGGAAGATCCTCTTCTATTCAGAGAAGGGGCAGATTGTATTTGGCGCAGGTGCATCCCTCAGACGGAGCAATCTAGTGTCCTTGAGCATTGTCATTCGCTCTAATCTGGTGGACAACATTCTGGAGATCGTACGGCAGCGAAAGTAATGCAGTGTGGCTTCTGGTGGCCCTCATTATTCAAGGATGCAGCAGACTTTGTTAAAAGATGTATTGACTGTCAGCGACTGAAAGGGACACTCACTGCCAAAGACTCAATGCCTCTGAAAATCATTCAGATAGCAGATGTTTTCGATGCATGGGGCATTGACTTCATGGGACCTTTCCCTAACAGTCAAGGTTTTGAGCACATCCTTCTTGCCGTAGATTACGTGAGCCGTTGGGTTGAAGCTATCCCCGCCCGAGCCGCCGACAGCAAAACAGTTTGCCAGTTTCTGAAGAAGAACATCATTTCGCGGTTTGGGATACCAAAGATTCTCATCTCAGATGGGGGTAGCCATTTCATCAACAAAGAGGTCAAAAAGTTAACGAAGGAGTACGGCATCGATCACCGTGTCGCGTCTCCTTATCATCCGCAGACCAATGGCATGGCGGAGTTATCCAATAGAGAAATCAAGACCATATTGCAGAAACTTGTTAGGCCAAACAGAAAAGACTGGTCTCAACTCTTGGACTCAGCGCTTTGGGCTTACCGTACGGCCTACAAGTCTCCCTTGGGCATGTCGCCCTACCGTCTTGTATATGGAAAACCATGCCATCTGCCCGTGGAATTAATTCACAAATCTCTTTGGGCAATTAGTAATTGTAACTTGGACTCACGAAAAGGTGGTCAGAAGAGAAAAGACGATCTGAACAGGCTCTTGGAATTCCGAGACTGTGCATACGATAACACCTTGATGTACAAGGAGAAGGTGAAACGCTGGCATGACCGGCACATCAGACGAAAGACCTTCGACGTTGGGCAGAAAGTGTGGTTGTTTGATGCAAAGTTGCGGATATTCCCAGGTAAATTAAAAAGTAAGTGGACAGGGCCATTCCGAGTGTGTGAAGTGCGTGACAACGGAAGCATTGCGATATCAGAATTGTCCCCTGACGCACAGCCCTTCGTCGTCAACGGCCAACTACTGAAGCCTTACTTGGAGCCCGATGCATTCTTGGCCATAGTTGACTCTATTCAACTAGTGCACTACGATGACATCCCCTCAGCACCTGCAGCACCAAAAGATTCAGACGATGTACTCCAACCATTATTTCTCTGATTTTCTTCTTTTCTTCTTTTCCTTTTCTATTTTCTTTTTCTATCTAAAAGGTGCCGCCTTTGTAGACAGTTTTCTATACTTAGGACGTACTTTGTCCTAAGTATAGGGGGATGTGCACCTAGAGTTTTTTTTTATTTCAGTTCGATCTTCTCCATTGTCTCCTCTTCTTGTCTATACTTAGGAGTATCCTACCCTAAGTATAGGGGGAGACAATCTGAGTACGATCAGTATATCCCCACCCTTGACCCTCCCCGCTTTTTGTACAGTCTGCTATACTTAGGATTATTTGATCCTATGTATAGGGGGGACGGTCAACTTCCAATTCATTCATTTCATTCATATTTATTCTTTAGATCTGTCTATACTCAGTACGAGTTATGTCTTTGCTTTTCCCTTTCGATCTATGAGGACATAGCTCAAGCTAAGTATAGGGGGGTCGTATGTACCATGTATATACTTAAAGCCATAACTCATACTGAAAAATAAAATATCACTATAACATAAAATAAAATGTAAAAAGTAGCTTTATAATAATAATTGTGAGTTCCTCAGGCTCATTGTAATTATACTGACTAGTGAGTCAGAAAAGTGTTTTGTACGAAACATTTTCCTTTGAAAAATCTTGTGAAATTTGTTTGAAAATAGCGTGAACAAGTATTCAACGATTGAAAAATTAGTTTGTGTGTAAAACCTATTTTCTTTGAGTGAAAGCAAAAACTTTGTGAAAATTAGTGTGCAAATGATTGTGAAATTTTGATTGTCAAAAATTGTTTTGAAAAATCTATCTATGTTGTATAAAACATTTGTAAAAGGATTTTCAAATGCGTATACATGTTGCAAAATTATTTTGGACTAGAGTTTTCAAAAACCCTTGTGAAAATGATTCTCGAGTAAGTCTGAGGAATCCGCACAAAAATCTCTCATTTGTAAATAAGGAATAAGTCAAATAAAGTTTATAAGAACTGAAACCATATTATACATCAAATACAATTTTTCTTCTTTTGTATCTACTGATTAATAAATCAGATACCTAGACAGTATGATTTGAAAAATAGTGTGACCAGTTTTGAAAAATTTGAGGTGAAATGATTTCAAATGTGTGAAACTGTGTTGATTGCAAAACTTTTCTTTGTGTGAAAGAAAGGATTTCAAAAACCTATGTGCAAATATTTTGAAAAATGATTGTCAAACTTATTGTGAAAATTGTATATATACACATATAGTGTGAAAAATCTTTGCAAAAATAGTTTTCAAATGTGTGTAAAGGATTGCAAAAATTATCGTGTACTATAGTTTGTAAAATTATTTTCAAAAAGCTAATAAGAACACCATTGCAGATACTAGTAAATCAGAAACAAGACACATACAATTCTTTCTGTACATACCCAAATAAACTATTTCATTCATACCTGTAAAGTTGCTAAAAATTCCTAAATTTTGAAAATAAAGCCGCACGCCCGTGTAAATAAGTGTATATACTTTTTGAATATTTTCAGTTCATACTTCCTGTGCAGAAATTCTTTTTGTAAAAACATTCTTTGATCCTTTCAAATTTTTGTGAAAAATTGCATCATTCATTGTGCACAGCATAAGCATACCATTCATATTCTTTTTGAGTGAAGCTTGATGATTGAATCAGTCTAAGAAAGTCTCAAATTGGAGCTCGGTTAGACCTTATCGCACCTAATTGCACTGGAACCTTATGGGAACTAGGTTTAAGGTACTTCAGGTCTATACAGACTTAATTCTTTGAGAAATCAGGGCTGGGTTCAAGTCACCTCAGTGGACTAACTAGAACTTTTCAAGACACACGTATGACTCTTGCCGACCGTGATCTAACTTGGATACCTGCACCTTTCACTTGGCTCAACTCAGTTGGAGTGGTGAGGGGGTTGGATTTGCCAGTCTGAGACGCACACGGGTGGAAACATTCGTCCTCGTCTAGGGAGGGAAGTGCACCCCAACCGGATCCAATAGCAATGAGGTCTAAAGACAGGAGATTGTGGGTTGCGATAAAGCTTCAAAAGAGGGATAGTCTACTGGCTCAAGAGGAAAAACTCCTTATGTAAATGCTGCTGTGAATAGTATGTTGAAAAAAAAATAGTCAGGCCTGTACAAAAATAAAATGCCTGCAAAGTATGTACAAAGTCAATAAGCAAGTTTGAGCTCCAAAGACAAATATGTAAGCCTGCAGCTGGATGACTTGACTACACTGGTCTTGCATCCCAGGATAGGTAGCTACACTAGCTACCGTCCATTCTTCTCTTCACCCCCTCCTCTTGAGCTGGTTGCCACTTGAACTTAGAAGGGAATACCCTGCTCCTCGAGGAAAGAGCTGTTGGATTGGGGAATCATTGGGTTGTCATTCTGGAGAAGTCAGTTCCTTCATCATTTCAGTTGGGGAGAGCCACTATCACGTACACTGTACAAGTCAGCTTCATAGTTATAAGAGTTTGCGTATGATGTAGACTAGTTCTGACCCGACTATTGAGGTGGGTTGAACCGAGTTCTGTGACTATCGAAGGCTGTTGTATTTTAGAGCTGGTTCCTGACTAGGTTCCACACACCTTCACACCAAGGTCTGACAGGAGCTCCAAATTCAGATTTTGTAAGGACATGCATTGCACTGAAAGCATCCCTATTCACTCTATATTTCTTTCATCTTCCTTTTTCTTTTCTTTATTCTTTTTGCACTTATTGCATAAGTGTTTGCTAGGGACTAGCAAAAGGCAAGTATAGGGGGGTGATGAATCTCCATTTCATCACCTTTATTCTATCATTTTGGCCTCAAAAACCCCAGCAAATGCATGTAAATAGCATTAATTTGTATATAATAGCATTCATTGTTTCTTGTATCTATTGTACATTAAATAAGGTTTTTAATGCCAAAATTATAGAATAAAGAGAAGGAAAGAAAAAGGAATAAAATATTGCAAATATTTTATGACCCTAACCCCGAGACCAAGTCCAAAATGGAATTGGTCGACAAGGAATAAAGTAGGGGGGGATAAGGGCCAATGATCCAATAAATACTTCATCCCTTTATGCATTTTTGGCACCTATTTTGTACATAATTATTTATTCATCAAATAAAGAAACTTTGTTCATAAAAGTTGTAGATAATAATGTAAATAAAAATACAAAATTGAGTTTGTGTAAAAATTATACACAATGAACATTTTATGCACAAAATAAAAAGCCAAAATCTCAACTTCACAGACCCATACCTTGCAAATAAAAACTCCAAATCACCCAAACTCATCTTTAATTGTATATAGCATTTCATAAACTATTTTATAAAATTGGTTTCATAATTTTTGGAGTCCATCTGTGAAAGATAGGTTTTTGGCCCTTCTTGTACATAATACCTGATTAAAATATTCATTTTATTCAATATTCATTATTTTTATAAATTACTATTTTTAGAATCTTGTAAATAATGTATATAATTCATATACATATTAGCCTTAGAATAAAACCAAAAAGAATATGTGAAATAAAATAAGTCTATATAGGCAAAATACCTATGAGAAGGATGTACATAAATAAAAAGAGAAAAGCATTCTTTAATTATTTCATTCTTTTATATTTTTACAATAATGTATATATTATATGTATTATTATTAAAAATACAAAGCTAAAATAAAAAAAAACAAATAAAATCCATTAAATAAATACAATGTATATAATATACAGGTAAAATACCTATAAGTATACTTACATATACACAAACACATTTATCTAAAAATACAAATAAACTTATAAAAATCAAAAAAAAATATCTTTATACTCACAAAAATAAATTATAAATTTATAAAATAAGCCAACAAAATAATAAAAGAAAATAAACAAATTAAAAATAAAATACATGAAATTACATGTAAATACATACATATACATATTATCCAAATAAAACTATAACAAAACACCTCGAAAAATTCAATAAAAATCATAAATAAATACTAGATAAAATAATACACATTTTTTATTTTATAAGAAAAAATTAATAAAATCATTTAGGGCGTCAAATAAATCAATCTTCCTTCAGATTTGCTATTTTGTCTCGTAGCGGCTTACGTGGCCCAATGAGGCGCCGGCCAACGTTGACTCCCAGGTCAATTGTCCCATCCCTCGCCTGGCGTCTCTGAACTGTCTATTCCCCCGATTTCATGCCTTTTTCCCAGGCACACCATCCATCAATCGACAACGCTTCCTTCACAAGAATTGTTCCCTAATCTTCCATGATGCCCGCCGAAATCAAAGATCAACGAGATATTCATTGGATCAGTCAATAATCGCCGGGTAATAAGGCCCCTTGCCAATGTTTATAAATAAAAAGCTCCGCCTCCTTCCTCGAATTTGGCCACTTTTATTCCAACCTAAAGCCTAGATCTCGCTCCTGGATTGTTCCTCGTGACAGGGGGAGTAGCCCGGCACCGTGACTCGGCCGGAGGAAGGAGATTTTGACGCGGCGGAGCTCCGGCGTCCGCCCTGCTCCCTGGAGGCCCCCAGGTATAAGAGCTGCCCTTTCTATGCATTTTTAGTTAGTTTTAGATTCTAGCTTTTCATTCCAGTCATTATAATAGGTTTTGATTAATGCCTGTAGTTTAGAAATCGAAATTCGAAGTTCGCCGGAGCTCCGCTCCGGCGACTTCTCCATTGTGGATCTGACCGTATCCGACCGCCCTGTTCACCCCATTTCGAAGCCCAACGCTTTCTCCATCTGTCGCACGCATTTGTTCAACCCAGGACCCTAGGTCCTGGCGAATCGGGGCTCCTCCTCCGCCGTTCGTCGGAGCCCCTCCGCCCATCTCCATTGTGCACCGTAGCTTCAAAACCCCGGGTCGAGGAGCAAGCTCTCTTGCCCGCGGTTCTTCCTGTGCAGGTACTTCGAAGAATCGAGCCCAACTGGACTCGCACGGATCCGGGAAGAGGTTCCTGAGGGGCCCTTTCTTCTCCGACCTCGCTCCATCGACTCGGACCCCCAGGAGCCATGAGACCACCGTCAGACGACGCGGAAGCCTCCCAGATACGATCAGAGAGCTTCAGATGCGTGGGAGGTGCCCGGAGGAGCCCGAGCTACCCGATCGAAGCTCGCCAGGGGCGAGCTTCTTCCCAGTTCTTCCAGGTGCCTTCCGCACCGTTGGATCGAGAGGGGCGGCCCAGATTGAACGCCGACCGTTCGATGAAGATGTACATCCACCTTCAGATCAGCCAGGAGGTTCTAATCCTGGCCCTTCATCGCCGAACCGATGTCCGCCGTCCGATGGCCGCCACGTGGATAAGTGGCGCCTCCAGCGCCGCAGGATGAAAAGCCTTGTTTAGGGGTAAATTTCATACCAAGCCCCTTACTTTTTGTATTTATTATTTAATGCCAAAAATATAAGTTTCAGTTGTAAATAAAATGTATATTTTGCGGAAGGACCCCCGATGTCTCAAGATTTGCACCTTAGTCCTTCCGTGCCTCACGTGCAACAACCACGTGAGGCGCGTGAAAATTTGCATCTAAACCCTGCCGGGTTCTTGTGTTTATTAAATGGTCCTGAAAATAAAAGATAAAGTGTATTTTCGTTGTAATTTTTGCATGTATGCCCCTGCGACTTATTTTATTTGCAAAAACACCCCTGCCAGGCCATTTAATTTTTGAAGGCTTTGTCTATTTATTTTATGCTTCATATTAAATCGAAAGATCTTGCAAAAATAGACTTAAGCTCCTGTTTGTCATGCTTGAACGCCATATTTTTAGTTTTGCATTTTGTTGCATTTTTGCATTTATTAAAATTCAAAAACATGTCTATTATTCCCTGTCTAACTTATAAAATCCCAAAAAAATATGAAAATGCCTCGAAAAATTCCAAAAAAATTACCTATGGTGTATTTTGACCAATATTAGTGTCAGTCCAAAAATCCCTAAAAATCTCAAAAAGAAAACCTTAAAAATTCAAAAATACCCAAAAAATTCAAAAAATTATAAAAAATCAAAGAAAAATCAGAAAAATATAAACTCAGGCCCTATTTATGATATATTTTATTATCGTTATTAGAAAATTAGGGTGGAGAATTTTTTAGGCTGTTAACTATTTTTAGTCTCTATTTTTGTGACAGCCAGTACCTAGTCCACTGTTTGTTATTATTTAGCTATTTAAAAATACTAAAAATGTTTGCAAAAATACCCAAAAATCATAAAAACAGTAAAAAGCCATGAAAATTCCAAAAAGACCTTTTTCCTGAATTTTTGACTATTTTTTAGTATTTTTCTGAATATTCTAATACCCCCTTTATGTATATGTATCTATATATCCTAAAAAGAAAAAAAAAGAAAAAAAAAGATTATATATATGTAATTAGTTATATGTATTCTCATTAATCTTAACATAAAAAAAAGAAAAAAATACCTATATATTTATTTTATTATATTTATATATACCTATATATATATATTACATGTATTAGAAGCTATATACTTACCCTCTATGGGTATATATAATTAATATATTTGTATTATATACATATATATATTTATAATATTTAATATATTTTAATAATATTAATAAAAAATAATAAAAAAATAAAATAAAAAAATAAAAAATAAAAACCCACACAAGGATGACTGTGATTGACATATAGGCTATTGCATTTTGTGTTGCTCTCTGTGGTTCGACCTCTACATACTTGTCACTATACATTTTATGGTAGAGTAAATAAAGATTAATTCACATTTATTTTTGAGCTTGATTGTTGTATTCTTTGGATTGTGGGTTAATTGCTGGTTGACTGGATGTTTTGTGAGCGGTCGCCTCAGCGACACACTTTTTATTATTCATGGAGACCCTCGCGAACACCCGGTTATCAGTACTACCTGGATGCAGTTCAAGGACTTATTCCTGAAAAAGTTCTACCCTCTCAGTAGAACTAACCAAATGAGAACGAAGATCGCCAGCTTCTCCCAAGGACCGAGTGAACCTTCCATGATGTCTGGGATAGGTTCAATGACTTAGTGCAGAAATGCCCCTGCCACGGCATTTCTAAGGCGATCTTAGTCCAGACCTTGTTCTGTGGTCTAACGCCGGAGATGCAGGGGCTAGTCAGTGCCGCCTATGGAGGAAGCTATCTGAACAAAAACGAGCACGCTGTATGGAAGATCTTGGAGCAGATGGCGGAAACCGGCAGGTTGCAGGCCATCAGGGCCTATCAGTTGTCTCCTTCAATCATATCCAAGAGACAACCCGAAGGACTGTAGAGGATCTGACCGAGGACCTCATCCCCAGCATGGGGATGATCGCTGATAAGCTAACCATGGTGGAGCAGATCCACGAGAGGGTCACTGACCTTGAGTCTCTCTCACGTCTACCGAAGCAAGTGGAGGAACTCACTGAGAAGGTAGCTAAGATGAAGCTACCTGCCCCTTCTGCACCACCTGCACCTGTGCATCGAGTCCATCTTGTGCAGGAGCAGGCACCGGGGCCTCACAGTTGCTGGGTGGAGGATCAGACTTACACCCAGCAGGACCAGCATGCACCCCCACCAGCAGAGACAGGATACGAGGAGCCTCTGCAGATGTTCGAGATCAACAGGTTGTGGTACAGCCGCAACCCCGTTAGTAGACAGTCGGGGATGGGGAATGGTCAGCCTCACCGACCTTCCCCAGCTTACCAAGGAACCAGCTCCGTCCCCGCACCGCGCTTTCAGTCCAGGCCAGAACAAGTGTACCAGCCTCAGCAGCACCAGCAGCAGCAGCACACATATCAACAGGGCCCAGCACCGTCCCACCAGTAGCAGCAATATCGGCATGGCCAGCAGGGCCAATACAGAACCTCGTCCGTGAATCTGCCAACCCAGCCCACCGAATTGGAGTCCCTCACCTTGGCAATACAGACCCTGTCTGATAGGGTCCAACAGATGCAGAACGATTATCTGGATATGAGAATCGATATTAATCGTGTCTCTCGTACCCAGGACCAGCAGATGGCACCAAAGACCCCAATTCCTGCATAGGTTCAGGCCAACCCGAACAGCATAATCCATGGCCATAACCGACCTCATGATCAGGTATATTATTCAGATAATTATTTATCTGAACATGAGATCCTTTCGTACGATAATGTAAATCATGTCCCTCAGGAGCGGAAGGATCGTGACCATACCTGATCGGGCACGGGCACAGAAGGAAGAAGACTCCGAGTCTCTACCTGAGGAGAACTTGGAGGAAGAGGAGGAGCATAACCACCACCATCGCCGGCAGAAGAAGAGGACATCTGAGTCCTCGAAGCAACAGTCCCGCATCCGCATGGAGTCCGACGAAACCGATGAAGAGCCCGCACCTCCATCTGAGGAGGATCGTCTAGCAGTCGCGGAAGAAGCATCACCGGTTTCGCCACAGCATTTTCTTTTCAGTCAGAGTCAGAGTCCTAGTTTGTTTCAGAGTCAGAGTCATGTAAAGAACTCAGTTCCCTAAGTTAATGAAAATCTTTCAGTTTCTGAACATGAGTTGGAGTCAATAATCCCTTTCCCCCGAGCTCTCAAGGGTGGAAAGAAGAAAATGAAAAAAATCCAAAAAGATGACCCTGAGATGGCAGAGTTCTGCAACAAACACATCAAGGTCACAATCCCCTTTGACAAGTACGTGGAGATGACCCCTGCATTCCAAAAATACCTTAAGGTGAGATGCACACCTACTAGGGTTAGCAGGAAGACCAAAAGCCGTGTTGAGAAACACGTTTTATCAGTAGCCACGACTTGTGCAATAAAGAACTCGTTTCCAAGGAAACGAAGAGACATGGGTGCACACTATGTAGTGAGTCATGTTGATGACATCGCGTTTGCACGCACTCTCCTGGACAATTGTTCCTCAATCAATCTGATGCCTACCGTCTTCTATGAGCGACTTAATCTCGGACCTCTTAGGAAATCTAGAGCCCTTCTACAATTTGCTGATAAATCAACCAAGAGGTCCCAAGGAGAATTGAGGAGCATTGTGATCAAAGTCGAGGGGCAAGAATACATGGTGGACTTCACTGTCCTGGATATGGAAACCCCTCGTAATTGGAGAGATTCCCAGATCATCTTAGGCAGGCCCTTCCTCTAAACAGCGGGGGCCTTGTTCGATTATAAGATCAGGAAGATCCAGTTCCAAACTCCAGGCGGAGATGAGGAACTTGAGATGAAGCAGACAAGATGGCAGAGACCGGATTCCGAATCCAGCACCGAGTACTCTTCTACCGAAGCAGACTGCGAGCATGTAGACACAGTTGGGCCATGGAGACAGAACCCAGCCAGCACCGACGAGTCCATCCCCTTGATGAATCCATGATTCATTAACTTTTCTGTCGCATTTTGTCTTAAAACCCTTAACAAATACATGTAAATATCCATTAATTCTCATATTTTAACAAAACACCATTCATGTGTAAATATTCACTTTTA
Organism: Ottelia alismoides; assembly: GCA_037367405.1. NCBI lineage: Eukaryota > Viridiplantae > Streptophyta > Magnoliopsida > Alismatales > Hydrocharitaceae > Ottelia > Ottelia alismoides. Next base: position 15,493 of record JAZKJV010002499.1, on the reverse strand, counting down.
ACCACTAAAATCATGTAAATAAATAAAGAATCGGAAAAAAAAAGAAAAAGGTAGATTGAATATATGTATATATATACAATATGACTTAAATATAAATATAGCTGTAAGATATATTTATAGCCCAACCCCCGAGACCAAGTCAGCATGGATTGGTTGACAAACCAATAAGTAGGGGGAGATAAGGAAAGAAAACCAAAGAAAAATAATCTAACACATGTATATACACCTTTCACTATTTATAAAATAAATACAAAACTTCAAAGAATTTTAATTATTTCATATTAACATATTTTTCACCAAATCTTTCTCCTAATCATTTCTAAAAATGTATATAAAAATAAGTTAAAAATATTACCCTGTATATATGCCGAGAAATCCAGCCTACAAATTATCAAAATCTCAACTTCCGAACATCATAACTTCCTCATACGAACTCCAATTTCACTCTACTCACTTTAAAGTTCATAAAATAATATTATCTAATTAACAAAGGTGGTTTCATCGAATTCGGAGTCCGTTTGCAAAAAGTCGGTTTTAGGACCAAAAGACAAAGGGGTTTCTGGGCTATTTATTTTATGTAAAACACATTATTTATCATTTTCTTAATTTTATAATTTTTAAATTATTTCATGATCTTGTAGTTTCACTATAAATTATTTCATAATTTTTGGAGACTATTTATTATTTTAATAAAATCAAAAACTACAAAATATAGGTATAAAAGACTTATTTAAATACTAACCCTATTTATTAAATATGTAAATTAATTCATAAAAATATATAAAAATTCATATAAACTTTATTTAATACCCTAATAATCAAGAAAATATAAAATTAATTTTTACTTATTTATTTATTAACTTAAAAATCTAAAACTTATTTATAAATACATATTAATCAATATAATATTTATATTTTAAATAATGTTTATTATTTCTAAAAAAATATTTATACCATATTTTAGAAAATTAATTTATTTAAACTTTTTGTATTTACACCTATTTAAAATAATGTAATTAACTATTTTATATCTAATTTATAAGAGATTTATGCTCCTGGACCAACCAGGTGCTGACACTTGTCAGCACCTGGGCCTTCTTCTTCTTCTTCAAGAAGAGGTTGCGCCGGAGTTTGTTCAGCTGGCCATCTTCGCCCATTTATTCCGCGCCATTCCAGAAGCTTCAGACCAATCTAAACCGATGGATCTCTTCCTCCAACAACCTCCTCCATCGCCCATCGTTCATCTCGACTTGGAGCCCAAGCCAATCGCCCTATGTAAAGGCCCCAAGTCGCCATAGCTAAACAACTCTCCTAACAACTCAAGAGCCCAGCTCCAGGTGTACCGACCCCCCACCTTCCTAGCCTGATTCCGGCTAACCCACGGTGGTGACAGCACCAAGGAGAAGCCCGCAAGGAAGAGGAGTCGACGGAGGAGGTTCCAAGGCCAAACTTGGCCTTGCATCGCAGCTCTACGCCGCGTCGGAGCTCTGGTTGAAGTCGCCATCGAGCACATCGTCCAGGTAATACACCTTGACATTCCATAGGCTTTTTCGTCCATTTTGTTTCGATTTCCTCTCGATTTTCGTGCGTTGATTAGCAACGCTAATCTCCTCTTTAGCTAGTCTAATCATTTAGCTAAAACGCCATTTCAAAATCCATTGTGATTCGTGTTTAGATTCGCTTCAAATCAATCATCTTCTCATCGCCATTTTCACACATCTGGAGGTTTGGCTGGAAATCTAAGATTTTTTCTAAACTTTGGAGCTTGTGATTTGTAATCCCTTGGCCGATTCACACGAATCGAGCACACTACTGTATTCCTTGCAGGTCAGCCTTCGTCGCGAGGCCTTTCTTCGCCTCTAGAATCCTTCGATCTTCATTAGAAGCATCTCCAAAGAAGCTTCGTCAGGACAGTGTCAGCTACCAGGAGTCAAAGACGCCATCTTCATTGCTGTGTTACCGCCACTCGGAGCGTCGCCGATCGTCACCCTACCGCGGGCGAGCTCGAGGGCTGGAGGAGCCACCCCTCTGGCCCCGTAGGTGCGCCAAAGTCATCGCCAGTCGGTCGGGATAATTCGGGGAAGAAGACGTGTCCGCCATCAGCTCTAACCGCCCAAGAACAAGGGGGTTACAGGCTTGCGACACGTGGCCGAACCTAAAGCGTCCGATCGAGGCGCGATCTTCTAATCTCAGCCGCAGGAATCGAACCGGTGGGAAAATTGCTTAATAAGCCCAGCCAACTTCCAGAGATTTCATCCCGCCTCCAGACTTTTGTATATTTGCATTTAGGCCCTTCTGCAGGGACCTAAATGTGGAACTTTGTTTAGTTTTTCTTCAGAACAGTCCTCCAGGACCATTTTGCAAACAATTTTAATAATTTTTCTTGCGCTTATGCCCCTGGGCTGTAGGGGTTATTTCTTCTTCGTGTGACCTCGAATTTCGACGATTTCTTGAGGGTAGTTACACAACTACCCCAGCTACTTAGTATAAAATTTTCGCGGCTTTTTGACAAGTTTTCGATGTGTTTTGATTTCATCGAAAGCCATTTTATTTTGTTTTGTTTTCTTGTGTAGTTCGAGTTCGCGGCTCAAACCTCGTTCACCCTACTATATAGGATCACCTATATTATCTCCACCTATTATAGAATAAGTAAATCTTTTGAAAAATATCCCTTTTTAAAAAATTAAATAAAAATTTGATAATAATAAAATCAAATAAAAATAATAAAAAAATAAAATTCAATAAAAAAGTGCTTTGACTTAGAGAAGAATTAAAAATAAGATTACGAAGGGGAAAATCTAGGGAATTTATTCTGCCTCCTTGAGTTCGACCCAGGAACACTTGCCTGGTTAAATACTAGTGAACGGTTTTCCGGCAGAAATTATTTGTTTGATAGGTTTAAAGAATCGAAAATCTTCTTTTTGTTTCGCGGCTTTTGGCTACAACCGACAACTTCCTTCTTTTAATAAAAAGAAAGCTGTGAAACTCGATTCTCTTTCACCTCATCAAAATGGCGTCGTTGCCGGGGAGGCGTTAGATTCCTTTGATTTTTCATTTTTCGTGGTTTTATTTTTTTCTCTTCTCTTTGTTTCGTTTTTCATACGGTTTTTCGTACGGCTTTTTCTCCGAGTTTCTCTTTTGTTTTCTTACGGCTTTCTCGGCTTTCTCGATCGGCTTTTCTTTGCTAACCATCTTTGCAGGGCCTGCAGGATCAACCGGCTTCTTCGGAAACCGAGACAGTTGAAAGAGCAGAGGTCGGCTTCTTCTTCACGAGTCGACTGTAGAGGAGCAAAGTAGTTAGTATCCTTTTATTTGTAAAGAGAGAGAAAGGGAGAGAGTTGTACTTAGTAATAAAATCCTCATTTTTCTCGGGGCCTTATTCGCCGGATACCGTGTATCCGAGGATCAGGGTACCCACTGCGGCTTTTCATCGCTCATCGATTTTCCGCGGTTTTCTAGATGCTTGTTTAGGTTTTCTTTTACTCTATCTGCTTGTGCCGCGTAGCTAGTTTTAGGACTTGCAACCTAGGTGCTTGCTTTAGGGTTTTTGATAAAAAGACAAAAAATAGACGTTGCCTGAAAAAATCATAAAAATCGCAAAACTAAAATTGGGACTGTTAAAAATATCTGACCAAAAACCGTAAATAAATTCAAGTGATTTGGGGAGAGTAACCCCCGCACATTTCTCAGAGTGCGCGAGCTCGAGAGCCGACACTTAAGGATAGAGACAAAACCCCGTATTTCTTGCGGGATACTACTGGGTCCATACACCTCATCACTGTTCCTCAGTGGGTACGCTCGGGTAGCCGGAAACGGTCCGGGTTTACTTAGCAGAGTGGGAGGTTTAGAGGGCACTATGCAAGGCTCCGTCCTCAAGTAACACGGGTAGCCGGAAACGGTCCGTACTTACTCCCATACTGGCTGAGTGCGAGTGGTCTCGCGTAAGGATTCGGGCCAGTGTCTCGGGGAAACGATCGGGCACCTATTGGCTTGCTCAGCCCACGTAATCGAAACGATTGCTAATCACAACCCTAAAACCGAAAAGATAAAAAGACCGAACTCTTACGGTCTTCATCAGGGTTGAGTTGGTGAAAACGGGGTTTGCTTTGTGTTTGTTTGCAGGAGCGTGAGTTTCCGCGGCTTTCGCATTTCTCCTTCATTTGAATCGTACACGTGCTCTCCTGATTTCCTCTTGACATCGAAGATGACGTCTCGACGGCTTTTCGGCTCAGACTCTGTGAGCTTTTGACCGTCCACCGTCGAGCGTATGTCTTCACAGGCTCAGGATGACCCTCTTCCCGAGCCGGTTCCATCCGATCTCGAGGCGAGTCAGACCCAGACTCCCTCGCCTCCTGGCCAGATCATTGAGGCAGACCCTCGCCTCAATACATCATCTAGATCTCCTGAGTATTTCTCGCTGAGTTCTTACGAGAGTTTCTATTTTACAGACGATCAGATGGCTCGTAGGAAAGCATCAGCAGTAGACGAGAGGCCACCAGCTGGGGACAATCAGGAAGGAAGAGCAGAGCTGAATGGAGATGTCACGACAGGTATTCTCGATACGCTGCAGCAGATGAATCTACAGATTCGAGAACAGTATAGAGTTTAGACCGAACTGCAGGCTGAGTTAGCCGCACAGAGAGCAGGGGTCGGGAACCATTTACCGCCTGCGGTTCCCGCTACTTTACGGGACGAGTATGACCCGGGCGCTCGAACGCTCCATCACTGGATTCAGCTACCGCCGAATCAAGGGCCATACGAACTTCGACCCGTCCTTCATCTCTTTGCTTCCCAAGTACTATGGGAATGCCGCAGAGGAGCCGTTCACGTTTTTGCAGCAGTTTGAGATGATCTGCGGAACGACTTGTTATCCAGGAGTGACACAGGAAGCCGTGCGCCTTAAAGCCTTTCCCTTTGTCTTAGCCGATAAGACCCTTTATTGGCTGAGCCATCTGGGAAGAGAAATCTCCACTTGGGACGACCTGAAGTCCACCTTCCTGCGCAAATATTTTCCTCTAGGAAGGACGAACATGATGAGGAGTCAGATCTCCAACTTTACGCAATTGCCGAACGAATCATTCCATGAGGCATGGGATCGATTCAAGGACCTGACGGAGAGATGCCCGTATCATGAGACCCCGATGAAGGTGCTAGTGCAGAACTACTTCGGATGACTCCAGCCAGAAGTACAGGGGCTCGTGAGTGCCGCATGTGGCGTCAGTTACTTGAACAAGGACGCCGAGTCAGTTTGGGCCATCTTCGAAGGGATGGACGAAAACTCGAGAGTTGTAGACTCTACTCGGGCATTTCAGAAAGCCCCACAGCCACCACATCACCGAGAACATCACAAGGTGGCGAATATATCAGACTCTGAATCCAACACCAACATGGGCTTTATTAGCGAGAAGTTGACGTTGGTGAGCTAATTCACAAGCAGGTCCAAGACCTACAGCCGCTGCGAGAGTTGGAGAAACTCTCATCTCTACCTCAGCAGCTGAGTGATCTATCGAAGAAGGTCGATGATCTTCAGATCCAATACCAGCAGAATCAGACCTCTTCGAACACACAGCCAGCACGGAGGATCGCACCCGCTCCACCCACCCGTCAGATACACTATGTCCAGAGCGAGCCCGAGATTCCGCAGATTGATTGGCATGAGGATCAGTCTCATGCCAATTTTGGCCAGATCATCAGCACTGCAGAGATGGAGGTGGAGCCGCAAGCCACTTTCGAGATTAACGGGATTTGGTATACTCTGGTGCAGCAGCCGAGTATACCGAATGATCAGCAGCAGCAGCCGTACGGTCATCCGCAGCATGGACGTCTGCAATTCCAGCACCGCTAGAGCTTCACGCCACAGCAGTCTCATCCGAACGTCTACCATCAGAGACCGCAGCCTTCATATCAGCACCCTGCCCAGTTCTCACCGAACTATTCTTTTCAGCAGCCGCAGCAGTCTTCTTCCACACCTCAGCGCTACTCCTAGCATTCCACCTCTCAGCAATTCACGCCAAGGGCAGGAGAGAGGAGCAAGCCAGGGCCACCACACCGAACCAGAGATGTCTTCACAGGCCCATGTGCTCAATCAGATTATGGACATGCTCAGTACACTCCAGATTGCGCACAAGACAGAGATGGAGCAGGTTAACCGTCGTCTGGACGAGTTAACCGTGCCGAAGACCACTCTCCCAGCCCAGCCTCAGATGAATCTGAACAACAAGAGGAGGCATCCAGATCAGGTAGATCCTACAGGTAAGATCTCGTTTCTTGAATTTTTGTCTAACTTCATTCGTCTCAGGAGCGGTAGATCACCGCAAACAACTGCTGGAGAAGAGGAGAAGGCACCAGAGGAGCATGAGCATGATCCTGATGCCGAGGAGGAAAACCGCAAGAGGATGAGGACGTAGAATCAAGAGACGGGAGTAATGCCAACTCTTCAGATATGGATACTGGTGACTCAGACGATGATACCCTGCCAGATCAGGCAGAGACCCCGGACAAAAACATTTCTTCCCTGTTTTAGAGAGTTTTGTAAATAATTCTGAGACTCTCGATGTACAAGCTGATTCCACTGAGTTGAATAAAAGTTCTGATTTTCTGACTCCTGACTTTATTCCTTTTCCCGATGCTTTGTTTGGAAAAGAAAAGAAAAAGACAAAAAATAATCCTGAATCTCCACAGATTGAAAAGTTACTCAAAGATCACATCTTTCTGAAGATCCCTCTCCATGATGCCTTAGATCAATTTCCTACACTCAAGAATCAATTGAAAAACAGATGCACCACGCGTAGGAAAAAGAGATCTCGAACAGAAAAGCATGTTTTGACTAAGGCTACATCCTGTGCGATACAGAATAAGCTTCCAAAGAAGAAGAAAGACTCAGGTGCACTTTATGTCAGATGCGAGATCGCAAAAGCCGAATTCGATCGCACTCTATTAGATAACGGTTCCTCGATCAATCTGATACCCGCTTCCTTACTCGAGAAGCTCGAGTTAGGTCCTCTTTACAAATCTCGTGCAATCCTTCAGTTAGGTGATAGATCCGTAAAGTGACCTAAGGGTATACTTAGGAACGTTATCGTAACCGTACAGGGTCTGCAATTTCCAGTGGACTTTACGGTCCTAGATATGAATTGCCCTGCACAGTTACACTGTACCCCGATCATTCTTGGGAGGCCTTTTCTAGAGACCGCAAAGGCTCTCTTCGATTATGATACAGGGAAGGTATCTTTCGCGCCGAGGGCGAAAAGGTACATATAGAGATGGCGAGAGAATCAAACACTTTCAGTGATGCATCTTCAGATTTTCTGAGTTCTTTAGCCTCCTGCGATTACATGGATGAGGTCCGTCTTGACGACCTCGAAAGATATCAGGTAGAGACCCAAGAGTCTTTGACAGAGGGCGGGTCCGAGACTTCAGGGGGTAATTCTTCCGATGGTACTTTATATTTTAGTCTGGATGATGAGAACCAAAGGGATCAGACTTCTGATGAAATCAATGCAGATCTTTCAGATTCGGAAATTCTACACAATTCCTCCATCTCAGATGAATCAGAATTCTATCTAGCTGACTTATTCTCTTCTGATCATTCTGAGGAGTCGGATGATGTTTTGAACATCTTCTGTAGTCCGACTCTAGAGCACATAGAGATGGTGGATAATCAGAATGCAGACACATCACCTACCGACACAGATCCCCATACACATACAGAGAATGTTTCGGCAGATCCAGATACTACCTTGCCAGAACTTAAAACTTTGCCACCAAACATGAAATATGTATCCGATCAACAGTTTCCGGTCATTATCAGCTCAACTTTGACCGATGATCAGAATCTCGTCTGATGGAGATTCTAGAAAGAAACCGCAAGGCTATTGGGTGGACTGTATCCGATCTCCGCGGGATTAATCATGCTTTGTGTTCACATCATATCTATCTCGATCATGACAGCAAACCCTCCAGAGAGTTTCAGCGTAGGCTGAATCCGGTTTTACGAGAAGTTGTCAAGAAAGAGATAACGAAATGGTGCGACGCAGGGTTCATATATCCCATCTCCAACTCCGAATGGGTTAGCCCATTACATGTTGTCCTGAAGAAGTCGGCAATTCAGATGGTGAAAAATGAGAGTGGAGAGGAGATTCCAAAGAGAGTAACCACGTCGTGGCGAGTATGTGTTGATTACAGAAAGCTGAACACCGCGACGAAGAAAGACCACTTCCCTTTGCCTTTCATAGACCAGGTCATAGAACGGTTGGCAGGGAAGGGGTACTTCTGTTTCCTTGACGGTTACTCCGGATACAACCAGGTATCAATTGCTCCTGAAGACCAGGAGAAACCGCCTTCACTTGTCCGTTTGGCACGTATGCCTTTAGACGGATGCCCTTTGGATTGTGCAACGCTCCCGCAACCTTCCAGAGGTGCATGCTTGCTATTTTTGCGGACATGGTCGGTGATTTTCTAGAGGTTTTTATGGATGATTTTTCGGTCTATGGTGAGTCCTTTGACGATTGTTTAGCGCACCTAGACCAGGTTCTGAAAAAGTGTTGTGAGGTAGATCTCGTTCTGTCCTGGGAAAAGAGCCATTTTATGGTTACTCACGGGATCGTGTTGGGGCACGTCATCTCCCAGTGAGGCATGGAGGCTGACCCTGCCAAGGTGGACATCATCAAGAAACTCGAGCCACCATCCAACATCAAACAGTTACGGTCATTTCTGGAGCATGTCGGCTTTTATCGACGGTTTATTCAAGACTTCTCCAAGATTGCCCGACCGTTAACTGAATTGCTAGGCAAAGACATCGAGTTCGTTTTAAATGACAAATGTCTTAATGCCTTCCTCACATTGAAAGAAAAGATAATAAGTGTCCTATCCTACAGCCGCCTGATTGGTCTCTACCCTTCGAGATCATGACGGATGCATCAGATTTGCGGTCGGGGCTGTATTAGGGCAGAGGAGGAATGGACTTCCTATAGCTATTCACTATGCCAGCAAGACCCTTAGATGATGCTCAGAGAAACTACACAGTGACAGAAAAGGAGATGTTGGCAGTAGTGTTTGCATTAGACAAGTTTCGATCATATCTGTTTGGCTCAAAGATCACAGTTTACACCGATCACTCAGCTATCAGATTTTTAATGGAAAAGAAGGATGCCAAGGCACGCCTTCTTAGATGGATTCTCTTACTTCGGGAATTCAATTTGGATATCAAGAATAAACCTGGAGTAAAGAACGTGGTAGCTGATCACCTCTCCCGATTGCAGACAGATTAGCCTTCAGATGAATACACGCCAGAGATCGCAGAGAGATTTCCTGACGAGAGCATCTTTGCGGTTACAGAACTTCCGTGGTATGCAGACATAGTGAACTTTCTGGTCACACAAAAAAGTCCTCAGGTGTTGGCCGAAGAACAGAGTTGAGAAATTAGTTTTCGAGGCACGATACTACCATTGGGAGGATCCGATTCTTTTTCGCGAAGGACCGGATTGTGTTTACAGGCGATGTATCCTCAGGAGGAATATAATAGTGTCCTCACTTTGTGTCATTCTCTAGAATCAGGAGGACATCATTCAGGGAAGAGGACAGCACAGAAGGTACTACAAAGCGGATTATGGTGGCCGACTCTTACCAGAGATGCTTGCACATTCGTGAAGAGTTGTCCAGATTGTCAGAGAGTTGTAGGGACAGTCAGTGCCAGAGATGCAACGCCGATGCGACCCGTCATTATCTGCGAGATCTTTGACGCATGGGGCATAGATTTTATGGGATCGTTCCCTTCTAGCAATGGCTTTGAGTACATTCTTCTCGCTGTAGACTATGTTAGCAGATGGGTGGGAGGCTATACCCGCACAAAACCGCAGACAGCAAGACCATTTGCAAATTCCTATGGGAACACATCATTTCGCGGTTCGGGATCCCTCGTATTCTTATCTCTGATGGGGGTAGCCATTTCATTAATAAGGAGGTGAAGAAGCTAGTGAAACAATATAGCATCGATCACAGAGTAGCTTCTCCTTACCACCCACAAACGAATGGCATGGCTGAAGTCTCGAATAGGGAGGTGAAATCAATTCTCCAGAAACTAGTACGACCGGATAGGAAAGAACTGGTCACTTCTTCTAGACCAAGTTCTATGGGCATATTGTACTGCCTACAAGACTCCCTTAGGCACTTCACCATTCAAGCTAGTTTATGGAAAGCCGGCCACTTGCCCGTAGAGATCATGCACAAATCTGAGTGGGCAATCCAAGAGATACTGATGGATACGCAGAAAGCAGGAGCCAAGAGAAAGATAGATCTAAATGAGCTGGTAGAAATTCGCAATCAAGCATACGAGAACACACTCATCTATAAGGACAAAGTAAAGAAATGGCATGACAGATATATTCGGCACAAGAGCTTTGTCACTGGGCAGAAAGTCTGGTTGTTCAATGCAAGGTTGAGAATTTTTCCCGGCAAATTGAAAAGCAAGTGGGAAGGACCGTACATAGTCAGAACGGTGCACGACAATGGCAGTACTACGATATCAGATGTGTCACCTGGTGCAGAGCCGTTCGTGGTTAACGGGCAGATGCTGAAGCACTTTGTAGAGACTACTGATCATCTGGCTCGTACTGAAGTGATCTACTTTGTATAGGAATTCATGATCATTCCTTCACTTCTTCCTGTACAAATTCTTTTGAGCCATTCTGGGAGATTCACAACTCTTGTATATTCTTTGTAGACCACAATCGTCCCCGTTTTTGCTCGTCTTCTATGCTTAGGATATCAGATCCTAAGTATAGGGGGACAGATTGCCCGCTGATTTACGTTTATTTTTTGTACTGATTCTTTTGTATAGCCATTCTTTTTCACGAATCACTGGTCCCCAATTTTTGGCTACACTCTTTTCTATACTTAGGATGCCTTATCCTAAGTATAGGGGGGACCGAGTGATTTTGATGATTTCGTATTCTTTTTCCTTTTGAACTTTCGTTATTTATCCTTATCATTCAGTCATCCCGTTTTTGCTCTCCCTTGATACTTACGATGACCTGATCGTAAGTATAGGGGGTTGACTGACTTGTGATCGATATCCTTTTTTCACCCACTTTTACTTAGCACGAGTTATGTCCTCCTTTTTCTCTTTTGACGCTATGAGGACATAGCTCAAGCTAAGTATAGGGGGTGCGTATATATTGTATATATACTTTCGGCCATAACTCGTACTTTTATGTATTTTCTATATCTATAAAATCCACAAAAAAGTGGGTACGGGTTAATTTAAAATTCACTCTCTTATTTATAAAATCCTGTTAAATAAGTAAAAACTTGCTTAAAAATTTGTAATAAAAACTTGTAATTAAAACTTGTATTTGAAATTTGTACTTAAAATTTGTATAATACTTATTTAAATCCTATTTATTAAAACATGTATAAAACCATTCAACCCTTTGTAAAATACTTTGTAGATAAAATCTGTAAAATACATTAGATACTTAACTTGAATAAAATATATCTTGTAAAATTTGTGAATAAAACCTTGTTTATAAAAATCATAAAAATCCATAAAAATACAAAGTCCTAAAATTCATAAAAATTACAAAATCCTTAAAATCCATAAAAATGAGTAAAATTCAGAAAATATAGTTCACAAAAACATGGTTGCATTTGCATTCGCATTTTTCAGAATAAGTTTGATTTCCGGAACTAAGGACTGAGTCTAGTCTAAAGGATGGAGCTTGATTACGGCCTTTAACTCTCGTTGTAAGGAGCCTGATTAGGAACTGGAATTTAGACTCTTCAGGTCTTGTGACTTAAATCTTTGGGTTCCGTAAGACCATATTCGGGAAATCAAGTCATCTGAGCTTAAGTAGACCATTTGGAGTCATCCGTACAACTCTACACCAGTGAACCAATCTTGAACACATGCACTCTGCACTTAGCTCAACTTGCATGGAGTTCCGAAGGGCAGTACACCTTGGTAGTGCGTTTCTATCCTTATCTTTGCGGCATGGAGGAAAGAGTAGCGGGATGAGGAAGCCATAGGAGTGTATAGCCGGGATTGACGGTTTCTTCGGTTCTCTAAGCAGGAAGAGCTAAATCAATTCACACACTGTACAAGTTGACTTCAAGGATGATAGAGTTTGCGATATGAATAAGTGAGTCTCAACTAGCCGATGAAGTGATCTTGAGTAAGGATTATGGAACTTGAAGACTGTTGAGGATAAAATCCTAATCCTAGTTAAGGTTCCAACAAAATGCCTGTTTCAGGCCCGATCGAGCTCTGTCCTTTGTCTGTTCTCATGAATTGGTTTAGGAAAACAAATTCATTCTAACTTTCTTTCTTTTTCACTTACTTTTTCAAAATAAGTGTTTGCTAAGGGACTAGCAAAGTTTAAGTATAGGGGGTTGATGAATCCATGATTCATTAACTTTTCTGTCGCATTTTATCTTAAAACCCTTAACAAATACATGTAAATACCCATTAATTCTCATATTTTAACAAAAACACCATTCATGTGTAAATATTCACTTTTAACCACTAAAATCATGTAAATAAATAAAGAACTAGAAAAAGAAAGAAAAAGGCAGATTGAATATATGTATATATATATAATATGATTTAAACTTAAATATAAATATAGCTATAAGATATATTATAGCCCAACCCTCGAGACCAAGTCAGCATGGATTGGTCGACAAACCAATAAGTAGGGGGAGATAAGGAAAGAAAACCAAAGAAAAATAATCTAACACATGTATATACACCTTTCACTATTATAAAATAAATACAAAACTTCAAAGAATTTTAATTATTTCATATTAATATATTTTTCACCAAAATATTTCTCCTAATCATTTCTAAAAATGTAAATAAAAATATAAAAAATAAGTTAAAAATATTACCCCGTATATATGCCAAGAAATCCAGCCTACAAATTTCAAAATCTCAACTTCCGAACATCATAACTTCCTCATACGAACTCCAATTTCACTCTACTCACCTTTAAAGTTCATAAAATAACATTATCTAATTAATAAAGGTAGTTTCATCGAATTCGGACTCCGTTTGCAAAAAGTTGATTTTGGGACCAAAAGACAAAGGGTTTCTGGGCTATTTATTTTATGTAAAACACATTATTTATCATTTTCTTAATTTTAAAATTTTTATATTATTTCATGATCTTGTAGTTTCACCATAAATTATTTCATAATTTTTGGAGACTATTTATTATTTTAATAAAATCAAAAACTACAAAATATAGGTATAAAAGACCTATTTAAATACTAACCCTATTTATTAAAATATGTAAATTATTCATAAAAAAACTATAAAAATTCGTATAAACTTTATTTAATACCCTAATAATCAAGAAAATATAAAATTAATTTTTTACTTATTTATTTATTAACTTAAAAATCTAAAACTTATTTATAAATACATATTAATCAATATAATATTTATATTTTAAATAATATTTATTATTTCTAAAAAATATTTATACCATAATTTAGAAAATTAATTTATTTAAACTTTTTGTATTTACACCTATTTAAAATAGTGTAATTAACTATTTTATATCTAATTTATAAGAGATTTATGCTCCTGGACCAACCAGGTGCTAACACTTGTCAGCACCTGGGCCTTTTTCTTCAAGAAGAGGTTGCGCCAGAGTTTGTTCAGCCGGCCATCTTCGCCCATTTATTCCGCGCCATTCCAGAAGCTTCAGACCAATCTAAACCGATGGATCTCTTCCTCCAACAACCTCCTCCATCGCCCATCGTTCATCTCGACTTGGAGCCCAAGCCAATCACCCTATATAAAGGCCCCAAATCGCCATAGCTAAACAACTCTCCTAACAACCCAAGAGCCCAGCTCCAGGTGTACCGACCCCCCACCTTCCTATCCTGATTCTGGCCAACCCACGGTGGTGACAGCACCAAGAGAAGCCCGCGAGGAAGAGGAGTCGACGAGGAGGTTCCAAGGCCAAGCTTGGCCTTGCATCGCAGCTCTACACCGCGTCGGAGCTCCGGTTGAAGTCGTCGTCGAGCACATCATCTAGGTGATAAACGCGAAAATCGACGGTCTTAAGTTCAACACAAAGCGTGAACTCAGTCGAAGTGTCGACCAATCAAAATCCGCATTTAATCAACAATTAACCCACACTAAGATCAACAAATTAGAAACAATGTGGAGTTAAAATTTATTTTAACTCTGCACAAATGGTGTATAGTTTCAAGTATGCAGAGAGTTCGAACACAGGGAGCAAACAAGGTAGTTCAAGCAAAAATGCTAAAGTGTGTGAGTGTGTGGTGTCTACACTAAGGAAACAAGCAACTTAATTTTTGTGGGTTTTAAAATTTTAATATTTTTTTTAAATTTTTAATTTTGTATTTGATTTTTGATTTTCTGATTTTTATATTTTATAATTTATATTTTTGTATTTCTTTTTTTTCAATATTGGAAAGTAAAGGCAATATAAGAAAAGGCAAGGTGAAATATTTATAAAAATGCTCAAAAATACTCAAAAATTCAGAACTAAGATGTTTTTAGTATTTTTATAATTTTTTTACTGTTTTTGTGATTTTTGGGGATTTTTCAAGGTGTTTTTGATATTTTTTGAATATTGAAATAAAGAAAATCAGTGAAAATAAGGCTGGCTGTGAATAAAGTGTAATTTAAAAATAGCAACCAGTACTCAAAATTTTTCACAATATTTTTCTAATGAAAAGAACAAAATAAAGGACAAACAGAAGTTGAGTTTGTATTTTTTGAATTTTCTACTATTTTATATATTTTTTGAAGTTTTTGAGTGTTTTTAAATTTTTAGTGTTTTTCTTTTGAAATTTTTAATGATTTTTGGACTTACACTAAAAGATAATAAAATAGACACTAGGTAAATTTTTGGGAATTTTTGGAGGTATTTTGAGATTTTTTTGGTATTTTCTAAGGTAGACAGTACACAAAAAGGCTGTTTTTGATTTTTAATAAATATAAAAATAAAATAAAATCAAAAACTAAATATATGGCGTTAAAGTACACAGGTCCAGAAGCTTAAGTTTATTTTTGTGGAATTTTGGACTTAAAATGATCATTCAAATAAATATAACAAGCATCCAATTAATAATCAGGCCTGGCAGGGGTATATGTGCAATATTTAAAACATCCAGGGGCATACACGCAAATATCCACAAAATATTGAACTTAATATTCAACTTCTGGAACCAAAATGCAAATACAAAAGCCGCTCGGGCACGCAAACAATTTACCCCCCAGGGCGCGTGACTTGCACGCGCCTGGGAAGGACTAAAATGCAATATAACAAAAGACCGGGGGTCTACTTGCAAATTATCCAAAAAAGTTTACACTTCACGCCAAAATTTTTGTACTGAAATGAAATACACAAAAACCCGAGGGTGTCCTTGCAAAATGCCCACACCTCACGTGTACAGGTCACGTGAGGTGACGTGGCGGAGGACCTAAGTGGTAAATAAGCAAAGTTCGGGGGTCTCA